>JAMZAV010000159.1:1200000-1898550 GCA_024449915.1 Sweltsa coloradensis | reverse complement strand
CCATCTTCTCACATGGAACCAAGTAGAGTCAACCAACTGGTGTAGCTCTCTGCCTCAACAAAACCGGAGAGGAGCAGAGTTTTAGATGCTATTACCTGCATTCGGTTTGTCTGCAGTCGCTAACACAAACCATCTTCTCACATGGAACCAAGGCGTAGAGTCAACCAACTGGTGTAGCTCTCTATCAAAACTAATGTTTCTTTGTGCCAATTCGGAGGCAGCTCGATGGTACCAATTATTTGTAATAAAATACACATAAATATAATTGTTCACTTTACGAGAAGATTGCAAAACACGGTGCGGTTTTCTACGTCTTTCAGCTGTGAATGAAGGCCATTAGACGTAGACAACAGCTGGGTAGATATATGGAGGGTAACTAATTAACCAAGAATAAAGGATTATTCTTGGACACATGAACACCAGAACACATCTGGTAGAATAGTTTCTGTAGGTTTTTTGCAACTTTAGGTTGTTGATACAGTATATCGATTTGCAATATTAATGATGCTTTTAAAATTGGTAACATACTAGTGTCAGAGAAAAGTAAGCAAATCATAGTTCCATAAACGTAACAAACAAAACAATTTTTGTATTCATAATATATTTTCATTTGCAGTTGTTAAATTTCTGTAGGAAATGCCTCATAAAATATAATAATATATTATATATATATTTTTTTTTTTTACAGATGGCCAATTTACATTGGATTACCACAGGAGTCCAGCGTACTAATCAGTACAAAGTACATAGATTACATTATCATTTACAAATAATGACAACAAATTGAAGGAAATTAATGATTATGAATATTGTTGCTATGTTCATGATAATGCTACTATGTCTATGTTGGTAATTTGCACTTTTGTGCATACGTTTTTTCGTGTATAGTTTAATTAACGTCTCTATGTATAGAATGTCTAAAAAGTTCACACGGTAAGCACTTATCCAAATTACGGATGGTAGTGTAAAAATTATGCCCAAATCTAAAAACAAACATCTTTTTCTTTAAATGCCCCTAAAAGTTATTCGAGTTTATCAAAAGTCCTTGACATGCAAAATACCAAGAATATTATATAATAACTTCTATTGTATTTATGTAATATAATGCCGGCGGGATCTTTTGAAAAAATGTAGAAAACGTTTCAAATGTTGCGTCTTACTTTGAAGGGGTCAATTTTGATTTTTAGCAACCACAGAAAAATTCGTATTTTCATTGGGAATAATACTATCAGAGAAGTTTTGACAAAAACAACTTATGTTACACGGTTAGGCTTAAAAAGCAACATATTTTTCACAAAAAGAACCAAAGCCCATTATTATTTTATTTTATTAGCTTTAAATGCGGTGCATTTAGGTGATAGCTGTCCAGCTGTTCTGTTGGAACTATATACATTTTCTGGAACACTACCTGAACAAAAATCCATACTTTTTCAAAACATTTTACTAAAACGACCAGTCCAAATTTTTGTTTTTGCCTTCTGGGAGATACTATGACAAAATGTCAAAGCAGAAATATAAACTGACATCAAAATACACAGTTAAAACAAAAATTATAATTTTAACACATTAATTACGGATGGTATAATGTTTATTTGATATCCTGCAAAATGTGTTTTTTGGACATTGGCTGTTTTTGTAATAAACACCTCAATTACTTATATTTCCCAAACAGACAATAACACGAATAAAACAAAATTTGTATTTTTCATAACTGTACTTATTGAAATCATTTTAGTTATTGTAATACAAAGGTACAAATGTTCATGTACCGGTATATAAAAATGTAATTGTTCTTGTAAATGAAATGCAACTGTTATTATTAGTCTGAAAGTCACCCCCATAAAAAAGGCAAAACTTAGATTAAAAATAACAACAACATAATATAATATATTTCTTACTCAATATTATTACGATGTATGTTGTACGTCATTCATTATTGTGTTGTACTAAACAGAAACACACACACACACATGCACACCTACAAAGGGAATATAAACAACCGTGTGGTTAAGGTATCGTTAAACCCACAATTTCCATTATACTTTAACATAAATGCACATGCGTTATGATTTACAAAGTATTTCAAAGTCCCCATTTTAAGTTTTGAAAAGTAATTGCTTAATAAATTATAAAAACCGACTGTGTTACGTTGAGCGTTGACTACCCAGAATCCCTTTTATACAATGGCTGTTTTCCATTTACTCTGTCAAGTTTCTAATCTATTTTAATGGAGAAAATGAATAGTGGACCTTCACCTAAATGTGATTTTTAAGCAATAAGGTGGAAAGTCGGAAACGCATCAAGGTAAAAATGTGATGTGGTTGTCCAGTGCCTCTGCTTGATTAGCTTCTTATCTCTCTTCATTTCAAGTTGATGAGCTTTTAGACCTGAAATAAGCGCGCGAGAGAGAGACGAGAGGAGCAAAGATGGCTTTGTGGCCAATATGCTCCGCAGGTTATAAGAACACACCGAATTTAACCTCTCACCCCCAAGATTGACGAGGGCAAAATTAGCTGCTGCCCCTTGATACATTTTTACACTCACATCCAAAAAAAAGAGCATACCTCAAACGCTAAACTTGTTTTGTTTTCAGATTTTATTGGACTACTGGGACATTATATTGGATGAATGGGTAGAAGACACTATTATGATTAAATTAATATAAAACACAAACAAATTACAAAAAAATTTGTTAACATCAACATGCTAAAGTTTCTAGTATGGAAGCAGGAAGAATGTAGATACACGTAATTCAAAGTCCCCCTGATGGCAGGAATCAGGGCCCAAAACTTATACCTTACATTTTATGTCACAAGAACGTATTTTTTAAAATTTAATTACATTCATTCAATGCGCACATGTCGCCATTCTTTTCATGTGACCTCTTGTACACTTTTATTGGTTTCTACATAACCCTTCCCTTAGTTCATTTCTAAAGTATGATGTCTAAGATAAAGCGATGGTCCCATGGAGGTTAAGAGGATACAAGACATGCGTTTTAGGCAGATTCCTGTTCGTTGGGACTGACACCACATGCATTTGAAATTTTGGAACAGTTCAATAAACTCACGAAAGTGGAAATATCGGGATTTGCATTAACACTTTTTCTAAAATTGGTTTTTAAACAATCTTTAAAAAATAAACTGATTTTCACGATTTTCGAGTTTGTAAAAACAACTACTAAGTTGACTTTATTCGTGATTGTTAGTGGTTAATTGACAAATTTTGAAACTCTACGACTGTAGGGCTGTGTGCGGTATGTTTGGATGTATGCTTTACTGGCAACTTTACAATATATGTTGGATGTTTCCTGGCCGAGCGTATAGCTGTTTGCCAACTGCCAAATGTTCCCATTCCCTCTTAACAAACTACTTACCACCTTCGGGCACCGAGTATACATACCCAGTAATGATCAAGACAAAAAATAATTTTACTAGGACATCATTGCGTGTTCCATAAATTAAAGAATTTCCAATTACTTGTTAGGTCCCTCCCCAGTCTCCTACCGTATTCGCACAGCAGGGGGTCCGGGTGCCTTAATGGGTCCCTCTCATAACTCTCTGGCTGTCATAGAGCAGAGGGTGCTGAACGGCGCCTGGAGACATGACCTTGCTCGCACACTGATGGGGCTGAGTGGGTGAGACACTGACGTGGGCTCACACACGATTCGGAGCAGATATCGTGAGACAAAGAGAATTAATAATGTATTATGTGTAAGTTGTATAAGATGTTTTCAATAAATAAATAATAAATAAATAAAAAATAAACAATAAATAATAAATAATAAATAAATAAATAATAAATAAATAATAATTAGATGTGTTAGTTGTAAGATTTTCAATAAATTAATTAATAAATAAATAAATAGACTGCCTGTGAGTCGGACCCTGAAATTTCTTGAAATATTTTTAAACTAATTATGCAAGCTAAATATGATTGTTTTACTCATAGTAGCGAATAGGCAACAATCACGGTTATTTGCTAAATTAGAGCAAAATCGGTAACTTTTGCAATTATTACTTTTTAGATTTTAGCTAAAAAATTATCAGTTAATTTGACAATTGGGCATAGAAATCATTTCTGTATTAACTTTGTTGGCTCCATGCCAATTGAAAATGTTATTATCGGACTCGCCAATTCAAACTAGGTATAATATTCATGTATGAATACGTGTTCATTCCACTGAGAGGTAGTGGTTGCAATGCTATTGTTTCGACCAAATTTAGTTTATTTACAGAAATGGAAGATTTTTATAACGAAATAAGTACTTTTTATTTGCTATTTTGTTAGCGTCCCTATACCTTTATCTGTAATGGATAATTCCTAGGCTTGGATATGGAATTGGCAGAGTATCAGCTTGGCAAAGTATGATCATCTAGGAGTAGGAGTATTGTAGGTGCTGTGATACTGTTAACCCTAATTATTTTGGTAATAATATGTTTCGGTGGCTTTATAGCACTATTACGTTTATAACGTACTTATCTTTCTGTATAATACATTTAGAGCAAAAATCTTGTTATTATTGTATTGCATTGTTGTTGTAATATTACTATTTCAAATATTTACTAACTACTGTAGTTAATTGTTGTGTCTGCATCTATGTAATTAGATTTATTTAGTTGTCCTCCTTTGTAAAACAGTTTTTATAACTGAATAGGATTGACGTTAAATAAATAAATAAATAAATACATAAAATTATGTGGAAAAGAAAATTAACTCATCAGTTTATTTATAAATTGCCTTGTGGTGAGGACGGCTGAAAAGGATCCTCTTATCAGTACATCAGTTCCCCTGACGCGACGGAAGGGTGCGGACAAGCCGTGTTGTGTGTGTTCAAATTTGAAATATCCCAACCAGAGACGCGCCTATAAAATACGTTTACATATGTTTTTGCACCTAGGGATTGATGTTAAGCTGTCGACGTAACTCAACCTTCCAGACATGTTTTTTTGATCGAATTAATATTTTAGTGTACATCATTAAAACGAAGGATTAGTTAGATCGATTAGCTTTTGCGTGGCCATATAAACAGGTATAATAAAATATAGGGTATCGCATTCAAATGCGGGAAAAACATGACATTGGGTCGATTGATTTTTTTAATTGAATGTTTCAACGTTTGCCATGAAGATTTGATTATTACTTGTTGGAAACAATTTTTAAATTATGTCTGTTTGCTTCTGTAATGTTGCTTATTTTACTTACAAAATTATTGTCTCTTTTCCGTGATGCAAATATTAATTTCTTTGCGTGGATTTTATGTATCGTCGACACAAGCAACAATAAAGTTATTACAATTTTGTATTTAAAGGTAAAAATCAAATTATGCTCACCTTGATATGAATATTCTAATTAAAAAACTTGACATGATTATATTGATTACTTTAAATTAATAGCAGACTCATATTATAAAATTTCCAGCAATAGACATTAACTTCATTTATTCAATCAAACTAATAATAAACCTGAACAATTATAATAACAATCTGGTAGTTGTACAGATAATATGGTCAAATTTGTTCCCAAATGCTAACTGCATGGCTAATGGCTAATGGTCTCGTCAAGAATGTATGTATTCTAACGTTAGTTTCGGTTCACAACGTGATTTTTTTTCAAATTCTTCTGTATAGGCTTTTATCTATGTAATGAATTAAACACAGAAATGAATCTATACTAAATAAACTTCGTTAGAAACGAGGTCATTATTTTGACTTTGTGCACCGACCGCAATTGCTCTCGTGGTTTACTGTCGAAACCTTTAAACCGTGAATTTATTAATCGCCCATTTAGACGCCCCATATACGGTTGGACTCCCCTTCGGACTAGCAGACGCATTAGAGACCTAATGATTAGACAATCGTGCTCGCAAATAAGGTGAGCGCCTTGAACCGTACAGAACCAATCGTTAGGTAGATATTGCCAAGTATGTGCCCTTGAAAACTCGACAATGTGCTATTCTCGTCCACTCGTGACAAATTGATGGAAAAATAAACATTCATTTCAGTAATTAATTTGGATATTCCAAGCGCGTTTTGCATTTTCTAAAATTTGCTATACAGGAAACAAAATATATTATAATATAATATTGAAGGCCTTAACTTTAAATTCATTATCGACATATCCTCGTGACACTTCACCAATACCAACTTTTGCATCTTATATTATAATTATATCTATCTCTTACAACAGGTTATTACGAACCCACAAGTTTCAGGTAATTGAAACTAAACAATAAAAAAACATTAGTAACAATATAAAACTGTACAAGTTCGTTATACAAATGATTTAATACATTTATTTATTATAAAATCAAAATTAAACAATAAATACATTAAGTAAAGCTTGAAAACACAAATCAAAAGGCGTAAATTAAATATATACAAAAAAACACTGAAAACGCAAGATTAATGAAAAACTGATTGGCAGCTCCAATCACTTTTCCTATATACAATATATAATCTTATAAAGGCACAAATGATAAATAACTATTTATTATCGATGTCCACCCATCCACAAAAAATAAATATACTTGGTCTGAAAGGAGTGAATTTTGTACAACTTGTGAACAGATATACCCGTTCGATGGTTTGTTGCTTATGCTGTTTATCTTCCAGCAAGAATTTCTTGCAAGTTCTTTCACATAAACTCTTCTCCGTGTATAAACCTCCCGATGTCTCTTGATCGACAAGTTGTGAACATCAAGTTTTTTGCTCCGATACTTGTCTCTAATAATCCACGGCCGACTACATCAGAATTTAACGCATTCTCCCCGGCTGTCAATCTCCATCAACGGCCAGTCGAAGTGCACGTTGCTCTGTCACGTGCTGCTGAATACCTTATTAGGTGCGGCCCCCCTGTGGTCGCACAGAAGTGGAGGGGCGATTGACCCCAGCACCCTTCGACCCCTGAAGAACGCGCTGTGCACCTCCCTCGACTTGACCCGTACTCTAAACAATGTAAAAGCGACTAATGAGCAAGAAGTGAAAAGTTATTTTTTCTATTCTTTTCTTATAACTAACCTAAGTTGACATATTTGAGTTTTTCAGATAACCAATGCATTTTAAATAGTAAATGATGCCCTCGATGAAGTTCTCAAACCGTTCGTTAGCCGAGTATATCAAGATTACCTTACCTGTATACCACTATTTTCATAAGGATGTCTGCTGCAGATAGTGCGCATCAGTTTTACCCGATGAGTCGCTCTTCAAGTGACTAACTATAGATTATTATGGTGTATGGGTAATTGTGAAGCGAATGTCCTGGTTTGTGAAATAGAAATCATACAAATAAACCCCAGTATTCAGCTTCGAGTGCAACATTCGACTGATAAAAACACCACTGAGAGACTTTCAGTCAGTGATGACGGTGGCTGGATTCGAACGTGTGTCCTTCCAAATCTGAGTTACACGCGTTACGCATGATCTTCTTGTGTAAGTGTAAGTAATACATACACGATGGCAAATAATGCAACATATTATATACGTTACGAAAAGGGAATGAGTGAGAGAGATAACGATGAATTTGATGATGCCATACTAGAACACGTGTTTCGTAAAGACGACGTTTGATTTATATTTTGCGAGATCATTTCTTGCAGTCATATCCAGACACCCCGTTAAACTAAAATTACTATGACAACGACTTCAAATTTCACGCCGAATTAGAACGTAAATTTCGATGCACCGTATCATTTAAAGATAATAGCGTCTTTTCTTTAGCGTTTTGTGAGCCACGGCCACATCCATCAACACCTGGAAAATAAAGAGAAGAAAAATGAGTCTCACCGACTCATCCTTCATTCAGTGTTGTTTTGAGTGGCAGGTGACTTTTATGTCCTACTTTGCCGAGCGTATCATTTGTGCAGGCTTTGATGTCAAACGTCGACGTAAATCTTAAACTATATCAAACTCAACACGTCGTTCATAATACTGAGAATAATGAGGTAACATCAGGGTCGTCTCGTCTGAAAGTTGTTAAAAGTTAGATCTTAACCACTCACCGACAAATGGTCGACTTGATGGGAAGAAATTTATGATAAACTTAAATGTATTGATTACAACATGTTATATTTTTTAGTGTGAGAGAAAAACTATTTAATCGTCTGCTGCACTGCTTGGTGACATATATATCCACATTCAGAGTAATAAACTAAAGTTGTTAATTATTTTTAACAACCTTTTATTATTTATTTTAAAAATAATTATTAAAAATCAACCTTTTGCAAGTTTCTACTCCCATGCAAAATGACAAAATCTCTGTTGCGCAAACCCAAAAGCAGCTGTCAATGAGTAACATATAAACAAGCATTGCTCAGTTGTATGTGCTTACTATACTGGCTTGAAAGTAAAACAGAAGTTATTTTAACAAAACGTAAAAAAAAAAACTTATAGCAGTAGTATCGTCTACGTTGGCACAAAGTCACCCTGAAGAGTACCAATATAAACAATGACAAAAAAATAAAGTTTATTTATGATATATTTGTGAAGAATAAACATTGTATAAATGTCAAATGATTATTATCTATATTGTATAAGTTATAAAAATTGACTTATTTTATTTCCATTGAATTAAATATTGATTTTTCCAATTCGCCACATCGATTAAAACTAGGAAAACGCTTAAGTCCCGCCGCGTTGTTGGATGAGCGTAATTGGTGCATTGAGCTGCCATGTGTTATGTGGATTTTCTGTTGTTCTGTGAAAAAATCAATACTAAGTTGAAGATTTTTTTAAAATTAAATTAAATTAAATGAAAAATTAACTTAAATTTTTATTTTTTTTTAGTTAATTGTAATTTTTAAAAAGGAAAAAATCGTAATATTGAAATTTTCATAAGAAATAATTATTTGATTGCGCACAAATTTTACACAAATATATGAATTTATAAAATTAAGGTTCTGTAAAAAAAATTTTACAATAGTATAAAGCATATAGGTGTTATAAGCCAAAGAATTGTTTTAAAAAAGAAAAAAAACGTCAAAATTTCGATTTTCATGAGAAATAGTTTTTTGATGGCGCTCAATTTTCACACGAATACCTAAATTCATGAAATTAAGGTTCTGTCAAAAAATCATTAAAATTGGACAAAGCATGTAGGTGTTATAAGCTTGCGAAATTTTTCAAAAATCGAAAAAAATTATAAGCTTGCGATTTTCATGAGAAATAATTTTTCGATTGCGCTCAAAAACGTGGCAGTTCTTCGTTCAGAGATTTCGAAGGCCTCCATAAAATTTCATCGCAATTGGAGTATCGGTTTAGCCGGAATCGTGTTAACAGACACACAAAAATACAGAAAAAAAGGAAAAAAAAACATTCCGGATTTTTTTCTCCAGTGTAGTGAAATGGAATCTTTGCTTCGCTCGCTACGCTCGCTACGCTCATCCAACAAACTATTATACTTATGTTCCTGTTCGTTGATATAATAGTTTTCATCTTTCTCACACGGTATGGCCTCAATCGTTCAATCAAATCTGTTAATTAATATAAAAAAATATGTTTAAGTTTTTGATAACTAAAACGTTAAGTCGCCGTCGTGTGGAGACTATTTATTGTGCTGCCTGATTGTGATATAGATTTCTTTTTCGTGAAATTAACAAAGTCGAATAATTTTTTTTAAAAAACACATTTTTTTAATTTTTTTAAGAATTAATTTATAAAAAAAAAAACTTTTGCGATTTTCACTAAGCAAATAATTAATCGTTGCGCCAAAACCAAAAATATGATATAATTAAAAATTAAGGTTTGTGTTGCTTACATATACTGTTGCAAAGTCAAAGAGTTGTTTAAAAAGTAAAAAAAAACGTATAGAAATATTCGCAGTTTACATAAATCATTTTCGATGCGACCAATATACACAATATCTAAAAAAAAATTAAGTTTTTGTGAAAGAAAAAAATGAATTAAATGTCAGATGTTTTTATCAGAATATTTTAAAAGTTGAAAAAATTGATTATGGATTTTCATGAAAATATATTTTTCCGATTGCCACTGAAAAACAACTATTAACGTTCGAAGGTTCCTAATCTCGTTGATATCAGTTTACCATCTTTACACACACAATGAATCAATCAGAAAAAAAATGAGATAAAAAAAAAAAAATCGATTTTTTCACATTTAATGATTTGATTGAAGCTCATTATTTGTTCTCGTGTAATCCATCCTTGTCGACAAGCTAATTATTATTTCTCGTGTGATTTGAGTGCAGTTCCAAGCCGTATGGATAATCGGGACGTGGGTTTAAAACCTAGGTAAAATATGCGTCTAGTATATGGTACTTATGCCATCATCATCTATCATCCAGGCATCATATTAGTTAATAAAGAAGCAAACATGGAACAATTATGTGCAGTCTGTTTAATATCATGCTAGTATAATCAGTGACAGATCTCATTTGACATCTAATTGCTTCTGGCTATACCTCGTGAAATACACATATCCTGAGGTATTTTACTTTCGTCTATAGTTATGCTGAGCTCCTAAATAATAACAGTGAAGGTATATGTTCGATCTGACAGTATACGCTACCTTATAATTGTTGACAATTAAAATACCTATTTCAATACATCTCTAGTTATGCGTATAACTACAATTAATAATAAGAACATTCAATTAAAAACTCCACATCTGCAATTACAGGCAAATAACTGCTATTTCCCCACACACCTTTCAATGCCCGGGGTTGCACCTGAACACTATTCCTTTTGATGAGAGCAGTAGTGAATCAAATGCTAAAACAAGCCCCAAGCAAAGCGTTCCAACCTGGAATGTGAAATAATTGCCGTTCGTTGCATAATTACAGCGTTAAAGATATCACTTGTGAGAAATCGCCAGCATAAACATGAAACCGCGTTTGTTTAGGTTTCTTTATTGTCTGGTCTTATTTTATCCGGGTTTATTACGTAATAATTAGGATTTAAAATTATACCTCGTCGTTTAATGTGTATTAGCTGGAGGCGAACTTTTATGGCAAGATTTTGACCACGATTCCTTTTAATTTGTCAGGTAGTCTTGATCTCAGGCTCTGTAAACCTAAATCTTTTAACATTGGAACTAAAGTATTCCTTTACCAATGCTCTTCTCTAACTTCATAAAATTCGGGCCTTTAGTATGGCCTATAAAATTATTTTCTTTCTATTAAACATTATGAAAATAAATATTTATTTTGAATTTATAACTCTTGATACAGAGTTAGTGTGCAAACTAATAGGATTGATAATTTTTATAAAGGACTTTCCTAATAAACAACTGACCTATATGTAAGATTGAACCCCAAATTCCTCGTTATGTGCACCAACAACGGTTAGACTGAATGGCAATATAGCGCTTGATATCACTATATGCATTTGTCTTTTTTTTAAACATATTTAATATTATAACAGACGTTACAATGCATATATATCAACATATATAACATATATATCAACAATATATCAACAGCGATGTGGATAATTAAAAAAGAACCGTTATTTAAGCCAAGCTTAGAGAATATTTTATTATGTTTATCAAATTATGAATAAGATTTGTCTAATTGCAAAAACATTTTTGTTTTATTAGTAGCCAAATACATGAATAAACACATTGTTTGTGGAAGTGATAATTCCATTATGCCGCCACTGTACTTTTACATTTAATAAAAAATGCACACAATAATGTGGGAGAACACTCCCCCTCACAGGGTATCGATTCACAGGGTATCGATCCCAGACAGTGTCTTTTCTCCTCGTTATAAATTGTAGTAGACTTATCATCTCTGCGAATCGATTTGTGGTTACCAAGTCAAAACTTTACCATTGCTGGTACTTATTATGTATTCTATTAAGTAATGTAAAATCATGAAAAATTTTGCCTCTCTTTTTTTAGATGAAATGAAACCAAATTATTGTATACATACGATCGGAATTTGAAAAATCTGTTATGTTATGGAACTGTATTTACATTTCTATTTAGTTTACAGATCATTTATTATGTAGTTTGGTAAGCTTGATGTTTTATTTATATTTTATATTAGTAAAAAAGCAACATCTGCAGGGAGCCAACGGGTCGGGTTTCTGTTAATTTCACGGGAACATAATTTGCAAAATACGCTACTTCATCAGTGCCTAATGTTTCAGTAGGCTTATATATTATCATGTGGAAAATGAAAGAGGATTTGCTAAGAAGCACCCCGCCAGGAAAATGGTAAATTAACTTCAGCGTTTGCCCATTTTAGTTCATTGTCTGTGGTTTGTGTCAGTAGAGGGCATTTTGAAATGTTTTATATATATTTCAGCGGGTCAGGTATGTTCGTTGTTAATTTCAACTTGAAAGAAGGAAAAAATGAAATGTGGCGCGACCTTTTCGAAAAGACACAATGAAATATGATTTATTTGACTGGGGCAATGCCTACAACAACTACAGCGTGGTGTTGTGTTTCACAAAGATGACATTTCTCGTGGTTGGCCTTCCGTGTTGATGAGGGGCCCTGTGTCGGTCAGATGGAAGCCGGTTGACCCCCCACTGGTCACAGACCCCCCAGCGCACGGGTTCAACTGCACCCAGCCACACAGCGGGCCACCCTAACACGGTGGCGCCTAACAAAACTATCTTCATTCGGATTTTCAATAATTCAATTTATTTTTATCGATTAATCGTTTCACAAGACTAGACCGCATTCTGTAATTAACACTTGCCTGAGTTTTGATTGCTTGGCGCCACTAAACTTCGAGGCCGTTTTTATACCCTATGATTGACCCATTAATATAAAATACTATAATTAACACAATTACTTTTTTCTCCCCTCAATACCTCAATAAACTATATGTGCTAAACAATACTATAGAAATAATTATTTATACACATTATTTTGCTGAAACATGAACTTCATGAATAATAACTACTCAAACATATACACACACATTTTGAGATTCCCTTCAATAAAAATATCATGTTACAACTTAAAAGACTATACGAGGGCGTGGCAGCTTTTATTGTAGGTATACTAAACAAATTTATGCAATGCATGTATAGATTGAGAATATGTTAATTGGATAATGTCGAAGACAAATATAAATACCGACACACATCTGGACATAGTATACAAAATAAAATAATTACATAACTAGTTTTACATAAAGTGTCATGGACAAGGCATTTTATCGAACAATTGTCATGCTTACAGTTTAGTTCATTAATCAGTTTTCCTTTATTTTGATTATGGGCACGTCAACCGTTAAATATTAAAAAGTAATTCTCTCACAAATAAGATAATGACTTGTCTGGCAATTAGTGTTCACACTGGACACACACGTGGATGATGTGTTGTTTAGTTGGAGTGCAGTGTGGGCCGGCCCGGGTTCAAACATATAGCGCACAAGTTAGAGGGCGTCGCTTCACCTGCCACTGGATAATTACACGTTCTTGCTCAGTCAGACGCTTCATTACCCTAATATTCTTGACGTCGAATATCCGCTTTGCAAGTATTAGCCGAGCGCTTTGTTCACGAAAACTCGGACACATCGTACAAACAATACACATTGGTATACCAAACATGACCAAGAAAAGAGCATTGAAAACGAATTGTTGAAAGATTTCGCTATAGCTAGGCCTAAAGCTTTTGCAAAACCGTATTGTTTTTGGAACGATTGGATTTAAACCATTTTTTCAAGAACATTGTGCTTGTGTTGTAATTAAAAATTACAGTCTATTCTAATTAATGCTATCATGGTTTGCAAGAACATAATTATTGCACTTAAAATAAAAATGCACTATTTGTTTGCCTATAGTTCTGAGTTTAAATTAATTAATTCAGTATGGGATGTTTGTAACTCAAAGTTTGTTTGGTTTTGTTGCAGAGTGTTTTGACTGCTGCAGCTGCTGATGATGTCATATTTTGTGTCTTGATTTTATAATGTAGCCATTATGAAACGAAAAAATTAAAAGTGATAATATATGCGCCAAAATTATTAAATTCATTCAACTCCTTCGTGATGATGGTATAAAATTGCGTAGATTGTACATAAAATACATCGTGTGGCACATCAGAAACAATCGCAACGGTGTATGTATACCTAGTTGTGTAAATTATGTAACTCTTACTCTGAGGTGCATATAGTGCCACAGTGTTAGTGTCACCATTTAAAACATCTCATAACAAAATGCAGCTTCGTCAACTCAAATAATGGACTACAAAAATATATCAATTTGTATTTAGAGTGCCCACTCCAAGTCACAGAAGTTATTTTAAATGGGTGATTTTTAGTTTTGAGTGAATCAAACCAACTAGTACTGATATTTTCATTCGAGTGTTGTACGTGTTGCAAATATTTGTTTTAAAGTACACGTGTGAAAATGAGGATAGCTTTAAAACGGTATTATACCGATTATTAGGGCGCGACTATCGGGAGCGCCCTTATAGTTTTTTTTGTTATTACCTTCATACGATAATTGCAGTTGAGACACAAGTCAATATGCGCCCCAGTCCCAGTCGGAACAATTACAAATTTTACATAACCAAATTAAACCCGAGACAATTTTGTTACCTCCAGCCCCATATGCAATGGAGTCGGGTAAGATCGAGATTGGACTGATTTCGTGTAGGCTTATGAAACTGACATTGTCAACCTAGAGCGGGGTATTCATGCGTGTCAAGAAGATACCTCCCTTTTAATTTCAACCGCCATCAAAGTCAAAACCTGGACAAAAGACTTTTCAGTAGCTCGGATAAATAGGCCGCATGAGGTCCATCTTTAAATTGTCTAGATGTGCGATATTGTTGTTTTTGAAAACACATTCTTGAACACGGTCACGTCAATCAAGAAGTTAACAGTATAGGTTAGTTAGAGTTGTCAAATGTCAACTTATGCTTAGGACATCACGAGAGGAAGCGGTAGGATGGGGCGGGGGGGGGGGTCTTCGAAAATATTTCCAATATCTACCAAGTATATAGAGAATTGATAATTTTTTGTTTATATTTTATTTATATTTTTCGTGTTGTAACCGTCATAGTAAACAAAAATCTAACCCAGATTAAGTCTTTTTTAACCTAAAACCAAAAAATAGTTTACTAACTACGATCAAGTTACAATTACTTTTTATTCGTTGTTGTTGTTGTTGTTGTTGTTGTTGTTGTTGTTGTTGTTGTTGTTGTTGTTGTTGTTGTTGTTGTTGTTGTTGTTGTTATATTACTATATTCACAAACTTTGTATAACTACAGTTCATTATTTTGGTCGCATTTAATATGTAATTAATTTAAGTTGTTCTCCTTTGTGAATTAGTTTTATAACTTAATAGAATAGTAGTTGATTAAATAAATAATTTAATAAATACAAAATTATAATTAAATTTATATTTAATTAACTTTGTTAAAAGATATGTAACTCGAACCAGTAATAACATATTATACAGCATTTTCTTTAAACTGGTATATTTGCGTGTACTTTCATTTAGGGCAGCTTCAAGGACACTTTCATACATCATCGTTGGGATTATTAGCATAACTATGGGAATTGTCAATTATTGACAGTTTCGTTGAGTTATGTATATTATTGGTTCTTGTTTGGACCCTGTTTCTAGCACGGCTTCAATGTCACCTAATTCAAGTTTGCATCAAATTAAGGATTTGTGCATACTCATTATAAGCTAATCATGAAAATGTTTCTGTGAATACAATTAATTATTCAATCAATTAAAATTGTGTTGTAGAACTACTGGTGTAATCGTTCGATCAAGCTTTTCGTGCTCAAATTCATTATTTATCCAGTGGTCTATTTCTTTTATTCGGTGCAAATTATGTATGTTCATTACTACAGATTCATGCAAGTTTGCACAAAGCCATGACTGATCTAACGTCGCGATGACTGTAAGTCGCACTCAGCCGGATTTCACTAACACCAGGAAATTAATGTCTATATTTATCCAGCCAGCTACGCAACCATACAGCTCTTCTGATAGGAACATTCAGGCACGTGCACCTTATAATTACCTCCAGCCTACCTACCTGTACCTCTAAGACCTTCTTACTTGGAAGTCTACACACAGCGAGGCCTTGCCTTTGTACATACGTCTTTATTGCACACTTTTTCTTCACACGATGCACCAATCTCAAGTTTGTATCCCTGCACTTCGCATTCTACTTCATAAAATTCCAAGTCCGTTTTTTTTTTTTATAGTGATTCGTTGTAGACTTATAAAACCATACCCAAGTTGTGTTCAAGTTCACATACGTGTTTTCTGTGGTTCTCCACCTGTTATCCTAGTACGTGATTTCAAGTTGGATGTAGTTTGACCTTGTGATACTGGATTATTATCTCGGCGTGGACGCCCGGCACACAGATTCTGTTAAACCCCATCATTAGACATGAGTTTTAGCGTTTAAGCGAATAAATACAGGGTGTTGTAATGTAGGGGAAATGGTAGGGATGAGACTGTGTTTGTTGGTATGTACACTCAGACCCTATGGTTGACCCCAAGCATGATCAGATGTGTTGTGTGAGGGAATTTCACAACCGCAAAAGCAAGAGTCGAGAATGTGGAAGGCAAGATAGTTCCAGTTTGGCGGCGCTAGTATGTCTAACATGATTAAACATTTCACTGGAAGGCCGACATGTTGTTATTAAAATTATTTATTGAACTGTGAACAATGTAACATCGACAGCCAAGCTTATCATTTAATTATATCTATCGTTTGTTCTCTCACATTAAATCATTTTCTTTAGTGCAAAAGTGTGTACGCATTTTGAGGGTTTACGAATTTTGAAAGTGTATTTATTTATTTATTTATTTATTTATTTATTTATTTATTTATTTATTTATTTATTTATTTATTTATTTATTTTATTTTATTTATTTATTTATTTAACAACTATCATAATAATAATAATAATAATAATAATAATAATAATTGTTTGGACTGTGGAACAATTATGTAAAACTAATTCTTAGAAAATGAAAATTTGTTGCCCACCTTGAAAAATATTGCAACTCTCCTGAGTTACAATTAGGCTCATCGATTAAAAAAATTAAGCATTTAAATATATATATATATTGTATTATAGTGCTCTCGAATAATAGAATAAAATAATACTTGTCATTGTCACTCAACAGTACTCCTTTGTAAATCACCATTACTAAATGAAACTATATATATATATATATATTATAGGCAAATACAAAACAATACATAATACAATGATACACCCATATCTTAGGGTAGAGGACATTAGATTACGAATTAAATTACAATAATTACATTTTTAATTAATTTTTTTAAATTTTCGATATTTTATTGAAACGTTGTGCAATGTATTTGTACGGTCTTAAACAAATCTCTATCGATCTCTATACGCCAGAGTAATTGGATAGCCAGCAGCATGCCAGCACGTTTGTAGACTACAAGTGCATGCTATACTGATTTGTTTTAACTAGCTATAATAAAAATTATACACATTGTTATGCGTAAACAGGCGAGAAGAAACTATTTTTTAGGTGAGGTGGGGGACGATGAGATATTTTTGCTTCTTCATGCTTGATACAACTAGCCAAAAGTAAGCACGTACACGTACGTACTAGTTTTTCAGTTGTAGCCGTGGTGAACGGGAACTGGATGGGACACCCTGGCACCCATCTGCATTCCCTCCCCCCACGTCCTACGTGTCAGTCAACGTAAATATTATACTTAACACATTTTTGCTTCACCTTAATAGATTATATTTATAGCCTATCTTACTCCAAATATTCTTTCAATTAATACATTCAAACATGGTGGTCGCTGGTCGGTAAATAACCTTTGAACTAAAATAGTATTACAGTATTTGGTATTACTCTCCACCTACGTCTTTATAATTATGATATGTTATGAAGGGAAAGTAAGTTATCGAAATTTAAATTAAACTTGGCAAAGTGTTTAAACGAGATCATATTCATTGACCTAGTAAAATTGGCAATTACCTAACATTCTTCCCGGACGTAAATCCACGAGCTCGGAGGTAAATGGGCCACGGCCACCCTCTGAACGGTCGTCAGAGGTGCGCCCTGTGACCCCACGTGTGACCTTCTGAAGCAAACTTTGAAAACCTTACGTCTAGCCACCCAAGAGCGCATGGTTTGACGGGTGACTTCAACGAACGAGTAGGGCACGAACATGGCAATTTTCATATCAGTTTTATTCTCCATTGAAGAATGTTGCCTTGTTGACGCCTAATACTTAACACATTACCAAAACAATAAACAATATACTGATTTATTAATATTATGCATAAATGATGATGAAACTTCTGTTTTAGGTCGCATATATCTCGCAGGTGAAAGATTATTATAAACTGTAAAGAATACTATAAAAGCACATTAAATGCGAATACTTGGAATTTTAATAAAAATATGATCAACAGGGGACACATGAATTGAATAAAATGTTTACGGCTATACAGTCACAGTAAAACATACTAGAATATTTTAGTAAAGTAACGAACGAAAACAAAAATAGTTTATAAAAATAAACAATGTGGAGAAAGATATGTTAAATAACCCCAATCCACACACTTCAAAAAGAGAAAATCTGTATAAAAATAACTTCTGATGCAATTAATAATTTCTAGTGTTTTGTTACCTTAACCTCCCCACTTAATTTTTCATCCACTTAATGTAAATTCCCGAAACAACAAAGTTACAATAATATTGTACACTGTGACTATGTGACTGTATGTGAGAACACGTGGTATGTGAGCTTGGATAGGTAATATAGGCCACTATATCTCCGTCTTTCGAATGTATAGCGTGATGGAGGAATGGTGACCGAAAAGAAGATGTACCATTACCGAATGTCACATCCTTTTCCATTGTCATCGGCATTGATGATTATATGCTTGTCTGGAGTCACGAGGCAGAACAATTCAAACCTCGGTACAAGCGGTAAAGCGACTATGGATTGGATCAATAGGTTCCAGTTCTGATTCGTTTAAAATTTGTATTATAGACTAGGATTATTTTTA
Source organism: Sweltsa coloradensis (assembly GCA_024449915.1). Taxonomy (NCBI): domain Eukaryota; kingdom Metazoa; phylum Arthropoda; class Insecta; order Plecoptera; family Chloroperlidae; genus Sweltsa; species Sweltsa coloradensis. The sequence goes on along the minus strand of JAMZAV010000159.1, from coordinate 1,879,589 downwards.
TTTTATAGTTGCTATTATTCTCTAGAGATCCACGAGCGCTAGCGTAGCTTTAATGCCGACAGCTTTGTTCCTGACCTCATGTAAGAGTAGACCTCTGACCTCTGGCATTAGCTCTGTGAGGCCCGGGGCTGCGTACGCCTGCATGCGCTCGCGAGAGCGGACACACACGCACACGCACACGCACACGCACACGCTTGTGCGATATGGTCCAGACACCCCCGCAACAATTAGAAACACACGCCAGTCGGAACAAACTTGAGAAACAACACGAAACTAGTATATTGATGACGTCATGCTTGTCAACGGTTCAATCTGAGGCTCGCTTCACAAGTACACAACTTGTACAGTCAACAAATATCAAGATAGACGCTAAGAGTCATTTAAAAAAATGATTACGGATATTTATTGGGTTTGAAGAGAGAACCAAGAATTTTTAGTTGTTTCTTATTGGTAAATTTACAGTAACGAGACTTATTTTTATTTCTTGCCTATAACAAAATGTTTGATTAAATTAAAACTTAGTTTTGATTTAAGAAATAACTGCCAACGTAATGTTATATATTGAATGACCGTCAATTGTTGATTTACGTTTTTGAAACAGATAAATTAAAAGGTTTAGAGCGTTCAAGTACGTGATCGAATATTTTATATGGCAACGAAGGACGAGGGTGTTTGCTTGTTAGGCAAACCATTTTTATGATTATATAAATAAGCGTAGAAAATGTATCTAATGTTTAAACACTAGGAAAACGCTTAAGTCCCGCCGCGTTGTTGGATGAGCGTAATTGGTGCATTGAGCTGCATTGAGTTACGCGGATTTTCTGTTGTTCTGTGAAAAAATCATTACTTATTCGAAGATTTTTTTTAAATTAAATTAAATTAAATTAAAAATTAACTTAATTTTTTTAATAAATCATAATTTTTACGTAATTTTTAAAAAGAAAAAAATCGTAAAATTGCAATTTTCATAAGAAATAATTATTCAATTACGCTCAAATTTTACACGAGTATATTAATTCATGAAATTAAGGTTCTATAAAAAAATCATTACAATAGGATAAAGCATGTAGGTGTTATATGTCAAAGAATTGTTTTAAAAAAGAAAAAAACCCGTAAAATTTCGATTTTCATGAGAAATAATGTTTCGATTAAGCTCAACTTTCACACGAATATCTTAATTCATAAAATTAAGGTTCTAATAAAAAATCATTACAATCGGATAAAGCATGTAAGTGTTATAAGTCGAAGAATTTTTTTAAAAATCGAAAAAAATCGTAAAATTGCGTTTTTTATAAGAAAAATTTTCCCGATTGCGCTCAAAAACGTGGCAGTTCTAAGTTCAGAGATTTCGAAGGCCTCCATAAAATTTCATCGCAATCGGAGTATCGGTTTAGCCGGAATCGTGTTAACAAAACACACAAAAATACAAAAAAAAAAAAAAAGAAAAAAAAAAAACATTCCGGATTTTTTTCTCTAGCGTAGTGAAATGGAATCTTCGCTTCGCTCGCTACGCTCGCTACGCTCATCCCATAAATATGTGTGACAGTTAAAAGTACATGCATGTTTTATGATATGTTTTAGGGTTTTTTGTGAACGACCATTAGTGGTTAAAGACCAAGTAAGAGACGCCAAGTCTCCTCCATAAATGTTACTGCTTTTTACACATAAAAGATTATTATTCTTTCGTTCATATTTTCTTCCCAGCTTCAACGCCAAAGTTGAAATAAACTTATGAATGACTTACTCCGTGCCCTCTAAGCCGGTATAATTCAGTCGGAGCGGAAGACTATAACAATTTACCGACTAAAGTCGGTTTCACACCTAATTATCTGGGATTTGAGCCGAGGATGGGTACAGACGCCCTCGAGGTGTGAGTGTGAATATTTTAAACCCATGGGAACGGATTGTCAATGCCGTTCAGTGTGCAGCATTCAGTGCGTTAGAATTTATTCAATGTGATACCTTAATTTTGCTGCAGCTGTTTATTGTAATTTGTTGTGTTTATTACATTATTGATAGTATATAAACTTAAATATTTGTCAATCACATGTCTTATCCCGGAAACTCGTTCCCCACATCTTATCTTGTACTTTGATCACTTGTTATCCCTGGATTTAAAAATACATTTCTATTGGGCTTGATTTTCGAATATTATGTTGAAATAAGTAAGAAATAATTAAGTAAAATAAATATATTTAGAAGGAAATTTAATTAAATAGCTTATATGCATACTTCGTAAAATTGTTAACGATGAATAGCCAATACTCAATTTGTAGTGTGATATATGAACAAACTGTATAATAATGTAGTGATATTCCCAATAAACCTTGAAAATATAAAAAGGGAGACTTAAACTCAAGTTGTGTAACTGCTGTACGGCGATGCGGGAGGGGGGGGGGGCGAAGGTATTTGCTGCTACCTGCTGGACAACTTAAAAGACACAAAAAGTTTTGAGCAATTAAATAATGCACAGACTGGCGGAAATTTATTGCCACTTTGAGGTGAGGAACTATAAAGTAGAATTTATAGATCTGTATATAAAGTAAATATATAAATTATCCTTCTTGTGGCACTTACACAGGTGCAACATAAAGAAATTAACTTGAAATGTGATTAATATTGGTATATTAAATATAAAACGACCTACAATTTTTTTTTGAAACACGATCATATTTATATTTTATCGCACTATTCTTCTTGTGTCTCTGGACGTTGCGATAAATAGTAAAGTACACAACACGTAGCATTTTTTTGGATCTGCTTTAGAATTTTGAAATAGTTAAATTTATACGCTATTTTATTTACGAAGAGAGGACACCATTTCTGTTAACACTAATAATTGTTATATTTTAAAGCCCTATATATTTTGACCGTCAGAATTTATACGTATGTAGTTGGTCGGCGTGTAGCAACTAACAAATGTTATTAAATACACTTTAACAATATACATTTAAAAATCCTATCAATCTATGCACTAATAATTTTTAAGTTAGGAACATTTGTTAACCCTTCCAATATTCGGCTGCATGCAAATCTGAGGAGGCGTTACCACACTTCATAAGAAAGTTTTCTGTTACATTCATATTTAGAACGAGCGCTATATATACTTCAATATAATATATTATAAAATATGCAAAAACAGTCGACTGCCCTATGTCGGTCTATGGTGCGTTAACACCACATGAACAAGAGGCACAAGAGGTTTATGTTAGATTCAGGTATGTGCTGATGTGAAATCTCTGTCCAGTTCACCACTACAATGAATAAGTCCAATCTCCAGTGAGTCCCCATCTCACTTGTGACCAACGTTTCTTACACACGCCGGAAATGCTAACATTTCTACCCTAAACTGTATTCTGTAAGTTTTCCACGCCTACGGTGATAAGTGTCATTTCGTGCTTAAAGAACGCGCAATAAACAAGTTGCCAATAAGTTGTACATACTCTTCAATTCTTTCGTTACCATAAGAATATAACTTGAAATTAGCTTCAAAAACTAAACCATATATTCTTCCTAAACCAATCCCATGACTTGAAAACATTTATCAATATTAATAACAAATATACTTTAAGAAAATATCGATGCTAGAAATTTCTTTGATCTTTAATCCTAATTGGTATAAAACATAAATGACAAGGATAAACAATTAAATTAAATTAAAGGTACTATTGTGTTTTCTTTGGTTTATAATTGAAAGCTAAACTAAATATGGTTTGAAATAAATTAAACTTTATAACAATTAATATAGGTCTGAGATACCTTAGACGAATAAAACTCATTTTAAAATAAAGCCGAAAAGTACTGTCAAAGAAGAATAACCTTTTCTGTATAGATACCTTGTGGTAAAACGTGGGAGGCGAAGAGACTCGAGAGCTTGGACTGGAGGATTGGAATGACTCTGAGGAGGAGAGGGACAGTTTGATGATAAAAGCTTTGAGTGAACATTGTTGGAATTTATTATAATATGGTGTGAATTCGTAATTTTAGTCAGGCTGGGGATTGAACCCCGGTCTATAGCGACAAATGATTCAACCTTCAACGTCCCGCTAAGCAGAAGATCTGGGTTTAGCCCATAGTCGGGATCCAAGTTTAGATTTCTACAGTTGACTCCTTACATTTTAAATCTATCTATGCACCGGCACAAGGCTGACAGGAGTCTACTCATTCCCTATACGTCTTGATGGATTGCTGGTTTTGTTGTATCTCATATCGTAAAGTTGAAAACAGACGCCAAGATTCGCCTCTTCCTTTAAAAAAGTGATAGCCACAGGTCGCTCGCTCGTCCTTCTCATCTTATCTCCAAGTGAGTGTCGGGGACAAGCGAGTAGTGACACTTCTCCACACGAGTAGCAGCAATGCCAAAACCTTCGGATAACCATCTCCATTCTCCACAATTCCAAACGTCAAGCTTGCCAGGCTGGCAACCTGCTATGTCACCGTAGTTTATCTCTAGCACTAGTTAGAAGACAAGACAGCCAGAGAGAATTATGTTGCTATTGGCGACAGAGACACAGAAGCTACTGAAATCACGACCGATAACTCACCTTTGAGGTGTGTTCTGTTGCACTCGGAACGCATTGGAGACCACACGGCCAGGGAGCCATTGGATAGCTGGAAACAAGATACCCCGGCGATGCAGAACTGCATGGACATGCGAGCTAACGAATAATACTTCATGAACCTATAAGTATGTGACCAACCACCACTGTTTTAGTGGCAGTTTTAGTACGGTCATGACTCAATTTGTACGGTCTATGTGATTTCAAATTCGATATTTCAGTTTTGTTCTTGTGTTTGATTTGCAACACCCAGTAAATTAGCTCGTAGTGCACGTGTGGGAGGTATCATGGGTTTTATATTCAACGAACTTGCACGTATTTGAATATTTATTCTAAGGACTATGAATAAAATGGCTGCCAATGTTTTCCTATAATATATTTTTTAAATAAATCTTAAAAATACAATAGGTTCGTCCAGCAAAGCGATGTATTGTAAAAATAGAAATAATACCATCTCCTCACACTATATTATGTTATTTGGAAACATCTGTATATTTACATTATTAACGACTATAATTTGAATTTAGGCTTCTTTTAGCCATGTGACCTCATGGGTCACAATTGTTAGTTTTCCTACAACGAGTCTAAGCTCTTTATAGGGAATCTTATTTTTATAAGAGCACTTGATTGTTTTTGACTTTGGCTTTTTGGACTATGTCAAGAACTGAGTGTTAATCTTGTCAAGATATTGTACGAGCTACTAAAATCTACTAAAATATAGTTTTCATTGATAAATAATAAATAATTAACGAAATAAAATGACGAATGTGTTAAAGGTGGCATAGGCCTACGAGTAGTTGTTTACCATTAATTTGTTACATACAATCATAACCTGCTATCACGACTGAATATGAGAATGTGAGCTCAAAATTTATCATCCGTAAATGCGCTGGAAACTTTTAGAGGGTTGGATACTTACATTGGTTTCGTCTACACAAATTCGAAAAATTAATGAGCACCAAAAGTAAAATTCTCTTTGCCTAACTTATTTTAAGCTATCTGAAGCCTGGATGAGCCCACGAGTGAGCCTTCGAGAGACTATAAATTATGATGAGTCTACCGACGTACTGGGATATTGGTAATTGGCTATAAATCGGCTATAAATTGCTGCTAACAAACGGCGAGGTTCCTTCGAAGTCTTACTATAAAACAAACCCTGTTAATAATGTGAGTTTTCGAGCTTATTCATTATCTGACTGTTACATTTCAAAGTCAAGTTCAAATACAAATACATCAGAATCCAATGTTATAGTACCCCTGTATGGCAAAATGATTTGCTAGTTTCACAATAATTAACAAAGTAACCAAATTAATGTTTTTCTGAATTTGTATTTTGCTCAAAACTAAGATTAAATAGTCCCCATAACATTTCTGATAGTACACGTTTCACATCATTATTTGTGGGTATTCATCCCTATGCAAGCCTGTGCGGGATTGGAAATAATGTTCCATATTTTTAAGAAAATATAATTATGCCCCTATACGAACGTTTTCAAAATCATTTGCTGTTTAAATCAGAACTTTTCTCGTATATTTATTAGGTATTGGCAATATAATTGCGTAATACGAAGAGTTATTTAGTTATAATGTTTCACTAATTTTGATAAGCTGCATAATGCAATGTAAGTTATTGCCTAAATCTACAACATGGATCAAAATAAAAACAATTTCTTTCTCTCACACACATGAAATATTTTACTTTCTGCATTATACAATGCATCTTATTGCCTAATTCTACAACTATTTATCAAAAAAAAATCAATTAATTTTAAACATACAGTGAAATCATGTCTATGTCATTGGACTAGGAAGCTACGCAAACGCTTTTTCAGGTGCGTTTTGGATTAGCGTAATTGGAACATTGAGCTGCCATGTGTTCATGAGAAGTAATTTTTCGATTGCGCTCAAATTTCACACGAGTATATTAATGCATAAAATTAAGATTCTGTGAAAAAAATTACAATTGGTAAAAGCATGTAGGTGTTACAAGTCGAAGAAATGTTTCAAATTCGAAAAGAATCGCAAAACTGCAATTTTCATGAGAAATAATTTTTCGATTACGCTCAAATTTCACACGAATGTATTAATTCATAAAATTAAAATTCTGTGAAAAAAATTTCACAATCGGATAAAGCATGTAGGTGTTAAAACTCGAACTAAATGTTTTAAAAATCGAAAAAAATCGAAATATTGGGATTTTAATGAGAAATAAATTTTCGAATGCGCTCAAAAACGTGGCAGTTATAAGTTCAGAGATTTCGAAGGCCTCCAAAAAATTTCATAGCAATCGGAGTATCGGTTTAGCCGGAATCGTGTTAACGAACACACAAAAATAAAAAAAATAAACATTCCCGATTTTTTTCTCCAGTATAGTGAAATGGAATCTTCGCTTCGCTCGCTACGCTCATCCAACAATAAAATTCTTGTCAAAAAAATGATTAGTCTATCAATTTATTTTTTAATGGCAAATGTGTATGCAATGCGTTCTTCAGATTTAGCTGAACAACCGTGTCGATCAAAACGCCCGAACCCTGTTGCGAACGTACAAGAATTATGCATCACATTTTAGAATGTGATCTAAACACGTTAACTTTTAACGCTTGCAGTATCAACACCCATTGAGTTTATTGGCAAACAAATATCTCACCTATCATAAATAATATTTGTCAGTTTCGTGTTCGTTTAAGATCAAGAGTCAACCAATAATGCACATACACAGTCGCATGATAAGGATCGTGATTGTGTATAGCTAACACACTAGGATACATGACAAACTAATTCTGTATGCCACTCCTCAACTGGGCCATTCATTACATCTTAGGGTTTACCCTTTGAAATGTCATATTTGTCTTCACCTTACACTGATGTGCCACGAGATTTGTATAGCACAACACGGAGACCCAGTCCCAGTCTGCGTCACTCATAATATATCATTGCCCCTTGGCTATGAAGTGAGACAAATATGGTTGGTTACCTTACCTACACTAGAGTAAAAGTTGGTGGTATTGTGAAGAGGCGGGTCGCTATGCAGTTTCCGCAGTTGATAAAATGCGCACCCATCAGTAATATTAATCACTTCATGTTTAACACCATCTATTCTATAATTCCTTCAAACTAATCAGTTGACTAATAACGAACATCAACATTTATTACGCAATTTTAAAAACGTACAGGTTCTTATATTTTCTATGGCTTCTTTTCTCAAATTGATGCGATATTTATTTTTAATATAAGTTCTTGATTACTTTCATAATTATTTACCCTAAATTATTTTGTTTCCGTCTTGGGGTATTCTTGATAACCGTATCTGAAGTCCCCAAAATTGATGAGAATAACAAAACAATTTTAAATTTTACAGCATTATTTCATAAAAGTAACTTTTGTAAATTTCTATAAGAGGAGGAGTTGACGCCGAGGGTGGTAGTGAAGGTTATACAGAACACTAGCCTGTATTTAAATCACTAGGAAAACGCTTTAGTCCCGCCGCGTTGATGGATGAGCTTTTTTGTTCGTTTTTAGTTTTTGTAGGACCACTTTTCCTTTGCAAGTGCTTTTTGAATGCATTGTAGGTGATTGTTGTCAAGTTTCTATTGTTACTTGTTAATTGTTATTATAAACCTAAAAAAACTCATATTAAAACCTTTATTTATATGGATTCTGGCTAACTTATTCAACTTTTTCTTTCAAAAGGCAATACATCACCATAACCTTAATGTTCGTGTGAAATATGAACGTTGTAGCCCCACCCGTTTGGTCAGAATCGGCCCAAATGTCACGAAAATATCGCACTAAAAATGGAAAAAATCGTAAAAGTACAATATTCATGAGAAATATTTCTTCGATTGTACCAAAAAACGTGGCAGGTCTAAGTTTAAAGATTTCGAAGGTCCTCAGAAAATTTCATTTTAATTGGAGTATTGGTTTAGCCGGAATCGTGTTAACAAACACTCAAAAATACAAACAGCAAAAACAAGAAAAACGAAAAAAAATCGTAAAATTGCGATTTGTATGAGAAATAATTTTTCGATTGCGCTCAAAAAGGTGGCATTTCTAAGTTCAAAGATTTCAAAGGTCTCCAGAAAATTTCATCGCAATTGGAGTATCGGTTTAGCCGGAATCGTGTTAACAAACACACAAAAATAAAAACAAAAAAAAAAAGAAAATCGAAATAAATCGTAAAATTGCGATTTTCAAGAGAAATAATTTTTTGATCGATTTTTCGTACGGTGCAGTTCTAAGTTCAGAGATTTCGAAGGTCTCCTGAAAATTTCATCGCAATTGGAGTATCGGTTTAGCCGGAATCGTGTTAACAAACACACAAAAATAAAAACAAAAACAAAAAAGAAAATCGAAATAAATCGTAAAATTGCGATTTTCAAGAGAAATAATTTTTTGATCGATTTTTCGTACGGTGCAGTTCTAAGTTCAGAGATTTCGAAGGTCTCCATAAAATTTCATCGCAATCGGAGTATCGGTTTAGCCGGAATCGTGTTCACAGACACACAAAAATACAAAAAAAAAAGAAAGAAAGAAAGAAAAAAAAACATTCCGGATTTTTTTCTCCAGTGTAGTGAAATGGAATCTTCGCTTCGCTCGCTACGCTCATCCAATTAAGTAAATATGTACTTGGAAATATGTAAGTTGCCTCAATGGTTATTACCAATTGATTTTTAAAAGTGGGGGTTGAGTAAATAAGGTTGTTGACACCACCATCAATAGGTAACCTCATAACAAGCAAATGAAACATTCAATAGGAACAAATAAGTTACTCGAGAATTATTATGTTTTGTAATAATTTCATTACTTTGTAACTTCAGCGTAACAAGTTATCTCTTTTTTCGTAGTTTATAATCGTCTTCGTAAAAATCTATGGTCAGAACATGGAGTACGACAGTACTATTTAAACTCCATGGTCTGAATAAGCCACGAGAGAAATTTATTTGAACAATTTTAACATACCGAGAGTATGGAAACTAGCAATACCTACAAGAGACAAGTGTGTAAATAACTAGGAAAACGCTTAAGTCCCGCCGCGTTGTTGGATGAGCGTAATTGTGCATTGGATTGCCATGTGTTATGCGGATTTTCTGTTGTTTTACCAAAAAACAACTTAAATAAACTTTAAATGTTATTATCTCAAAACTTTATTCTAGCACATTGCTAACAATTGTTCCTAGTTTCTTCTACAGTTTTTAAGATGAAAGGATAATTTATTCTTAATGTGCTCACAAGTCTTATTCTGACAAATTCACTGGACACTTTTTTGATGAGATTTATAGTTTTTTATTTAAAATATGGGAAATATAGATTTTTCACAAAAAACATACATTTTCAAACAATGCAAAGGAAAAATTCATATTATCAAACAAAACAAAATTATAAAATCCGTCGGTAAATGATTAGATGTATTGTTTTTTAATCTTAAACACCTTTCACTTAAAAAAAAAATGAAAATTGTAAAAGCCTTAGCAATATCCCAGCACCAAGCAAAATTTGTAAAATTGCAATTATTACGAAAAATAATTGTTTGATTGCGCTCAAATTTCACACGATAATTATAATTCATAAAATTAAGTTCTGTGAAAAAATCATTACAATCGGATAAAGCATGTAGGTGTTATAGTCGAAGAATGTTTTAAAAATTTAAAAAATCCTAAAATGCAATTTTAATAAGAAATACTTTTTCGATTGCGCTTAAATTTCACACGAATACATATATAATTCATAAAATTAAGGTTCTGTTAAAAAATCATTAATTTAATCAGATAAAGCATGTAGGTGTTATAAGTCGAAGAAATTTTTAAAAATCGAAAAAAAAATCGTAAAATTGCGATTTCTATGAGAAATAATTTTTTGATCGATTTTTCGAATCGTGCAATTCTAAGTTCAGATTTCGAAGGCCTCTAGAAAATTTTCATCGCGATTGGACTGTCGGTTTAGCCGGAATCGTGCTAACGAACAGACAAAAAATACTAAAAAAAAAAAAAAAAAAACATTCCGGATTTTTTCTCATGTAGTGTAATGGAATCTTCGCTTCGCTCGCTACGCTCATCCAAAAATGATATTTTCAAAAAAAAAATGCGAAAAGTCAAACAAAAGAACTAATGCTACAATATGCAGAAATAAGTATGTCTACGGTAGATGTTTTGATGTATCTCAGAGGAAAGAGATAATATGGTAGTAAGGAAGGACAGAGCAAAGCAAGTGATAATGATGAGGATGAGGAGGACTCCGATGATGGACCGTGGGGAGATGCAGCGTGGACCGTGGGAACAGCCGTGTGCCCGCGAGCGTGCCGTGCGGAACATCTACCCACGCCCGCCATGCACCAACCCAACAACTTAGCGGACAGATAAGGAGAGTGAGCACGCGCGGGCTAAAGCGCGACGATATACCCCGTTCACTGCTAGCTACCACCCCACCCCACATACATCACCATATCAAGTTTATACAACTGAGCACGCGCGGGCTAAAGCGCGACGATATACCCCGTTCACTGCTAGCTACCACCCCCCCCCACATACATCACCATATCAAGTTTATACAACTGAGCACGCGCGGGCTAAAGCGCGACGATATACCCCGTTCACTGCTAGCTACCACCCCACCCCACATACATCACCATATCAAGTTTATACAACTGAGCACGCGCGGGCTAAAGCGCGACGATATTACCCGTTGACTGCTAGCTACCACCCCAACCCCACATACATCACCATATCAAGTTTATACAACTGAGCACGCGCGGGCTAAAGCGCGACGATATACTCTGTTCACTGCTAGCTACCACCCCACCCCACATACATCACCATATCAAGTTTATACAACTGAGCACGCGCGGGCTAAAGCGCGACGATATACCCGTTCACTGCTAGCTACCACCCCACCCCACATACATCACCATATCAAGTTTATACAACTGAGCACGCGCGGGCTAAAGCGCGACGATATACCCCGTTCACTGCTAGCTACCACCCCACCCCACATACATCACCATATCAAGTTTATACAACTGAGCACGCGCGGGCTAAAGCGCGACGATATACCCCGTTCACTGCTAGCTACCACGCCACCCCACATCCATCACCATATCAAGTTTATACAACTGAGCACGCGCGGGCTTAAAGCGCGACGATATACCCCGTTCACTGCTTGCTACCACCCCACCCCACATATATCACCATATCAAGTTTATACATTACAACAGCGGTTCTCAACCACTGTGTCGCAATGAGTTGTGAGGTGTGTCACAAGTATTTTGTTTATTTGTTGTTATATTGAAGTCTATTTATGTACGCCTTTAACATGAATGCTAAATACCGCCAAAGTTCTCGGGGTGAATTGAAAGTGAGAGACAGCTAGGTGTGTGCGAGTACCCGAAATTTCGACTTGTGTCTAGTATTTGGTATTTAGAAAACACGATTTTGGTGGAGGTGCCGGGTCGCGCGCGTGTAAATATCGCTATGTATTTTTGATGCTACCTTACCAATCTTGTTTTTCGGGGGGGGGGGGGGGGGGGGGGGGGATAGTGTTGTGGACATCAGCAATAAAGAAAGCCGAAATGTCAATTTTCCAGCTGCAATGAATGCGGCAAGTAAGTTGGAAATAAAATCTTAAGATTAGTTTAAGAAATATATAATTCAACACTTGACCTGCCTCCAGGAGGGTTTGAAGAAATACTTTTCTTCTATTTCAACAAAGATAATAGAATGGGTTATCTCTCCATTTGCGGTTTTGGTGAGCCCTAAACGACGTGTCAGACGTATCCAGAAAAACTCTAAAATCAAGATTTCAAGAGAATTCTCTTGATTCATTTTGGACCTGTTCAAAATGAATACCCTGCAATTGTTAACAAGGCTCTGTGTTTTTCACTTACCTTCTCCACCAACCTCTCTCTCCATGGTCATAAAAATCATTATGTATTCTCCATGTTGAAGGGGCAATGTATGACAAAAACGCGTCTCAATCGGAAGTCGTGTTCGGTTTTATCGTGAGACTGAGACGTGACACACGCCAGACGAACGGACGGACATAGATTATGATAGGATGCCGTTACCAGAAATAAAACATTTTGTACACACCACAATTATAATGGTAATATTTGTTATAAAAGATCATTGATGTGCAATGTGCATTGATTTCAACGCTTACTTCACCTTATTGGCTTTAGTGCGGTGTAGGCAGTCTGTTGACTATAAGTGACTTCAACTACAATACACCACCCACACGTCCCTACTCGCAGCAAACCACGGACATGAAATTTACCGTCCATTAAAAAAATTACCATCTGTTAACATTTTATAGATAAACCCAAGTCCACTTATTGGTCACCACATATACATAACATAATTACAGGTAATTTAAATTTATGATTTGCATATTTCGGGCTCCATTACTGTTTGCAAATTTTATAGGTACTTGATCGTGCCTTTTTCTTACGTATACATGGTCCAATCACTCAACTGTGAAGATATTACCGAAATATGTACAAAGTTAAACAAATTACCAAAATAGTTGACTGCAGAACACAGAACGCCTCCAGCATTGGTAGTCTAGCTTAGAACGTATTAAATCCATGTTGTCCATTCGTTAAAATAATCTAATCTAATCATCCTAATCAAAAGAGAGCACGGTAAAATCAAGTTCGGAGTTTGTGTGAGAAAGTTTGAGGAATCTTCTTTCGGGTAATTGTAAGTTAACCGGATCACCTAATCACCATGTTGCTGTCTACCCTCTCTGTCGCACTGCTGGCACGCGACTACCGTGTTACGTGCGTGTTGCCCGCGGGCCAGGTCAACATGGACACGCCCACATTCATAGGCAACAACGAGAATATGAATCAACGCGAGGATCGTGAGAAAAAGTGCATGATTCAAACCACATCGTTCGCTGGCGCATGCGCAGAACGCGCGGCCAGCATGAGAAGAAGAAGCATGAGGAGGAGGAGAAGAAGAAGAAGGAGACGAAGAAGACGTTTGGTCGAACGACGCGGGTGTCCAGAAGTCAGGGCTAATGATGTGTGAAGTAAAATTACCACATGAAACTTTTGTTTTAAACATTTAAAAAAAAATTAATTTAATGTTTACACCATCATAACCAAATTATTTGTTTGCTACGATACGAAATTGAACATTTTACCCACCTTAAAAACCTGTATAGATCAGTGGTACACACATGTACCACCACTTTTCAAAATCTTCACAATTAAATATGCCAGTTTTTCATACTTATAATATATATAATAATTTTGTTTTGTTCGGAATTGGTAGAAATTTTCTCCATTAAATTCTAATGATTAGGAGGATTTTTGTAAGCAAAAATCAAGTTGTGTATGAAACAGAAAAATAAAGGAAAATTGCAAAAAAACAAATTTTTGAAAATAAACTCAAAATTGGATTTTTTCAACTTTGATGCCAATTTGGAATCCAAAATCAGCGTTTTTTTCTCTGAAAGATCACGGATTTTTTTAAATTCTAAAATGCTTTTTAAAAAAAACACATATTTAAAAAAATAAAGGTAGAAAGTAAAATTTCGCGTGGCATTTTCTTGTTCTAAATAAAGGGACAATTTTTTTGTTTTGTCAAATCGCTGATTAATTACGTCATAATACTCAAACTCATAACATGCCTAGAGGGCTATTTACTTGTCAAATAATAATTTAAAAAAAAAAAACTATGGTTACTTACATTTAAATACAAACGAACAGTCAATGTTATCTCTAAAGTAGAGCAAAAGAAGCGATGTGATTCAATTAAGTTTCTACTTTTTAGTGTTATTGCAAGTATCATGTCAATGAGTCAAAGAGATATTATTCTATTCTTAACGCACACAGCATCCACAATATCGAATTTCATTAGCGCTGTGTATGTGATGCTTCTCTTGTTTGCCTGCGGTCGTGTGAGGTGGAGCCGTTGCGTGGGCGCCCAACATAAGTCGCGCACTCTCTCACCGCCAGGTGGCAGCATCGTGCAGCTGGAGCCCCGGGAGAGAGATGGATTCCCTAGCTTTGGCGTGAGATCAAAATAATATAAACGCAATTTAAATATTCACCGGCCAACCTGTAATTGTCCCTGCCTAGCGATGTTCATCGGAATAAATTACTGCCGAGTAATGATACATGTCTGATCGCTTTATTTACTGGGCAGGTCCGAACACCTGATCCAAGCTGCAGCCCACAGCCACAATACCACAAATAAACAACATAATCAATTCGAAGAATAGTGATTTGAATTTAAATTCATGTGTTTGAAAGGAAATACGCGTGCACATTGAACTGAAATAATCGAGATTCCAACCTCCAGTGCGGTTTTGGTACTTACTTACTTACTTAGTTGACCATAATTTAGTGGACGCCTCTGGCCTCACGAAAACTCCCGATGGCGTGTCTGATTGAATACGAATCAAATACCGTGTTTGAGGTTAAATTACAGGTGGGGGAAATAGTCTGTCATTGCTTAAGCTATATCGTTTAGGTTAGGCACACATCAATACAACCTCTCATTTCCCTGTTAGTGAGAAGACTTGCGAAGCAGTAATTTGATGATTTACCCTTATTGAGATGATATCATTAAATAATTGCCATTAAATATTTAAATCATACAAGTAGCGCAGAAGTATAATTTAAAAGTTCAATAAATGAACGACTGAAATTCCGGCAATGAGGAACAGAAAGTACACAGTACACCGGTACACACTGACATTAAATAAATACATCTCAATAATCTTTAAATAACTTCAAAGTTTGGGAAATATTCGGCAGCTCAGGTATTTTATCACATTAAATTGAAAGTTTCGTTTTGTTATGTTGCTTGCACGAGAAAAATTATTCCTGAATGTTATTTTGTTTTGTTTAGTACTATTATTTTTGTAGAAATATTTACTATTCAGAGTCATTCCGCTCATATATAAAAATTATTAATAAAAATTGATTTACAAATGGATGGATCAATGCATGGTTATAGCAATACGTGTTTTAGTGGTAAAGAAAATGTTGGTCAAGAATTGGAAATGTGTTATTCAAATTTTAATATCAAAACCTAATCTATTTCAATTCAAATTTACAACGAAGTATTCTGAACATTTTACATATAGACTTCAATTGGACTGGACTTATTACCACGAGTTATTCAAACATGATATTACTATTTAAAAAAATACAAACAATAAACCTGTACATTATCTAGGTTAATTCATATAAAACCGCGTATAAAGCCTTCGAATGGTTTGTTAGCTTTCAAAAATTTGTTTTATTGATTGCTATGTTCAACTTTGTATGCCATTTATGAAACGCAGATTTCCAGGGTACAGATTCGTAACAACTCTTGACATTGATTGTGTTGTATTTGTTTCAGATCATACTATTCGAGAAGATAAGACTTGTGATAGATACAGATGAACGGACGACATATTTTAAGATTCCCTTGTGATATGAGGGAATCGAACCCACGTACATTGGTTCCAAACCTTTCTGACATGTGCACAAACGAATGAGCCACCGTAGGCGGCCTATAGTTGATGCTTTTGCACTGTAAACAAAGAGGAATTAACGATTAATGTTAATTTTTAAGTAATTTTTTTTATGATTGGATTGATATAGTAGATTTATAATGCTATAGCCAAGACATATCAACGCGATTGTCACAGCTTGAGCCCTGAGTAAAAGATAAACCTCTTTTACATTCCCAACTTATATCTTTCCTCCAACAGAGACATAGCATGGAAATAAAAAAGGCATGAGGAAGGAAACACAAATAATAATATTAGAAAAACCTGACCAGTGTCAGCTGTTGTTCTTGGCTTTAGGGCCTAGATTTATAATAAATTCAACCACAGCCTCAGAGGGTCCCGAATCGCTGCACTGCGGTACACTTACCTTCTGCTTGCTCCGGGGTGAGTTTGGTAGGAAACCACAACATGGGGAGTGAACACTGATCTGGAAGGCATTGGAAATAGATCCGGGAAGTCGTTCGGTTACTGAACAACGGTAGATTTCGCTTGCAGCTCAAAACTTGATGGGTTTGATGGACGTGGTTTTAATATGGTTTCTCCGGGAAAACACGTGTCCGCACCTGTTTGAGCTGCCTCCTCCTGAGGGGTTTCAAATATCTATTGATTAATTTTAGCCTCGCAAAAATCATATTGATGTTCAAGTCGCAACACATGAGATGTTGTTCACTGGAAACTTATGTTACGTTCAGTTCGCAACACATGACATGTTGTTCACTGGAAACTTATGTTAAACAACACACAATTACACAACACAACAACACAACAACACTTAAATAATTGTTGTTGTGTGGAGTGAATTTCATAACTTAATCGCATTATCATAAATCCGTATTTTTTTCCAGGCCTGCGTTTTGAGGCAGTGTTGCCTCAAAACGCAGGATTTTGTTAATTTGAGTAAATTAGAATTACAAATAAGTGAAAACTCATTTACGTTTCGAGCCTTAAAAATGAACATCGCAAATACATATTATTTGATTATTTACTAATTATTATAATTATGATGTTATTTACTTTAGTGTGTATGTTCATAACGATTAATTCCCAATCTGTTACTGATTTAATTAATGAATCCAATTACCATATCGATAGTCCTATTTCAACACGGCCAGCTGTTAGTTTTGATTTGTGACTGCCCTCATCAAGCAACACCCATGTCTTAATAATCGCTCGTTAGATTCTAAACAAACCAATCAATTAAAATTAGACTCCCGGTAGCTGTAACATTGCTGACTCATGGGGTTCATCTGTGTCCCACTCCCACCTTACACTACTACAAACTGAATCAACAACACAAATCGATTTCTCCAGTCTTCCAATTATTATTAATGACTGTGGCCCAACCCAAGCAATCACTTTGTCAATCCGATCTCTTAGTTCGCGACAGCTTTGTTCAGACTTGTGGAGGTCAAAGGGAACTTTCCCGACTGTTCAGCTTGAGGTAATTGCCGCGCATTAACATAGACCTAGCAAACATGAACTCGGTAAATGTCCGTCCGATTAGTGATCATCGTGGGAAAGAGAGCGGATTTGGCTCCAGCTCTGGCTCTGGCTGCCCCTTCCAACTTAACAGTGGTTAGGATAAAATAATAATAATGGTGTAGTCAAGAGTGAGGTTGCTTAAAAGCATGTCATTGCCTCAAGCCTCAAAGAAAGCTTACTTCAGAACCCATGATTATGTGTTTCACCTCACAAATAGCCATGATGGTCAGTACGGGCTGGCTCTTGTAGGAGGTTCTGATACTACCCGCACTGCTCGTGCTTGCCTTCCCGGGGAGGCCACTGCGCAAGATGATTTACTACGCGATTGTCTCCTAAGGGCTAACAGGTAGAGAAATGATTCCGGTACAGTTCCCATCTAGGCTACCTAGTTTCCACGAATGTTGCCCCCCTCTGATTGATGATGACTGATAACTACAAAAGATTAATCACGAACAGAAAGAAAATATATCGTAACAAATTTTATTTGAGTTTAAATGTTTTGATGCAGAACCTTCAATCAAGATAATTTTCAGTATTTAACCTATTTTCTCTGGGAAAATAATTTCGGAAATATATTTCTAAGTGGTCGATGCAATTATTTGTGAAGTTATGTGTTAGTTAAATGTAAGTTTGATTGTTAAATTGCCGCGTTGATTATATGGTTTATTTGGTTCGATGCGGGGTGAATTACAGGATCGCACAAATCTCCCCAAACCACAGACACAGGTTGATCGATTGCATGTGAACAATCGACTGATGAACACGGAACATGCAATAATTGTTCGCTTTCCGCAGTATTCACAAAGGAGCATTCTTTCCTTGAGCCCTAAGTCATGTTAACATATCAAATCGCGTAACTGGAGAATTTAAACATCATAATATTTTATCCCTGATTCAGTTTATAAGCGTCTGTTATTTTTTCATACAACGGTACTGTGGTACATTTTTTCGTTACACTACATGTATGATTCTAATTTATACCACATATTTGTAAATTAAAAATTGCTTAATTTTACAAGAATTGTTATTTGTATCGTTATACAGGTTGTCACCGATAACTAACGACACTCCCGGTAAAGAGCAATCAATCTAATGTACTCCACCTGTGAAATTACATTTTCAGACTTAATTTCGTGTGTACGTAGGCCTATCAGTTGTGACTAAATGGGTGTAGACTCTAAATACGATTTTTTTTATTTAGTTCATTTTTTGTTTTTATTTTATGAAATAAGTACAATTTAATGCTTCACAACACGACATTTTATAATTTTCAGATCTTGAAAGTTTTGGTCCCGCAAGAAATTCGAATTTTCATTCAAATAACACATGAATAATATAGTTATTTAAAATATTGTATATTTTGTTGACTTTGATTTGAATGATCATTATATACCAGATTGTGATGTCAGCATTCTTTGTGCCAGATGACGTAATTATTTGTGTGGACTGACGACAAGAAGGATGTTTCAATTATTTAACCTACTTAAAATCAATTATTAATTTAATGGAAATATTACTCATTTAAAATTCAAGCAAACAATATTTCAATAGCATTGTTGCATTGGAGGAGGAGATTTACAATAGTCTGACATAGCAATTCTCTCAAATACACTACTCAAGTCACTAACGGTCTAACATGGAAACGTTTATCTATAATACAGATACATAACTGAAACCGCCGACCTACTCTGGCGTATATTGCCTCGATATTATTATGAAATGACTATCAGAAAATGGACTGGGAAAATACTGTTGTTTATAAATATTGTGAACGACTTTCTCTTTACAAAAGACAATATGCTTCACTCACTTTGTCGTTAGAAGAGATAATGCATGAATATTTTAATTGATTGATTATCAACGGAACCGATTTGCTTGTCATTATAAATCAGCGTCCATACTGATAATTTGAATTGCACAAACCACAAATAAATCGTGGACGTTTCTCAGTCTCCATCGCGCCTGTCAAGGACTTTCATTCCCATCAAAACAAAAAGGAGAAACAACTAATCTCGGAAATAACCATGTAATTGTAATAATGCGTTTAGTTAAAGTTACAATTATCTTCGAGTATAAATGTGGTTTTGATTGCGGTGGCTGGGAACGAGGACGACGATGAGATAATGTTGAACGCCCTCTTTGCATCATTCAGAGCCTAAAGTCATTGCGAGGAGGGGAGCGACATTTACTGAAGGAGCAGAGCCCACATAGCTTTGTCAGATACACGAAACGAACGAACTAACTGCCTAGCTAATTAACCAGAACAGCAACACCTTCATCTACTCATCGAGAATCGCTAGGTGGCGAAATACGATTGGGAGTGAAGATTCGTTTGAATATTTCACGGAAAGATTTCTTCATTTTAAAATCCAGATTGAATTTAGAACAGTTCAAGCAGTAATTTAACATGGGCTTATGTGATATAGTGCATGTTAAACATTTATTTACAGTTTAAACAAATGCATAAGTTCCTCGGCATATCGCATGATTATTACCACTGATTATTACACGGCAAATTCTGTCATACTTATACGTGGAGTTTTAACTTTCGAGTAAGCATCACCGACAGAGTTGGCTGGAGTGTTTAGCGCGCAAATCTGATTCGGGAGGTCCCGGATTCAAATCCCATCAAGACCGGCAATCCGGACTGAAGTTTTTTTCCGAGTTTTCCTCGGTCGTAAATGAGAATTCAAGGGATTGAGTCCTATTAAATAACCCTTGGACATCCCTTCATAATTGTGCTATCCGCAACATATACTTAGATACACATCTGAATAGGGGCATGAATTGCACACTGGGCACGCTTCCCATTACAAAATAATTATCAATAAAGAAACATTCGTGTGGCGGCTCATCATCGTACCGTTTGGGTTAGGTTAATCTCACCTATAAAGCAGACATGAGTGTCTGTATTATCCCAAAGTTTTAAATCTTTGGCCTTTTTATCTCCACTTATCATATTTCGAATACACAATTTATACAAGAAAAATGCTAATCATATTAAAAATTAGTCAAAGTATCCTCTATGTCCTTGAATAATTTTCTCATGATTTCGTTTTTGTTGTTTTTGCTAACTGAGTTTTTGGATGAGCGTAGCGAGCGTAGCGAGCGAAGCGAAGATTCCATTTCACTACACTGGAGAAAAAAATCCGGAATGTTTTTTTTCTTTTTCTTTTTCTTTTTCTTTTTCTTTTTCTTTTTCTTTTTCTTTTTCTTTTTCTTTTTCTTTTTCTTTTTCTTTTTCTTTTTCTTTTTTTTTGTATTTTTGTGTGTTTGTTAACACGATTCCGGCTAAACCGATACTCCGATTGCGATGAAATTTTATGGAGGCCTTCGAAATCTCTGAACTTAGAACTGCCACGTTTTTGAGCGCAATCGGGAAAATTTTTCTCATAAAAAACACAATTGTACGATTTTCTTCGATTTTTAAAAAAATTCTTCGACTTATAACACCTGCATGCTTTATCCGATTGTAATGATTTTTTCACAGAACCTTAATTTTATGAATTATCGTGTGAAATTTGAGCGTAATCGAAAAATTATTTCTCATGAAAATCGAAATTTTACGGGTTTTTTCTTTTTTAAAACAATTCTTTGACATATAACACCTACATGCTTTATCCTATTGTAATGATTTTTTTTATAGAACCTTAATTTCATGAATTAATATACTCGTGTAAAATTTGAGCGCAATCGAATAATTATTTCTTATGAAAATTGCAATTTTACGATTTTTTTCTTTTTTTAAAATTACGTAAAAATTACGATTTATTAAAAAAATTAAGTTAATTTTTAATTTAATTTAATTTAATTTTAAAAAAATCTTCGACTTAGTAATGATTTTTTCACAGAACAACAGAAAATCCGCGTAACACAATGCAGCTCAATGCACCAATTACGCTCATCCAACAACGCGGCGGGACTTAAGCGTTTTCCTAGTGGTAAAAATTCGTTGACAGAAAAGCATTCGAAATCGCAACAGCTTATTTTGAAAAGTTTTTTTTTTTATAGATAACTGAAGGATTTTTCGTGGTTTTCGTCAGTCGTTAATGCGAATGCAAGGGATTGAGTCCTCTTAAACAGCCCTCGGACATCCCTTCACAATTGTCCTTTCCGCAACATACCTATAGTATATAAGACACGGAGCTGGGCATGAATGTCACCATGGGCAAACTTCCCACGAAAATTATTAGATTATTAGATTATTGGATAAGCGTAGCGAGCGAAGCAACGATTCCATTTCACTACACACACTGGAGAAAAAAATCCGGAATGTTTTTCTTTTCTTTCTTTTTTTCTGTTTGTATTATTGTATGTTTGTTAACACGATTCCGGCTAAACCAATACTCCAATTGCCATGAAATTTTATGGAGGCCTTCGAAATCTCTGAACTTAGAACTGCCACGTTTTTGAGCGCAATCGAAAAATTATTTCTCATGAACATCGCAATTTTACGATTTTTTTTCGATTTTTAAAAAAATCTTCGACTTATAACACCTACATGCTTAATCCGATTTAAATTATTTTTTCACAGAACCTTAATTTTATGAATTAAGATATTCTTGTGAAATTTAAGCGCAATCGAAAAATCATTTCTTATGAAAATCGAAATTTTACAGTTTTTTTTTTCTTTTTTTAAACAATTCTTTGACTTATAACACCTACATGCTTTATCCTATTGTAATGATTTTTTCACAGAACCTAAATTTTATGAATGTATATTTTCGTGTAAAATTTGAGCGCAATCCAATAATTATTTCTTATAAAAATCGCAATTTTCCGATTTTTTTCTTTTTTTAAAATTACGATTGTTAAAAAAAATAAAAAAATAAAGTAAATTTTTAATTTAATTTAATTTAATTTTAAAAAAATCTTCGACTTAGTAATAATTTTTTCACAGAACAACAGAAAATCCGCATAACACATGGCAGCTCAATGCACCAATTACGCTCATCCAACAACGCGGCGGGACTTAAGCGTTTTCCTAGTATAAAACAAGCGTTTTATCCCTGCTGGGAATGTTGATTATATATTTGGTAGGACTCAATCCCACTATTAGCTTTATTGGCAGATGGAATCCTTGGAATCTGTTAGTAAGGATTGTTTTAGTGACAGGTTTCGTACAAGCGATTTCCTAAATGAGAGTCTCGCACATTACGCACTACTTTTAGCTACCTGTATCGCCGGGAAACTTATTATTGTACTTATTATAATAGGAAGCTTCGCAAACGCTTTTTCAGGCGCGTTGTTGGATGAGCGTATTTTTTTTAAACGAAAAAAACGTGAAATTGCGATTTTCATGAGAAATAATTTTTTGATTGCGCTCAAATTTCACATTAATATATTAATTCATAAAATTAGGTTCTGTGAAAAAATCATTACAATCGGATAAAGCATGTAGCCGAAGAATTTTGTTTTAAACCGAAAAAAGGAAAAATTGCGATTTTCATGAGAAATAATTTTTAGATTACGCTAAATTTCAACGAATATATTAATTCATAAATTAAGGTTCTGTAAAAAAATATACAATCAATAAAGCTGTGGTGTTATAAGTGAAACATTCATTACAATCGAATAAAGCATGTCGTTTTTAATGAGAAATAATTTTTAGATTGCGCTCAAAAACGTGGCAGTTCTAAGTTCAGAGATTTCGAAGGCCTCCAGAAAATTTCATTGCAATTGGAGTATCGGTTTAGCCGGAATCGTGTTAACAAACACACAAAAATACAAACAGAAAAAATAAGAAAAACGAAAAAAATCGTAAAATTGCGATTTTCATGAGAAATAATCTTTCGATTGCGCTCAAAAACGTGGCAGTTCTAAGTCCAGAGATTTTGAAGGCCTCCAGAAAATTTCATCGAAATTGGAGTATTGGTTTAGCTGGAATCGTGTTAACAAACACACAAAAATACAAACAGAAAAAAACAAGAAAATCGAAAAAAATCGTAAAATTGCAATTTTCATGAGAAATAATTTTTCGATCGATTTTTCGCACGTGGCAGTTCTAAGTTCAGAGATTTCAAAGGTCTCCAGAAAATTTATCGCAATTGGAGTATCGGTTTAGCCGGAATCGTGTTAACAAACACACAAAAATACAAAAAAAAAGAAAAAAAGAAAAAAAACATTCCGGATTTTTTTCTCCAGTGTAGTGAAATGGAATCTTCGCTTCACTCGCTACGCTCATCCAATTATTGTAGGCCTACTTACTTACAAGTGTTGTGGTCGGAACCCATGTCCTGTCCATGTGTTGTTTTCACTAAATAAAATCCCGACGGAAACGATTTGTTGTATGTCGATAATATGTATATGCATATGTATAAGTAAGCATATACGTAGCTTATATGTGTTGGAAGGATAACTATTTATTGTTGTTGGATCTCTATTTTCCGGTTCATAGATATAAAATATAAAATATTCCATCAATTAAACATAAAAAACTTTCCACTTCATCACATACCAGTCATACCTGATGCAATACGCTAACCTACAATTTGATATTTTCAACTGACTGTACTTTAAATTAGAAATTATTTTAAAGTTACCTAAACATTTAATGTTTAGTGTTTTTAAGAAGGGTATACTTTTCCCTTTTTGCGGTGTTCATTAACGAGTAGGGCTGTATCATTGTGCTAACTTGTCTGGCCAACCAAACCTATACTTTACTTGAGCAGGCTTGCTGCTTTAAAACTCCGACACTATAATTTCCTACGACAGGGTGCATGGCTGGCTCGTACTTCCCATAGGAAGGGCAACTACCATCGACGTTACATTTTTCCTAAGAAGTTTTCTCAGGGGCTCGGGTATCATATTAGCACACGCTCGAAAGGCGCCAGGGGTGGCGCGGGTGGTTCTCAAAAGTCACGATTAAAAATCTGAGAAAATTTCCTCGGCATCTCTAGATTCCACACTAAGATATTTTTAAGAACGGGTTGGTTTCAAGTTTTTGTGTGGAGAGTGTGTGATATGCGCTGTTATCTTTAGTGATGTAAAGTTGCGCAATCGATAGCGTTTTTTGTTGTTGTTGTTATTAATGCAAAAATAGCCAATATCACTACTTTTCAAACATCGAACTTATGACTATATAGTGATTTTAAGCAAAAGCACACTTTAAGGACGTAGTTATTGATTGATAGCAATCTTTGCAAAAGTTTGGAAACACATATATATATAGGACAACACAGCAATAAAGCTTGTCTTATGGGCCGGCCACGATAAAGGTCAATTGGAAATAACATTGTTGTGTTCGAGCCACAGTCTGGGTAATCAATATATTTATTTTAAAACGACGTTGATTTTGTTATTACTTTGACTACGTAGATGTTAAGTCCAAAATAAATTTCATATTTTCCTTTCGTGTGCGAATTTTAATCATCAGAAGTCGTGAGGTATATCTTCATTGCAGAGGTAGATGGGGAATTGTTTTGTGGTCTTGACCGGGTCAGTAGCGAGAACGCCGGTTCTTGGCGTATCATAGATTTACGCTTTCTGAGAACATATTATGAACAGAGGAGAAATTAATAATCACGAGATCATTTTTACACTCTCGCGTGGACAGGAAGCAAATAATTTGTACTGTGTACTCTACAAATTAAATGTTTCATTTCAATAGATTGATTATTGCGACGATAGGCTGCGTATATACTATAAACATCGCTTTTGAGAAGGCTGCAACATATCTTGACATATCCTAGACGACTGGTGCAACGTTGAATGTACTTGGGCCTTGTGTTATCCATAATGACTGTTAATGTGGACCTGACAAAGAAATCAATAATTATGCCAATAGAGTTTTTAATAACACACGGGTTTGCCCCTCAACGTCACGTTAATTAAAGTAGCCTTGAATTTTGGCTCCTGCAGCTGTCGTTCTATTGTTTGGGAAAAAACATATAAGTTAAAAAGTTTATAAAAAATGTCATTCTTTATTGACAGTTGGCCTAGACCTACTTTTAATTTTCGTAAGTATTTCTAGTACCTAGCTATTATAGGTGCTTGCCTATGAGTGATTTAATATTATGTGACCTTATTGTATGACGTTCATGCATGCTGCAACATAAATTACAATCTCCAATTTGAATATCAGATCTTGACTCGGGTAAATCAAATGCAATGCAAACGTATTTAACAATTTATTTATGGTGAAATTATTCACTTTTAACTATCTAAAATGACAATAAATATCGAAAAATGATTTAATGGGCTATGTTGGAGTAAAGGGAGAACATACGGGACATTTTTTAGGGAAGTATTGAATGAATAAATGAAATCAAAATCCTGGATTTAAGAATAATTATCAATGTTGTGTTTTGTATCACACTGCATTACCGATTTAGAGTGTACTGTATAATTATTGAAATAACTTAATAAGTGGTGTAAATCGTTGGATGAGCGAAGCGATGAAGAATTTCACTGACCCCTCAAAAGATTCAGCTCCAATGTTTTTTTTTTTTTTTGCTGTTTGTTAGCTAGCTACCAGGCAAACGGCATATCCGATCTTGATAAAAATTGGAGGCGACCTTCAAAATCTCTGAACTTGGAGGTGTATAGTTTTTGGGTACAATCGAAGAAATATTTCTCATGAATATCGTACTTTTACGATTTTTTTCCGTTTTTTAGTGCGATATTTTCGTGACATTTGGGCCGATTCTGACCAAACGGGTGGGGCTACAACGTTCATATTTTATATGGGCATTAAGGTTATGGTGCTGTAGTACCTTTTGAAAGAAAAAGTTGAAAAAGTTATCCAGAATCCATAGAAATAAAGGTTTTAATATGAGTTTTTTTAAATAAATAACAACAATTAACAAGTAACTATAGAAACTTGACAACAATCTCCCACAATGCGTTCATAAAGCAATCTTCGGGCCTACAGATATTTTGACATTCTATTACCCTGGCAATTACTACTTTATAAAAATTATTCTAATTTAACAAAAATGATTTTGCAATGGAACTTGAAGAAGTAAAGAGATCCCACGCATACTATTTTTTTTTAAAGTTCATCCATCAACGCGATGGGACTTTAGCGTTTTCCTAGTACATTCAAACAGGGTAAAATGGTGGTTCGAACACAAAATGCGATTTCATTTTACGGCGAGAACAAAGAATGTTCTATGATTTTTGG
This sequence comes from Sweltsa coloradensis, assembly GCA_024449915.1. Classification (NCBI taxonomy): domain Eukaryota; kingdom Metazoa; phylum Arthropoda; class Insecta; order Plecoptera; family Chloroperlidae; genus Sweltsa; species Sweltsa coloradensis. The sequence goes on along the minus strand of JAMZAV010000159.1, from coordinate 1,852,919 downwards.
ATGAGCGTAGCGAGCGACGCGAAGATTCCATTTCACTACACTTGAGAAAAAAATCCGGAATGTTTTTCTTTTTTTCTGTTTGTATTCTTGTGTCTGTTAACACGATTCCGGCTAAACCGAAACACCAATTACGATAAAATTTTCTGGAGACCTTCGAAATCTCTGAACTAAGAACTGCCACGTTTTTGAGCGCAATCGAAAAACTATTTCTCATGAAAATCGCAATTATACGATTTTTTTTAAATTCCTTCGACGAATAACACCTATATGCTTTATCCGATTGTAATGATTTTTTCACAGTACCTTTATTTTATGAATTTATATATTCGTGTGAAATTTGAGCGCAATCGAAAAATAATTTTCATGAAAATCGCAGTTTTACGATTTTTTCGATTTTTTTAAACATTCTTTGACTTATAACACCTACATGCTCTTTCCGATTGTAATGATTTTTTTCACAGAACCTTAATTTTATGAATTTATATATTCGTGCGAAATTTGAGCGCAATCAAAAAGTAATTTTTCATGAAAATCGCAATTTTACGCTTTTTTCGTTTAAAATAAATTACGCTCATCCAACAACGCGCCTGAAAAAGCGTTTGCGAAGCTTCCTGGTTGTAAAATACATTTCCAAAATATGTAAATACTACTAGGAAAACGCTTAAGTCCCGCCGCGTTGTTGGATGAGCGTAATTGGTGCATTGAGCTGCCATGTGTTATGCGAATTTTCTGTTGTTCTGTGGCAAAATCATTACTAAGTTGAAATTTTTTTTAAATTAAATTAAATTAAATTAAAAATTAACTTAATTTTTTTTTTTTTTTTAATTAATCGTAATTGTTAAAATAATCGTAAAATTGCGATTTTTATAAGAAATAATTTCTCGATTGCGCTCAAATTTTACACTAATATATTAATTCATAAAATAAAGGTTCTGCGAAAAAATCATTACAATCGGATAAAGCATGTATAGGTGTTATAAGTCAAAGAATTGTTTAAAAAAAGAAAAAAACTGTAAAATTTCGATTTTTATGATAAATATTTTTTCAATCGCGCTCAAATTTCACAAAAATATCTTAATTCATAAAATAATGGTTCTGTGCAAAAATCATTAAAATCGGATAAAGCATGTAGGTGTTATAGTCGAAGAAATTTTTTAAAAATTGAAAAAAATCGTAAAATTGCGATTTTCATAAGAAAAATTTTTCGATTGCGCTCAAAAACGTGGCAGTTCTAAGTTCTGAAATTTCGAAGGCCTCCATAAAATTTCATCGCAATCGGAGTATCGGTTTAGCCGGAATCGTGTGGACAAACAGACAAAAATACAAGAAAAAAAAAGAAGAAAAAAAAAAACATTCCCGGATTTTTTTCTCCAGTGTATTGAAATGGAATCTTCGCTACGCTCGCTTACGCTCATCCTATAAATATTGTAGCCCTTCCTAATTGAAGTGTACCTGAAGTACAAGAATGAAAAATGTAATGCAACGTACCCATACACAAAAAATCCACAAAGCTGAAAGGGCCAGCAAGGTATTCGAACATAAGAAAGTTTCCTTGAACGAACCGTCAGAGAATATAGTTCCCATGGTCTCAATCGTACGTGTTTGTGTAAAGCTCATTCTGCGGTTCCTAATTTTAACTGTGAAGAAACTCCTCTGAATACAGTTGTATATTATATCTGACAGGAAGGGCTCTCTCTTTGTAACAACGAGGGCAATAAAGTGTATTATTTAGGCGGAGAGTTTACCCGCAGAAAACGCCTTTCCGACCTAAACCGGGCCGAGGAGTAGTAGGGCCTACTCGGTATTGCGCAGGGTTTAATGACAAGGTATGAGCAACTCGACAACACCCGCACCGCCTTTTAAGTGACCCTTGATTGGCGGTTAAACGATGTGGGGTCACAGAGAATGAATCGTTTTGGTGAGAGAAGGCTGTATGTCTGCATGGGAGGGCCCCAAAAGGTGTAATTGTTGGGTTTGCGCGCCGCCAGCAGACTTGCGGAGCCCACGGTCTGGGCTCCGGGCAAAACCGGCGGGGGAATTTTACTTTGATATTATGTGATTTAGAACGTTTTTCTAGGGAATTAGGCCTGTGGCATCGTATCACCCTGTTTCTGATAATTCACGTTGGAGGGCAAAGGTGATGTCGAGGAAGCGTGATTCCCGTGGGCTGTTTGGTGGTGATGGGGTTGAGAGGGATGAAACAACCCCAGATCTCAGATCTCGATTATCGTACATAAATATGTTTATACCGGGTACATAAGTATTAAACCTGAGCACAAACGCGTTTAAGTCACACAGATGTGGGTATGTCATGTGGCCATATGCCTGATGTCCGAAAAATGCTTAATATTAAAGCCATAACATCAAGAAAATTATCATTTCCAATTTGCTTAACTTAATTGTGAAAATTAAAGTAAACTCGATTAATTTCAGAGATGTATATAAATAAATAGTCTAAATAAGTATACTTAGCCATCACTTGCTTACTTGCACTTGCATGGATTATAAATGCTTATTACAGTATTTGGCCGTGTGGCAATAATATAGTATTGTTCTAGGCCTTTAGTCACTTAAATCGTGTAAATAAAAAATAATTTATCTCTGTACTGTGGAGTGAAATTAAGTGTGAAAACAGAATAAGACAGATACTTACTAAGTGTGTGTATAAATAAATGTAGAGATGCCCGATTAGTGGTAACATGACAATGTTGTCTGATGTAAGATATTGCATCAATAACATAAGAGCACATAACCAAAAAAACACAATGTGTGAAAGTTAGGGAAGTAAATATAAATTATCGTGTGCTTATAACTGACTTCCATTGCCTAAAATTATTATCACGCCATACTTCACATGTGTTTGGTGGAGGGCCGTGTCTGTCAAGAGTAATTATTATCACGACATACTTCACACGTGTTTGGTGGAGGTGCCGCGTCTGTCAAGAGTAATTATTATCACGACATACTTCACACGTGTTTGGTGGAGGTGCCGTGTCTGTCAAGAGTAATTATTATCACGACATACTTCACACGTGTTTGGTGGAGGTGCCGTGTCTGTCAAGAGTAATTATTATCACGACATACTTCACACGTGTTTGGTGGAGGTGCCGTGTCTATCAAGAGGAATTATTATCACGACATACTTCACAGTGTTTGGTGGAGGTGCCGTGTCTGTCATAAAGGTGATTATTACACGCCAGGTGACTTATGTTTGTTTGGTGGAGGATATGATATTTAATTCCTTATTAAACATTTTCAATCACTTTTGGATATTTATGTTAGTATAACACGAACAGTTCTATATAGGTCCACATTCCAACACTTGTCCAAAGCTTATATTTAGTTGGTTAAAATAAGGACGGGAATTCGGGAAGGTCAGGATTCAGGAAGCGTTTCCCTTCACGCCTCCCGATTGTTTCAGTAAGAACTGGAGAACAGTCCAACACCGGCCTTAACACACGAGAAATCTCATAGTCCACCGCGTCTTGTCGGTAGACACAAGAGAAAGTATCTAATGTAATCGGTACGATCTCGGTGTGAACTGTGAACGATAGCCCGACGGGTGCTTGCGTGTACTGTTTCGCAACTTTACAGCAACGCCTTCGTTTTAGCTTTTATAAATAATTTTGGAAGTGATATTTCAAATAGTACTTTAGCAATCATATTTCTCAACGATGTAGTTCTGTATAGTAAAGTTATATGTAACTATCGGCAGGTGTTAGTACAACAAGCAAAACAATTCCCCCAACCATTTTTGTACATGAGTGCAAGCAAGCAAGTTGCATGGTTCGACTGCGTAATTCATACCGTTGCGTTTGAAATAAAATATAGTTTATTTTGACATAAACACCATATTCTCTAACATTTGTTGGAATTGGTTAGTTCTATCTCTCTCGCAAATGACATCGATTTCTTATGTTGTGAATTGTGATTCCCCCTGATCTGTAAAGTTTCCTGCATTTATAATAATAATACACAACATTTCAAAGCTATAATAATTACCGTTTAATTCAACCCCATTCCCATTTGTGTGACCAAAATAATATGCAATTAGATTTTAATTAAATATGCATTTAATAACTAGGAAGCTTCGCAAACGCTTTTTCAGACGCGTTGTTGGATGAGCGTTATTGGTGCATGAGCTGCCATGTGTTATGCACATTTTCTGTTGTTCTATGAAAAAATCATTACAATCGGATAAAGCATGTAGGTGTTATAGCGAAAAATATCGTAAAATTGCGATTTTCATGAGAAATAATTTTTCGTTTGCACTCAAATTTCACTCGAATATATTAATTCCTAAAGTTAAGGTTCTGTAAAAATAAACATAACAATCGGATAAAGCATGTAGGTGTTATAAGTCGAAGACAGTTTTTTAAAATTAAAAAAAAAATCGTAAAATTGCGATTTTCATGAGAAATAATTTTTTGATTGCGCTTTAAAAAATGACAGTTCTAAGTTCAGAGCTTTCGAAGGCCTTCGTAAAATTTCATCGCAATTGTTCGTTTAGCCGAAATCGTGTTAACAAACAGAAAAAAAGAAAAAAAATCCCGGATTTTTTTCTCAAGTTTAGTAGAATGGAATCTTCGCTTCGCTCGCTACGCTCATCCAATTAAAGTTAATTGTCTAGGAAAAATTTGAGATTAAAAAGCGTTAATGGAACACATTGTTAAAGGAGAGCGTTTGATTATGATAGCTTATAAAGAGATATAGATAAATGCAAATATTCCGTATTGGTCACTGGTGGAAATTAAGGGGGAAGATATTGAGGAAAGGTTTATTTCAAATGTGTCGGGTATTTGGCGTTGGCTGCAGGGATGTTTTGTTTATTGCGCATGTTTTGTTTCATACAAAATAATTCCCCATTGTCAAGTATATAATATTGAGCTATAAATTATGTGAACGCAATAGCTGCTCGTTTTTATTGACCTCTCGTTTATTTTATTTACAACATAAAACAAAAAGATAATATGATGAAAGTAAAATACCTAATAAAATAACAAATCCTAAAGTTGCAGATTAAATACTCAAATACTTCAAGCTTATTAATTTTACTTTTTATAGATTGCATGTGTATGTAGATTGTAGATTCAGAAATGAACACGAATTTATTGCTTACCTTCTTGCTACAAGAACTTATTTGGGGTTTGGGGGGGGGGGTAGGTGTGGTGTGGAGGGGGAAATACTATGGGTTATGTATAGTAAAACTTACCTCGTTAACTTTGATATTTTAACATTGAGCTGCAGCTACTGTAGGATTATACCTCCCTGTTCCGGGGAATAGTGTCAAAGAGGGGTGTTATTTGCCACTGCATCTACACCCACACTGTTAGGAACACACAAAACACCTCGAAACCAGCAATTTTCTCGTCCATCGAGCGAGGCTTCCGCTCATTTCACGAGAACAACCTATCACTTTTTAACAATTTCCACCACATTAACATTCTCTCTCAAAACACACCTCCTCGTTTAAACGTTTTTAGTATTTAAAATAATGGAAGTGGGCGGATTTTTAATTTGTTGTTTGGACATTGCTAGTCGTATGTTATTAATCTACGTTCGCCGGGGTCAGGTCACAAGTATTGTTCACTTCTTGAACGGATGAGGACGTTACTGCTAAGAAACCACTCAGATTTCATGTAAACGACGTTTTTCCATTTTTAAACGTCACTTCAGAACCTCCCCAAAACCTTTAATTACCTTTTTGGATATTGTTTACTGTTTTTTCCTACTGTTCTTGTTTTTTTAGACGCCCACTTCGCTTAATAAGGAGCCACGAGAGCGCCCTGTAAAACCTTCAAGCAAATCGTAAAAATATCATGTTTTTCATATTTTTATTTTATAGTGACATTTTATTGCGTTCGGTGGCCGTGGAGGTCATTATGTGGCCCTACCAGTTGTCCTAAAACCAGATGATATAGTTTTATGCGTGCTTGACATTACTTGGAAAAAGTTGGGAGTTAAAATCATTCAAGCTATTATGACTCTCCACTAATTTCGGTGCATTGTGGAGGGAGCAGTTACGACTTGAGATAGGTCTCAACTGCTTTTACGAGGCTGTCATGATGTTAAATTCTAAAGAACTTCCATATCCATAACTCGTTAAAAGAACGCTTTCTTCTTGGTCCATATAAGAAACAATTAAGGACTAACGTTTTAATTATCTAATTTTCATGCATGGGCATAAAAGTGCGGTATATTGTAAAGGTTAGGTTTGGGGTGGTTAATATGTATAAGGTTCGTTTGCCTTGGCGTGGCATATATTCTGAGGGCACAGCATATGGGATTATAACCGACAGTTTTTTTTTTAGGGGATGAGAAATCTGTATTTAACGACTCGGATTTTAATGGATAAGTCGGTCCACCTCATCAAAGAAACTGATTCTAATATGCATGAAATATTATTTCCCTGTTTAATTTAGCTGGGTTAAAGTTATTTTCAATTCAATAGTGCATAAGAAACATCCCTATTTTATACCTTTCTCAAGGATCCACTCAAACCTTCCATGTCGGTCTCCATGGAGATGAATTTGAAACAATAACATGTCAAATTAAAATTCCACTAGTCCACAATTAGCAGAGTCGAAATGCATTAATTATTGCAGAATTTGTTTAAAAATTCACGATAATAGAACATTATTAATTTAAATGGTAGGTTGACTGGTGGGTACATAATCTTCCCGTTGCTCTTGAATTCTGAACAAATTTATGCAATATTGAAAATATAGCAATTACAAAAAAATATATATATATTATATAATACAAACCCCAAATTAAAATAATGGACTTGAACTGGAATCGAACCAGAGTAGGCCTATCTTTAATTCATTATTAAAATTGAATTACATATGCTCAATTCCACCTTTTCACAGCTAAAAATTGAAAAACAAATTGCACTTTAAAAAACTTTATATACCCAAACAAATGTGGTTGGTATATTTCATTTCACTATCTACTTATTTCTTTATCAAACAAACTCAAGCGTAGAAATACACATAATATATGCATAATATCTATGATGAGATAAACTATGATGCATTGATGCGTTGAGGAAGGATTGGTAGTTGACTATCATTACACAATAATGGTAAAACAATAGTATTTATTAATATTGTGTTTATTATGGAATTAAATAAGAATTTGTCATCTCTCAGGAACATTCATAATACACAATTAATTAATACAATACTGAAACTATACAAATGTAAAGATATAACGGTGGTATCAATAGTTTTGTACTATACCATTTTTAAAGCCTTGTTTTGAAATTACAATTATATGTACACTTACTTTGTCATTTATAACTTGAACAAAACATATATTATATCAAGTTTGCAGACTTGATACGTCTGAAGGACGCAAATAAATTACATGGGAATAGTAGGGCGTTGTAGTGTTTGCCCTTCATTATGACACATGCGCGGTATATTTACAATAATTGGCTTTAAGAGATCAATGCTTAATTGAAGCAAGTTCATGGTAACGTGTTACGTAATACTCTACAAGATTATGTGCACGGAGGATAAATACTTTACAATATACATACATACATTAACTGTACACATCTTTGGTCTATACAAACCCGTAGTTATTCAGTAGGTGTAATGAAATAATATGATTGTTACTATACTTATCATTTATGTACTTTTTTAAAACATAATTTAACTGTACGAGATACATGCAATGGATCAAACTTACGTAAAAACAAATTAGCACAAATGAATCGGCAACATACTAAGGTTCAGTGCACCTCATGGATAAATAATTATAAATAATGTTATCCAAAATATTGGCAGTAAATAGTTTTAAAAATATAAAATAAATGAATGAAAATGAGAATAATTAATAACTTTATCGATTTCATGTTGAAGTCAAAATGTTAACAAAATTGTTTTTCCGAAATTGTTAAGTCTCATAGAATGCGGAATAGCAACAGAGTTCATATCACGTAAGTGTCTTATCACAAGGTTGATTCGTGTACGAACAATGAATTTACCGCTTCATTATGTCCGCGATGGTGAAGCCGGTGAGTTTCCTCGTCGGCTGCGGTGGTTGCGCGGGGGCGGGAGGTGGTGGGGAGGAGGTGGGGGACACCTGCTGTTGGGAGGTCACCGAGAGGTCAAGCAGGGTGTTGCCGAGGTCACCGCGGAGCTGGAGGGTCATGGTGTCACAGTGCGTCATCTCATGGCGCTTCAGGTCGCAGTGGCGGCGGAACAGCTTGTCACAGGCCGCGCAGTTGTAGGGCTTGAGATCGGTGTGCGTGAGCAGGTGCGTCTTGAGGTTGGACCGCTGGTTGAAGCTGCGGCTGCACACCGGACACTTGTGCGGAGACTCCTCGAGGTGCAGGATCTTGTGGACAGCCAGAGTGCGCGACTGACAGAAACCCTTGCCGCACTCCCCGCACTTGAAGGGCTTCTCCTTCGAGTGGATGTACCTGTGGTCTCTGAGGTGGTCCTGGCGTCGGAAGGCCTTGCCACAGATATCACACGAGTACGGGCGCTCGTCCGTGTGCGTCCTCTCGTGGATCAACAGGTTGTACGACTTGGTGAACTGACGGTTGCAGTACTTGCAGATGAACTGCTTCTTGGGGCGAGTGGACGCCGTCCTCGGTCCGGTTCCTCCGCCAGGTCGACCGACGCCCGTCGCGACCTTGACTGTCGGGGGCAGTGTCGGCCTCATGCGTGTGGCGTCCATGGCGCCGGGAGGTGGGGCGCCGTACACTCGTCCAGACGCCATCGCCGCAGCCCGCGAGTAGATGGCAGTCCGCAACCACTGGTTCATGAGGATGGCCGGGAAGCCGGGGGGATAACCTTCGGGAGGGGAGAAGCCCTGCATGAAAGGTGATGGCGGTGCCTCCATCATCATCTGGCCCGGGGGTAATCGCCCACCATGCAACGGCGTCCTCTCCATCGTACTGAACGGCTTGAACGCGGACATCTCTTGCTTCCTCAGGTTGAAGTTACTCTGCATGAAGGGGAGGGTGTGGTGTGGCTGCGGGGGGACCCAGCAGGTGTCAGGGTACGGTTGTCGGTACGAGGGGGCGGCGTTGGGCTCGTGCGTCATCGGGTTGACGCTGCTGTAGCGCGCCACTCCTTGGAGGTGCTGGAGCTCGACGTCGGAGCTGCAGTCACTGCGCGCGTCCTCGTCGCCGAACGGGAAGCGACTGCCGAAGGTGGAGACGTCGGCGGCGTCCTGGGGTCCCGTGGGGGTGTGCGGCGGCGTCAGCAGTGGGGACGACGCGTGCTCTTCCTTCACTGCCACTGGGGAACCTGGGGAGACACAATTCTATGAGAAAAGAGCAATCGAATAGGAAACAATTTATGCTTGCCGCGTTATAAAAAATAATAACTTATAAAACGAAACCAGGATTCGAACCAAGAAGCAAAAAGCCCGCAACCAGCGGCGAACGAATGATTGAACGGAGCAACGTTTGTCTGTAGTGTAGCTCTGTATGAATTATGTTATTATTATGTTGTTTATTATATTATAATGGATTGTTTGTATTTATTCACTATAATAATATTAATAATGTTTATAAACGTTATACAAAACCACCAGACATCTCAGTTGATAAGGTACCGTATAGGTAAATACTCGCAATATTCGAGAATAGGGATAGAATATAGTATAGATAGTCTTCCGTTGTGCGCCGAGGGCAATCGAAAATCATTCTACATTTTGTCAGCAAATCGTTATAAATGTATTAAAAAAAAACTGCAACCGGCAATACTTTTAAACCCCACCCAATACAGCTATTATTAGAAGAACATGATTTCCACACCAATTAACCTGGGAGCCTATAGTCTCACCTGATTATTGAGGAAAACGGAGCAAACAGAAACGGAGCCCTCCATTCACTTGAGGGTGTCCGTCAGTTACCTCACCTTTCTAACTTATGGCCAAGACCAAACAAAGTGAATTGTGACAGTTGATCACTGTCAAGTCAAAGTCACTGGCAGACAGAGCGTCACAACTCACAAACTATAATGCCTGCGGCTACCGTATTACGAATGATTCGGCAAGCATTGTTCCTTGAAATATGATTCATGATCTCAATAATAATTACAGTGGAGGTGAAAGATGTGAGCTGGCAGTGGCACGTGTTATGTTTAGGCATAGGCCTATACGTACACATTGCAGTATGATTACGTTTTGTTATAGGTAGGCTAGGGCGCTAGGGGCCTATACCTCGCTGGCACATTGAAATATAAATTGACGATTTAAAATGTCTAAGGCTCTAAGCGGACATGCATCAGCAACAATGACAACAACAATGATAATGAAGAATTTGAAGATGCATGCTTTAGCATTGCTGCAGTCTACAAAGCACCATGTGGTCTACGATAAAATTAAGATTAAGAATATAGTTGACCACATAATTTAATACAGACAAACAGGATATGTCTAGCGTACGTACACAGCTAAGTAGGCTTCCCAAGCTAACTTAACTTTAAAACGAACTGACTTTAACGAGAAATCTCTTCTTAGGTAACATTGTGTCAACTCAACTGACCTACGGTAAAAATTGACGTTTCATTCAATATCACGTGTACAGGGCCAGGCTACAGCCAAACATTTATAACTGCGATAAATATCCATTTCGCATACGTGCTACACAATGAAGAATTTCTGCTAATAAACAGCGATATGCCGACATCAGTAGACCAGCTCGTTTTACATAATGAGTTGACATTGAACATAAAATAATATTGTCACGAACTTATAGGTACTAGACTTTACCTTCCACATCTGTTACTGAAATCGTCGACACCTAATTTAAATATTTTACTAGATAATAATACATCCGCACCGTTGAATTAGTAGAGTTTCTCCGTCCAAAAGGGACCGACATTTCAGTTGACAACTCGAACAAGCTGCGACTCTGTTGACAGTGACAAGTAAGGTGGGCTAAGGTTCAGATGACTCACCAGGCAGGTAGTGATGCTGTGGTCCATGGCGATGATCACTCGATGCTACACCTGCTGCCATCTAACGCAATCTTCCGCAACTAACTCCTTCAACAACACAAAAAAACTCCGCCAAGAATACCGTTACGTCACGAAACTGAAAATCTCACTCGCACAGCTTGAAGCACCTTCGACCCTGTCCGAGATCCAAGGGTGAACTAACTTTCATATGATCGTGGACCTATCTCGCTACCCCAGCGCTCGTGCGCCTGCGCTCTCGGAGGAGGAACTTCGTTATTGCTGTGTTCTGGTTGGTCGGACGAAGAAAATGTCGACGCCCTCTTGAAATGATGCATGAACGTACGTTCCGTCCATCGTAGCGACCCTCTGGCGGGCTTCTATACTAAGCCTTCTGAAAATCATGGCGGCCGCAGGCACACTTTAGTACCCTACGTAAACGTTTTGTTATTGCTAAATCAATTGGGAGTTGGGAGTTTGATTGAAGTGACACTTATCGACGCGGGAGTGCGACAAGGAAAATTCTTTATAAACGGTTTCAGTGTTCGGAACCACTTGAAACCGTAGCCCGCAAGAAGTTTGATAAACATAATGCTAAAAAATCTTTAGTTCGTATCCCGTCCGCCGTACGAAATAGATTTTTTCAAGATTTCCAAAGAGAACTAAACACACTTGTACATCTCGTCCTACTTGGTTTGGTTCACATATATTGTTGGACACAGATCACGTGACAGTGACACACGAAAGTATGGAACGTGACGTCGAATACCAAATAATTAGGAAATATATTTTTATGTATCTGTCGGGGAATCCCCGTGCCACCTCGAATCACATATTGCATTAAAATATGTTGACGACGTAAAACAAAAACATAATCTTAACTATAATATACCGGTACCAAATTTTCAACTTCATTGTTGCAATGAGCCTCGCTGTACAATGCAAGGTGAATGCTGAAGCAAACGGCAGGAGCTACTATATAGTTAGTCATTCGATCTACTATAGTATTCCCAACAGGTCCTGAGTCATTCATTGATTTTGCCGCCATGAACACCAGATAACTTGAAATCAATTATAAATCATTCCATAATGATAATCTCGCGATTCTCGTGTAAGATAAAGCTTTTTGATTATACGGTAGCAATGATGAATGTGCTACCGATAGCCGTCGTTCGCGGAAGCGCGATTCCAAAACACGTTTGTGACTAACATGATAAAACCCGGATCCCAGGTTACGTTATAGACCGCTTTGACGGTGGGTGTGAGAAGTAATGTGATGTGACATCCTGTGATACGTCCTGGTTCAATCTTATCTTCTCAATTTTATGATCTTCGCGATCTTGTGGTTTGAATGAGTTGATTCTTGAAAGGTGTGTCGTTAGAATTGCGTAGGCATCAAGGGCTTGGTGTAATAAACGTAGAAAACAAGGAAAATGTTTCCTCAATTTTATGTGTTACGGATTTCAGTAAATGTTTCATTGACATAAAATGTCCTGTATAACCAACGACGACCAAATAAGGGTTCCACGCAAATGCTACCTAATTCGGTGACACATTTTTTTATAGCACATGATGTCCAACGTATTTCCCAAATCTTACAGTTATAGGCTAGCTATGACAAATTATGTCACTAAAATAATTCAATCTACAATAGTTCAATAACAAACCGATGTTTGTATTTTAAAACGTTTTGAGAGGAATGAATGGGGCGGGCACTGATGGAAGGCAATATACGGAATAAAGTATAGAGTATACAAAGTACAGAAAACATAGGGAAAGCTGGCAAGCACTCGATACATTGACTGGACTCACTCATACTTTGAGATGCATATGGTTAAAAATTGAAACATTTTGATATTATTTCAAGAACACACCGTATGTACCGTATGTACCGTATGTACCTATGTACTGTATGTACGTAACATATATATCGTCACCTCTTTCAAGTTGCCAGTATACGTCAGTTATTCTTTTGGGGACTATATCGAAATACATCAACATCACGTAACATCACGTTTTACGTTTATTTATCGCTCATCCTCCTACAAATAATATTTGTCAATGCACTTGGAAGATCAGTCAACCAAGTCAGTCAGCACTCAGCAGTCACCACAAGAACGCTTGACCCAGTCACTGATTAAATTAATGCATTACGTTGTTGTATAGGCCTATTGTTCACATTCAGTAGGTGGGAGTGGTTATTCTGTAACCTAACTCCGCATTACTCATTACATCCTACTGGAATAAGCGGAAGCTCAAACCGCAAGTTCCATGAAGGTGGCAGAGATATATACAACAATCTTGATCGTTTAAAGTTACCTTCACTTTCGCCCTTACTAGCATGATGCACCGATGTATATCTCGTGTAAGTTGCAGCACTCATGTTCTTGTTCCTTTCTCAGTATCTGGTTTGCAAAAAAAAATAACAAATTGCACATCTCAGAAATTATATTGTCTCAGAACTAATGTATTACTAAAAGTAACACAACATGTTGACCTATTTTCATTTTTGTAATCGGATGGACCATGAAATGAAAATCGTTTATTAAGAAATAATTCGCAAAAGGTAAGACAATTATCTGTTAGCGTAATCATTGCAATAACATTTCCTCTAATAATTCGTGGTTGTACACGCCTTTTTTATTTTTTATCGTGACGAACTATGGTCTGATTTTCTATTTTCAGGTACATATTAAATGTCAAATGAGGGCATCAAATACCCAAATTATATGTAAAAGACATCATTACATTATAGACCTAGATATATACAGGCGCATCAGAACGTTTGCTTGCGTTATAAAGTGGGGGGGGGGGGGGCAAATCCATTAGCAGATTTTGTGGGTGGAAGTTGGGGTCTGGGGCGAAGCCCCAGCCGCCGGAGGCCCTTTCGCCGAAGGCGAACATAAATTCACCATACTACAGTTATTTCGTCATGTTTTAACTGCACTCGGACTCTGGCTATAACAGCAACTATCTGCGATCTAAAAACTCAAAAAATGAACGTGAACTGTGGCCCATTTTTAGTAAATTTCAACTTAATTTTTTATGTAATGACGAAGCATATACATGCATGCAAACATATTCGTTTTACCAAGGTGATTGTCGAATTGTATAAGAGTATGCATGCATATTTAAATTCTGGGATTAATATTTAACTCGCGTTAGTTTTGCCCCCTCTTCCCCCCCCCGTGCCAAACTTGGGGGACATTGCACCCCCTGCCCCCCCTGGTTCCTACGCCATGCGTATATATATATTATTAATATATATATATAATATATATTATATATATGTCATGTATACTTGATCTTGTCAATGGCAGTTTTCGATATTGTGACAGAAAAACTGTAAAACCACTGATAATATTGGTAAAACATTAGTAAATCGTTAATAAAATCAGATCTATAGAGCATGAGTTTTAGTGTAGGACAAAATACTGAATTTCACGGTTGCGATCTTTCACTTGACTTGCACGGTCCACCTGCTGTGGGCAACTGCCAACTGAGATCCGCAATGGTTAATAACTCATGAATCACTCTTCTCGAAAGCAATTAAAGATAACATCAATCGATCACGTACAACAGCGGTTAATAAAATATTATTAAATGCTTGGAAATAAAGGCAACCTCAATTATTATACGCCAATTACGCAAACCGGATCATTATTTGAGCAAATCAGGCGGCAACAGTAAATACAGACCCGTGCGAAACTAGGACAGGCGTAAGAATTATTTCGTGAGTTCCTGTTATTTATAAATCGGGAGATCCTGGTCGCTCCACCTAATTCCCGTCAATGTTTTCTTCATTTTACCCGTGCATTTAATGAGTGGTTTTGATGGATCGGATGTGATTGCGTGTATATCTTGGTGACGAATGTAAAGTATTGAATGTTAGGTTTCATTCTGGAATCTGGACGGAGTGAATTTCGACACTGGAATTGGGAACTTTTGAGTTTTATATTTCAACCACTGATAATTCTAGCTGTTGACCATGCATGTCTTCAACTTCAAGTCGCGACATATATAGTATTGTTCACAATTATTTCAGTGGTATCTTGTTGCCTATGATTGGATTGGATTTGCTTTGCTTGACAAGAGCCATGCAGAGCGAAAGACTGAAAATCTGTACTATTTGACCACCAACAGAATATTTACTCACAAAATTAATTTAATTTAATAATAAAACAACAGTATATTAACTTTATAATGATCATTGAATACAGTTTTGCCATTTGTATAACAAATTAATACTATAAGTAATAACACGCCATTATGATTAGCCATAGGATTACATTCTTCTCATTATCTTCGTCAAAAAACTATCTTTACTGAGAACAAGGTGCAGGATAAGGTAAAATAACTCACTCAAATTACATCGTGTTTTAAGTATAGATAAGCTTGCCGACGAATACGTGAGTGCAACATAAAAAAAGCTGAGAGGAAAGTAAACAAGCCCCCGATAACGATGCAATGGACGGGGATGCAGATTAAGTACCTATAGAATGCAATTTATGGTCTAATAATGAATAATACTTAGCAGTTTGCAAAGGTGTGACGTCAAAATGGCGGGAAAACGTATTCTTAGGAGTTAAGGATATGAAACGAGATAAACATTCATTTTAAACATTATGTTGGCAGTGTCATTACATAAATATAATACATAGCAAGTATATATTATTATTTGATTAGAATTTTCATGATTATAGATACTAGAAAATTTTTGTTCGGAGTCTATAAAGCGAAAACAATCGGTCGTTTAGAGGTAGTAAGTTCAATTTCATAATTCATATTCGTATTCTGATATTATAGATTTGTAAACTTGTATATTTCTAGCAAGAACGAGTCACATAATCTACTTGAAACGCTATAAGCAGGTATAAGAGGCTGAAAGTGAGCTATCAGGCGGTTGCACATTGATAACGATAAGAGACACGCATTCCTTTCTTATGAGAACTAATTGTTGTCATATAATGGCGAGCAAACTGGGTGGCTACAACACACGGCACGGCTGTTTACTCTAGGAGGGTGTTTCACTGTATTCGGAAGTTATCCTACCTTAAAGTACACATAATCACCGTCATCAGCGCTGTTATCTCGTCTTACGTGTGATAGCGGTGTCTTTCAAGTCTGCCATGCTGCAACTCCTGTCGCACGCTCTTTGAAGGTATAGATAGTGCCGCTATCACAAGCCAACTGCATCCAGAGGGTGGAGTAGCAGTGTCATAAAGTCGGTCCGAATCTTGCCTGGTGTGTGAGAAGATAAGCAGAGGGAATCCTGGCCTAGCAGAGCGATAAGCCTCGACGCTAATTTATATCGGTAAATCGTGTAATCTGCGAGGTTTATTTCTATCAGTAAATCAACACACAGATATGTAGGGATTTGTTCTGTTTGAAGGTTCGTCTGCCGTATGTGCATATTTGATTTTCACCCCCCCCCCCTTCTCCTTCCCCTCTTCCCAGGAATCAGTGTTTGTGACACCCCCATTGAGGCTGACATTATTACGACCGTATTTTCAAAATATGTTATTATCAAATCAGCAATGTTATGTTTATACTTTATATAAGTCCGTATAATCCCTTAAGCCTAACCCCATTTTGTCTTCAACATCACATATTATTACATCCAATTAGCTGTTATGATGGAGCTTGAGGGGGTGGGGATCTAATTATTTCACAAAATAAAATGAACTGAATTTTTTATATTACTAAATCTAAAACATATAAGCTTTTATAAGCTCCAACTCCTCCTTCCTCAACAAATACAGAATCTATTTTAGATTCAAAATATATTTCATGTTGAATTTTTTGTTTGTTTGTTTTCGTTGTACCTCGACCACCAACAATCGTTGCTGAAACCGGGGGTAATCGCCACTGAACTAATTTTCTTGAATTATCTTATCTAATACAACGATTTAGTCATGAAAACCAATACATTTTGACAAACACCAAACACGTTTTCTAATTAGCTATTATTAATTCTAGTTCTTCTGCAAAGTGTCTTCCAACTTCCTTCAAACAAGTATGGATGCCACACCAGTCGACAAGACCACTGCAGCCTGTTTTTGCAGTCAACCTTTCAAAAAACACCACTCGTCATGATACAAACATTTCAACAGGAGCCAATAACTTAGTATAAGACCCCCCAAATCCTTGACAGGTCCTGGATGTTTGGTGCTCCTTGGTTTACGAGCTACTCAACCTCTCTGGACTCGGGTTGTCTGGGAGAGACTTGCCAGAACCACCACCACTCCCTGAAAGCCAGGAGAGGGTGTCGTAGTAAATAACACCACACTCCTGTTGCCGACAAATAAGACACTTGTGCGTAGAGAAGTGTCTAAAGTTGAGCTCATGATCTGTTCGGTTCGGTAAAACAACTCTCCTGAGACGATATGGTGCCATTGCTGATTGCGAAGGGGGCTGGACGAATTAAAAAATTGGGAAACACACAATTAAAATGAAGACGTGACAAAAGTCTTGGTCACTGACGCCCTGATTGAGCTGTACCAGACATTATGTGCTACTAAAATAGTTCAACCCCTTCAAGATTTAGCTATAAACATAGTTATGAATCGATGAATAATTATGAAATCATATATTATACTTTAATGGTTTATACTGATGCTAATGAACTGTCTATTATTTGAGTACGCCCCTTTGAGAAAAGGGAAACATTTTCCGGTCAACAATAACTTGATTTTCATCCTATCAAAAACAACTGTTATATAGTGGGGACAACTAAGATGCGATTATATGCTTCGCTGGTTAGTTGTCACATAAGACGAGCGACCAAGGCATATTATTATCAGTTTACAGTTCAGTTCACGTTTTATTCATTTCACTATCATACATAAAGTATAAGTTTGAGTTTGAGTTTGACACAATCTATAAATCTAGAACGACAAAGTTGATTTATTGCAGCAGCATAGTCGTATTCTTATTTTAGGCATTTAGCCAATACAGCATCGTATTTCTCCAAAGATTCTAATTGATTTGAAACATTGCTCACCTGTTGTCAAACTAGGACATACTATACATGTAAATCATGCATATACGTATAGTCCGTAGATGTAAATAGTTAAGGTCGATTAGCCATGAATTGTTTTATAAAAACAAAAATATGCGTTTTTAATTTTTCAATAGCAAAATGTAAATTGTAAATTGTAAATTTGTGGGAATGTGATCCAGTGGCGGATCTAGGACATAACCATGGGGGATCGCCCCACCGCCCCCCCCCCCTGTATCCGCCACTGATGTGATCAGCCCTGTGCATCAGAAATATCGGAAAGTTCTTCCAAATGTAGTAGCTGCTACGCTGTCAATTAGATCGTAATGCAAAACCTGCCTTACCAAAATCAAACTCTTCTCGTGATTACAAATATTCTAGAAATACCATCATTGATCGCTATAAAGAAAACATAATTAAATGCTTTTAGGAAGATCTTTGGTCGTAAGAGCCGACCAACCGTGTTTATGTTACGCATGCTGGCTGCTGCAGATGTGTGTGTGGTGTGGTCACTACATCCACCAAGAGCAGAAGGCCTTAGTACAACAAGGGTATCCAACATTACTAACCATGCAACGCCGCATTGAGATCGGTATCGCCAAGCCAATCACACACTAATTGTGAATGTATGTTCTTATCTATGCCCACTCAGTGACAACTGTCAAAGATGTGGTTTCAATTAAATATAGTATATTATTGGTGTCACAATTCACAGCAAAAACTGGAAATTGAGTCCTCTAGCCTATACATTATGCATTGGAAGCAGAAATAGTTCTACTTTTTTTTCTGTATCGTGTATTTGTATTAATTGTAATGAATATATTAGACGTTAGACAAGCATGAGTACGCAAGCAGCGAACGTAGCCTACCAGTATAAAGTGTTTGCATCTCCTTAATATTTTTGGTGGAGGCGCCGGGTTGAAAAAAAATCTTTCGGGTGGGGCTAGCCTCGTCTCCTGACTCCTATGGTCATCAAAAACATAACAAGGTGCACACAGAGAGCTTTGCTCCAAAATGCATTATTTATATTTTTAAATATTCGTCTCCTTTTAGTTGTCATGCCAACTTTCTGGTTGCAAAACTAAATAATTGTTATGCGGTATTTATGCCGTATTTATTAATTACCAGAATATGTACGGTTTGCAGGTAGCACGCCTTGTATTTTTGCGATATTTGGATAATAATCGAATTCAAGTTTTCCTCAATCTTTTTGGCTTCTGTTTCCGTTCAGATAAAAAAACAAAAAAACAATAGGTCATGCTTAACACTAATTAGACGATGATTGTAGGTCCTTCTTAAGCCTTCGATTCCTACTATTTGCAAACGATATTGATATTGTATCAAGGTTATTCTCATTCAAATGTTTAATCTGGAGTTTATACTTTTCTTATCCACTAACCAAATGCACCACTACAATTTCTGAGGTTAAATTTCGGAAGTGGCGGGCGTCCATATTCATATAACCATGTGCATAGTTCAGTGAACGGTCCTGATTATCCCGATCCCGATCCAGAGTAGTTGATTATGCTTAGTACTACGGGCTCCTTGTACACTCCTGCAGGGCGAGTCAAGTGGGCACATGTGAGTGCGAGTGTGAGAGGGCTGGAAGAGTGTACCCCGCTGAGCGCTGACACGTCTCATGAGACGAGCTCTGTGATAATCTAACAGACCACAGACGTGAGGCAAGACTCAAGAGTCAAGAGAGGGACTCAAGAGCGTCGTTATCACCATCGTCCTCTCCTGCACTCGGGGGGGACAAGACACTGTTTCTAGAGACGGGCTAGAGACGGGATGGGAGAACCGAGAACAGAAGGGGTAGGCCTATGTATTTCAATGTCCTGACACCATTTTATGATAGTACGTAGCATTGCGAATCTTCTTGAGAAGAGCTAAATTTTTCGCAATAAAAATTGGAGAAGAATCTTTTACAAATTGCAAATTTTCCCTGCGTGCCTCTGAATTGAATGTATATATTTGAAACCAGCTACTTCACGCACCAGAAAACAGTTCTTACTAATAGTGCGATTACAAACATGTTATTTAAAAGAATGGCAGGAACACATAATTTTTACCCCGTGTGACCCTCTTTAGATGACTAACCATGGGTGTGAAGGAAATAGAAGGGTATGTCAAAGGTACGTCTTCGATGACTATAGTGAATGCTAGTGGTATACCACTAGCATTCACGTAAACGATTGAAGAACATTGAAACAACTTTCTGCTACGATTGCCGGTGGTTGGTATCGAGCTCACGAACCCCCGAATCAGAGTCTCGTGCATTACGTATGACTGTATAACAATGAGCTATATATTTATGTATGAAATAATCATAATGCAAAATTACCTCAGGATGGAAGGTTTTTGATCTCATAAAATTAGATTAGAGTTACTCATCACCATCATTTCAACTAAACTTCACATTCAACATTTCAACTTCAACTAAACTCGGGACATGATGCCTCCTTGACGTCTTCTCCTAATATAATCCTTTCAATCAGCACAAGGGCGACTTATTTTCATAATTTCCCGTCAATTATTTACATCGTGATTTCGCCTCTGTGGTATTGATATTTGGTATGCACTGTAAGCTAGGTTCTGGGGAGACGGGCACGTAAAGGCTGGGGGTGGGGAGTCTTGACGCGCCTCATTAGCTCGGTTCTGCTTCTGCAAGGCTCGGGTCATAGGTCAGGTGAGGTCTC
Source organism: Sweltsa coloradensis (assembly GCA_024449915.1). NCBI lineage: Eukaryota > Metazoa > Arthropoda > Insecta > Plecoptera > Chloroperlidae > Sweltsa > Sweltsa coloradensis. The sequence goes on along the minus strand of JAMZAV010000159.1, from coordinate 1,832,295 downwards.
AGATATCGCCTGCTTGTCTGCAGGCACCACACCAAACCCCACATTCTTTACAAGTGGGGTGGTTTTTGACTGGAACAAATGTTTGTGACCAAGCCAACGTGACCGAAGTGACATGCACATGTGCTCATGGCATGTGTTTATTTAGACAAGAACATGACGTTTACTTACATCTGGGTATACGTTACCACATCGCACTGAAATGGCCTTGACTTGAGAGTTGGGATAAAATAAAAGTGTGTATTCTATTCTGTATCCATTTTCGCTTGTTATTGGGCAAAAAGGCAAGAAACTTTTGTAAACCGGACACGTTTAATAAGCACAGTGATATAAGTAATTTGATTTAAACACATTTTAATAACTTATCCGTGCCATACATTTTTCGCTACTTTTCGCCGCGACTCACGATCAACTACAAAAGTACTGGAGAAACGTTCTGGATCTGAAATACCCGGAAGTATTACTTATCATTTTCTTATATCTGCGTTTGTCCTCAACTTATACAGTTCTGGTGTCGTGCCTGTTAATTAAGATAATTTAAAAAAAACGAATTATTGTATCAATATCGTAGTTTCCCGGTCGTGTGAGTAAACGTAATCAATACATCGCACATTCATAGAAATATTGATGATAACTTACTAGGATGCTAAGATAAATTTGTATCTTTTTCTCCAAGACGAACTCGAAATACCGTTTTAGAGATGAGAATCTGGACCATGTCTATTAGTTATCCACGAAGTCCATTACCAAGGTGACATTTCCACGTTTTCATTTCGTGTTTACTATATTTTAAAAGCAATATAGCATTTTAGCATTGCTGCCGCTCTCCTTCTGTCAACTTTATTGGTCCAAATAGCTTGTCAGTTAGAAGCTCATTGAATGTAGAAGCCTGCAACGGTAAAGCATTTTCAAACTTTTGTCACTTCCTCAATCTTGAAAAGGGATGCATATGGTTTGTAAGACACGCTTTCTCGACTCAATTTGCAGCTCTCTCTTCCCACGATCGAGAGAAATCTTCTCGAGTTCACTGAACCTAAAATGTACCCCAAAAACGCGTGAAATGTGGAAGGTAAATTGAGGTGTGATGTACCTGCTGAATCCCCATCCTTAGCACCTTGTCGGCGCCGATATTTTACACACTTTTATGGTTTATACCTGCAAACAATATAGTGTAGCTTCACTTGCTACTGGTGATATTTTTACTGCGTTATTTTTCATGCAGAATTGTGACAGGGATTGAATTGAATTGAAAAGATGGCTTTATTGCAAAGTTATTTATGACTAGGACTGAGGGTAGTTGAATAACCTCAACTGCTAGTCTTGGGCTGCGTGTTTTTGGAAATGGAATCACGGTAAGCAATATCTGCTACTTTCATAAGCTGCATATATATGTGTGTTTTCAAAGTGAAAACTGTCAATACTCGTTGCGCATAAAGTTGTGTTTGTTCATACACTGTTTATTTAATTTCTTTCAGACTCGCTGCAACAAAAACTTCTGTAATCAACGTGTACCGCGTTAGGCAGTCTTTATTTTATAAAACATAAGAGCAATGCGGTGTGAATGTAATTTGTACACACATGACACAAATTTAACAATGAATTAAACGAAGTGTTAATTTTCGTATCCAAAGAAAACGTTTACATTAGGAATGAGAGTAATCAAATGAAAGATTTTATGGTATAGGTATAATACACACTCCATAGCGCAGTATATTGTTTAGGGGGGTAGGGGGGTTTCTAATCAATACGATGATTAAACGTCTCAATAAATATATTTGTTTTATTATGACATTAATCACACAAGCACGGGTATGGTAGAACTTAGAAAGAGGAAGCGTAGCTTCATCAAGTTATCGTCGAAAAAGAATCTAAAAATAAAAATCATTCGCCGTGCATTGATCTCCTTGGTGGCGGCGTCGGGTTGAGAAAAATATTGGCGTTATACAAACTTTCCTCGTTTGTTCTTGCATTCGGTAATGGAGGTGGTGTCGAGAACATACATTTTCAAACTAAATGCGGGTTGAGGGGGAAGGGGATCCCCCTTCCACACTCAGACACACTCGGACGACTCAGACACACTCAGACAGACTCAGAACAACTCAGACACACTCAGACATACTCAGTCACAGACACACTCAGACACACTCAGACACACTCAGACAGACTCAGTCAAACTCAGACACACTCAGACATACTCAGTCACGCTCAGACATACTGAGACACACTGAAAAACCCCTAGACACACTCATGACACACTCAGACAGTCTCGGACACACTCAGACACACTCAGACAGTCTCAAACACACTCAGACAGACTGATGGACAGAAATGTAATGCATAAATGAGAGCTTCGCTCTACAATATAAATTCAACCACCTCTTCAGTGTGGAAATATTTTAAAGATTATATTTATATGCATTCAAAATATTTAATACAATCCAGAAATAAATAATTGCAACTCATTTGGGGATGAAATCGGGTATCCCACTTCCCGGGCAGGATTGTTGGAGCATTATAAATCTAAGTGGCTGGAGATTTATAATTTTTTTTAAATTTCAATTATAATGCATACTCACATTTATGCTCGAATACGTATTAATATACAGATGCACGTATATAGTTGCAGCTCTTGCCTCTTGGTTATGCGGGTTTTTATTCTCAGTGAAGTTATTTAATTGTCTCAGTGAAGTTTTGCACGGGTCATATATAGTCATATGCCATCACACAGCGATTATTGGGGGCAGTTGTAAGGGACATGCAGTATTGGCCAAGTAACTACTACAGTCGGACCAGTCTATACGATTTGAATCGAAAGTTAATCACTCATATAGCCATATTGCCTAAAATTAGTTACAAATTATAAAATTATACAAAAATAAACACCTCATTCACTGAATATAGCTTTGGTGGAGGTGCCGGGTCGTCAGTTGAGTCAAAATGACTGAGCCTAAAAAATTTATTACATTACTCTAGTCTTGGTAGTGCCAGTTTGGAAATGCAATTTACATGGTGATATATTGTATTGTCAGATTATATTGTAGCAACGATGTTAATGTATCTTGTAGCAACGATACTAGTTTTAGAAGTAGATAAATGATAAGGTCAAAATACCACACTGACACAAGTACACACATAAATATGATTTTTAAAACTTTTTAACTTTTTAAAACTGATTTTTTAATTTTTAATGCAATATAAGCATTTAAATTTAAGTAAAAAACAAATACAATTTATTTAGTTTGTATAATTCACATTTAATAACACATAATTACTTTTGCACTGTAGCTTATACAAAAATTTATTTTATTGATTTCTATCATATTTATTATTCTATCTTGCGGTTTATGTAGGTATATTTTTATATCATATTTAAAAATCCACAATTGAACAAACACTACACTTCTTATTTACTAGCGTGAATTTATTTAAAAACTTAGTAATTGTAATAAGAACTTTGGAGCCTCATATTTAATGCGAACTACAACCAAGATCCTTATTCCTATCCCAATATAAACGTGCACGATTCTAATCTGCTAAATGATAACATCCATATGTATGTCCTTGAGCCTATCCAGTGCAGGATAGAAGCTTTAGCTCAATATCTGGTTGAGTGGCAGAGGGATTGTTACTATGTTTGTAGGTCCTGCTGCGTTCCAATTTTTCAAGGGTTGAATGACAGTAAATAATATCACACGAGTCGTTAGGAACTAATTTCACCAGCTGTTTATATAGGCTCGTGCTAAATAGTCTGATCATAAGTTGTTTTTCTTCTTGCTTTAGTGTAGTTATACCAAAACGACGTACATGCTAAACACCTACAAAAAACATTAAATTGACCAATTAAATGTAAAATTAAGATGCGAGTAAAAAGTAAACGCCAAAAGAACCGAAGTCACTTTGTATTGCACTGTCTGGCCGCGTGCGCGCATATATAAACCACAAAGAATGTTTATATTATCTTGGATTTTCACTGTTAAATATTCATTTAATTGATTCGTTCTTTACTAGAGTCTTATCAAACTATCATTCACAAAATAATTAAATAAAACAAATACAAAACTATCCACTATTAAAGTTTTTTCGCTCGTTTCCACACTAGAATCAAACTTTCATTTTCTACTCAATTATTCAACCATAAATTTATTTGTTTATCTATTTTAATTCCATAAAAAACTTTGTTTTTGTACTAATACACAATTATAATCCGTTTGAAATTTTTTTGAATGTCTTGTGATTTATTGTTAGTTGATAAAGTACTCCGAAGGATCTGAAATATCACATTTCGACAATAAATAAATTAACGGGTGAAAAGGTCTGTGTTTTTATAAGTACTACTGAATAGTTCATTGTTTAATTATCTACAAAAGATGTATTATTATTCTCTCGATTATTGAATAATATTCATTAATGATCGTGTGTCATAGAAACTATTTATTGCATTGCAGCAAAACATGTTTGGTTAGTATTTAGAATTTCAGATTTAAAGTTTCTTCGCCGTTTCGCAACATATACAAATCCAAACTGTCCATGCTTTCTACTCAATTATTCCAACCATAAATTTACTTCTGTCCACACCAATTTTCAACCATAGGAAAACTTGTACATACAAAACTTTACTCCCGTTGACGAATTTCTGTTTGAAAGCTGTATTGTCATCGTATGGGGCTAAACAATAACCAAGCTGGCTGGATCTCAGTCGGCTTCGAGCCATAAATGAAATTAGGGTCGAGGCTCGGTGAAACTACTGTGTGCATTGTTGAATATAGGTGGAGGTTACAGACCGTGTACTCAATTACTTTATTGGCGCAATAAATGAACTAAAGGTGGTTGAAACGCTGGGCATTTTTCAGAGGGGGTGAGGAATGAATGTGGGAACTGGTCAAGAAAACTTCAATACAAAGCAATAGCAAGGCTGGCATTTACAATTGGAGAAGAGATCGAAATAAAATAATTCATACGCTACTGCAGATTTTATCCCCGCCAATAAATCTAAAAGTATGATAATATATTATTTCTAGCTCTAGCTGCTTGTAATATATATATATATATATTATATATATGTTTTGTCTTAAGCTTTCGTGATCCATGATTAATGTTTTAAGTATCTTTACGGTAAATAATCACGCACAGTATTATAGAAAATAACTTTTAATCCCAACGTTTCAGAAAAATTATGTTTCCATTTTCAAGGGAAGGATAAAACAAAAATTCAATAAAACAACAACAGCATTATAAAAATAAACAAATGGAAACAAAAACACACTACCTTGATCTTTGTAATTTTCTATGTTTGCAAGGTAGTGTGTTTTTTTGTTTCTATTTGTTTATTTTTATAATGCTGTTGTTGTTTTATTGAATTTTTGTTTTACCCTTCCCTTGAAAATGGAAACATAGTTTTTCTGAAACGTTGGGATTAAAAGTTATTTTCTATAATACTGTGCGTGATTATTTACCGTAAATATACTTAAAACACACACATATATAAATATATATATTCGACCCCCGAGTTTCTCGTCATTATTTTCAAATTAACGTTGAAAAACTATGCAAAATTAGCACTGTGTTTTATTACAGTATACTTGACAATATCACCTCACTTCGGAGTATAAACATAAGCTACTTACTTATAGTTACTTGATGACATATTCAATACATTCAAATATAAACAGGGTAATTGTCTTTCAAATAACTAAGTTACTATACTATACACTCTTTACTATACTCTCAATTTTTTACGACTACAACTTTAAAGGGACAAGTAAACCTACACATGTACACACAATGTGTAATTTTTCTAACCCATGTTTAGTGATTTTAAATCTGTAACAATAAACTATAATAATATTGTGTATTCAAATGTAAAAACAAATGTGTAAAACAGAGTTACTATAGTTTCCTTTTAAATTATATGCGATGTTTTATAATCCATATACAATAGAATGAATTGGCCAAGGATAATTATGTGGTATTTGGTTTATAAAATTAGTATAACAATGGTATAAAAGTTGATTAATATAGACAAACAGAGATATTTCCCAACTTGTGTGCAAACAGCTAGCAGCGCTAATCTAAATCCCCGGCTGTAAGTTAATTCCAGATTAGGCTACATAAAGCTGCAATTAAAAGTTGAAACAAAAAAAGAACTGGAGTAACTGGGCGCTCTGTTTGAAAACGACATTTTACACGGAAAATTTGCATCGGAAATGAACTTCATGCCCCCAAGGCTTTTCACAAAACGCTGTACTTTATGACGGGAAATTGGATTTCCTGCGATATATCCCGCTATTCCATCTCAAACAGAGTGCTTAGGGCTTCTGCATAATGTACAATGGAAGCTTTCAGAGATTTTTGCGCTGGCAAATCGAAAATCCGAGGAAAAATAACTTTCCTCATTTGTTATTCAAAGACTCGAGGAAAATGGCAAACTAATTTATTCTCGTATAGGATACTTGGAACATTGCGAAAACGTTTATAAAAATACCCGAACAAAGGATTCCGTTCTCCGTCGCTCTGATTCATAATGAAAACTGTTTACAAAAGCATGTTATATTTTAGTTTTTACATAACCCAACACAAACAGAGTGAAGTGCAGTACGTGTGTGAGTTCGGCTACACATGATTATAGCATGCTGCTTGAGACACAATAAAAGAACCTATCAAAATCCACTTATTTATTTTCTGTTGTTACATAATTAAAATATTTTCACATTAGCTTTCACTTCAGTAAGATGAATTGAATGAAATTTGTAGATGGTAATAATGCATTAATATTATTGCAAAAAATCCATCTCAGCGGAGTATCAAACCCCGGTCTCCCCATCCCCATTGCCGGTCGAGTGCTTTGCCCTGCTACCAAGACGGTTAACTTAATAAAATCTGGTTCGTTGGTGCATCTACCTAGACGGTTAACTTCATAACATCTGCAATGCACCAACAATCCAGAACGTCTCAGTAGCTTAGGGGTAAAGCACTCGGCCGGCCGGGAGACCGGGGTTCGATACCCCGCTGAGATGGATTTTTTTAATCCCTGGATTGATTTACATAAAATCAATTACACCTATACGGGAGTGTTTCCCGATCAATGAAATTTAGAAATTAATATTGCATTATATAATTTCGTATTGATTCGTTTCGTATGAATAAACATCTTCAATAATCGAGCATCGCCTGATCTTTGATTCTTTGTTATTTAAATTCACCGTTATAATAATTGTATTATGTGACACCAAAATTAAGCTTCTTACTAAATAAACTATTACACACATAGGCCTACATGATAAAAAAATTACATAACATAAATAAACTACCAATTTAATAGGTGTGTAAAATCTGACCAATAAAATATGTGATTTTGAAGTATATAGTAACTGTTCTGAAATAATGTGGATGTATTTAAACCCAAAGCCAGTATTTGGATCAATTGAAATCAATTTTATTTATTGTCACCTGCCATAATTTTGGCATGCTACCTATTATACCAATGTGGAGTTTTGGTAAAGTTGATAAGTATTGCAAATTGTCTTCCCGCTTCCGACCTCAATGCTATGTGTGGCTGTCGCTATAGGCCTACTTATGCATAATTAATTTCAAGTGTTTGTACCTTAGTATAGAAGTATCTATGTACAAAGTACAATACATATTCTAAAAGAATCATTTGGTCTTGACTGGCTGGAACTTTGTACTTTGTTACTTTGTAGCATGCTCTGTTTTTGTATTTTGCCCTTGATGTTACCCTGCTCCAAAATAATATCAGAGCCTGGGAAGTATAATTGTCATTAGAGGCAACTCATAACTCAATAAGACCCCCATCAACAGCGCGCTACCATCGAACATACAGCTTATTATGGAAAACAATAATCGAATTTAAGAAGGGATGTTGCTTTTGTCTGTTTTAAAGGTATCAAGTAATATATTATCAAATTGAATATTCCATGCAAATGTTCACGTAGTTAGATCCTAATAAAGCGGCTCTGATTCCATCTATTCTATAATAGATATTCCGATTCATGATTCTGCTATTTGAATTTAGTCCTTTGATGTTTCAGATGAAAGGTGATGAGCTGGGAGCGATTCAGAGAATCCAGATTGTCGTTTCGCAGAAGCTTTGCCATCAGCGATGTCAACGAGATTGAATGTTAAAACAATTCACCGTCTCCCTCCGATGTCGATGTCGCTTGCCCCCCCCTCTCTCTATGCAGTATCTCTTACTCATCTCGCATCGCACAGTTACAATCATTTAAGGTTGACATGAAAGTACGTTTACTAATTTTAGCATCCTTTTTTGAGATCGATTGCTGAAATGTACCATGAAAAATAATACAAAGCATGGGATATTAATTGCTCATTGATGAGCACGTGCGAACTCAACGAGCACCCGAAATCCATTGCTACACTGAGAAAAAATCAGCTTTTTTGTTATAATTCTTATATTTTTTACTGGTATTTTGTGTTTTGCTGTTTTCAACGGTTCAGGTATATTATCAGTTTAATAATTGATGCAAATTTTATGGAGGCCTTTAGATCTCTGAATAAGGAGCTGCCAGTTCATTGCCATCGAAATAATATTTCCAGAAATCGCATTTACGATTTTTTGTTTTTTAAAAATTTCTTTGATTTTAACATATGCTTATGATTTAAGGTTTTTTCACTGGAACCGAAATTTATAAATAGAATCGTGGAATTGGCGCTTTGAACATGAACTTCTCCATAAATCGAATGTTCGGGATATTGTTTTTAAAAAATTCCTTTACTTTCCCTCCGATTCGAATTTCTATCTTTTTCCACCGACACCCTTCTTTATCGATTAATTTCGTTCATTTCCTCGAAATTTTTTTACTCATGAATCGCATCAGATTTTTATTTTTTGTAAATTACGATAATAAGTATTAGTTATTATTTTATTAAATTTTATCAATTAAGAAATCTAACTATAATGATTTTCACTAACAAAAAAATCTCATAACACATAACTCAATGCACCAATTAAGTCATCAAGTCTGCGGATTAAGCGTTAACCTATTAAAAATAGAACATTCGAGTGACACAAATATTTGTATTATTTACTTCAAGTTGCAATACGAACTCAATTCCAAAGTTCTGGTTTCTATTCAGTGTTCACACAGTAAGTTTGTAAAAGGGAAGCTGTTTCGTTTAAAATTTCTAAAAGTGCATCCAAAAATCTTCCAAGCGCGTCATTTCACTTCACACCCCCCCCCCCCCCCCCCCACAGCCATCTTACATGGCTAACTACTGTAATACCTATTTTTCAATATCATTTATATATATTGCTAAACATAAACTGAAAAGAAAGTTCGTTTGATTCGTAGATCACCGAGAATCAGTTCGGAAGTACGAAAATAAAATAATGATTATCAAAATGTACTGTCTTGCCCCCCCCCCCCCCCTATCACCAACAATCCCCATCAATCCGGAGTCTTTCAATCACGAGTATATATCGCTGCAATCTGCTTGTCCTGGTCTGTACACAGCACTCCTCCTTCATCTGGTTTCCATCCTCTCTATTTGCATGTCAATGTTCACCCTGCAGAGGCCGCCTTACCGCTGTAGAAATCGAATTACCGTCACAAAGGTAAATCGTCTGGAGGTTGGAGACTTTGTTTAACCCCTGTAAATTAGGTTTCACATCTCTCCGTTGTGTTGCGTGTGGCGCTGTTGACGATCTGCGTAGGAACCTCAAACGAAACAATCAGAGTTCAGTTCACAGAGAATAATATGTGATGTGACCTCCTTATACCATTTATATTCGTTTCACTATCAAATGGATTATATTTACAAGGAAAATGGCTAATATTTACTTCACAATATTAATTTGAAATGCGTTGCTTTGTTTGTTGAATTACGGCCGATTCAGATCGTTACCTGTAAAGTTAAAACATGTCATTACTTTTATTGTGTTCTGTAAGTGACAGTCAATCGTTTGGTTCCTCAAGTCCCCCGACGCTTTCAGGCCCAACTCAATATGTTTGTGCTAATTACAGTATCTTTAAAATCACATAATTCTGTCTTTACCTACTATGTTCATATCCTGATTCGAACTGTTTTTGTTTTATCTTCCAAGATTTCCTGTATTTTTTAAATCATAAAGATGTAACGTTATCATGTAAACGTTTACTTAGATTTAGAGTTTCCCTTGCAAAAAGGGCATGTCATATGCTTATCTGCTCCCCGCCCCCCCCCTCCCAGCACCCGCTAAAATAGTTGTACTGTGGTGGCTATAGCATACATTAAAACAATTAAATTGTTTCTTGTTGTGTCATATATAGCATCAATTCTAATCCATGTTCGAAATGTTTATCGATATTCCAGATGGATTATACATTTGTGATTTAAGTGGAACTCCCTAGAAATTGATAATATTTAATTCCTTGCAAACCAGAATTCTAGTCAATCTCGCCCGGGGATCGAACCCACGTCTCAGCTTGCATGGCTTTTTTAAATGTAATGTTTGATTGTATTTAATAATATCATTGTATATGGATTAGAATTCTTTATTTTTCATACACGGTCATGAAATTATTATCCGATGTGGATTTTTTAATGTTATGTTTTATGTTACTTAAAAATAAATTAATGGTTATTTTTAGATTTCACACATCTAATGAAACTGATTTCAGTGGATATTTAATGCCTTCTATAACAAGCTTGTGTATTAACGACTACACCAGTGACAAGCTGTAGGATAGCGTTGAGTTGTAATGGAATTCCGTCAACGTTACAAAATTCCCATGCACTGTGCACAGAGTTCTATATCATGTGACCTTCACCCAATTTATTGAAGGTCTTCGAGAAACCATCATCTAAGCAACTACCCACCGGAATCCATTGTGTTATTTTACGGGCTATGAAAGTGAAACTCATAAAGTAAAAGTAGGTCCATTCCCCCATTCCAGTGGTCAAGCTAAATATTCAAACATTTGAGTGACATTTATTGGGCTTCTATCAGAAAACATGCAAATTGAGACATCTTAGCCTTGTGTTGTACTTTTCTTACAAAATGTGCATAGGCCTACAGCCATTGCGCTTTGGTGCATATGAAGGTTACTACGCATCGTGGGATTTGTTGGTTAAAACCATGTTAAAACAAGGAAACTACAGAAATTGAGGTGGGAAATATAATCCCAATTGAATTATTCTTTATCCTTATTTGAGGGCGAGGCTGAACTGAATGTCGTTTAGTCTTTAGTCTGCTGATAAACGTTTTATGGTTATTAGTTTTATTTTTACCTATATCAGGGCAATCTTGAACGTTATTGGTGGCCATAACGAGACAAAATACCGAAACAGTTTCATTTGTTTCCTGTAAGAGTTTCCACACAGACTGTCTGATGATAGTGACCACACAATACACATCGATCGTCATACCTAAGAACATTATTTTATTCTGTTTATTTTGGAACACGGTTTTTGACATGGTTTGTTTTTCTAATTTGCTACATGTGATGTGTAAAGGGCTTATCATCTAATCTACTACTGATCCATTATGCCATACAACGCCATATGGATTGGCTTATCACTGTTCAATAGTCAAATGCCACTATAATTAGAATAAACGTTGACGAAATTTCCAGAATTTTCTACCGATCGTCAAGGTTATTAAATTTATTATATTTTAGTAAAATAATAAATACCCTTTATTTTCTGAAAATTGCGTTTCCCTTACATTCTGCAAAGGCTATTACTAGTCTATATAATATATTCTGGCGAGGTACATAACCCTCAAATGTGAAATTAATTATTAATTATTAATTTAAATTGTTAGCAGGCTCCCAATATGTTCGTAGCTGTGCTCCTTTCTGCCAACCTACTGCCACAATGCCATAATATATTTTGTGTTGGGAAACAAATAATAACATCAAATTAATAAATAAATTGTAAATAAAGCACATAAATTCAGATCAAATATATAACACTCATAGATATAGCAGCAAATTATAGTGATAGCCAAAAGCTTGTCTATTCTTTGAGAGAGTCAAAGTAGTCCGAATTTTTTCGCAACGACCCAAATTTGAAACAAAATATAAGTTCGGAACGTATCTTTACAATGACAAAATATCAAAACTCGAAGGGCAACGACTTAGAAAATGGCTTCTTTGCTGACGATATTTAAGGTCTGGAATGAAATAAGCTTCCTTTGCAAATCGAAGTGCCATTTATTTGTAGGAAAATTAAAACATAATAATACTTCGTGGTAGATATAGGAAGCTATCTGAGAAACAACCGGTGTAATTACTTATTGGTAATGTAAAGTAAATCAATATAAAGTTATATCATATAAATGTGCAAAGCGTTTATAGAGTGCAGTTATGCAATCCCAGGTGCGCGGTGTGTATGATGAGCGAGGTTTTGATATTACAGAGCCCCGTGTGTGTAGGCAACTAGCATTATCTGCGTGCACAGCAGGTGGCTTTGAGTCTTAACAAGGGGTTAGCGGCTTAGAAATACTAATTAGTGTGTTCAGCCTAATTCCACCGGAAGAACAGCGCTGTGCCATCTGCCGGTAGAACTAGCCCGGGTTTACTTCTGAACAAACCATACAGATCGAAATCATGATGCTAGCTTTTCTTTTTACGAGTTATGCGCGGATATTATTGAGACGCAATAGATTCATCTTGTAAAGTGAAATGCATACATCATGGTACGTACACTGTTGAATGTTGTTGTTGTTGTTGCAAAATTATGTAATCAATGGTATGTATCCAATATAGTCTGCTAAATAAATTGCATTTACTTACTTGAAATACAGATGAGTATTCGTAACAAGCACGGGTAAGGGTTTGCCAAAATTGTCTAAGAACACAACAAATTAACATAAATTGATATTTTTGGTGGAGGTGCCGGGTATACGAAATAATTACCCCTTTTAAAAACTCTAGCCCCACCTCCTTGACCCCAAATGTCACCAAAAACATTCTGTATCATCCTTGTTAGAGGGCAATGTCATAAAAAAAACTACAATGTCAATCGAGTTCGGTTTTTATCGCGAGACTTGACACACGTACGCATTGGACGGACAGAACAGTGATGTTTATAAATGATATTTTCTCCGTAATTAACAAGTTGCTATCATAATATTCTTCAAATTTGAAAACATTAAAGGTGTATAGAAAACCAACTGTTATTGGTAGGCCTATACAAACAACATCGTCATGAATTCGTCATACATGTTATTTGAAAAGAGGAGAATTTAATTGACTTGAAAGCTTTCAATTGGCAGTATTATTTATTCTTGGCTGGTGAATGTGTACAGTGGGCATGGCTAATGCAATATTCTATACGCAAGCAGGAAGGGACAGTGGGATATAGTAGGGATTTTCCATGTTATTGGTCCATGATTGAATTGTCAAAATCAAGTCATTCATGACAATAGTGCAACGAAATAGATTTTATATTGAAATCAAGCACACTGTGATTTTAGTGCCATATTCATAATGATTCGTTGTACTTTACCTATAGGATAATATGATTGGGTAGATTTGTCCAATCATACTCTGGAGTCTGGATAATTAAGTTTTTTACCCTACCATTGCAATACGTAAATATATTGAAATTGAAACAACTATCAAAATATTCTAACACAAAAGCACAATTCGACGATGAAATTAGGGAATCAAATTTATGAAAATGATGTTGGCACTACTGGTGAATTAAACAAAGAAGCACGGACTCCGAAAAGTTTATCAGGTTTTTAATTTAAAGGGCTAGTTTTAAATTGGGGTCAGGTGTTATGGATCAAAATTATGAATCACAAACGGAACCGGCAATGAGCGTAAATTTTTCCGAGAAAACATGAAAATTATAGCGAAGCTTAAATACGAATTCAGATCTTCACAAACAACGAATATTTTGTTTTACTTCAACGTAATCACACAGATGATAAGAAAACACATTAAAAATATTATTCCAGTAAAAGGCTTCACTGGTACGTATTTGCTCATATTGTTCGTTATCTAAGTAAGGTGAGAGCATGTACATGGATATTGCATTGGAACTTGGGAGTGCCTGCGTTTTATGCAGTACCTACTCGTTACTGACAGTGTCACTGTTATCACTATCAGTGGCGGCGCGTTTGATGTCAATAATTGTCACAGGTATCTGCTTCTGTAATAAACCCTGACAACTTTATAGCAGAGTAACAAACATGAGTGGCGGGTCGGGCGTGCCTGTCAACCGTGATGCACACACCGACAGACTTCCTCATAGTCATCTTACTCACGACATATTACGACAGAGAGATTCGTTCTGGTTCATTGTTTAATGTTTGGGACGTATCAGTTTAAGACTGTATATTTATTCGCTCAATAATCTTTGCCGTTGAAGCGCCCTGAACTACTATACCAAACAAATATATATATATAAATATATATTTTGCATTATGTTCTGATTACAAACATTTTTTAATGTGCATACGGCGACGCTTATAAATGTAACAGATAAGAGACACGAAGCATCCGAACTACGTTATAAGAATGAAAATCAAATATCGAAATTCCAGCATTTTTCATATAGACTTGCGTTATAAAGGAGACAAAATTCCGAAGCAAAATAATGTTTACATACATATGCCTAGAATAGATTTTATACATATTTTGATAATGCAGGTTTATAATATGCCTGATGTTTCCGAACTATTTTAATGTCTGAAATGGATCTGTACCTTCATAAATATGGTTGTAATGGTATAACGATAAGTATAAACGGTGACATTGGAGCCTTAACACAATTATAACTTAGTGGTTTGAGTGTAATTATAAGTTTAATAATGAATTATGTGTTATTCACCGTTTTCGCCTAGATGTAGGCATGCAAGTGTTCTGAGAGAACGTGCGTTGCACACACGGTAACACGATAACGGATTGTCGAATAATAGTTATATTGTCAAAGTAAAATGAAGTCCTACTTTCGATACTAAGACTACCAATCTAAAACAGAAATTTAAAATTTAACTTGTTTAACAATCACTCATGACACCGTTTGAGATTATCTAATTTGAAATGGCTATAAAAATGGTATTTGACAATAAGGCTACAACAACGAAGTTTTACTTGTTATTGTATTTAATATTTTAAGCTTTATTTTTATAGCTTCAAATTCAAGTAATCTGTGTATTGCAATATTATTTATTGGTATTTAAGAATAATAATGTTTTTCTACAATAGCAAACTGAAAGAATTTCACTCTAATCGGGTATATATACTACATTATATTGGATGATTAATATATAGTCGAATACATAAAGAAACTGTCGTGTTAAAAGTAATTTAAGAAAACTATAAGCACTAATAAGCAATCTGAATCAAAGTTAATCGTATTTTGAAAATGTTATTCACCAAGTCTGCAGAGTGAATTTCACTGTACGTCCCAGTCAAAAAAGTCCTTTTATGCATATCCCATCCAAAGCTTATAGTTATAGGCTTTATAGTGCCCTAGACGGAACAGTTCTTGACTTGAGTACAAATACCGAATACAAAGTTTATTCACTCACCATGAGACTTATACGTCCAGCACTTTCCACTTTCCACTAGCGATATCATTAAATCAACCAAAAATATTCATTACGAAAACGATAATTTAACAAAATATCTTCGCGCGCATATATGAGCAAGGTAAATGGATTTCAGTAGCTGAGCTGAGTTAATTAAATGTTGCCGCATTGGCAAGATTAGACTAGGCCTCTAGCTAATATTGGAATCGCACGTGAGTGTCGGCTCGTTTGAAGTCTCGCCGACTCCGCTATCGGACTGTGCTCCTGTTCGCAGCCTACGCCCAGTTTGTAAACAAGATAATGAGATTATTACATGGAATAGAAATACAATCCATTATCGAGTATTGTTATATAGAGTCTTACTAGTTTAAATGAATGAATACGTTGTATTGTACACAGCAATAGTGTAATTAGTGTGCTTTGTTGCGAGTTTAGATATATTTGTCAAACTGTTGTATAAATATATAGTCCTTATATTATTATGATATGTTATAGATATGCAATATTTGCAATAACAATAAGCAAACCAATTTCTCTCTACGTTACAATCTATTCACTCGTGCTCGTGGATTTCAAAGCTGCAGATCTTTACATTTTATTCAAACAACACGTGACGTCAAGATTTGAGAATAGAGCTTTGTTGACCTATGCGCAAAGCTATTTAAATGTCTTTGGATCAATGAATTAACTACTACGCTTTCTAGATTTCATAGTTAATATCAATGTTTGGCATTACCTTATTGGTCGATACGTAATAATAGCTATTAGCTAATAGTGACGGATATAGAGGCTCGTTTTTCCCACCATTGTTATTGGTGCAACTTCCAGCTTACTTTAATAAAGAACATTGGAAATCTTATCTAAATAAAAAAAACATTATTAAGTGATAAAAAAGTTAAGGAACATTTCTTATTAACTACCCTGTAACTACTCTGACACTATCTGGTGGCCACCATGCACGAAGAGACCATACAGGTATCACCTCACTTTATTACACCACCTCCTGCATGTATGTAGGCAATAAACCACTTTCTCTATCATGGAGAGTACATGATATAGGGTTGGTAGTTTTATAGCTTTCTGATAATTCCACGCTTTCGATAATACTTACTTAAAAATACGTTACCAACTAGCTCAAAACTAACATCAATTTCATAGAAAAAACATGCATGAGCTGTAAATATAAAACTGTAAAATAATAAATTATTATGTCAATGATATTACCAGCTGCACCCTGCTATTATGATGCTACAACTATACACTTTGATGATATTGTTACTGTATTTGTTTATCCACTGACACTGTATTGCATATCATTTTCAGTTTGCTCACATGTTATTGAATTGTTATCAAATTAAATGACTGCACTAAAACGAGTTACAGTACATAACATATAAAAATGTACGTGCGATTCCATTTTCCCCATTTAAACACAGAGCAGATTTGATTCTTTATCCCTTTGCCCTATTTTCTATGTCATTTAGTGCATTATCATTGCAGTTTTTCATTCTTCTCAAATCGATCTTTCATATTATCCACCCATAGAGTTTCACAAAAATAAAAAACTATATGTGAACAACTTTGGCGTTCTCACACTAACATAAATCTGAAGATTTTGATATAGTCGACCATTCAGAGCTATAAAGATCAATGATTTATAAGAAAGATTATCTAAATGAAGTGCACGCATGGAAGCGGTTACAAAGGGGTATAGATAATATATTTTAAAGTTTTATCACGAAACTATTAACTTAAAAATATGTTAATATTCGAGATGTTTTAAGAGCTCAACCAGATGTTTTCATGTGCTGACAGCAAGTTTCTCACCATATCGTTGTTCTACATGTTTTTTGTTAGGTATTAGGACTCCCGGAGTTCCAGATGTATAATTTTAACTCAAAGCGTCTACCGTTCTTACTCGGCATTCTGTGGGGGGTAGAAAATGTCGAACCAATTTATTTTTATGAAAAACACTGTCGGCCTAATAAAGTTCATAAAGGAGAGTTAAAATGTAGATGAAGATATAGAAATAAGTTATATCTTGTTAGGTATGATACTCTACGGGTGGCATTAATCTTGTATATTATTCAAATTCCAGCCCAAAGAAAGGCAAGACATTTAGATTTAGATATAAACGCACATTATTTTATTGCAAGAATGTATTTGAATCAATTATTATATTATGTAACAAATGTTTATCTAAGCTATATCTTGTCCTAGTCACCGTTTGCGCCAATAATGAAAGATCTTCTTTTGTTCATAGCTTCACCAATCACCACTATAAAACTCAAGTTGAGAACTTGAGACGATGACAAGGCTTTGACACATTACCACCACACACACATTGAAAGTAAAACTCACACAATTCAATAGCTAAATTTAATCTTTGTCTCGTATCAAATCGGGTAAATTTCACATTTCAAATAGTATTTTATAAAGAGGTTGTAAAATAGAATACGCAGAGTAACATGGTGTGCGAGATTTCAGTTAGAAATAATTAGAAATCCACGTAACATAATGTGATTGTGCATATTATAATTATAACACAAATATGTCAGACTCTTGACTTTCCTTCATCGCGATCGCATAATGTTGTAGGCCTATGTGTAAGGGTCACAGTCATACATAAAGATTTGCATAGGATAACAAATATTAGTTTGCTAATTATTGGTCATGGTTTTACGGATACTTACCACGAAAACCTTTTTCTCTTAGAACAAAAAAATATCCTCTAATTCACTGCAATGGAACTATAAAACTAGTTGCTGATGTATAGTTGCAGACAAGGGGTAGATAGATTGGAAAGTTTGAATAATGATAGTTTGAAATGGAAATTGACTACCAATTCGTACACTCAGTTTCTTTGTTACATTATAGAGGGGTGATCGATAATAGTATTAACAACTACCTAACTAACTCGTGCACAGTTAAATTGGAATTAATGGAACTCGGATAATAATCCGCCAATACCAACTTAACCGTAAAGGTTGAATGTTTACTTGATGTACGGTAGGTAGGTTCATGCTATTTGAAACGTAACAATAAGCAAAACATATTTCACTATAGGATTGGCTATATATAAATGAAGACAACTATTGTAATTTCCACCTACTCAGCTTGTTAGTGAAGTTGTTAAAAACACTACAGTGTATGTATAAATAACGAAGAAGTGGAAAGTGTAATGACTGACGTATATGTTAGCCGTGTTCTCTGAACAGCAATGTCTGTTGAGTGTTGAATGTTGTATGGCCGCGGCAAGTTTCCCCCTCCCTGGTCTGGTATGACACAATAGCATCAAGAACAATCCAAAATAGGAAATGGTCCACATGCGAACTGACAGTTTTAAAATGCGCTAGTGATTTGTGTTGCTTGTTATGTCAGTTTGCAATGGAGCGCATAGAGTTATGGGTTATATAGCTGTTTAAACACTTTTTAATGCCCGTGAATCGTAAAAAGATAAAAACGAGTTGGGACAGGGAGTGATGCAGGACCACATCTCAGCTCCGCTCAGCTTCCTTCTTGGGTGGGTGAATAGTGGGTGACTACAGTTTCACCTTCATACGAGCACACTCCTAGATGCGGGAGGAGAATATGTCGCTTGCTTTTGGGGATGATCGTAAAAACAGTTTTCAGTATGTTGACGAGATGTACGACAAAACTTACATCTTTGTTTCATGTTCTCTGCCATGACTTTTGTCCTCGTTGTATTTTTAATGTTTGCTTGTTACGATCGAGTAGATGTTGGTGAGGAAGCTTCCAAACTGATGGGTTTGTTTTTTTTCTACATCTTAATTTCTAGTCTTGTTAATTTGGATTCTTTACTTGGCTTACTTATCTGTAATGTTTTAATGTTTTGTAGCAAATCAGCTCACCCTTGGGAAGGGGTGAAGGAATGTGGTAATATTAATATATCGTCACCTAAACTACAAAACCTCGTAACATTTTTAAAACATCAATGCTTTTTTTAACAATGCGTGCCTCTTAAATTGTTTGCAAAATGTCACTTACGAGGTTTTGTAGTTTTTGTGCGACTACAAAACTCAAACTACAAAACCTCGTGACATTTTGCAAATTATTTAAGAGGTACGCCTAGTACAAACCAAAAGCATAGATGTTTTTAAAAATATGACTTACGAGGTTTTGTACTTTTGTAGTATCTAATATCATGTATGTATGGAATAAAGATTGGAACTTTAAATATGCAATATTCAACTTTTATTACTTAATTACTTTAATTACAAAATTAAGTTGACATAACGCTGCTTTATGTGAAGTTAGAATACATTAACATACCTAATTTCGAGCTAATTTTACTTCGGTCGAGCTGTAGAGCAGTGGACGCAACCTGAACGACGGAG
Source organism: Sweltsa coloradensis (assembly GCA_024449915.1). Taxonomy (NCBI): domain Eukaryota; kingdom Metazoa; phylum Arthropoda; class Insecta; order Plecoptera; family Chloroperlidae; genus Sweltsa; species Sweltsa coloradensis. The sequence continues at coordinate 1,812,438 of JAMZAV010000159.1, read as the reverse complement.
GCTGGGAGTGGGACATAAAGGGATGCAATCTAAACATCTTGTCATCTCGTACGCCCAACCTGCTTTAATTTTTTCCCGAGTACCGTAAACTATGCTACGCCAACTTATATAACAGAGCAATACTCTTAAATCTTCAGACAAAGTTTCAAAGCCGGACACTTTCGCTTTTACAGCATCCCAATCCCATTCTGTAGCACACTCTGTGGCCATAAACCGTAAGATGTATAGCAAGGCAGCAATGTTCTTGCGTCTTCTTTTCAAGAGCGAAAGTCGTGAAATCTTGTTAAACCTTTGTCCAATTGTTATTACGTCGCTGTCCGGTGGTAAAAATAGTTGCCATGTTTATTTCGGGATCTTACACTAAAAACAGTCACCATCAACTTCGTGTGTAACCGACAAGCTAGGATTTAAACTGTCAAAACAAAGATTCGAAAAGTTGTGCGACAAAACGTTGGCCGCACAAGGAGGCAAGTACATCGTGTTGCGATTGCGATTTGTGGGAAGTGCCTACTCGCACCTTTACTATGCAACACCATTTTCAAATTAAACATGATACACCGTTAATGTGGGAGTAACCACATGATTTCATGGAAATGAAGCTCCCCATAAGCATCACTTTTCTGTACGTCCGTCCGTCCGTCCGCCCATCCGATCATCCTTCATGGCTCACGATAAAAACCGAACAAGACCACCGATTGACATGCATTTTTTATGATATTATCCTTTAACAATGTTGGTACCATAGATATTAAACACCTATTGTAGGCTAGATTAGCAGTCGATGGTCCACTTCCGTGACAATTAAAAGCCATCTTCTGACTCGTTGGTCTTGTGGTTAGCGTATCTGCTTCCAATGCAGAAGGTCCAGGGTTCGATTCCCGCCAATCAGAAGTTTTTAACTTCTGATTTGGACTTAAGTCCATCAGTTCTTGTCTTAGGAGTTTGTAAACGGTGACTTTGGAGCCGTCCTAGCAACGAAGCACATAATAAATTCAGAGTTGTGCTGAATCGGCCTTGTTGATTCTGGCGTTGATCCGCGGGTGTTCGCACTGTCCATACCACTGATTGCTATATTTCCTATTAAAAATATCGATCTTTGGTTGGTTATCGCTCACTCGTCGATTGCGTCGGGGCCTACAGGGTTGGCTTGGTCGCTTTGATTTAAAGTCCCTCACTGAAAATCAGTTAAATAACTGAGTGGGTAGACTCTAAATACAATTTATTTATTTATTTATTTATTTATTTATTTAAATTCCAGTTTTCATGTTAATCAAATGGGATCGATTTGTAGCACAAATAGTTCTCAAGATTGCCGCCAGTTTGACAGGTAAGCATAGTAGCTTCTAACACCAAATGATTACTAAATTCCCTTATGCAATAACTTCGTATTGTTTCTGTTTGTTCAATACCATGCTGATTAAGCTAAAACCATATCAAACAATCCCGTAAAATACTTTATTGCATTAAAAAAGCATAAATTATAACGCCAAACGCCATCTTGAAATGGGCCGATTGACTTTTCAATTTGCTACGCTCGCGCCTGTGCGGGGGTGTGGGAGACTGCTAATCTAGCCTACAATAGGGGTTCAATATCTATGGTTGGTACAGATAGGTTATGGTGACCCTTGCAGTGAAGGGAGAGAGGCCATCGTTTTATAAAAGTGCCATTATTTCTGGACTTGGCACCTCCACCAAAACTTTCAGTATACGATATAAGATTGTGTTTGTGTTTTTCTTGGATAATCTGTTGATTATGTAGCTTCGCTCTTGTATATGCTTGTTTCCAAAGCAAGAATAAAGTGAAGTACACAACATAAAATATTCATAACACCAATCACCAACATACGGTCAAGTGACTCAACCCTCAGGGCCTCAAGTAATCAGATTTGGTTCGAATTTTGAATAGTATACGGTAGTTCGAATTTATTTTGATTGTGGTTAACCAAACTATTACGTTATTAGGGATATATGCCACCAATAAGGTTGCGTATCTCTCATTTCTAATTCAATCTTCTTGATTGATTCCAAAACTACGTATAGGCTACCGGTGAAATGTTAATCTTAGTTATTATTCCAGAGAACTGAAGACTGAGGACTGAGACTGATTCGACAAACGAAATTATTAGAAATGATTTTCCCACTGAATGATCGAGTTCGTCCAAATAAGGAGCAATGCATGTCTGGGGGCTATTTAACATCACGTATATATAATAAAACCCTGAAGAAGCAGCATCTTTATTATATCTAGATCCTTTCTATGGGAGTCTTCAGTGAATAATCCCTCCGATAAAACCCCTCGTGTGGTGATGGTGATGGAGTTGTTCCCGGGTCACAGCGGGACTGGCGACTTGGTCACCTCACGTTCCACTCATCCAGGAACAATAAAATGTGGCGTGCTATTCAAACATTCATTTATTAACAACTACGATGGTGTTTAGTGTAGGACGTGGCGTCCTGCTGACTGAACAAGGAGCCAGCATATTTTCAAGGATCGTGAAATGTGAGGACAGGTTGTGATAACTTAATGATAAACAGACACAGATCAATAATATGTGAATATATTAATTTTTATATGTGATAGTTGTTTTGAGGTATTGATAATATTGCAATCAATATCAATAATATAAAAACACACTGTATCGATGACATTTTTAGGTACCTAAAACACAACATACGTATGAATGTTTAAAGAACACTCAATATAACATTATATTTCCGAGTCAACATTAAATAGTTTGAGAACTATATAATTATCATAAGTATGAATGCTTTATTTGAATAAAGAACGTACGAATATTTGGTGGGTTGTGAAGGAGGGGGTGGGGGGGGGGGGGGGTGGGGGGAAACTTATGTCGTGCTGCCACTGTGATAACATATCAGTTTTCCCGAAGTGACCCGAGTAGCATATTGTCCAAGTTCGGGGAAGAAATATTTATTTTAGTACATACAACGCAATTCAGATATATAACGTTATGTACATTTTATTTCAATCACAGTTATAAATGATCTATATTTAAAAAATAGAGTCTTTCAAAATAATGATTAGGCTACATGAGTTGTGTTGAAATTGTGTGTACTTTGATCACACATTTATAGGACGGTTAAAACCGTTTTTTAAAAACTTGAATGTAAAAACGTATAACATGTAAAACAATCCTAATCATAGTTTTAGGTAAAGTATGAAGGTTTTGGTAGGAATATTTGTATACAACATGATTGGCTATAGTTGTAGTGTATATTCAAACGACTGAACTTGCACCTGTTTTACTTCATGTTGACACAAGTTGAAGTGGACCCATCGACACGAATACGAACAGTCCTCGAATTTAAAATTTTATAAGTAATTAAATATTAACAACCCATAAACCCCGAAACAATATTCTCGCCAACGCTGACTCCATCTTGCTAGGGTCACGGTTCGCAGTATGGAGTCACTTTACAGTGCGTGACCGTGTCATCATGGTGGTCCACGGTTCATTTGCGACCTCGATTGACGACGACGTCGACCCTCTTGCTTCTTAACCTCTTTGACCTCCCTGACGTTATTCAATCCTTGCACAGTTAACGAGAACACCGCACAGATGCTTAAACTGTCAAAACGTTCTGACATCCAAGCCGTTATTGGTGGACGCTTCACTGACAAAACATCGAACAAGAAAATATTAGCGTGTTTGCAAGACAATAACACATTTAACGTCTTATTTTCACCAATACCCGTCGTTATGGTAAATTAATAATACAAGTCTGTGTTTTGTCGTTTATGGCCATTGATTTATGAGTACGAACGTCTTAATGTCGACTGTTGTATGGTTAAGAAAAGCCACTTGTTATTTAGGTACGTACGTGATGTAAATAACAACACTATCTATACTTATACATATTATTTTTAATGCAAGTAGACGTACTGCACGACAATTTTGATTGCACGTATTGGCTACACAACGATTTAATTAAAAAAGTAGAATAACTTAATCCAATCTAAATAATGTCCACAAACTAAATAAAAAGAACCGTCACAGAAACGTCAATAATGTGGCTTTGCAGTTAGGATTGTAGTACTAACAACTAAAGCACTGTAATTGCTTTGGTTTAATATCCCCCACTGAAAATCAGCTAGCCTATATTACAGAGGGGGTAGCCTCTTAATATTTATTTATTTATTTTATTTATTTATTGTAATAACTGTATTGTACGCGTTGCAAATTTTTTAAATATCAGTATGTAGTATGTACACACACACACACACACACACATGAAATGGTTTTTGCACGTCTACTGAACGAGATGAAACAGTGTTTAATTGCTGCCGACTCATAATTGATGCGAACTGGCACCTCCACCATCAATGAAATAAAACAAGGTATGGACGTTATAGCTCTTCAATGCGGTGTTTCGTGAACGAGTTGAAAGACTAATTTACCTTGGTAATATATCAAATAACAGTATATTATATTGAGTTGTATTATATAGTCCATACATTAAAATAAAACAAACAAAAGTCAATAATGTCCACAGAAAAATTATTATTCTGTATACTAAGTATAGGTGCAGGCCATAAAATGTAAATGGCATGACCATTTAATTATATATTTATTTTCCTGTTATATAATGTGATATCTAACCTATTTTGTAGGATTTCATAAAATAAATAGAATAAAAACTATCGTAATAACAAAATAAGGAAAAATAGTATAACAAAGCAACGATTGAAATTTGAAATTATTAAGAGAAAGGTCTACTGAGCCTCCACGATGAGCTAGGTCCCACAAAAGATCTCTATACTCTAGTCTAGAAAATTCATGAAACCTTGTAAACTTGATGCACGTGATGTCTGTGTTTTCCATTTTATTTTATGCATTTCATGAATAAAAGTGTACGAGTGTAAACGAGAGTGTTATGTGAAATTCCCTGTTGTTTCAAGTTTAAAACAGAAATCCACGGGACATAGTATGAATGATCTTCTCAAAATCAATTTGTTTCATATAACGTTTAATCTTTTAGGTATTTTTGATCAGATGATATGTCCTGTTTTCATTTATTACGACAGTAGGGTTAGTGAGAGGATGCTGATAGTGTTGTCTATTGCATAGTGCTTTGGGCGTGAAAATACATGTTTTAGGCCTGAGATATTAAATTATTGCGTTTGCCTGTTTCGGGAGCTCGCTGGCTTACTTACCAGCGATTGGCAGCCCTATATCTGAAAATTTATTTCCAGTGCAAATGCTGGTATTAAATTCATCATCGTCTCGATTAGCCAAAGTGCATAAATATGAGACGTTAAGCATATTCAATCAATCAATAAATCCCACTTCAACGGTTGTTCGCGCCATTTCGTTTGTATATTAGTTTGTTTTCATGTGTAATACTCATTCATTTCCCAGGGATCAAAGTTCTTATCAGCGTCACCACCCCTCACTCACCCCTCTTCTTCTTTTCCTAAGAGTTGTCTGACTTCTGCGTTGACCTAGTTCAGTCGCGTTGTGATAGTTACAGTGTAAACAGGTAGGCATTGCGCCTGAGTGCATAATCTATTACCTTTACCAAGTCAACCACCCTGTTCGTTTGACTCCTGGCAGCGTAATCTTTTCTTGTGCATTGGTTTTTCTTTTCTTTCTGTCTACATTTGCCATGGCTCTTTCTTTGCGTTCTGTTTTCATCTTATTCGTGCGACTTACTACACGTCCCTTCACACTGTCATCTCGTCACCTTGGCATGGCAGCTAAATACAAGTAAGTGTCGGCAATGTCTATATTCTATGTTCATCCTCAATATAGTCCACTGACCACTACCACTACTTTTTCCCCCATGACCATACTCGGCCACAACAACGGTAAAAGCATTTTCATTAAAACATAAACATAAAATGGCAATGTTAACAAAGCATGGTAATTGGTAATACGTATTTCGTTATTATGGTTAAATTGACTCAAGTTTCAGCACTTGGCTTTTAGTTTCATCATGTATCCATGAACAAAAACTTTAAAAGTTTTGGATCTTTTTGATCCGTAATGTGACCTAATCTTGAGATTGTGATCTATTTGAAATCAAAGTAGAACATTGGCTGAAGTTGCTTCTTACAAACTGAGCAGATTACAATTATTTGTTGATCTAAAAGCCTTTGGCGCCCGCTCTATTACTAATATGTAAGATAAGAAATTGGCCACGATTCAGCTTCAGCCCCAATTTATTTCAGTGCAATCCTATCACAATTGTGATTTTTGCTTGATACGACCAAAGATTAGTCTTTGATACGACGTTACCAGTGGTTTCATCCAAAAATAATTTATGGATTGGTATTAACTCTTTCCTGGGTAAAGTACATGATTGTGTACAATGGGAAGTCTATAGAGGGCAGCTGTTGTCTTTCGGGCACTTCTTCGGTTCAGGGGCCCCAAAACAATTCTTGCTGGGAAAAGCTCTAGTTGGGGGGGGGGGGGGGGGTGCTAAGTGCCGTGTGGAGGTTTACCCACCAGTTTACAGCAACGTTAAAGTTTTTGTAAGTATAATAATAGTTTTAAGTTATTCTAAAAAGCATGAAATAAGCATGAAAACCTAGTTGGGGCCCCTGAACCGAAGAAGTACCGTTTTTCGATTCTTAGAGTGTGATTGGAGTATTTTAGCGAGTTTTAGGAACGTTTTTTAAAACATTTTATTCGTGGTGATGATTGTTGAGATTGCATGTTTACTCAGTCACATAACTGAACCCTGTAGGCGCCGACACCATCGACGAGCGAACAATGAACAACTATAGACAGACATATTTAAGTAGGAAACACCGATCAATCAAGCTGGACACGATTCCACCCGTGGATAGCGCCAGAATCAACAAGGCTGATTCGGAACAACCTTACAATATATTATGTGCCTCGTAACCTGCATTGGAAGCAGAACCTCGAACCACAAGACCAACGGAACCTCATTCGTTCCAAAAGATATACCTACACCGTATGGCGTATACCCTTAATTCACCGCGTATAGCTCATTGAATGACGTTCACATCAGTAAAAACCCTTAGGCTTAAGTGCTAGGTAAAACAAGTCCACGTGATGAGATGAGAAGATTCCTCAGCATCCCTACAGATGGAGCTTCCAGTCCTACCACCTGTTGAGAACACCTGCGGACCGAGGTAGTCACCACTGAGGATTCAGGTAGATGGCGCGGGAAGCTGCAAGTAGGCGAACGCGCCTCCGGGCATCAAACAAGTTTTATTAAAAATAATCTCGCTTTGTTTTGTTATGGTAAACGCCGGCGGTGGTTCTCTCAAGAACCGCCATCTGTGGTGAAAGAACAGAACTACGTCTAGCTTAGAAGACCTAAGAAGATGCAGCATCCGCTGTAAGATTTCGCTACCGTTCTTCACAGGCTGACGTACAGGGTGGGCGCAAAGCAAAGAACAACAGGAAACTGTTTTAAACAAAACCGGGGTTCATTTTACAAACATCATATCATATGAAACAAGGAATTAACTTAATGGTTAATTATTTTTGTATGATACCCCATATTTAAAACCCAGATAAGATACATTGATACATACCCCCTTATATTTACCAAGCTAGCGGCTTGATTCAAATCAAAGTATTTACTATCAAAGTATTCTTATAAGTATTAATTTTATTGTTATACACTACTAGGACGCTTCTCTAACTCTTTTTCCAGTCGCGTCAATGGATCGTTGCCCTAAAAGTACGATTTCTATGAGAAATATTTCTTCGATTCTCTTAAATCATAACATATCTAAGTTCAGTGATTTCAAACGTTCCCATAAAGTTTCATCAAGATCAGAGTAGCCGTTTACCCGGTCGTGGGCCAAATATCACGAAAATATCCAATTAAAAATCGAAAAAAATAGTAAAAGTACGATAGAAATTTCGAAGGTTTCCTTTAAATTTCATCAAGGTCGAAGATGCCGTTTGCCCGGTAGAGACCTAGAGAGCGAAAAGACAAACAAAAAAAAACACCCGAGCTATTTTTCTCAGGGCAAGTGAAAATTGAAGTCTTCGCTTTTGCTCATCCAATCACAAATGGCCACGACCCCACTGCACGTGCACTTACCCGTGCATGGGGAAGAAATTATATATTATAGTGTATATTAGTCGATGTGGTCATCTAAATGGACATCAAATTTCCAATTTTAATCCGGGTAAATGAAAAGTTTTCCAATTTGACCATATTTCTTTTATTGTAGTAAATAAAAAATAATATACATTTTCCCCCATGTCATATGGAACAAAAAGTGCCTTTTTTGAGAAGTTTATAAAATATATACATCTGCAAAAGAGGGTAATTTAAAAAAAATGGGTTTTTCCCAGAAAAGTAATATATTTATAGTATTGTTAATGTTATTATTTGAGATACGAAAAATCCAAATTGTGAAAAAGATTCTGAAAAATATAGTTTTAGGAATGTTATTCAAATTTATATTGAAACTTAAATTGAAACTTTAATTCAGAATCCAAAATCTCTCCAAAAATCATGAAAAAACGTGATAAAAAATATTTCACAAAATAAAAAACAAATCACAACAATAAATCACATTAAAAAATTTGGAATCAGACATAATTGCTTAAAATAACTTAATTTACACCAATTTGGGACTGAATGGGTTAAAGATGTATAAAAACTCATCACACGACACGAAACATTAATGCATGTATATACGTAGGCCTATAAGCTAGGTAGAATGTTGGAGTATGCTCGCATAACCAGGAAATGTCTCAAGTATTAATAGGCCTAGGGCTATACATCCGTGCAATGTCGTTTATTCAGTCCTCATCAAAAGTGAAAAAATGCAGGTACCTACAAGTGCGATTTTCACGATAAACATGTTCTTGTTAATATTCATCAACGTTGCAGCTCCAGCTTCCAAAATGTAAAGGGTTCTCAGAAAAACTATCATCTTAGTCGAAGCATGTATCTTTATTTTCGGAGGAGCATTTTGCACAGAGATGAAAACTCATAAACAAAATCGTCAAGGAGCCATTTTTCTACTAAATACTGCAAGCACTAAAAAATTAGTCCGGTTTTTTCTTGAAAATGTTCAAAATCGGATTAGCCAAAACACGCGAACTCTCGAGGTACTTGGTCAAATTATTGTAATCTTGGCTACGGTCAGTACGCGCATTCATCAACATTTCTGAGCTCATATATTCCTATTTTTTGGATTTTGTTAACTTATTACTAACAATACGAACACGAGTAATTATTTTTTTCGTGGGGAATCGGCGTGCATATAACTCATGTCACTCTTCAGAAGACGATTGTCTGATTGTGTTTGGATAGTTGGTAGGGAATGTCCAACCATTTAAAACGTGGCGTTCCGCCCGTTCCGAGTCCACTTTGTAAAAAAATGAATTTGTATTTAGAAAAAATAAGTATTAATTTGAATGAAAAATCCAAACTTTCCCACATAACATGATAGGGGCCTATAGTGGCAACGTAAAACTGTTCATCAATTTATTGTATCCTAACTGCTATTTCATATTATGATATAATTATAATTATTTAAAACGGTTTTAATTGTTAAGCAAGTAATCAACAGTAGGGTAGTATGGGTTCTTGAAAACTACATATTATGAATTTGAGGTCAAAATATTGCAAGGGTTGATATTTTACTGTTTGTGATGAAATGTTATAATCGTCATTTTGGCATATTATTATTATAACTAACCCCAAAAGGTTGGAGACTGTAGAAACATATTGTACGGGTGAATAATTTTGAAGTTGCATTATTATAAATATTTCATCAGAATTGTGTTTCATAATGAGAATAGTTCCAAGTTCCCAGGTGTATCGCGACGATCGGTGGTGTGTGTACAATCTGTAAGAGTGAAGCCATGATAGAGAGATCTGGAGTTGAATTCTGTGAGAAAACCGAGCACTACAATTATTATGAACACACCTAAACCGGATCATTAAAACTATAATATATAATTTAAGCTTGCGTCTAAAGGGAGCACGTAATTTGTCGATGAAACTTCATAACTATTATTTAGTAACTGTGAGTTTAGAATAACACTTAGCAATTTAATAACACAACTGAAATATAATGAGAATTCAACATAGGACGTGGAAATGTTTTGCGAGAGTCCCAGTAGAAGACTTTGACTGTTTATGTTATATTAACATATTTGTGTACTAATTTTCAGGTAAAAGAAGTGCGAAGCCAAAAATACATTTTGAAGTGTTATGATAAGAAGTAAAAAACAAAATTCGGATGTAATATTCATTCTGTGAAAGTAATTAAGGGTCAAGATTATCATGATCTTTTTCACGCTATCTTTGATTTTCCATTGTTGGATCATTAAATGAGTCTGTGCCAACAGGGTCCGCCTTAAAATAAAAGTCCCCTCCGACAATAGTTTTTTAAATGGATTGGGCCAGACTAAAAAACTATTAAATTTATTTATTTTAGAACAAATGCAATTTTGGAAATATTTTATTTTATTTCTTATTCTAAAAATAGCTTTAAAAAAACTTGTGGAGTTGTTTACAGCTCAGAGGTATATACTAATTGCGAAAGTTATGAGTTTAGTAAGAACAAAAAAGTCTGATGGTTTCAGCTGAATTTTGTTTTGGATCTAAGTTAAAATTTGAAAGGAAAAGAAATATACAAGTTTATAATGTACAGCTTATATGATATACAAACTAAGAACATGCGACATTACTTATCGAAACTTTGAGAAGGATTTAAAATGGTGAAATAAAACCGTTACAAAAAACTCTCTATCTTATTTTTTCTATGGAAAACACGTATTGTCTGTTAATGAGGCTCATGGTCAGACTCAAAGTGAGGTTGTGCTGTGGACTCTTGTAGTTGTAAGAGCCTCGGCGCTGGAGCGGAGTGTGGAGAAGTGTGGACGTGGGCGGATATCAAGTAATATTCAGCTCAATGATTCAATGAAGGCTCTTCGATCATGGGTTGTGAGTTGAAAGCATTGATATTAAACCCCTATAGTAGGCTAGATAGCAGTCTCCTATACCTCCGCACAGGCGCGAGCGTAGCAAATTAAAGACTCAACCGGCCCATTCAAGATGCGATTTGGTGTTTTAATTTATGCTTTTTTAATGCAATAAAGTATTTTACTGGATTGTTTGATATGGTTTTAGCTTATGCAGCATGGTATTAAACAAAAGAAACAATACGAAGTGATTGCATAAGGGAATTTAGTAATCATTTGGTGTTAAAGGCTAGTATGCTTACCTGTCAACCTGGCGGCAATCTTGAGAACTATTTGGCCACAAATCGCTCCCATTTGATTAAAATGTAAACTGTCATTTTAAGATGGCTTCTAATTGTACCGGAAGTGGACCACCGACTGCTGGTCTAGCCAATTATATAGGATGTCTATGGTTGAAAGAGTATCACGAAATCCAAACACTTTAAAAAGATTTGCGTATAGCAAAGAGCTCGAAAAAGTTCTATATTTATTCTAGATGGCAGTGCCTTCATAAACGCGGGCCAATCGAAAGACAAGTTGTATGAAATGATTCGATTGTTGCAATTATGTAAACAAACAGATGAGCAAGTTCATATCAGAACAATGTTGTGCTGGCATAGGGTTGGCTAGGCTTGTAAAACATGTAATGTAAGTATGAATTTTACTAGTCCTATAGCCAAATGGAACTTTAGACCTACACTTTTGCATTATAAATAATTTTCCACATCTGGGCCTAGGCCAGGGACGGTTTCTGATTTGTTTTATGAGAGTATAATGACACCTTTTCTCGTTCCACACAAAGAAGAAAAATTTTAAATGTCCGCTATTTGTTTACGTATCGCACTTTCCCGCCTAACTCTGCTTATACTGTCACAAGTGTCAAGTAACTATGGTTACTTGTTGATTGTATCCCAAAGTGTTTAAGACTTATTTTAAAACCTTTATTTGGAAGCCTTCCAACAAACTTTTTCAACTTTTTTTTTCAACAGAGACTATATTTCTATAACCTTAATGTCCATGTAAAATATGAACATTGTAGTCCCACCCGTCTGGTCAGAATCGCGGGCCGACGTATTAGATGTTAGCAGTAGCAGTAGTAGACAGTAGCAGTAGCTAACATCCTTAAGTGATTTTGAGCATGTTTCCAGCCATTTTTTCACCAAGAAGGAATCATCGTGCCCCAATAAAATTTGGCATGTGTTGTCAGGTACCTAAATCCCCTCGATTGTGATAGTTTTTCAAGTTCACATCACGTTACATGACGGCTGGGTACACCTCGAAATCCCCCAACTCTGCTTGGTGTATAAGGTGCTTGAGTGTGTAGCGCACCGCGGCTTGGCTGCGGCGCCCTAACGGGCACCTAGATAATCGTAATACATTTTGGCATATTATTATTATAACAAACCCCAAAAGGTTGGAGACTGTGGAAACATATTGTACGGGTGAATAATTTTGAAGTTGCATTATTATAAATATTTCATCACAATTGTGTTTCATAATGAGAATAGTTCCAAGTTCCCATGTGTATCGCGACGATCGGTGGTGTGTGTACAATCTGTAAGAGTGAAGCCATGATAGAGAGATCTGGAGTTGAATTCTGTGAGAAAACCGAGCACTACAATTATTATGAACACACCTAAACTGGATTATTAAAACTATAATATATAATTTAAGCTTGCGTCTAAAGGGAGCACGTAATTTGTCGATGACACTTCATAACTATTATTTAGTAACTGTGAGTTTAGAATAACACTTAGCAATTTAATAACACAACTGAAATATAATGAGAATTCAACATAGGACGTGGAAATGTTTTGCGAGAGTCCCAGTAGAAGACTTTGACTGTTATATTAACATATTTGTGTGCTAATTTTCAGGTAAAAGAAGTGCGAAGCCAAAAATACATTTTGAAGTGTTATGATAATAAGTAAAAAACAAAATTCCGATGTAATATTCATTCTGTGAAAGTAATTGAGGGGCAAGACTATCAAGATCAGTTTCACGCTATCTTTGATTGGCTATTGTTGGATCGTTAAACGAGTGTGTGCCGACAGGGTCCGCCTTAAAATAAAAGTCCCCTCCGACAATAGTGTTTTAAATGGATTGGGCCAGACTAAAAAACTATGAAATTTATTTATTTTAGAACTAATGCAATTTTGGAAATATTTTATTAATTTGGCAGTTAGCAAACAGCTATTCGCTCGGCCAAGATGCATCCGACGTATATGAAACTTTGCAAAGTTGTCAATAAAGCATACATGCACAGCCCTGCGGTCATAGATTTTCAAAAATTTGCCTTAATCAGCCAGAAGAAAATCACGAATATAGTAAATTTAGGAGTTTTTAACAAAATCAAAATTTGTGAAAACTAATTTATTTTTTATAAATTATTTTAAAACAAAATTTGGAAATGTGTTACTGCAGAGCCCTATATATCTATATTCTTGACATATGTTCAAAATTTCAAATACCTGTGATGTCAATCGGCCGAACGAACAGCAATTTGCCGAAAACGCATGTCCTCTCTCTTAAAATAAACTTGTGGAGTGGGTTACAGCTCAGAGGTATATACTAATTGCGAAAGTTATGAGTTTAGTAAGAACTTACCAAAAAAGTAATTTAGCCTCTGATGGTTTCAGCTGAATTTTATTTTTGGATCTAAGTTAAAATTTGAAAGGAAAAGAAAAGATACAAGTTTATACTGTACAGCTTATATGATATACCTACAAACTAAGAACATGCGACATTACTTATCGAAACTTTAAGACGGATTTAAAATGGTGAAATAAAACCATTACGAAGAAACTCTCTATCTTATTTTTTCTATGGAAAACACGTATATTGTCTGTTAATGAGGCTCATGGTCAGACTCAGAAGTGAGGTTGTGCTGTGGACTCTTGTAGTTGTAAGAGCCTCGGCGCTGGAGCGGAGTGTGGAGAAGTGTGGACGTGGGCGGAATATTCAAGTCAAATGATTCAAGCGCCCGGGGCCCTCATTCATGTCAAAGGATTACAATGAAAAGTGGAATGGGGATGCGTGGGCGGGTGTGTGTGTGTGTTGTACACTCCGAACAAAAAACCACATGACACGTTGTGAAGATTCATCAATGGTCTCGTAGTATAATGTGAGTTGAGAAGTGATGGAGCGTTAGCTATTATTTTACCCTTCGACGAACCAAGATTCATTCATTGTTTCAAAATTCAAAGATGGCGATTTAACCAAATTAAATATACAGTTGCATTTTTACTTCTATTTAGAGCGAAGGCAAAAGATGTATAGGCCGGGGGTAGATACAATCCCCCCCAAATACAAAAATTTGTGAAAAACGGCAGCCAAGCTCTCCTTCAAAAGTCTTTGGCTGTGAATTTGGTGATTTATAGAATTTGAGGTGAAAAGAAGTGAGATCATTTCGCCTGTTGACGAGAACCAAGCCAACCATTTTCGTGGTAAATAAAGTAAAAATTTAAAACTCTAAACCATACAAAATTACTTGGCCATTGAATTTGGTTCATTATGAGAACTTTAAAAAGTCAATGGCCAAGTAATTTTTTATAATTTTTAGTTTAAAAATTTTACTTTTTTTTTACCACGAAAATGGTTGGCTTGGCGCTCGTCAACATGCGAAATGATATTACTTCTTTTCAATGCGAAACTAGGGAGGAAGAATGAAAAGATTGGTTCATTTTTATATTTCACAACATTCACAGCCAAATACTTTTGAAGGAGAGCTTGGCTGCCGTTTTTTTAACAAATTTTTTGTATTTGGGAGAGGGGGAGGGGATATCATATCTTTTTTCTGTTTGTTTCATATCAAGGCGTGAAATACTTGTAAACGAAAATTCAAAGAAAGAGGGAAATTTCAAATGTAATTTTCCATCTAAATTACTCGGATGTACGGCTTAGATGGAGTTTCATTCACTTTCTAAATACGTAACTAGATATCAATACATTTCGGGTGAAGCAAATAAAGAAACGATTTCTTACCAAAATTTAATTAAATAGTTTATTATACTCGTATTTTGTAAGAATTAAATTGGTGGCTGCATAGCTCAGTTGGTAAGAGCATAGCCCGGACGGATAAGGTCATGCCAAATTTCATGCTGATAACTCATTAGGTGCCTTCATGGTGAATGCTGGAAATCAAGGTAAAAATAATATAAACTAATAGGGATATGGGTTGAAAAATGTGGTTTAGGAAATGAGAATAGGCCGATTGGGTTAAAACACATAAAAACAATTTTAATAACTAATTTGAATAGAAATTAAATTTTAGGTTAAAGCTATGAATTATTCCAATTTTCGGGGATGATTTAGAGGGTGTGGGGGGTGGAATATCGCTTGCCTCTCGGCGGATTATTTTTCATATTATTATGTACCATCATACCAAATTTCATGCTGATAACTCATTAGGTGCCTCCATGGTGAATGCTGGAAATCAAAGTAAAAATAATATAAACTATTAGGGATTGGGGTTGAAAAAATGTGGTTTAGGAAATGAGAATAGGCCGATTGGGTTAAAACACATTAAACATAATTTTAATAACTAATTTGAATAAAAATTCAATTTTGGGTTAGAGCTATGAATTATTTCAATTTTAGGGGATGATTGATGTTGATGATGGTGTTGGAGGTGGAATATTGCTTGCCTCTCGGCGGATTATTGATTCTGATATTTTTATCTACCCCCATGCCAAATTTCGCGCATGGAGCCCATGTGTTAGATATTTTTAATGGTTTTGAATTTAAATGGTTTTGGTTTTGGTTTTGGTTTTGAAAGCAAAAGTAATTGTGTCTGAGGTACATCTAAGTGTGGTCCAAGTTTAATAGTTCTAAGATGTACCGTTTTCTCTGTAGGCTTATATTCCTCTCCCCAAGAATTAGCTAACTAACTACCAACCAACCAATCAGTCACCATGCCAGCCGGGAGGTTTTCTACCATGTTGAGGCACTTTTTTTAACACAGAACGGGTTATCGGATCGGGCTGATTTTTTTTGGTAGGTCATGGACCACATATCAGGTCATATACCGAGTTTCAAGATTGTAAATATTTCGGGACGGCGTGTGCAGATAGCTGAAAACCCCCCAACTCGGGTAGGAGTAAACATGAACGAGTTAGTCATCGCCTACTAGCAGTCGCGTGCGCTTGGCTGCGTGCAAACGACCGTCGCCTTAGATTTTAGTTGTTAAAACACACTTCTTAAAGGTCGACTTGTCCGATGATTTTGTTTTCCCTATTGTATTGATAACTTCTGGAGGATTTCTGAGTATTTATTCACAAGTGAGTACATTATTGCTATGCACAACTTTTCGATATTCATGTTCATATAGGAGGCCTAGCTTTTTTACTAGAATAGTATGAAGATGAAAACCACACTGAATCTGAGCTATCATAGGTAGCACTTTTGCGGTTCATAAAAGCCAATACTTTTTAAAAATGAAAAAAGTCTCACGAAAAAAACGAACACCACGCCCGATTGTCACGTGTTTTTTGTTGGCATTGCCTTTCACTAAAGGCGAAACAGAATATTTTTTGAGTCCCTGGGGGTAAAGGGGGTTGACTTGGCCTCCCCCCAAAATTTAAATTCATGACCCGGCACCTCCACCATCACTTTATTGGGATAAAAACCAGCGAACATTTTTTAATGGTAAGCTAACCAGACGCCGGCACCAAAAAGATCAATTCATAGTGTATTATTTTCTTTTTTCTGACGATTTGTTGATTAAGTATCTTCGCTCCTTCTTTTAGGTACTCCCGTACCCGTTTTTGCTAAAGTAAAGCCTACATATTTTCCCAAGCTTCCTTCTCATAAGCTATTAAAAACAATTACAATCCACAAATAAGCTGCAATAAAGCAATGGATCCCATTACTAGAATGAGCATCACTCCATTACAGCCCCACTTCCCGTGCATGTTCACACATAGCTCGGATACCCAAGTGTGCGCTTCAGGAATTACGTGATTTAATGCAATTATGTCTACCCATTCTCTCACGTACTTGAATCTAGCAGCAGTACAGACTAAAGCAACGCAGCACGAAACAGGCAACAGGCCTACTAAACGTAGCTCGAAACATGTATACATTCCTCCGGCCTTTTATTATACCCAATGCTCTTATATATCAAACATTCGGTCGCTATTTAGGTATAGGCCTACTATTTCTAATACGTCGATATCTGGTTGGTCATTATTCGCTCGTCGATGGTGTCTGTGCTGACAATGATGTCTCGGTCTGCTTTAAATTAAAGTCCCCCACTAAAAATCAATTCCGTGGCCGAGAGTGTATAGACACAAATTATGGATATATATATATTTTTTATTTATTCATTCGTATAGGAGTGAAGATACTATAGTATTATATAAGCGATAATTAACGGGTAGGTATCTCATAATTTTTTATATCATCTTACAATTTATTTCTAAATCATCTAAAATTATTTTAATTTCATAGTACCATTTTCACAGGTAATATCAGCTGTGTCTCAGCCGCAGCCCGGTTTGAGAGTTGTGACTTGGAAATCTCTCTCTCCCCCCCCCCCCCCACCACCCCTTGAAGCTCTCTGTCAAACCGTTACACACAGGGAGATAAATGTAATCAATCAGTCATAATGTGCACGTAGTTGAAACGGTGTGATGCAGGTTTCAATGTCACACTGCACCCGTGCACGCATGCACCCTCATAGGCTAGCAAGACGACCATGCACCTAGCTGCGGCCCCCGTCGAGTCCCCCATCTTTCAATCACGTCAGATGACCCCCGGCGATATCAAAGCCTCGTACACCTGTAGCTGTTAGCTGTAGTCATGGCAACCTACTTGGAACGGGCCCGGTATTTCGTGCACGGCACCTCCCACAATTCGTTGCGATTCTGCGCGAGGAAGTTTCCGTTGCCCCTGAGTGGTAGGCAACACAAGAGACACGGATGCTCGGAGTGTGGCCGGGGCCTGGCCCGCGCTCCGGAAATATTCAGCAGGCGACAAGTGTTTTCACCGTTTGGTGGAGATATTTGATGGTACTAGTCTTGGGCACCTCTCACAAAGAAGTACGAATTGAAAAAATATCGTTTTTGATAATTAAAAATACCATTGTAGTTCAAATTGAATTTAACTTCAGTAAATTTATACATATACCCCCGAACCCCAAATTATAACAGATTGTCACGTAAGTGTGATACATTTTCTGTGCCCGAACTAATGTTTGAAAGATAAATTAAATAATGATGTATCTTCACACATTCGGAAATATTTAGGCTGCATCAGGAAATGCGTACTTTTGGTTGTTTGCTCTTCTTCCACAATAATAATTGTTTTTCGAAATGATTATGATTGACATGTTTCAATTATTTTCCAACAACCAGAATATCAGTAAGTAAGCTAGTAATTACTCTTTCGGGCCGCTGATAAAAGCAAACGTGTGTTATTATTCCTCACTGCTGTAGCTGTTAATTCCCCTGATAATATCCATTTTATACAATAAATTAGTTATTTGTTGGTAATGCATCGTTGTTTTACACTCTCTTGTTAAATACTATGGTCACATCGATGCATTGTTAAATTGTTTGAACATACGAAGTAGTAAGTTGTGTTGATATTTGGGATTAAATTGGCATCACAGAGGCCCTGTATAACAACATTGTGACCAGAAGTCATGTTAATATACTTGGCTTCCTAGGAAGGCAGGTAATTAATACGACAACTTGTTGACATACTTAAACACGTCGCGAAATTGAGATTAATTGTGTATAAGTTGTCTCTAACGGGGTCCAACTTTGTATCTCATTTCTCATGTTGCCCATATCAATAGATCTAGTGTTTTCTACCTCATTAAGGGAGCTGTGCCTTGTAGGTAGAATGGTGTCTTTTTAGTCCTTGATCCTTCTTCAAAACCACATAATTTAGGTAGTGTTAATAAATTTGTTACCCCATTGAAGGAGTTTGATACCAGAAGTGAAAAAATATGTAAAATCAATTATAATTATTTGTAAAGAAGAATTACAAGATAATACAAATTGATGTGTACTTGAATACAAGACTACAATATCAATATGTATAAACCCCTTAACCCCCCCCCCGCTCCCACTGTACATTGGTATATCGGTATGTTCACATTTAGGTCTTCCTCATCATTTAATACATTTTATCCTATTTGTATAGTGTATCCTTTATTTTCCACTCTTGCATTCAGAACCATCTGAACTTGCTGGTCTTCCTACCTTCGAGATTGTTAGTGTTTCGTCTTTCTCGTTCCTCCGGAAAATTAATATGAAAAAGTATAATCCACATTTATAGCGACATGAAGCGTATCAAGCGTAATGCGCGAGACTCTGATTCGGAGGGCCATGGTTCGATACCCGCCACCAGCAATCCTGACTGAAAGTTTTGTTCGAGGTTTGCTACAGTCGTTTTTTGCAAATGCAAGAGATTGACTCCTCGTAAACAGCCCTCGGATATTCCTTTCAGAATAATACAACTCCAAATCTATCTATAGTAACTAGTTACACACCTGAAAAGGGATATTTTGTACCAGTTACCGGACAGGTTACCCACAAGAAATTTAAAAAATAAATTCATCCCTGATTATTTTATCACATAAATTTTTAAGTTACATTTAGTTGCATCATGTATATATGTGGATTTCAATTCACATCGATTGGGATGATCAAAATGTAAATGTTCGTTATAAATATTTATTGAGTTTTACCTGCCCATGGGGCAGGAAGGAAAGCTACAGCAGGAGGCACGTGTGGCCTTCTGTAAGCTAGTGCTAGTGCTAGTTCTAGTCAGGTAAGGCTACATGCAGAGGCACTTGTGCTGTAAGCTAGTGCTAGTGCTAGTGCTAGTGCTAGTGCTAGTGGTCACCGAGCTTCAAACTTAATTATACATCAACAACACCAAGAGAACATAACATTATGCTCGTTAAGCATTGACCGGAATTAGTCTGTGATTGACTCGACGGCTTGGCCCCTCTTGTCGCCACCTACATACGCCCATTCACCTTAGCTAGAGCAATCTTCCCACTTATTCTTCTTTTAGCTTAATGTTTAATTGCTTTTGTTATTTATTAGGCAAGCTAGTGAATAGCCCAATAGCAGGCCAGTAAAAAAAAAACACAAACTGTATCTCTTGTGAATTTGCATATTGAGGATGTATATCGTCTACATTGTTGTAATATTTTATGTCGGAAAGGAATTTAACAGCCGATTTGCATACTTTACAACGAACTTAATTATATCTTGATTTAATTAAGACCTATACTAGATCATTGCCAAAACAATTTCACGATGTTATAACCTTGATATAATTCAAATTTATGTTTTCAATATTGTAAGTTTATAATATTTAAATAATCATCTTGATTTTGTTATCAACGAACATGACTTGAGTATAGAACGTTTTCACTTATACGCTGGGTATTCTTTCGTCAAGTAATGTAAAAAAAAAGCTTAAAGAGTCATTCATCAAGGGCAAAATCTAAATTTGTTGTACATATTATGAAAATCTATTCCATTTTACAGGGAATAATATAAAGGATAGAACAATTATTAAATTAAATACAAAATATACATTTGGGTGGGATGTGCAATATTGATGAGAGCCACTTGAATTATTCTAATATATATAAAGTGAGCATATCGCATTTTGTTCCTGCGTTCTGACATACGTAAGAATACATCATACCAACTAGAAAATAAACAACACTATTATGCCCATCCCGGATAATAATATCTACTTCACTTGATTTCCATAGCTTCTACTGCACACTATTACACAATACAGTTCACGGTTCAATTGTTACTACTTGAACTCAGTTTTCATGGCATGCGCTTCTAGTTTCAGATACATATGAAAAAGGCATAGTTTGCCGAATTTTGTAAACCGAAATTTTCTATAAAGCCGTTAAGTACCCCAAAATATATATTGAATATATCTACATATTTGTTTTGCATTTCTCCCAAGGATGATGTAAAGTTGTACAAATATAGAAAATGTAATCTAAAAAAGGCATAACTTTTTTTAATACAAAATTTGACATTACATTTTTCTTGGAAAATTAGTTATTTAGTTTATGGTATTTACTAATGTCTTAAAATATTATATCGATGACTCTAAGAAAAATTACACGTGCATCAGAATATTATCTAAAACAACTGAAGAATGTTATATTAAACGCATGCGTAGACAATCATTGGAGTTGTTTTAATCGTATACTCACCCGCTCGAAACAACACAAACACAATAATTAGGCTAGGATATAGTTGAGAACGAATTTGAAATCAAAATGTTTCAAACGATTTATAATAATATTGTTTCATTGTATTAATACAGAATACTACTTATAGTTTGGTTTTTAAATCACTCCTGATATTTTAGAATATTCAAAATAGTAAATACAATGTTGGTTTGTGTAAGCTATTTGATTAGTGTCGGAATGAGATAACTAGCTGGAACCAGTATCCCAATACGTTTCCCACGTGGACTTGAATGAATGTCTGTCCCAACAAAGCCGGATGTCTTACATCACAGTTCATCGCCAACAAGCTAAAATGTCAAGTCCAATACCAAGCCATCCTTCGCGATCGGTTTATATTTTTAGCCCGCTGTTTAATTTGCCACTTTAAATTATAGGTGTGTAAACCTGTTTTCTTAATCTTCTTCATCTTTTGCAAGATGTAAATCTTTGAAATCTCAGTTGGAATGAAGTTTACATGTAGATAACTTCTTATTAACTTTTTTAAAGTGACATTTTTTGCAATGCCGCAACTTGTTTGTAACGACTTAGTGTACGACTGAAATATTTATGGATTTCACGAAATTCCCATCTAACTGTTTATTAGTCTATTTGAGATTAAGCTACTAATGGGAGTATAAGTTCAAGCTCGCAAGGTTTCCGTATAGAGAATTAAAACCTCTAATGCTGCATGAAGGGTATTGCTGTGTTAATGAAGGCAATGTACGGTACGCGTATTTAAACAAAATGAATCAAAATTACACTGTGAACTATTATGATGTACAAATAAAATCATTAATTAATACAAAACATTTAACTCTTATTTTGTATGCAGGGTCACAACTAACTGGATTTGTTATGTTTTGTTGTACTACATCGTTCACAAATCACAACCACTGGTGGTTTTGTAGGTATACGACAAGGCAGGGTAGTGACATAACACAAATATAGCTCTTTGGAAATGCGGGGACATTTTTGTTTCAAAACCCGACAATCTATTTTGGGTGATATTCTTTGGCGATATCTTAACGTCTAGACTCTCTCTCTCTCTCTCTCTCTCTCTCTCTCTCTCTCTCTCTCTCTCTCTTTCTTCTCTCTACATGAAACAAATTAAGTTGTAAACATAACAATTACACAACTTATGTAGGAACTATAATGTTAATGGCGCTATTGTCGTTGTCAAAGCAATATGGCAAATTGCACTGCAACGTTTCTATAATGCCCCACACGGAAAATAATATTTTGCAATTGAATTCCTCCTTTAATTCTCCTTTAATTACAGAAATGAAGAATGCGCAATCATATAGAAGAGAGCCCCCCCCCCCCCCTCCACCCCCGCGCCCGCCGTAGAGCTAGCTACACTGAGGTAGTTATTAACCTGCAGACGCTGTCAAATCAAAACATCTCTTATTCTTCGCCTTGGATGTAGTGGAAGCCTCTGGACGCTGAGGAATGCGTTCATGGGTTCTCTCTCTCTCTCTCACTCTTTCCATCTCTCTCTCGATCTTCCATGTTCTTTTGCATCTTAAAAAGTCAAGCCCGACTAATGACTTGGGATGCACTGATGCCAAACCTACCGGAACCAACCTGACTTTATACTATAATTGAATTGAATTCTGATTTCGGTCTGGAGATTTCTTTCCCTACAGCATATCAGTCGAGTCATTGTGTTGAATAGAAAATAACCTCTAACAAAGTGTTATAGAAACTTCAAATCAAACCATTAATTACTCTAAGAATCGTCGGGTGAAAAGAGCCTAATGTACGCTGGTATCTTCTCTTTGAGCTCGTTTTCTGTTTGTGCTTGAGGCAAGTAAATGTTATAAATTGAACAAAAACATACTAAATGTTTATTATCTATCTATTCTAAACAAATGCTGGTATATATGGTATATATTTTGTTTTGTTTGCTTTTGGGCTCATAGGTAAAATACGGCAATACTTATAGTTAGCGAGGAATGCCAGCTTTTATTCTGGAATAAACACATTTGGTGTTACATTGTTATTTTGTGTTGGTGTATTTGTTTTTGTTATACTGTCTATTTTTTAAATCTTTTTAAGTCAAGCTCTCTTGAAAAAGGAATACCAATGAAGTTCTCGTACGTTGAGGGTCCATTAAACCCGAGAAGTGGCATAACCGTAAACCGTAGAACACATCATTTTATGTCAAGTTTGGATAATTACCTGATTAAAGTGGTATATATAGTTTTAATTTAGGTTTATTATCAACAAGAGGTGACAATGATTGATTCTGAAACTAGCAAATCAAAATGAATTTCACTTCTTTGTTTTTCTGTTTACTGGTATAAGAAATTGGAGACGAGAGTTACAAGATACGTTGCTCCGGCTTTGGCAATGGTTTCAAACGTGTTTATTTTATTTTATTTATTTCATCGCTAATCGAGTTTTCCGCCAGCCGGTTAGTGGGTGACGTCGAAGCCAGTCCAGGGTGATTTGGGCGATCTGTAAAAGGAGAGCAGCGATCTGAATTAAGTCTTTGTGCGTTATGCTAATCTTAAAAATAACGTATCTAATGCATAAAGTAAGTCTCTATTTTCATGTCCTGACCCTAATCTGCCAAAAGTGTGAAACCGGATAAAGCTGTAAGGTGTAACTTAAGATTTTGGAAACATCGTGTTTGGTTACAAATATTGAAAAAAGCAAGTTCACTCAAAATAATATTAAAAGAAACTAAGGTGCTGCATCCTACTAAAATATAATATATGCAAACTCACACTTTGCTTTAGGTATGCCACATAATTCCATCCGGGCTCCCTCGTCCCCATTATACCCATAATATGTCAAACTTGTATCTACACGTAAACTTGCACTTGTACACGGACTTTTACTAATTTTTAGCTGTATATTCACAACCCTGAACTTATCAGCCCCTTATAAATAATAACTCAATTTAATTTGACTTTATTTCGAATATTTTGAATGACTGGCGAATCTATATATTTGTGCGTAACAATTGTTTTAAGTGAGTCTGGGTTTATTTACATTAACACGATTGTTCCCTCCCCCTCTCTCCCTCCAGTACCACAGCACACAAATAATGCGAATCATTTAATATTCCTGCTTTAGTCTAACATACGTCGTGGGTTGTACATGCCGACGTCCCCCCTCTGAAAATTATAGTTATGACATTCGGTCATTCACATTCGTATCGATATACTCTAAAATACGAAAAGCAGTAATTTCTCTCAAAATCAACTTAGAGCGAGATGATTTGTTTTGTATCGTTAGTTCCTCTTAGCGCAGTCGGGAATTAACTCTTAGATTCATAAGAGTTTTTTGTGTCTACTTGTACAAACACTCAAATACCCATCTTTCACCGAGTCGTGGGGGAATGCAACCGTCCTGTCTCGTGCCCTCCCTTCTCTTCTGCATACCCGCCCTCATCGCGGCTTGCCCACACCTCCTTTCAAAGAATGGTAGATTAAAACTTAAATTACAAAATATGTTCAGTACATTCCACCATGTGAAAACAATTAGACTTGAAGTTCTGAAGGCCAAGGCCAAATTATACTTGGGATTTTTTCAAATTTTCGCAAGGAGGAGTGGTTGTATGGTGGAATCGTACAATATCTTTTCCAATGTTGAAGATGAAAAATATCACTTACAAAAAAAAGTTCAAATGTGTGATAATGTATTAATTAAATTATTATTAGTTAATTATTAATTATTAATTAATTATTATGCACTGTGAATCTGAACACCAATTTAGTTTCTATTTTCGAAGCGAAAGTATTTCTGAAATAACTCTCTAAACAAGATTTATTTTCAATAGTCTTATTCTACATTTTAGGAGTTTTGTTCTTAACACCAGACCAGGACATGGGTGTACTAAAAATGCGTAAAGGCAGCTATCGTGCCCTAAAAGGTCACTCGTACACAATTCATAATTTAACTAACGATCATTACACAATGTTCATTAAGCAGCTAAAACATCAAGCAGGTATAAAGATGATCGTATAAAACTAGCAGTTTTCCTTGCAATTAATACCTAGACGACATTGTTAATTTTATTAACTTCACCTGCACCTTTTCATGCACCATTGTCGATATTATTTTTTTGTTGAATATTATTTTCACCCAGCGTTATAATAATTGTTAGATCAAATAGCAAACATAAACAAATATATTTGGTGCCGGATGACAACAGTGCTAAGAGAGGAGAAAGTAAACAAGAGAGTCCCAACTTTAGTACAAATATGTTTTGAACTCCAACCACCTGGTTTCCATCATAACGTTTGAATGTATATTATATAGACTTGTGTTGAGATGAGTATTATCGTGCCCAAGTACAAGATTAATTTAATAGTTGGGTATGATATAATAATTATTAAATGGGTTCATCGCATGTCTTGTAATCAGTTAGGCGGTGCCTTTGATTCATATTGTTTTTTTAGATTCCAGCTATAAATAATTATTCGTTTGGTAACAAACGCATTCCTGTCTTTGTACTGAAAGCAGTTAGCATCTCAACATTGTGGAGACACAAGGGAAATTAGTATCTTGTTTTGTTTTGTTAGTGTATTTTATTTTATTATTCCACGCACTAATACCCTGTGTATTCAGTCAACTTCGGGAGTAAAATTACAAAATACATGTTGATTTAAAATTAAATATCGATAGTTAAAGTTTTTGATACAATATTACCAATAATTTTAATTCTCCTGAACAAATTTCTAGTATAAAATGGGACATTAATGTATCATTTACAATGTTGCTAGTGTCTAGCACCGTTCCAAAAACACTTTACCTTCAGTAAAAAACGAAACAAACAATAATAAACAGAGATTCTTACATGCGGGAGGGCCAACGAACGGTGGTGGAAACTAAAATACAACAAACTGCCCTGCGGTTGTGGCTGGCTTTACAGTTTTCACGAGTGATTTGCAAGTCTGTGAGCAGAGGTGTGTAATCGAGCCCGAAAGTGTGAGTCTACACGGACCCTCCCAACAGTCATGATGTCGATGATGGTGATGATGGTGATGATGATGATACTAAAACGGTTCGACTGCACTTCGCTGTTTGTTTATGAGACCGAACAGGTCACGTTTTAGTCGACGTTGTGCCAGGTTGGATCAGGTCAGGGTTGGACCTGTCTGCAGAAGCTCAGGCTCTGAACTGCCTACGAGGGTTCAAAAGATGTCCTTACTGCGGGAAAAATTTCAAGTTTTCATGAATACCGAATTATTTTATTATTTTATAACTATATTTCAGTTTTTAAACCTAATTTTTATAATTGAATATAGATATGTTTGAAGTAAGAGAGTAAGAGGATCGTTGAAAACGCGTGCTTTCTATTATGAAAATATAAACCCAACTACCTTCTATCGTAATTTGAAAAAATTGAATTATGTAATGTATGTAGGCCCATAACGTATAACACCAAATGGTACTTATCAAAACAGTTACTTTATGCTTAGTCCGCAGTCCTCTAAGCAAACAAATACTCTGGAACAAACGCCATGTGGACTTTTAATTAATTTGTTTATTTAGGGTTCACTTTTAAACAACAATTACATGTAAAATATTACATCAAATGCGATTAAAGGTCAGAAAGTCCCTTACATGTTTTAGCATCTTTGTCAGGTAAATTATCATTAATATTTGCTTTCCAAATTGGTTGTTTGCTCACATCGTTCCAGGTTACACGAATGTCCCAAAAACGGGCCGAGAATATAAATAATACTTTTCGAGTGTAGATTAAATCAGCGTCGAGTAGACGGAAAACATATATCAGAGACAGAACAAGCTTTCATGTCGTACAACAGACCCCTTTTCCACATGACCTAGAACATGCATGCAACAGATAGAAAATAACTTAAAATATGGGAAAGAAATTCTAAAATTTGTCAAAGTAAATAATATGGTCAACATTAATTAAGAAGAGAATCAATCCCCCTCGTATAAACTAACCGTCCTCAGTCAGTAACAATTACTAGTTACTTACGATCGTCACCTTGTGGAAATAGTAATCTGCATTAGCACCATCCGTTATCCTGATTTATAGCTTTCAAGTTACGAAGAATTATATGCCTACATATAATTAAAAGCTTTTTAAGCTCAGTCTGATAATGGAATCAGCAACTATGTATCTTTTAAAAGCTCGAGGCAATCGCGCCTGTTGTGTGCAAATATAACCTAGCACTCCAATGCCATCTGCTCTCGCCTGCTGGGCATAAGCGACGGGTAATAACGCGGATTTAATTGTTTATTAATTAACTGATTAAACTTTGCTAATACGATCACAATCGGAGGAGTCATTGCAAACCGGATGTTAACTTTAATTGTTTATATTAAGTAGAATATTTAAAAGTTTCACATTTACTAAAGTGACACCGCACTTTCAAAGTGAAATAAGCAAACCAAAGAAGCCTATTATCTTTAGGATGCAAAAGAGTGTGTTTTGTATTACTTTCAACGACATGGTTCACAGCTACACATATTCGAAGTAGAGCATTATGTATAGCGCCATGGACACGCTTTTAAAGAGGTGATTGATTATATTTTCACGCGCCATTGACCACTAGTCTATCTGGATTAACTCCGCAGAACTCCCAAGTTGCGATTGAAATCAAGAAAATAACTAGCTGAACTATAAAGTATGTTCACATTGAAATCGCCGAGAAACAAATGAATCTTCCTATAGTTCCTACTGATACGAACTCTGTGCTTTTGAGTGACCTAAGACTAGTAAAGATCGTGAATACGAGGACATGTTCGTTGATGCACGGGCAGTCAATGTGGTGTAAAATAAGTAGGCCTAGGTGAGGCAAATGTAATCGAGTTGTAAGCAAAGAAACTATAGGTAGGTTCTAGATTCAAGAACATGACGTGTAAGTCATTAAATACGTCATAAACCAAAACTCATAATACGAGAATAGACCGTGTTTCATAGATAAACTTCACCTTTCAAGCCAAGATGCACCGGCGGTGATTGCATGCGTGTTGTTCTGCGCGTCCTTGAAGGAATGAGACCTGTCTAGCCTGAAACAGTGACCTTACAGTTTTAAAAGACAGAAAACTCACACGTGCATAATGTTATATGGAAACACGTTTATCAGAAGGCACTTACATTTGATTTAATTACACATTTGCGACGGAGATTATAACAAATTTTTGACCCCAAATAGCAATTAAATAACCATTACTAGTTGCATTGCTGGCCGCTAAATTAGCAAGGTCGTTGTAGCTCAGAGCAGAAGAATTTGGGTTTGATTCTCAAGATCAGATGGGCAAACGTTTATGGAGCTTGATTTAAAATTCGAATTGCCTTATGATATAGGCTAAAATCAGTTCAGTGGATAGTCAAAACTTAAAAAATTAATATACTCTTTCTTTTCTTAAGTATATTTTTAATTTTCAATTAAAACGTAGTTGTGTTTGATGAATCCGATAAGCGCGCAAAAATACAGGTATGTGTTATTACACTCGAAATAACGCGGTACAATGCCCCGAAAACCATCTTATATTAATATTTCCGCGAAAGCCTTCAATACTTAAAAAATTAATCACTTGTTGAGTCACATGGAATAAGTATAAATTGAAAATTTCAAATAATTCGGGTTGTCTTCAGTTCTCAAGTTGTTTTCGAGCCTTTATAATGTTTTGAAAATTTTATGAATGCATTTATATTATCTAAATAACAATGTAATCTGTTGTCTGTTTTGTACTATTGTCTTAGGAAATATAAAACATTTTTTTTTATATCCGAGTTTTTAAGTTTATACACATGTTTTGTTGCTGAAACCTCAAGTTTCCGTTAATAGAGTTAACATTGCACATAAATATATTGTATACTGTAATATTACATTTTAATATATACTGTATCATTATTTCTAAATGTGAATGTAAATGCAAACTTACAAATGCAATAAATCTGAATCTGTAATCTGAGACTCCGGCGGAGCGCAAGGAACTGCATCTTCTGTCTGGACGGAGTGCAGCAGACGCAGTTTGCTCTCTGAGGAAGGTCAAATGTTCCACTTGGCCGATCCGAAACCGCAAACCGCAGCCACGCTGCTTCAAAACAATAACAAAGGTGTACGATTACCTGGTCATCTACACACATTTGTTGCCAAACAAACCGGGAATACTCTTATGCAGGTGGATGCTTAGTTCGAATCGAATCGAAGATATGTTTTTGTATCAGTTATTATTTAAATGAAAACACTAAATTACAACTAATTTTATTAATATATTTGCCCCTATTCTTTAGTCAATCTCGACACGGATTCATACGGATTCATGACTACTTATAGATTATAAATAGGAAAAGCCAAACTTAATTTCCATAAAGCAGTTATTAGAGAAATCTGCATAAAAAGAGAGACACTTTAATCATAATATAATTGCTTGCGTCTATGCTGAGCAATGGGGACATAAGCATATACAGTATATGAAAATATGACCGTGAAAGGTCTAACAGTGCATACTGTCAATGCAAACTTTATGATTGTATATTTCGTTTTCCATTTCCATTTTCTTATTGTACGATGCCTGTATTCGCATAGTAAAACCAAATTTCGAAAGCGAATTCCGTTAGTCTGTGCGTCAGACATTATAGTATAATTGCTTCAAGAAATTACAAGGTATATAGTAAGATGGTTGTACTTGCTGTATATTGCACAAAATATATGCACAAAATCTTACGATAATATTTAATCAAACGAACAATCAAAACATGATAAACTAACAAAATAAATAAAAATCAATTTTGCTTGGTCAAAAGTTTTCCTATAACAAACTACCATTTGTTCTCTACTGTAAGGCGTAAACAGATTTAACCATCCGCAATGGCACATACGATTTGGGCGCTTTAGCTAAAAGGACGTGGGTTCGAATCCCGCATAAGGCACGAATTTTTTGTAATCGTCCTTCATCGTCATTACCACTCAACGTCTCGAATAGCCTTAGTGCATATGAATATGAGACGTTAAGCAAAAATAATTATCATCATCGAAACAGATTTTTGTTGCAACACCGCCCCATTTATTATCAGGAGTATTTTTATTTTATTTTATTTATTTATTTAACGTCTATCCTATTCAGTTATAAAAACTGATTTACAAAGGAGGACAACTAAATAAATCTAATTACATAGATGCAGAAACAACAATAAATTACATTTTCGTAAATATTTGAAATAGTAGCATTACAACAACAATGCATTTAACACAAGAATTTTGGTAACAAATTGAATGATATTATATGCATTTAATGAATGAATCAAATATAAAAAAGGGTGGAGAATGAAAAGAAAAGAAAAGAAAAGAAAAGAAAAGAAAAGAAAAGAAAAAAAAAAAAAAAAACATTAAAAAAGAAAAACGAAAAGAAAAAACTGATTTATTAGACGATCCCACTCAAACGAATATGAGGTTTGCCAAAAATCAGGAACAGCAAATCAGGGAGTATAATCAAACTTTCGCGGAAGAAACCACCGAACGCGAAATCTTTATTCTTGGGTTCAATCTTCATTTTTGTGTTCAAATCTTGACTCATATATATAATTATATCAGATATATAATTATTTAAAAAATTTCATGTCAAACTGATCACAGCAATGATACAGGACACCTAAATCAAGTTGCAAGCTCCATCAGTGGGCGGCAACCAGACAATCTAGGCAGAAAAATATAGTTGAAAATACATTGTTTATATCATAATCAAAGCAATAATGAACAAACAAAGAGAAAAGCAAAATCAATTATAAGAGCTTATGAAGGTAAATTAACATTACACAAACACACAGACAATAACTTACAAATAAATAGTAAAAATCAATTTTTTGCTCTTTGATTCATTATCATTGCTTCAATTTTACTTTTAAATTGTACAATTCCTAGATCAGTAAACTGGCTTCTAATATCATAAGAAATTGAATTCCAATAGGATACGCCTCTGTACATAAATGACTTTCTAAATGCTTCAGAATTTAATCTAGGAACTTCCAATGAGTTTATTAAAGTAGAATTTCTATCACGATCAACAATTTTTAAAATATTGGGTAGAATACCTAAAAACATACCTTTCAATACTTTGTATGTATTTACCAGCACGCTATACTTCATCCTCTCCTCAATCGTGAAACAATCAGACTGCAAATCTTGGTTCAAGGGAAATGAATCAAACTATGTATGCCTTAGTAATTCTTCTATGAAATAATGTTTTACCGATAGAGACCATCACAAAATACTAATTTGTGCGGTTGCTGGATAGATCCAAAATTGTATAGTAAAAAGTATGTTACTACTGTTTAAAAAATGAACTTCTTGTATAATAATTATTAAGACTTCTGTGGGAACCTTAAGTTGATAAACAGGGTGTTGGGCTCAGATAAATAAACACACGTCTATGCGTTTACTTACTTGACAATGCGTCGTTATACATTAAAGCGCAAAGAAGATAATAATTACACTGAATTAACTCTTTATTACGTGTGTATAGTTACATTTCCTTCCTTTATTCAGTTCAAAATTTTAATTATAATGCCAAACTTACATTAACTAATAATTAAAGTAAGTTAATTAAGATATCTAAGTTTAATTTAAAGAAAATCATCACCCGTAGAATGATGATTCTCCCAAGGGTTTCTTAATTATAAAGTTAATTATATAGACGTGTGAACAGTGTAGAACAACAGCATAACCCCTCCAATCCGAATGCAGCAATAAGGTTCCGGTTACGGGAGTTGGCTGCTGTTATTAGTCGCTCGGTCGGAGCAGGCGTCGGTTTTATGGTAGACGCTCGGCGTCGCGTGTTTGCCGAGCGGAGCCAATCACGAGGAGGCACGTAACGAGCAAACAGTTGACAAAGACTCGGCTCTACGGAAACACGACGAGGCATTCACATGCACTTGGTTATATACATAGATTTTAATTGTGTTTAGTTTATTCGTATATTTTAAGAAAAATCTATTCCATTTAAAACATTTTAAGCACATAAATACTCAATGTCGTCTTTGCGATTTCGTGAAGTAAAATTCGTCATTTATAATAAAATTATCGTAAATAATATATGAAATAGAGCAATACTAATGACACATTTTAGCACAATATCGTGTTTGATAATGTCAAATGATTTATTATAATTCGAATGTACTATAGCAAAATAAATAACAATCTTAAGAATATTTTTTTTTCGTTCTGAGCACAAATGTTGTGAATTGTGATTCTATAGATAAGCGTCACGACTCACGAATTCAACCGATATACTGGGACTGAAGAAGTTGCCCCACATACAGTAGAAGCATATACACATGATTAATTATCTGTGTGTGCAATTGTTATTCCTCCAGCTCCACGCATGGCAATGACACACACATACTATGAGATACAGTAAAACGTTCAATACCAATGCTAACTATAGTCGTATTTCAATCATCATTAAAATATAACATTTCAAATAACGACTACTGGTTCTTTAAACTACCAATCATACTACATAAATAATTCTTAAAATAAATAAATAAATCATAAATAACTCTTGTTTTGTTAAGCTAATCATCGTTGTCTCAAGTAGGCGAATAATTCTTAATCATCAACATTGTCTTTGTATGACGCAATACTCCATGTTTCATGCAACACACGTACCTAACGCAAGCTTCCACATTGTAGGGCTATCAAAGCCAGCACTTAAACTTATAAGATGCACTTGCATTCCCTATTAGTACTATGATGCCATGAATAATGCAACAACGAAACATAGTTGCACGTTGCGCGAGTGCACACGCTTCCTGCGCAGCACAACCATGTTTTATCCGACGTCATACCCTGCGACAGCTTATCACGGAATCTGCTCTATCACACCAGCAGGGTTGCTCCTATGGCAGGCAGTGGATGGGCTTGATTAACCAACCCCGGAGAATGAGCTTTACGAGGGAATTAGAAGGCAGAGAGTGGAAGAAGATATTGGAAGCGAGCATGTTCGGTAAACACTGTTAAAGTAGCGGCGGCCAGCGCTCTATTATCAGAGAAAATTCGTAAATGGGGACGTACGAGCGATATAATTTCATAGATAGTTGTGGGCTAGAGCGTGTTAATTAAGACATTAAATGGGCCGAGGCCACGTAGGATCGTTCGTCTCACCAAACTAATTTTGAAATACTTCATTAAAATGTGTTGCTGGGCTGGGCGTAAGATTTCGTTTTGAAGGAAACCCAGGTAATGTGAACTTGTTAAATGAATTAGAATAGGAGGAAAATACATATAACGTTGGTTGATAATGTAATTTAGATTCTCATTAGTTAATGACTTACCACTGGGTTCTGCCGCGGTTCACTTACTTCAAACATATACGATACGCACATGCACGCACAAAAGCGTCTTCATTATTTTAAGCGTGTTGCACTTAATACCAAGATCATTAGAGGTGTTTGAAGGCAACTAACGCAATACACACAATACGTATAGTTTCTCGATTTGGTTAGTCGGAATTAGAGGTGAGCGCGTGAGTGACTTTTGACTCACGCAGGGTCACGATCACGAGCGAACATTCTCTAATCACGCACACTCACGCACGAACGGATACTATCGCTACACGCTCACGCACACTCACGCAAAAAATTCATTTTTCCATAACGCACTCACGCCATGTCACACATCGTATTCAGTCACGCACAAGTCACGATTTTACTCAGATGAAGTTACAATGAATGTGTTTTAGGCCTACAATGTTATTTTAGCACTACTCACGACGTATCCTGATTCCTGACAGACTAAAACAGCAACAAAATATAATGTTTGTTTATTGTGTCTACCTTACAAACAACACTACAGAGCTTGAAACAAATCACAACACATACAACACCATGAGCAAAGCACACACATAAACTGACCGAACATAGCAAGCAACGTACTGCACGAACCGCGAGAAGAGGACAATTGTAATAGGGTAAAGTGTAGGGTAGGTAGAAAGGTAGGAAGGTAGGTTCTAATTTCTAGAAAAGGTATTTATTCGTCGATTGATAGCCAAAGAGATAACGTGACACGCACAATCACGCGTGTCACGATTCACGCGTGAGTCAAGTACCTTGCACAATCACTCACGACTAATTCCATTAGGTCCACACTCACGCATACTCACGACACGCGCTCAGCTCTAGTCGGAAAACACTCCCGTAGGTGTAATTGTTATTATTTACTACAATTCAGAAATTAAAAAAGTTCGCCCCAACCGGGAATCGAACCACGCATCTTTAGATGATCTGATCTGTAGATCCGTGGTTCGATTCCCGGTTGGGGCGGACTTTTTTAATTTCTGAATTGAAGAAATAATAATACGTATAGTGTCTTGTATAAGTTGCCTAAACATGTGATTTAAATTTAGCTGGTCAATGGTAGTACGTTGTATAATATTAGATTACTATGCAGTATAAGTGAGTAAATAAACATACACATATAAGCCTAAAAGATATTTTTAAAATTTATGCAAGAATACATCTGTATTTGTCAAAAAAACGAGGCTAGAGGGAGATTAACACTCTCCTTGCATTTAATGACTTATTATCAAAGAACAAACACAGGTATAAAATTCTAATAGCCATAATGTCAAAATGATTTTCAATAGTTCAGTAGTTCATTTTATTATCAGAGTTGTTTTCGCCCTGTTGGCTGACCATCATAAACTGAAACTGAAAATAAAAAAGTGGAAATAAGAATAATTTGGAATTTGCTAAATAGTCTAAAATATAAATTTTGATAAATTTTGTCACTATAATCATGCTTTGGCAATTCAAAATAATTGATCCGATTATATATTTTGAGTCTTTTTTTTTTCTACATTGTCGATGGAAGGCCGGATGCAGGAAAAGATTTCAACAACAAACTCTAATTTGAGGACTTCAGTCAGCCTCAGATGAGGGTACTCACAGTCGTATTCGAACATGCACAGTGAAACTAATCGCTAAAAATAGACCATTTCAATAATATGAGTGTGTATTTATTCATTTTATTTATTGTCTATTCAGTCATAAACACTGAGTAATAAAGGTCTACATTAATTAAAATTAGGATTTCATAGATGCACTCAAAAACATGAACAGTAATTGGATGAGCGAGCGGAAGCGTTTTTGAGCGCAATCGGAAAATTATTTTTCATGAAAATCGCAATTTTACGATTTTTTTCGATTTCTAAAAAATTTCTTCGACTTATAACACCTACATGCTTTATCCTATTGTAATGATTTTTTCACAGAACCTTAATTTTATGAATTAATATATTCGTGTTAAATTTGAGCGCAATCGAATAATTATTTCTTATGAAAATTACAATTTTACGATCTTTTTCTTTTTTTAATTACGATTTTTTAAAATTTACAAAATTTAAGTTAATTTTTAATTTAATTGAATTTAATTTAATTTTTAAAAAAATGACTTAGTAATGATTTTTTCACAGAACAACAGAAAATCCGCATAACACATGGCAGCTCAATGCACCAATTTACGCTCATCCAACAACGCGCCTGAAAAAGCGTTTGCGAAGCTTCCTATATAGTTAAATAATTTTCAATCAAACAACATTATCAATACAATGAAGGAAGACAACGGTTGCAAAATATTTTAAATGCAATTTGAGTTGTTTAAATGAAAAATGGATTAAATAAAGCAAAATAAATACACAATTAAATGTTCTTTCTACCAATTATAAGAATATAGTGCGGATTCGTTCGTTCATGATGAACATGCATAGTTTCACTCTCATGTCACCCATGATGTTTACTGGCAGCAGGAAATGTTATCAACTAAATGCCAAAACATCTAGTGCTCCCTCTAATTTATCAATGTTCCCCGTTCCCGGCTTCTTCTAAAATAAGGGGTGCACGAATGTTAATTGTTTTATAATCTTATTCCATGTAAACGACAGAGGGGCTAGAAATTCAAATGAAAACCCTGATAACAGATCTCCAGATGGTTATGTTTTACGATCCTTGTATCATCCCCCCGCGTAACACCCCCGCCGTATGCCGCCATCAGACGCCTCCGCCGCCGATATTCCCCTATTGAAACGATCGCTGATTTATTGCCGCCGGCTGAGTTTATAGACGCAGCCAAAACAAACACACATTAACGCTAATAATCAGTCCGTCAGCAGCTTTCATGAGTATAGTTGCCGACATGAAACATGAAACACGCAATTGAACTTGGAGATGAAACAGCTTATATACATGTTATATAAGGGAAAATACTATAATGAACAAACTCATAGTGTATTTAATTTATTATATTATTTATACATGTTGTAGTTTTCGTTCGTTGTTTCGTTCAAAGTTATAAATATTGCACCGTAATTATTATAACATTGATTTACGGTTGTTGAAATAATTAAGGGTTGAGGCAAACTATATGTAGTTATTTTATATGTAGGCCTATACTCCAGATTTGTTATTTTACTTCTGGACCTTCAGATTTATATTTAAACCATAATTCCATCGTGAAGTTGATAAAAATTACATCACACGTTTCTTTTATTATTGCCTGGTTGTGTTTAAATACCAACAATATTCTGTATTGTCTTTCGGCAAGAACCTGAGCTTACCTAATATGAAACATAGGAGATTTTATTACGTTACTCACAGTTCTTCAACAAAGATGACTTATTGAACACACTTCTCGTATTCAAATTTTGTATTCGTATTTTTCACACAGTTATAAAATAGAATTTACATTTCACATGATCAAAATTTTCGTGGGGTGGTCTGCTTGCAAATACCTGTGACATACGCGGACATACTAGTTTCATCTTAGTTTCATTAATACACTATTTTCTCACAGTTATAGCAAAGTAGAAGTATGCTCTATTGTCACCTAGCTCATTGAAATGGAAAGTGACAACAATACTGTACCTGTGACCTTGTGTGGCATATATCTTCTCACACTAAATGTTTACCTGTCAATTGTTGCAGCCCGTGACTATGTCAAGGTCTGATATCACCCCAACTGTGGTAATAGCAAACGACACCTTGATTTACAGCAGGAACAACTGGTGCCCCACTGCGTTTTCGTAGTGGGCCGCGTTCACAACAGGGGTGCCTAAAAATATCTAAACCAACTTTCGATTTCAACTGTTGAAGTGAAAACTAATATCATAAATCCTCCTGTCCTGTTACATAATTGGTTTCTTAAATTAATTAGCTAACGCCATGGAAGATGATGAAACGCATGGCATTATATTCTCCCACTGTAAATTAGTTCTGGTACCTGAGTGCATGGGGGTATACAATGTATTTATTTATTTTCACTTGTTTAACCATGACCATAAAAGATGGGTGAAATTATCTATAATATACGGGGCAAATTAGTGTCTTACGTTACAAATTCTGAATAGCAAGTTCACGATTTTCGAACTTTCCGACATTAATTTGATTAAAACAAAAACTTCGGTTTGTCCATGTCTATTGGGAATTACTTTACAGTTCACAAGTATATTCAGTTATGAATATATTGGAATGCGTTCATTCATTTTAAGTCCAAAGAAATTCCATCATGGTTTCAAAGTACAAAAACTTCAAAACGGTCCATAATTGCTCAATTTAAAATCAGAGTGCTAAAAAAAATGATTTGAAAATGCTCCTTAAAATAATGAATAATAATTTTGCAATTAAATTACATTTTGCGCTATTATTGATTTTAAATGTCTGATTGTTGCAGGTAGCTGTAAAATATAAATCTGCACTATTTTAATGAAACGACATATACACGTTGTTGATTTACCTCTGGCTTTCTTACCACAAGACTCATTCTCATTAATCGCAATACTGACATGCTCTTATTATCATGATGTGTAATATGAATAATTTTCCATTATATTTTTTGTATTGAGGAATTCTAAAAGTAATTTCGTGGCCACTGTTTTTGTTTCTTGTTCATAGCTATACCATACCGTTTAATGATGTGTCTTCAAAAAATATCAAAGTATCTTATGAAAATAAGTGTAAGAACAGTGCCATCGTGTCGCTGTGGTCGTATCAACATGTTTTTGCTGTTATTTAAGTAATTTAATGACGATAAAAAAGGATAACGACATTCTAAGTTTATCTTTGGCTGTGGTTGTGTCGTATAGGTAATTATTATAGCGTGTAATTTATTAACCATTTCCTAGCTGTTTTTGTTTTGGTTAAGGGCTCGGGCTGTCTTGGAATTCTAAATTATACGAGACAAACAGAACCGAATTTTAAAAGATTTTGTCGTTGCGGTAGTTATTTTTAAAATATTTCGAATCAAGTGATAACTTTTATAAATATGAAACTAATAGGACAAGTAAATTGATTATTTAATTTTAATTAAAATGGCATACACTGTTCTTATAATAAATACTTCATTAGTAATATTTGCAATAATCGTCGTTTTTATTATTTTATATTTATTTGTATTGTTAAAATATTCATTTGTTCAACCTCATTTTGAGAAAGACACTCGATTAGTGACGAAATTTTACAAATAAAGTATTTATTATTAGAAAAGTGTACATGTAAAATTAATTACAATTAAATAATCAAGTGATAACTATTAATAAACCATGAGCCCATGACTCAACTATTTGTTTCTCGTTCAAAGCACTGACTATTTGGTAATGTCACAATTGCGCAATGTGTTGACACAATCCTCTGTGCTGACAGCTTTCTGCCACATGTTACAATCATATTTCATGGTTTTGAAATGTAATTATAATGACCGAGTAAGGTGTGAATTGTTTACATTTTCAAGAGAGTGCTCCACTAAACGTAATACAATTTAACGATGGTCCGGTAGGTGGATACTTTTGCATTTTTATTTCCAATATAAGTAGAGCGTATGCGCTTATTAGCGAATTTTTAAAATTATTATCATATTTAGATACATAATGATATATATATATATATTTTAACGTTTACAATTGTAATTTATAGGACTAGCATACCTGATTCAAGTCATGATTTGGTCGTAAATTTAACAAATTAACAGTTTTTTACTAACATAAAACTGGTATTTTCTGATAATAGTGTAAGATTAATTATATTTGCGTTCGACTTAATTTTATTCAGAAAAGTTGGGCGTAACCTTCAAATACAAGATTCAAAGTCATGTTTCAGTAACATGGAATGATCATCGCGCATGTGAAGTTCATGTTATAATTATATTATTTTAGTCCAATTAACATGCTAATCCAAGTCACATTCGACATCACGTCTTCTTTAAAACCCCAAAGTTATCGCATTTGCATGCACTGATTACGCCCGGGGTGTGTATAAAAAATTATTTTCTACGATATTATTTCCCCCCTACAAATTTTTTAATTGATACTTTAACTGGTTTGTCAACAAATCGAAACCCTCACTTATGCCACGCATGGCTTCTCTTTCCTTGAAGCAGAACCGATTCTAGCCTGCATCATTCCAATAGCTTACACTGACTGCTGCATTCGGAGTGCGTTGTACGCACACGCACGCACAGCCGTGTTTGACTAGGAAACAACTTATTAAATCAATGTGTCTGTTGGCTATTAGCTACTAGATATATACACCTACCACCTAACCTACAACCTCAGAGGATATAAACATTACACCTAATCCGAATACACGACAGAAAGACGGATGGTAATGGACGGTAATATAGCAACGAGGATAGTTTCCACACCCCTGCGGGTGGAGTGAACAGAAACCACCCTAGCACCTGTGAGTATCGCATCGTACCGGAGGCTACAGGTCAAGAGCGACGCTCACCTTCACCTGCCCTCTACAAACAGAAGGCAAGGTTTATTACCGTTGATAATCCAGTGGCCGCCACTGCTTCGTGCGTGGCTTCCCGTAGTGAGGGGGTGCAAGGCGCGAAGGCCACGGATCTGAACAACCATCACAATAAACAACGGATCAATGCAGGGAGGGTTATCGGGAGAAGTAACGGCAGAGATGGGGAAAAAGAATGTACACGGCTTTATTTTTATTTTCTTACGCCCATCTACATTACTTTATGGTATGTACACAAAGAGTAACTATTTATAATAAAATTGTAGTTATTGTTTAATTAGTAGACTTAAAAATTAATTTTCTCGGGAAATTATAAAAATCTCATGGACATTCGTTGTTCTTTACGCGTGTGCACATAGTCGCAACCACCACAACTGCCAGGATTCAAAATACCGCTATATAAACAAAAATTAAAGGATGGATCTCTAAGATTATGCCTATCTAGGAATATGATACTATACGAAAATTATAATCATTGGAAAGAGTCTCTAAACTTACAACAGTTTTTGAACATCCTTTACCATTTGCACAAAATCAAAATTGTAGCGAATCCATTAAAGTGTAATACTAAAATTACAGTACCAGATAGCAACCCGTTGTTTACAGTTGTAATTTAAGGTAAACGGTGCCTCTTGTGAACCTCCCTTAAAGTGTAATTTGTATCTAAAAGCAGTATATAAGGGTGTGTTCTGTTGGTGTTAGGTGGGAATCACAACACAACACAAATAACGACAAGATGGCAACCGATCCTAATCAATTCCCAACAATGAACCGGGTGACGTCTGGCATTATGCGTCAACCTTGCTTAGATTTGTTACGTTGAGGTGCCTACATTGTTGACGCATAACTGTGTCAGCTACAGGTAAACAATCGGGTACCAATACCACGCGCTTTATGTGTTAACCTTGTTTGAGGTGTGCGCAGCCT
This sequence comes from Sweltsa coloradensis, assembly GCA_024449915.1. Lineage (NCBI taxonomy): Eukaryota > Metazoa > Arthropoda > Insecta > Plecoptera > Chloroperlidae > Sweltsa > Sweltsa coloradensis. Next base: position 1,771,613 of record JAMZAV010000159.1, on the reverse strand, counting down.
TGGAACTACATAATTTATTAGGACTGTATGGGCAACTGTGTCAAAATAAAGGTGGACAATTGGTAACCTAGAGCCTCAGACAAAAAATATGTGACAACTTTCCTTGAAGTTTTGTTACTAAACGAGTTTAGAAATAACGCGTGCACGCACATAGGCTCTACCTACGCCAAAAAATGAGTGTTTGATTAGGGAATAATGTTTTGATTTAGTATACAATTTAAATAAAATTTATTATGAGCTGTGAATCAAGAGCATTACCAACATAAAAATATACGTCTTCTAATCGTGCACTTTCTTTGATAAAAATGTAATTGACATTCTACAATCTACATAATGGCATCCCTTGAAATTATCACTTTTTTAATGTGACTGCAAAAGTATATAGGCTCTAATAACAAATTTTCATTGTTTTGAACTGAATAAAAGAATATTTTCATCCCAGTTATCAAATTTATCTAGAGAGATAAAACCAATCTATTGTTTGCTGACCAACCATTGTTGGGTGCCCACAAGAATCGAAAAATACATTTCTAAAATTATAAACTTATTACGGTTGTTATATAAATGGTTTTGCAAAATAATGGCAGAAGCATTCAGAATTGATTTTTGGGATCCTCTATCGAAAAATGACAAAAATGAAGGTGTACAGAAATAGGTTTACTGCAAGAATTGTAAAAAGGTTTCTTCAATAGCATCATTGCATCACTAGAGATACATTACTCAATTCACGTAACCCCCCATTACACAAATTAATATTCTCATTGTGGTCACAAGTCTGTAAAAATTTGTAAACTGAAAAAATGGCCTCGTTTTCAGTTACTGATTAATGTGAATATATCATCTTATGTGTAAGAATAGTTTATTCTGATATAAAAATTAACAATGATCTTGAACACGCAGCCTATATCACGCCTGCGAGGCAAAGGGCGTCTGGGTGACTGTTCGCTTATGATACCAGGTATAGTGATAGTGGGTGGAAGGTGCATATAAAATTGGGCACCAGCTTCGTTTTCATGGCAACCAACCACTTTGCTTCAGAGCTGTTGAGGTAAGTGGTAGAGCCTCCTAGAACAGCGGTCGCAAGCCGTTAGCTTCTTCTAAGAATATGTGCTGGTAGCCATACCATGCACCCACTGGCGTAGCAAACCTCGCAGAGCGGGGGCACCTGTGAAATTGATCACATTTTATAAAAATTTCAAATAAGACAACAAATCACTCAAAATTGCATGTAAAAAAATATTAAAACATTCGCGGGGGGAACTAAATTTATAAAAATTTGTATAAGCCAGAAAATCATTAGCGAATATTTCAAGAAAATTTTAAAAATTCTCTCAAAATCCTACAAACGATCACTATGAATATCCCATTATATTATGAAGAAGACACCTAAGAATTTTCTAGACAACCAACATTTACGTTTTTTAAAGTGAAATATATTTTAGACATAGCAGCAACTTTATGAAAGTTGTAGATAGGTGGCGGGTCGCCATTTGGCATTTTTAAATACATTTTTTTACCGAGGTAAACCTTTTATAGGGTGCAATGTGTGCCCCTCTTCAGGTGTCAGGATTTCCGTTCACGACGGGATTTGCCCGGGACATCCCGAATCAGAGTCTCGCGACATATTTACAAACTTCTGATAATTAATTGAGATTTATCTGATCCTCAATCTCATTAATCTATTATTCTCTAAAATGAACGAATTTCGTTTGGAGCCATACTATTTTGGATTAATTGTCATTATGTTATCGAAGAAATAAAATCTTAGGTCAATAGGTAGAGTTTTAGGTGCATACCCTAAATCAAAAGTGGTATCATTTTTCTAAAATTGAATGATTACTTAACGAAAAATTCTTTTCAAATAATATATTTACTCGTAAAATAAGTTTTTGTTTGATATCCAAGTCGACTATGTCGTGTTTATTTTGTATATAAATTTAGATTTATGTGATTGTCGTTAATTGGATTAATTCAATTATTGGGAAAGTGAAAGGAACCCATTATGGGGTCATTTCTCTTTCATTTTCCTTGTATTGTTTTTATTTGATACACCAGTTGACTGGTTCGTTATTGTCAAACATTTAACTGAGATTAAACTAATTATTAATTTCATTAATTTATTAATCTGTAAGTTGCAGTAATTTCGTCTGGAGTCATACAAATTTGGATTTCTTGACATTATATTAGTAAAGTGATAACATTTTATGCCAATCATTAGAGTTTAAAGTATAAATAAATACAATAGCAAAACGCCAAAGTCTTCGTTCGATGAGTGAGCGAGGCATATGTGTTGAGTACCCGGTAACATTGCCTTTCCTCCCCCTACCTAAGGTTGGATCTTGCCAGCATGGATCTTTCCTCCCTAGCCCATTATAGGCCAGCAATTTTAAGCCACTCTATAGAATGGCGATTTATGGCCTTACAGTTGACGCTGCCTTATATCAAAACCATATCATTTCTACCTTATATATCAATCAACTTAAATGCAAATGATCCCTGGTACTCAACACATGGCTCGCTCACTCGTCTATCAACGTCTTTTACGATTTCCTAGTTAGGAACAACTTTATACAAGTGCTTCAAAGTTACAGTTTACACTACCTTATCTAGAGGGGCTATAAATATATATACAGCTCGAGGACCTTGGGTACTGGCAGTGGCAGTGGCGTAAATATGGGGGGGAGGTCAAGACTTTGTGGCAAGATTTTGTAAAATGACAATAAAACTGAAAATTTTCACAATTTTATAAATTATCAACGTAACCACGATAAAACCTAGTAAAACACGAACACCATTATTTGCAATGTTAGAAATCGAAAACTTTTTGGCGCTATGCGCTCCAGGCCCGCACTAGCTTGGGGCATTCCCCCCGACCCCCCCCCCCCCCCATTATACCAGAAAACATACTTTTTCAGAACCAATTCTTTCATGGACAGTTGGTAAACAAAATGTTCGCCCCCCAAAAAAAAAAACGGGTTGGTTCCGCCACTGGGCACTGCCAAGGTCTACTTATTCCCCAAGGACTTTTGGAAAACCTAAAAACTTTTACTGTCATTGAGTGGACCTTGGGTACCGGCAAGGTCCACTAGATTTCCACTAGGCTTCTCTGCCGCGCACAGGCCGATGTAGTCCGTGGAACAAGCTGCTTCAACTATAGAAACATTTCAAAGCCGGAAACCAGGATCAAAATTTAGGAGCTGGTAAAAGACATATTTTACAATGTTATTTTCACGGGGGACACGCTTGGTAGCAAATAAGTCATCTGTCATGGCGTCCTCAAGATGGCCGCCAAAATAATTCTTAAAATGGCTGTAACTCAAGAACTAATCATCGTATTTGGACAAAACAGTTATTGTTTTAATGGGTTTTTAATGCTCTACCAAAAATGTTTAGAAATTTGACCGTAAATACAATCGTTTCAATTATATTTATAAATTATTACAATGTATTGCATTTATAGCACTTTTTGGCATATATATAATTATTTATACGTAGAACTCGCTATAGATTGTCATAACATTTTCAGACTATACTAAAATACCGTCAATTAATCCAAAATTTGTAGTCCCGAAACGAAATTCTTTTAACTTATTGACTCATTATTAATGAAACTAAGCATTAATTAAATCCCAATTAAAAGTTTCTTGTTCATGTACCAAAGTCACCTAGTGTATCACACAAGAACAATATCACCAAAACGAACCAAAAAAATATTGTTTCCAAAAATTAATTAATCACTTCTATTAATTTAATTAATTCAATTAATTCAAAATAATGACAATAATCTCAATTAATTGTGTAAAATTAACACAATGTGGTCGACATTGGTATCATTTTAAAGCTAGTTTTAAGACGAATAAATGTAATGAAAAAATTAATTAATTAAATTAATTAATCACAGAATTAATTACATTTTAGTTAAATTATCCCACTTTTGACATATGACTCACTCACTCACACTCACTCACTCACTCACACTCAACTCACTCACTCACTCACTCACTCACTCAGTATGGAAATAGCTCTTTTCAAGTGCGAGATGGAGGCGAATATGATACTTCAATTACAGATACGACGTTCTCATTTCGCCGCGGGGTCTGCATGAGTTACGTGAACCTCTCAGGGGAGTCCAAACAGACCACGTCTATACACAGACGATCTTGCGCACGCTTACTTCTTCGGTATAAAAACAATAATATGTCCCGTTTGATTCCGCGTGGATTGATGACAGAAGATTATTCAGAATAAAACAATATGTGAATAAAATGTAAGACTAGTCCTAAACATCTTATTGTCTAACTAAATGTTGCTTGATGCTTGTAAAAATCAGACGTTCTGTAAGTAGAGGAAATGAATAACTAACAAAATAATTGTGTGCAATGTACAGGTGTTGTGAAACGAAGTAATTATTAGTATTTTGTTTTATAATTTAATGCAACAAAGTGGAAAAATATTCACATGATACAGCGTATATACAGTAATTTAAGTCCACGCACGACTTTACATTCACATTTTGAGAAGTTTAGAAATGGGAATTAAACAAATGTATGTTTAATCGGGAAACTAGTCAAGATGATTTGGAATGAACAAAGTAGAATGATAATTACATGCAGATACACATTGAATATGCCCGTAATAAGTGAATTACACAAATAGAAGGCATTTTCCGGTACTAATTTGTAGAACAAAGTTACCCGGCACCTCCACCAAAAATTATTATTTTTTACTTTATTTCGTGTACTAGGAAGCTTCGCAAATGCTTTTTCAGGCGCGTTGTTAGATGTGCGTAATTGTTTAAAAACGAAAAAAAAACGTAAAATTGCGATTTTCATAAGAAATAATTATTCGATTCCTCAAATTTCACACGAATATATTAATTCACAAAATAAAAGTTCTGTGAAAAAATTATTACAATCGGATAAAGCATGTAGGCCTAGGTGTTATAAGTCGAAGAAAAAAAAAGTAAAATTGCAATTATCACGAGAAATAATATTTTGATTGCGCTCAAACTTCATAAGTATATATAAATTCATAAAGAAGGTTCTGTGAAAAAATCATTACAATCGGATAAAGCATGTTAGGTGTTAAAAGTCGAAGAAATTGTTTTAAAATCAAAAAAAATCGTAAAATTGCGATTTTTACGAGAAAAATTTTTTCGATTGCGCTAAAAAACGTGGCAGTTATAAGTTCAGAGATTTCGAAGGCCTCCACAAAATTTCATCGCAACTGGAGTATCGGTTTAGCCGATAGTGGTTTTAATTCGTGTTAACAAATAAACAGCCAAAAATACAGGGAAAAATACATTCCGGATTTTTTCTCCAGTGTAGTGAATTGGAATATTCGCTTCGCTTGCTACGCTCATCCATTTACGATTTTCTTTGTTTATTCTTAGCCGTAAAAGAAGAAATAAAGTCAATCGATGTTCGGTGAAAAAAATCAGTTTTGGTGGAGGTGCCGGGTCTAGTAGAATCATTTTACGTGTTTGTAGTTTGCGTCTTCCAATTGATATTCTTCTTCGACAATCTATTGATCAAAATGTTTCGCTCCCTATTTTGTGTACACTAGGCGTCAGAAGTAAATCAAGGGGTCTGGCAGATACCTACCGTTATCGACCTCGATCGTGAACATCATTCGGTTCGTTCTGGCGTCCCTCGGTGCGCTATAAACATAAAACTATCACTCGCTGACGTTATCTAACAGGTCACGAGGAAACATGGCGGCCCTATTTTACTTTAGCATTCGACCTATTGGGCCTTTTAAACACTGGGCCCTGAGCGAAGTTAATATTAGAACAAGGTTTGTTAATATTTATAGATTCACCAAACACTGCATAACCTATAAGCGCTGGCTTATTTCTAGTGTAGAAATCAATTAGGGACAGTTTTTTTAGTGATATAAATAGGGCAAACAAACATCCACTTTTTACCTGTGCTAGCTTTGTGTATATAGTGGTGTGTCTTTTAGAAAAAAATCCGAGATTTGCCGAGCGAGTGTCGATGATGTCGGTAAAAGATTACCCTTGATGTACTTCTGAAGCCGACAGTACAACCGAACCTGTGTTTGTCTTTTCTAAATAAATTTAAAATTTAAAGAAAGTAATAATGAAATAAAGTTCCCCGAGTGGGATCCGAACCCAAAACCTCTCACCTGCCGTTTTGTGTGTAGCCGCATTTCCCTATCCTGTTCCTCGAGGATCCCATCACTTCAGTGTCGTTTCCTGTTCACTATACACTGTAAGAGTAGGATTGCATGTTCACCTGCATTACCCTGCAGCTACCAGCTGAGAATGTACTAAATGTACTGCGTGCTGAAGTGCATGGGCTACTTGTCTACGTTCATCGATCACAATCACTAATTTACATCATACCTGTCAATTTATGATAACTAGGTGGTACATTTGGTGCATAGTTTTTTTTACAGTTTACACTGCAGTTTGCATGTAATCCATTTTACCGTGCACGCTATAAATTTAAATTAACTCGTGATCACATTTTGTTGTTGATTACAAAGTTTTGTGACCTGAGTTATGAATGTAGGTACCTATCTTTTACAATCGTATCGTCTTCGTGTAAATAAAGGTATAAGATCTTCTTTCCTTATCTAAATAGGTTTTTCACACTGTAAGCGGCTACAGTTTAAGAAAAACATGTGTTCCTATCTTAACTCATGATAAACTAGATACATATTTATTTGACTTCTTTTCTTTTCAGATAAAACGATATTTTTAAACTTGGTGTTTTTATCTTGACATAAGTGTTTCATTATCGTACCGCAAATGGTTGCAGGCCATACAGAACACATCTTCACGATATCACAAAACAACTTCAAATTACATCGGCTACTCACAATGACTTTTTACGACAGATTATAATATCATTATAGAAACAAATTAGATATAATAATATTAAATACAAGTTAATAAATCCAAATTCTTCACCTTTCGACACAGTTCTGGTTATTCGTAGTGATATTTTCAAACACCCTTTCTGTCGAGTCGCTGTCCACAGAGTAAGAAACAAGTACGAACACAATACCTACAAATATTTCACAATGCTAAATAACACGATACGTCTTTCTTATCTCACCTCACGTTTCACCTGACAACTCATTGTCCACCGCTCGTTCAATCTGATAGTATTTGAAAGAGTTCCAAACAACACGAAACAACGCGTTGTCGAAGTAGAAGATAATCAAAACTCAAGCCACCATTGTCAGAAGCAAACGCGAATCCACATAACTTAGGAATAGTCTAAAGTAATAAAGTGTGTGTGCAATGAGGGTAATCGATTTGTAGCAAGCGTATTTTATATCTTAATTGTTTTGATGGTAGAAATGAAACTGTAAATGATATAGTCTTGTACAATTTGCGTAATAACACAAATATCTCAAAAGCTTTATTTTCAAAGGAATTTTTACCTCTTATATCGAGGACCTCCAATAACCTAAGGTACCGAGTTGTTACGAGAAGGACTCACCAAATATACAAAATTTAATTGTCACACATAATTTACGTTACTAGTTCAAAAGGTCACCGCGATTACTGGTTTGATTCTTTGAAACAAGTAACCCGGCACCTCCACCAAAATCATTATGTATTGTGTTCGACGATATAATATTCACGGTATCAAAATCATTCTTATTCAATTCAAGAATTCAAGAATTGTTTTCAAGATGAAATTAACCTTTATTATGTAAACTTTCATGATTAAAGATAATCTTAACGGCTTTATGCCCGAAAGAAGGTTTAACATCGACATTTGGAGGTTCCTTAAGTAACGAGATTATAGGAAAATAACTCTTCTAGTGCACTGATTCTTCATCGGTAACTACAAGAGTATAAATTGACTGTCAGCAAGGTGACTGCCGTTCTGTTACTTCAAAGCAAGTAACCCGGCACCTCCACCAAAATCATTACGTATTGTGTTCGGCGATATATTCACGGTATAAGAATCATGCATATTCAATTAAATAATCCAAGTATTATTATCAAAATGAATTTAATTTCTTTCTTATGTAAACTTTGCATAATTAAATATAATATGAGCGGCTTTATGTCCGAAAGAAGGTTTAACCTCGACATTTGGAGGTACCTCAAGTAACGAGTTTATCAGAAAATAGCTCTTCTAGTGCACTGATTCTTCTACGGAACTGCAAGGGTATAAATTAACTGTCATCAAGGTGACTGCCGTTCTATTACTTCAAAGTAAGTGACCCGGCACCTCCACCAAAACCATAAACTTTTATCGACAATACCGTGCACAACATTTAAAAACAACGCATCCACGTTTTTGTGATCAAGAACTATTTGTATAACTCTGCGTTAATATTATTATCAGTACAATAGTGATAATTTTATTTATACATATCATTGATATCAAAATATTGCTATAAGAAAATCAAAATAGGCCTATATACTTGTTAACTTGCATTGAAATCGACTGATTGGACCTTAAACATTTGACTATAGGCGTGCACACATGTGACACAACGATAATTTGAATCCTCTAATCTTCTGACATTCCATTTGCTGACTTCAAAAAAGCTCATAACCATAGCTATAGGAAAAGAGTTCGTTTGTGTTTTCAGCAAAACATTGTTCATTAGGTACGACAGCTTCAATCGCGACCATTTTCTAATTTCCGCTGGAGGTAAAACGGTTTGTTATTATCTGAGCAAGTGTCGTCGATCCTCTGAGCATTGTTTGTTGCCCCCTGTCTGTCGGTGCGCAGGTTGTTCGCGACACCGCGCGTCTCTACGTGACGCGGAGTGGCGGTGGGGGGGGGGGGGGGGGGGGGGGTCGTCAGAGATGCAAGATCTATCGTCCATCAACCGTCCAACGCGGGCTTGAGAGAATGCTCTCAACAAAGAATGTATTCATGACATATGGCATGACTTGATATTATTAACTATTATAGGAGCAATTTAAGAAATCACCACGACTATAAATTCTATGTTAACTTTCATGACCCGTACATGGCTTCCGGTTGACATCTGGGTTATTTAGTTGTGTTTACGATGGATTTATATGTGTATAGGGGCTTCAACATCGCCACTGTAAATATACACCTATGCCGCCATAACATGTTTACGCTCCACACCTGTTTTGACTATGCAATATTCAATTTTTATGAAGTAGGTACTCATTATTCCATTTACGTTTGCTTTTTTTTATATAAATGTGCATTCTTTAAAATTAAATTTGATCCGGGGTGTCTTAGATGACAACCCTAGTATTCGCCTTTTTCTCATGACCAAAAAATTTGTAACCAAATTCAGGCAAGGCTGTCAGTTAAAAGATTTGAACCAGTGAATCCTAAATGATAGAATCACTCTATTATAAATATCTCTAAGTATGTAAAGTGAAAGTATTATTTATTCATATTCATATTCATTTGTAAATTTCTTATACAGTTTTTGCCAATATATATGTCACGTCAATTCATTACAGCATTAAAAACAAAACATAAAAATAAAACTTAATAATTCCCAACCTCCTTCATAAGAAAGGGTTTAAACATTCTAAAACTTTTGCACTGAATAAAAACCATTTGTACATAAACAGTTTTTTGTAGCTCTTTTAAAACTTCCTAAATTATGAATTGATTTGATTTTTTGTGCAAAACATTGTACATGTATAGTTAAATCCCTTCTTACAGTGTCAAGGAAAATTTGCACTGATAAAAATTATTCACATGTTGTCTGGTGTTGTGATCATGTATTTCATTGACACTCGTAAAACAAGGTTTATTTTTCTTTATATAAATCAAACATTCATATATGTAGATACATGGGGCAGTTAAAATAAAGGCATTATAGAGTAGATTGACATCGGTACTCTATTTGGGGCATAAATTAATATTGCACATCACACATTGCGTCCGTCTTGACACCGTGTCAGTATCGCGTACGTGTATACTTCCCGAGCGGTATCACTGAATCGCATCTGCCATCCTGCTGCGTTCTGACGTCATCCTCCGGCGTGTGTAATTTGTTGGACGCTGCTCTGAGACAGGAACAAATTGTGAACGATATAGTAATGCCGGGCAGCTAAGCCACCGGCTAACACCGACACACTCGCTCGTGTTATCTGACAAGTGTGTGTACGAATCAAATATCGAGCAGACAAGATCGATTTAATGTCGTAACGTCCAGAAGAGATGCACATTAATATACGAGATGTGGTTTAGATTAGTAACCTGTGCTTTGATCCTGTTGTCTATGACTCACGCAAACCACATCTACTAAAAACAGATACGACTAATGTTCACTTGTGGTTTGTTGTCACTGATAGTGTATAGTAAAATCTCTTCAAGATTACTATGAACACCTGTTCCTGAAGGTTCCATTCAATTCCCTGATCGATGATGTTATTTTTATTTAAAATTGTTGTCAGTAAATCTTTTTACGGTGGCGAAGTTTGTTGGAAGGATGCATTTTAAACTACTAAATGCATCAATATTAAATGCAATTCAGAAATTAAACAATCTATCCCGATCGGGGTCGGGGTTACTTTCCAAATCGAGAAAAATACTATACATGCATGTTCCACCAAGCCACCAACTATAACTCATTCAGACCATAATTAAATTGCGCGAATTAAGGATATTTTAAGCTAAAAATTATCATCCGTGATTGTTTCTGATATTTTTAGTATTTTTTATAGTTTTTCGTTGTAATATTTAAGGAATTATGGAAATTTGGATTTGAATAAAAGAAACGTTTGATGTTCAAATGTTAATTTAAGTGCATTTCTAAAACTAGATTTTTTTCGGAATTTTTTGCATATTTTGGGATTTTCTGTATCTCAATCTGGCAAAACTAGTAATATGTTAAATTTCCGGGAAAAACAAAAACACTTTTTTTGGCCCGTTTTTACACATTTCAAATTTCAATCTTCTCTAAAAACGGTACTATTCGTCCTATCGCAATGAGGTAAAAAAAAATGTGATTTGAATTCCCCAATTTTTTGAATTTTTTGTTGGCCAAATTTAAAAAACTTTAGGTCTAATTAAAAAAAATCAAAATTGTTATGTCCATTATAATGGACACGTGGTCTGAATGAGTTAAATCTCGACCATACATGTAGAGTAAGGAAGATTTTTAGTTTTATTGAAAACAACTATACAACTTACAAGTAGGCCCAGGCCTAGCGTTCCTATTCAACTATCTCAATACCCTTACCCAGCTAGTCGCCAGGTAAACCTGGTAAACTGATGTATACTACAGCTTCAGGCAATAACACGAATTATAGCTTTTTAAAGCGACTTATGGAAGTCACAAGTCGCGTGTATAGCTACCTCAATTAATTTGACTAAACATTTATTTTACCTTAAATGCGTTTTAATTTGACGAGTTTGAAGTGTTGATGGAGGTTTTTATTTCTCGATCTGTCCGGAACGGAAGAATGTGCAGTCGAGGTCATTGTGATGGATTCCTCGGTCCAGTTCGGTACCCGACTTCGTCTCAATCCACGCGTCCAGCACGCATCCGACACGGAGGAAGACGCGTCAGACACTTTCGTTATCGTAACCTCGCCTACACGTAATTGAGTTTCGAGATTTCGACTAATGGATGTTACCGTTTAAGGTTAGAGTTCGCTAGTGTACGCAAGGTGCGATTCACTGTAGAGTTCTATTATATTCGAGATGTGACTCGGCAAGAGAGAAATATAGATAGATAGAGGGGGGGGCGGGGGGGGGGAAGATACTCTATATTTAGGCTGAAATTTGAGTAGGTATACAAATTAGAAACAGGGCAATTTTCTTATTTCATTTGTGTTAATGCGTTATTTGAAGTTATATTAGACTGGTCCGGATTATACCTGGTCCTATACGATGTTTATTTGATGTTTATTACAAAGCCAAAGGACATATACATCGTATACATATGTCATACAAATATTAATATTACAATATTATAATAAATAATATAAAAAAAAATTGCAATTATCATTGAGCTTCTGGTGACCTAATAAACCTTAGTTTAATTTTACTCATTTTTATTCTGTATGGTATTATGGTATTATGTACGTACAAAACAGATTGCTTAAAATAATTTTTGTTATAAAACATTTTTGCCAACGCTTTAAGAAACTAGTAACACAAAAATGTGTAATCAAACTATTCGCCATATTTATATACACAGTTCAAGCAAAATGTATTGGACCAATACAACCCTTTGTCAGAACGAGACAGACGAGCCAGACGAGACCAGACAGCAATAAAATGATCGACTCTCGTCGTACGCTCCAGTTAAACGACGTGGCCGCCATTTTGTCGTCCCCTGTAACGCGTCGAACAGGTTTCCCCGCGACCGCGGCGCGCGGAACGACGCAAGCGTGGAGCTGACGCGGACGCTATCTACGGTGGCCCGCCCAAAGCCCAGCCTAGACCGTTGCCACATCTCTCCACGCATTCGCCGGGACTGGATCGCCGCATGCCGACGTCAATAAAACCGCTGGAGACATTGAAATGATATCAAAGTATTTCAATTATATAATGAGATACAATACAACATACATCCATAACTCGTTTAAAGATATTCGAGAACAGGCGTAACATTCAATGGGTGTAACTGAGCCATTTGCATCTTTATTTAGATGATTGAAAACGATTCATCAATTTTCTTTGCAACAGCACGTAATGCTAAATAAGACAAAAAAGTAATGCACAGGGAGCTTAGCTTATAGCTCATCTTTGTTACTAAATGTGAAGTCTTCATCCAAGTTACTACAAAGTTACCTAGTAGGCTACCTTTATAGTTTTATTGTTTGATTCTTTTAGTCTAATCAGTCGCAGGAAGAAATATCCTAAACATAACCAAATTATTTGCCTGATTTTTTTCTGTATTGCCTTGCGTTTGAAGAAAACCATTACACATTCTTTGTCTTTATATTTTCCGCCAATGTCAGCTAGTAGACATATTATATTAATGTTTTACTGTAGTGTGGATTGATTGTAAAGCATATCCTCGACTCCTACAATTGACAATTGTATGGCATTGATGTTTGCTGTTTTTGTTGTACTATATGCAATTTACAAAATATTGAGCGTCAAGTAGAGGATTTAAATATTTATTTATTTATTATTTATTTAACGTCTATCTTATTCAGTTATAAAACTGATTTACAAAGGAGGACAACTAAATAAATCAGTACATCACCATTCACCACTAATGTTGTTTTGCTGGTAAGAATAAAAGCAACAATATTTTGTGTAAATGGTGTCAACTGAATAATTATTAATTTCTTTGAACAAATTACGGCTCAAACGAAAATAAAATATGCGTTTAAATGTGTCATATGCACGTGTACTCATAGCTGTATGATGTTGTTTTGTCCTTCAGTAGTTTGGCTTATAATTAAATATAATATTGCATGTTAACCAACCTTCGATTATCGAGTGCATATGCATGCAGAATCACAGTGCTGTTGACTGAATCTCAAGAAGGCAGACTAATGGACAAAGAGTCGTTCCCTGATGCTAGGCGACGCTGTTCAAACTTTGCACGTAACATTCCGCTAATTACTTGATCAAACAGACGCCTAGATTCTTGAAAGACGCTCTCAGAAGAGCGAGTGTCAGGTTTTACGAGACAGACAACTGCTTTCAGTTGGAGAATACCGAGAAAACCACTTACATTTATAACTTGAGATTTCAATTCCTAATGCGTATACTAAAAGATTGCTAAGTAAAGCCATAACTTGATGGCTTCACCTTAAAAATTCTTCGTGAAAAGATTTGTCGTGTAAATGAAGAGGTCAAAGAATGGAGAAAAAAATTTATTTATATCAAATACAAGTGGTGTAGGCCTATTGTATGAATGATAAAAACAGCCTACAGAAACCTTATTGCTGGGGCTGTAGTGAGATTCTATATACGCACATGCTAATTATTACTAGGAAAACGCTTAAGTCCCGCCGCGTTGTTGGATGAGCGTAATTGGTGCATTGAGCTGCCATGTATTATGCGGATTTTATGTTTGTCTGTGAAAAAATCATTACTTAGTTGAAGATTTTTTTAAATTATTTTAATTAAATAAAAAATAAACTTTAATTTTAATTTTTTTACTTAATCGTAATTTAACAAAAGAAATAATTATTCGATTGCGCTTAAATTTCACACAAATATATAAATTTATAAAATTAAGGTTCTGTGAAAAAATCATTACAATCGGATAAAGCATGTAGGTGTTATAAGTAAAAGAATGTTTTGAAAAAAATCGAAAAAATCGTAAAATTGCAATTTTCATGAAACATTATTATTTGATTGCACTCAAATTTACACGAATATATAAATTCATAAAATTAAGGTTCTGTGAAAAATCATTACAATCGGATAAAGCATGTAGGTGTTATAAGTCGAAGGAATTTTTTAAAAATCGAAAAAAATCGTAAAATTGCGATTTTCATGAGAAATAATTTTTGATTGCGCTCAAAAACGTGGCAGTTCTTAGTTCAGAGATTTCGAAGGTCTCCAGAAAATTTCATCGCAATTGGAGTATCGGTTTAGCCGGAATCGTGTTAACAGACACACAAAAATACAAACAGAAAAAAAAGAAAAAAAAGAAAAACATTATAGTGAACAGTATAGTGAAATGGAATCTTCGCTTCGCTCGCTACGCTCATCCAATTAGGTTTCTCTTATCATTAACAATTCACCAAGAATTGTTTTATATTTAACTAGAAAAAAAGTTAACTAGTAACTACGTTGTATTTAGAATATCTCAAGAATTACAAAAAATTGCAACAGTATTGCAATTAAGATTAGGCATTTTGGTGCCGTATCATGTTCTTCTATTTTGTATTATGTTCCTACTTGGATTCTGAAAGATTGAGGATAAACTGAAGGGACTAGTCAAAAATTTCACAGATGAACAAATTTCTGAAGACAAGATGCAAGAAAGTATCAAGTTACATGTTTGAGGTGCATAGCGTAGCCACCGTAACTAATTAGTTATTTCAAGCAAAGGATTCAGCCACGACGATGAGAAAGCGAAAATGTTTACGTAAAGAATTAGAAATGCGGTAAAAAGGGTTTTTTCTTTACAGGTAAAAACTAGATTCTTTAAAAACGTTTTTCAAAGAGTAAACATGTTCAAGTGAATAGACCTGATAAAAGGTCGTACTGAGCAAAAAAGTGAGAATGACAAACATTACTTGAGTAGGGTGAGAACATTTGGAACTGAAAGAAGAAAATAGAAATAAATCACGGAATGAGATAACATCAAGTAAAGAGAGCAATAACAAAACACTGCTTACATAAACTAACTAAATCTCAAATCGAAGCACATAAAATGATCATTTCCCTGACAACAAACTAAACATTTGAACTGTGAGAAAACTAGTGCCAAATTTATATGTTGATTCTAAAACACGAAGAAGCAGCAAAATAGGACGTCCACAACCTCCATGTGTATGAAATATATCCATGTAAAAATTATCGTCATCCTCTCCAAAACAACGGGGATGAAATTTTGAATAGGGTACGTCATAATCACGTTCGAAATTACGCTCCATTCTACAGCCAGTATTATTTTAATAAACCTTTATTCGGTCTTTGCTTCCAAAGCTGTTGCCTTACGACACAGAATAACAAACACATAAACTTGTAATGAAAATTCAAGTGTAAAACAATAAGGCAGTAACTAATTACATAAATGATTCCTAAAAATACATATTGACCATCGCAATGTTTACATATATAACTTTGTCTTCCCATATTCCACCTGACAGACAGCTTCTCCACATTATGATAAATTACATCACAAATTTTACATTATCTGTTACAAATACTGCACATTTCGCACAAATATAACAAGATTAAAGTCGATACGCCCATTGACTGGACAAAAGGGTTGAACGATCACGAACACCTACACAACATTGCAATTTCTTTAACAATAACATGCGATATATTTTGGACAGGATGCAAAGTTTGCCACTAAGTTTAAACATTTCATAAGTGAAACGCTCATATTCGCTTATATAGTTATGCAAAATGGCGTTGGTCTAAAGGAATGCTTGTTAGCCTACCTTCACTTACATCATGTAATGCAACCAGCCCTTAGGCTTGAAACATATCACCGACCTAAGTCAAAGCACATTACGACGTACTGATTGCAATATAATTTACTGAGCTTAATTGTGTTTTGCACGACATATTATAATATCGTTAAAACATACGTTCGTTCAGAAATACAGCACCAAAAGAAACTCTGGATGCTGTGATAGTTAATAGTCCCAGTGGCGGACACATCACGTAGAACATTCGCGCTGTATTAAATTCGAAATTGAAAAATTTATAACATTTCTAAGTTCTGACTGCATGGAACCCCGAAATTATTTGTAAATATTTATTAATAAATATGTCATTGTACAAGAAATATTTCTCCAATAACTTTCAGCAAGTTTTATTGGACGAAGGCCTAAACTATGTTTGGTAATAATTATCAGTTGTATTAGTATAGTTATATTTGTTAAAATTGTATTATATTTGTATTGATAGACTGCTTTGGTGGTGTATTGATCCTTGATTATTGAACTTGAACATTTTTGGTTTTATTCTCCATGGTATATGTATAATATTTGACAGCAAAATAAAGCATTATTATTGTATAGTCTTATATTATGTGTCAACAATAGCATTGAACTTAGCTTATATTGGTGATTGAATTTTCATTGAAGATCCGACATAATTTGTAAACTCTAAAAATATTCGTTTGAGTTTTAAACACACGCATCATCATCATCACTATAGGTCTTATTTGAACGACACTCGACAGTAACAATCAATCCACCTGTCAAATAGGTAATTGCTATCTTCATGGGTGGAGTGGCAACCTGCATAATATTATAACATTGGCAGCACTACTATAGCAGTGGCTCCTCGACATGACTTGGCATTCTATGCACCTATTGTCAGCGTGATGTCACATACGCCCTGTTAAACATAGATCCTATCTTCATTAATCGTATCGAAATAATTTGAATGCTTTTCAAAACAGATTCATAGTTCTTTTTCAAGCGTGGGGGGATAATATTTTTACCAATGACTATCCGATGATATTATTAACATCTTCCTTTGCGTGCATTTTTAAACCAGATCAATCGTGGTACTTTAGAAGATGATTAATTATTGTTGATGGAGATGAAAGATACGGGTGATGTGAAGGATACTGGTGTAAGGTAAGAGACACGCCCATTCTGTTGGACAGTACAACGGACTGTACGAAGGCCATTGAGGTTCTGAGTTTCGTTGAGGATGGTGGAACTGGGTTCTTCCACTAAAGTCATGAGTGGAACTGTGGCATCAGTTTGATTTACAAGATTATATAACAGGGAATTTCTATAGTGGTTGATTGAGCTGAGATGTCAATCACCAGCATCACAAATAGATTTACGAACAAATGAAACGGTTGTATTTGACTATATAGCCAATCGATGGCGTCACGGTTTAGTTAGATACGATAAACAGTTTTTAATCCCAATAACACAGAAAAAAATCAACGATGGTACTAGTGATACGCGTCATTATGAAGCTGAATGACAAAGTTATATTTTATGACAAGAATGGAACTCCTTCATTTGTTTCTTCTCTGCACTGATAAGTATAGCTGGTGTAAAAGTTAACATAACAATAGCTTTAACAGAATGTAGAACATGCATATAAAGTGCGAGACTCTGATTCGGGAGGTCCCGGGTTCGAATCCTTTCACCAGCATCCTGACAGAAAGTGTGTTCCGAGGTTTTCTACATTCATCACTGCGAACAAAAAGGATTGACTCTCAAACAACTCGAGGAAATTCCCCTTTTAAAATTGTTTTAACTCCCAAAAATCCATGGTTAGTCGATGATGGGCATGTATTACACCCTGGGTAGGTTTTCCCAAGAGCTATATTTTAATTTTCAACCTAGCAGTAGCTATCAAAACATACATAGCGACATACCAGTAATCGTCCTCTAATATTTTTTGTCAACTTAGGATATTTAAGACAATAATAACGCACGTATAAATTCTTTATTTTAAAACACATGTCAAAATGAGGAATAGGCCTATGTAAAATTGTCGTTGTTATATTTTATTTGAAGACTATGTTGTGCAAAGTAAAATTAATTAATGAAGCGATTGTGCGTTACAATTAAAGAAAAGGAAACATAAAGCGTTTGCTAAACGATCCAAATGTTTCGCTATACATAAGCGTGCCACTGTCACTGCCACTGGCAAGGCAGATGTTACTATTTGTCCCGTTCGACGATAGCGATTCCAAGTGCCAAATTCATCGTGCGCCCGTTGTCGTTCAAGATTCTTATTTATGCGTATCCGTTCACCCTCGAAGTGTTTATGTGAGATGTTGAACAATAAAAGAGTTGATGTTGTTGAGCGTGATGACACGGCCGTGCGAAGCGAGCCCACCTGCCGACATGGTACCACCATCCATCCTAATCAGCAACCACAGAACAATAACAACAACTACAATAAATAGTCATGTCAGGGAGAAATAAGAATGATTGTAATTTTGTGAGAAATGTGTCTATTTTTTTTTATGAATTCTGAAATAATTTCTAGCGGGTGGAGATCTGTCGGCCACGTCGGCCACATTGTACCCGTTGTCGGGGGAGTAGCCGAGTACCCGCAACATATGCGTCATTCTTGGAAGAAGCGGGTTGGATGAAGCAATAACGACAACGGATTTAATCAGGGCACTTGTGTTGCTCATGGCACGTTAAAAATGTGTATTTTCACCCCGCAGATCATAGGGACGAACTCGAAGTCGAATCTTAGTGATTGCATTCTTGAAAAATTCCTTGATATGGAGTAAAAATATAATTTTATTTGAACAAAGTTATTTGTATTAGTTACTTAGACGAAGGTTTGTCCTCAACAAACCTACCTGTTTACACACACGTGACACACCCTGCAGAGCATTTATCTTTCACTTTTATGGATGAGCGTAGCGAGCGGATGCGATCGTAGAGAAGATTCATTTCACCATAACTGGACAAAAAAATCGGAATGTTTTTTTTTTTTTTCTTTTTTTTGTTGTATTTTTGGCTTTGTCTGGAACACGATTCCGGCTAAACAATTCAATTGCGATGAAATTTTATGGAGGTCTATGAAATCCTAACGGAACAATGCACGGAGGAAAATCGATCAAAAAATTATTTATCATGAAAATCGCAATTTTAGATTTTTTCGATTTTAAAAAAATTTTCGACTATATAACATCTACATGCTTTATTCCGATTTGTAACGATTTTTCACAGAACTTAATTATCGAATTCCTATTGTGTTGAATTTGAGCGCAATCCGTAAACCCTTTTCTTATGAAAATCGCAATTTACGAGGTTTTAAATTTTTAAAATCATCTTGATTATAAAAACCTACATGCTTCTATCCATTGAAATGATTTTTTCACAGAACCTTAATTTAGGGGGAAATTTAAATATTCGGTCAAATTTGAGCGCAATCGAAAAAAATTTTCAGGGTAATCGCAATTTTCGATTTTTTTTAAATTTTTTAAAATTTCTTCGAGAATAAAACCTACATGCTTTTTCGATTGTAATGATTTTTTCACAGAATTTAATTTTATGAAGAATATATTCGTTGGAAATTTGAGCGTTATCGAAAAATTATCTATTAAAAAAATCGCAATTTTACGCTTTTTTCGTTTAAAAAAAAATTACGTATCCATCAAAGCGGCGGGATTAAGCGTTTTCTAGTATGGTACATGGCGTCGAAATTTTGGGATAACATCCTATGTTACTCGCCTAATTTGGATTTTTAATTTTGTGTAATTTTAGTAATCGAATTTTTTTGTATGTAACAAATATTTAAAGGGGAAAATTTACTGCAAAAAATAAATGTAACCCCACATTTTGTAAAAAGTAGTGTTGTATGTGAATAAAATCCCCTTATTTTGTTACGATTTTCGCATTAATCAAAGTCTTGCTCTGATAATGTTGCGAGTCCTTGTCCGTAGAATGCATGATCGAATTCCCAGAAGGAGGAAAGTGGGTGGGAGGAGGAGGCGGATAAGAATAATTAATTCATACTTTCCCTGTTTGAGATTATAGATATTGATACTGGGTACAAACTTAAACAAACGCAAGCCTACTTGCTTCTAAGAACAGAGATTCATTGTTCGTAAACCCCCATTCTGAAATCTGAAGGTTACACTGTCAGAAGTGTAAACCTTATAGATATAGTAAGTAGTCTGCTTGAGTGGAGTATACCGGATTTCTTCATGTGGCATCATTAGTGTCGCGTCATCTTGCCGAGTTGCCTTTGTGAATGACTTCTGAGCACAGCTTTTAACAAACTGTTTGCTCAACAAATACATTTTGAATTGATTTACATTAGAATTGCATGGACATTGAAATAAGTTGGCGTGCTTTGCTCACATTGCTACATCGAAACAAAACGTGTTTTCCCCAACCAGTGCGCTTCAATTAATTTTAATTTTTACTAATCATCATCCTAACCTATCATTACTTCTTGTAAGCTGACGTTTATCAAAATTAATCGTTAGTGTGCAATTATAACAAGGATGTTGTTTCTTGGAGGGAATAGCATCGGGTATGTATTCTTGCTACAGTTGAGCTACCCACTGTTGTACGTACATAAGCCAATAATATAAATACGTCTAAACTTGATAATATTGACAAATTGAGACAGACTGCGAAAGCTTTTGTACAATTTTGGATCATGTCAGAACACAAGGAATGTGGGTTCACAAAAAGTAGCTATAATTTTTTCAATTTGCCCTACACCATCGTTAATCATAAACTCGAATAGCATTGTTTCATTGATTGCGAAGTAAAGCAATCAACATAATCGATGATCCATCCTGTAAGTTGCAACTGGGCCGTCCGCGAGGGCTCGTACGATTTGGTTGCAGGTCGAATCCCATTCCTCGTTTATCACCACTCATCATCACAAATAGCAACATTGCAATAATAGATACGTTAAGAACCAAAAAGTCGTATGTTGTAACTACAAGATGCATGCATACAATTAGGGCAACATTTCAAGTCTATGCGGTACATATAAATCTGGAAATTCAAAATGGTAAAATCAATTGTCATTGAATTTTTAAAAAACGTAAAATGTTGTCCATATCAGATTTATATATATGTATTTTTAACTTTTTTGAGATGCCCGCTGTAGGGTATACACATCAGAATTGCCCGGTGTGACCCTCTTCAGATGACTAAGGTTATAGGGATCAAAAGGTAGTTGGAAAGTGGATGTGCGATACTGTTTAAGGGAACCTTCATCATAAGACTGAGGATCCCGAGACCTTCAGTCGGATGCGTCTCGACGGGGTTCGAACCCGGGACCTCGCGAATCTGAGTCTCGAGCTTAACGCTTGAGCCAACATTGTTGGTACATATTCATAAGACTGCACAGTTATGTATAGTATGTTGTGATGTATGCTATATTATATGGTGGCATACGAAAAAATCAATCAAATAGGGCAGTAACAAAATACCCCATTGTCCATTGCGTGTATACACTTTTTCATGCTTACCAACTGCTATTTGGATGAGCGAAGCGAAGACTTCAATTTCACCGACCCCCAAAAAATTTAGCTCGGGTGTTTTTTTTTTTTTTTTTTTTGTTTTGTTTTTTGTTTTTTTTGTTTTTTGTTTTTTTTGTTTTTCTGTTGTTTGATTCGCTCTCTACGCACCAAATGCGATCTTGTAAATTTACCAAATCTGAACTTAGAACTTGCTACGTTATTTTGGACAATCGAAGGGTAAATAAATTCTCATGAATTCGATACTTTTAAAATATTGTTTCGATTTTTTAGGGTATTTTGTAAACTTTTGTGTGCCCGCTGTACACCAGAATGGGTGGTAACCGTCATTCAGATGGACTAAGGTTAGGGTGAAGTAGTTGGAAAGTGGAGATCCCGAGAACTATAGTAAAGCTTTATTAAGTTTTGATTTTCATATTTACGCTGAGGAATACCACGGGTGCCTTCAGTCATATTATACTGACGGGGTTCGAACCTGGAAAGAACAGTGAAATTAGCCAGTCCTCGAGTTTAAACCGCTTTTAATCATTGTCGGAAACATCTTCATAAGGTGAACATTGAATATTTGAATTACAATATAGGTGGCAAAACAAAGCACTTCAAGTAAGGATATAACCAAATAAACCCATTGCCATTGCATGTAACGCGCGGGATTAGCCCCTATTTTAATTAAATTAGATTATGTAAAAAAAAAAAAAATATAAGGCCTACTTAGCGCGGAACTTGTATATAGGCCTAGATAGCAACAAAGAATAGCTTGCAATTATAGCTATCTCTGGTATATAGAGTTATAGGAAGCGTATTAAATAAGTAAAATGCTCTGTCTAAACTTTTCTAAAAACGTACGGTGGGAAGAAAGCTGAATAAACGGTAAATAAATTCCCAGCAATTAGATGAACTGGATAAATTAACAATACTGGTGTGTGAATCTGTGTGATTTACAAGGAAACCTAATTTATATTTAAATCCCGTGTGAATAATGATGATGCCTCAGACTCATCACATAGTTACTCATTAAGCGTAGAAACATGCGGCGTTGCTGTGTTATTACATTACGCGTTGGCGTAAGTTAATATTCACACAGATGGAAACTTTTTATTATTAGCCTATACATGTTATTCAATTTTCGTACCAATAGAAGGAGAGCATACGTAACCGGTAACCCGCGAGACTTTGTCCTGTAGGCCTTCGATTATACTCACCACCTGCAACCCTACATGATTGTCTTGATAAGTACCCACATGTCGTTATTCGAAGTTCATCTAGATGTACTCGTTGTAGTAATAAAGGTTTACCCCCCCCCCCCCCCCCCCCTCCGTCGCCGCCGCCCTATGCGCTCCCATCATGACACTATAAGCTCTCATGTTATTTCTTGATTACTTGTGGAGCTTCATTAAGATCCAAACAGTTCATCTTTGTGTAATTGTTAATATTTTCCCCCCATCTTCTTGTATTACACAGTCGTATCCTTCTATTCAGTTGTTAATAATGTATATATTAAAATATTTACATCCTTACAATTAACATTGCCTGGTAATAATGTAATACGAATACAGGAATGATGTTTTTATTTTTTTTTTCTTGTGGGAAACCTGCCCATGGACAATATGTTCCTCTTATATAGGCATTGTAGGAACAGGAAGGGAATGTTATAAGAGCTGTTTAAGAGCAATCAATACCTTGCATTTGCATTAACGACTGAAGAAAATCTCGGTGTCACTTTGTAAAGGGATTCCAACACAGAACCACCCGAAAAAGTCAGTCTCACTATGCTCTATTTTTGGCCCAATTAAGTTCCTGTCGCCCTCGCTTGTCATATTATGCGTATGTTAAGTCACACCAAAACGTAATGGGTCTGCTCCTGAATCAATTTACAAATTACAGCATTTTGCAACAAGATCCGATCGCCAATACAGTTACTATACCCGTGCCTGAACTGAACGAATGACGAATTTTCATTCCTGTGACCCTTAACTCTAGCGATTTTAAACCTACTGTGTGAGTATCTGTTATCTAAACACTGAATTGTCAACGTGTAAAACTTCAGAGCTTATACATGTTTTTATATTTTATGTACAAAGATGTGTATAATAGAGTCGAGTCGAGTAAAGTTTCTAGTCACAAGCCACGCTGTTCAGGTCTCGAAACATTTTTTGTGACGTAATAAATCATATTAACTAACACCACATTGAAAACTAGTGTCAACCGTAAACCGCAGGCGAATATATATTTTTATTAATTTATTGTGAGTGACTTTTATTAGATTTGGGAAAATATTACACGTTGTGTGGTGTGGGGAACAACGAACGTGGAGGGGGGAGGGGGGGCCGTCAGGATGCTGGAAGAAGGGGGGGGGGGAGTGATCAAAGATACATTCAGTGTTGGTCGGATGGTAGAGAAGAGGTTGTGGGGGGGGGGGGGGGAGACTCACGAACTAAGGACATTAATAATGGCTTATGCTCATGAAAAAGTAGTATAAGGAAAAAATATTATATTTGTTGCTCGTTGATGCAATCAAGTGGAAGTGGTGTCGCTAGGAGGAAACTATTTTCAACCAAACTTAAAATCAACCTTATAGAAAGAAATGTATGCTGTGAGGTACACCCCAGTTACCTCAGTGTTATCCACTCGAGGAGACTGAGTAGGCAACTAATAGCGTATACTCCATTTATCCATTCTTTTATGACTAGCTATTTAAAATTTGTTTTATTACTACTTCAACCACCCCTAGTTTTCAAAATTTATTGCTGTTTCCATTTCTTTCATCTTTCACTGCTTACCACATTTCACATGTTTAATTTTATTTGTCATTACGTAAGTACAATGTAGGCCTACTCATCCAAAAAGGGGAGTGGGGGTTAGTTGGGAAGGAATATATAAAATACAAATATGGGACTCAATCAAGCATTCGTCTACACTCAATCACAGCATTCGTCTACACTATTGAGGAAAATCTCGGAAACAACTTTGTGATAATTGCAGGTGGCTGGAAACTAGAGTGTCTTCAATAAGAGATTAATTGATTTACTAACCATTTGTTACAAGTTTACGCATTAATGGAGCTATAAATTAAATCATTCCTATTGTGTTGATATTAATACAATCTGTTTCACGACTATGCTTCTGAAAAGTGTATGGCCTCAAGTATTGTCGAAATAAATATTTTGACGCTTTACTGATTTTCTGCGTGGCATGGTATAACCAAAAACTGATTACATGAAACAATCCAAGCAGACGCTTTGTAATTGGATGAGCACAAGCGCTGCTATTGTTTCTAGGTGTGTTCCTTGTGCCATATGTGTTTTGTCACTGGGCACCCCTGATAAATATATGCTGCAGGTGTAATTTAATTGGGCGTTAGGTACAGCCAACTAGGCGCAATACAATAAGAGAAACTCCGTAAGTTAATTGAAAAAAGTTAGCCGATTGAAGTGGGTTTTGACTAATGACAGAGGCGAAATGTGCTCTGAATTATTTATATTTTCAGACTTGTTACACATGCGCATTTTAGAGCAGACGTATTGACACCTCAACACAAATCACGCATACATTAAAGCTATCTTGTATTCCAATCGCATTTCATCCGAATTAAAATGCGTTTATGTGGCCAAGTGTGTTCATTAATGAGCGATGTTTAAAACCACTTAGCGGGCCGGAATTGACAACGAAATACCTACACATCTTGTCTTATCAATCTCGCCGTGTCTCTTCCTGGCGAACATCGTGGCCACATTAATTTTGTCGTACACATTTAGGGTTAAAAAAATCTGTTGCCAAGAAAATTTGAATAGCTTACAAGATTGTGTTTTTCTCATTATGTGCAGAGAAATTTGTATTCTTAAGCAGATGGAAGATTTCAAAGAAACTAAGTATAGACTGTCTGTTTAAATATGTAACCAACCAAACCTGTGTACGAAAATCAGGAATATGAGTTAATAGTTAGGAACTCAATAATGCAAGAGAAAAGGATTTAAAATAAAAGTCTTGACAACACGTTTTGCAGTTATTGGATGAGCGTAGCGAGCGAAGCGAAGATTTTATTCTACTACACTGGAGAAAAAATTCCGGAATGTTTTTTTTCTTTTTTTTTTTTTATTTTTCTTTTTTTCGTATTTTTGTCTGTTTGTCCACACGATTCCGGCTAAACCGATACTCCGATTGCGATGAAATTTTATGGAGGCCTTCGAAATCTCTGAACTTAGAACTGCCGCGTTTTTGAGCGCAATCGAAAAATTTCATGAAAATCACAATTTTACGATTTTTTTCGATTTTTTTAAATTTCTTCGACTTATAACACCTTGCTTCATCCGATTGTAACGATTTTTTCACAGAACCTTAATTTTATGAATTAATATATTTGTGTGAAATTTGAGTACAATTGAATAATTATTTCTTATGAAAATCGATATTTTACGATTTTTTTCATTTTTAAAATTACGATTAATTAAAAAAAAATTTAAAAAAAATTATTTTTAATTTAATTTAAATGAATTTAAAAAAATCTTCAACTTAGTAATGATTTTTTCCCAGAACAACAGAAAATCCGCATAACACTTGGCTACTCAATGCACCAATTACGTTCATCCAACAACGCAGCGGGACTTAAGCGTTTTCCTAGTAATATAGTAGATTAAAAACATTAAATATATATATTGATAATCATTAAATTAATAAATAACATTTTATTTATTTGAAAATACATCTAGCAGGTAAACAGTTTTGAATGGTGTACACATGGTAAATTAATAGTCAAGCGAAAATTAACGCGAATAAGATGACTAAGACAAAACCTGTTAAGTTTCAATGTAGATAAATGTCCTAAAAGTATGTCAAAACGCTCTCAAATATGGTCAATATTATTAACAACACGATTGTTTTGTGATATCATGTGTTTTTTAAGTTTGTCTATTGTAAACATTTAAAAAAGTTCTATAAAGTACCTATTGTAATCTCCTGCAATTTCTAAACACGAGATCTCTGAGTTTCTGCTTTAGACTGCATGTACGAGTGAGTGTATATTCATTTAAAAGAATTACAAATGCAAGATATTAAATCTAGATGTTCTCAGCTGTAGACGTCACTTAGTACACGCTTATCACTTAGTCGGTTGGCCTACATTACTGTTCATAGGCTTCGCTGCAAGTCGCTTCTTTTCGAACCCAATTACATGTAACTTGAGCAAATTGCCCTGGCGGCCTCCATGCCTATCATTTCGATCCCGAATAAGTGGCGTATCAGACGTAAGCTACTTTTAAAAGTGCAACGTGTCTCGACTCGATCACTGCCGAGACGCCGAAGAGAAATAAGTGAACAACTGCGCATGATCCCAACACTGAGCGCAAGTGCAATTTACATTTGAATCATTTTAGTTTACAGTTTTCCAGCCGTTGGGGTGGTCATTGTCTGAAGTGATGTTTTGACAACATTGTTTCATTTTAAGGCTACATAATATATAAGGTACACTTAATAATTTACGAAGATAATGGTTATAATGACAAGGCCTATTGCTACAACAAATTATTATAACACTAGAGAACGAAGTTCCTCTATAAGCATTATAATTTGCATGTCTTTATGTGTGTGTACTGTGTCACATCACAATCAAAACTGAACACAACCTCTGATGGACATGCGGGGTTTTGTTGACCCTTGGAGTCAAGGGGGGGTGAGGGGGGGCTAGCGTTTTTTAAAATGGGCATTTTCCGTACCCGGCACCTCCACCAAAACTTTCCAACTTCGACAATTTTTTATAAGCCTACATAGCTACGCTCCCTACATCGGGTACACCCGAACAAATGCTTGTGATAGTTAAAAGAGTTGCAAATTAGTATTATAATTTGATAATAATAAGTTATGATTAAAAACCCAAGATGATATTGCGCGGAAAACTAATTTAAAGTAGACCATATTCTAGTAAACCGCTCGGAGCAACATATACGGACTACAGCTACATACGCCAGAAATCAAAACGAAATACTGGATAAGCCTGCTAAAATTTTATGCTCCACACTGAAAATCAGTAACATGACTAAGTGGGTAGCCTCTAAATACGAATGTATTTGTTTATTTATTTATTTGAAGGCTGAACATTTGCGTTATATGGTATGGCTGACTGGCTGTAAATATTTCTTAACAAGTACATTTATACGTATATTAAATTAATATATATATAATATAGACCGATGATGTATATAATCAGCATCAGCTTTATTGGGCAGATAGCCTGATCATGATGAATCATAACTTGTGTAAATAAGGAAATGGAGATGTAATAAGTACTTTATAAACTGCATGTGTATTTATTTGTGAACAATAATCAAGATCCACCCTGGTTGTGCGTGTTTCAAATGTTTGTTTTCAGTATATTTTAGTCTTGTGTTTGCCGCGGACTAGTAGTGCAATGATTTACTAGTGCGCCATGCTGTATACAACAATGCACACTACATACGTCGTCAAACGAAAACTGTACCCTGCTAAAATTTTATCTCCAGAATCAGACTGCTGTGTGGTTTGTAATCAAATATTATTATGTATTTGAAGCCTGAACTTTTGCGTTATATGTATGGCAGGGTAAATATTCTAAAATACATTTATACGTAGATAAATTCATTTATAATGAAAAAATCCGATGTTATTTATCGCATCAGCTTTATCGTGGCAGATACCGATATGAAATAATCATTACTTGAAATTAAAGAATGCAGTGAAAGAAATTTATAAACGCATTTAGTTTTTTGAAAAAATCTCGACCCACCCTAGTTTGCGATTTAATGTTTGTTTTCAAGATATTATTTCTGGTTTTGCATCCGCTGGAAAGTCGAGGCAATGATTCTACTCAGTGGCGCATAGACTTGTATTACAAATACAAGTGTTAAACATACGTACGTGATCGTGCACAAACTTGAATAGTTTAGTACTTCCGTGTATTTGAGCATGAAGAATTTTATCAAGAAGTTCTCATTTCCAGAGCGACTGCTGTGTGTGGCTTTGTTTGAATTCATTAACACATATTATTCCAAGTTTATGGTTTTTGGATAGCACATGTTTCCAAATTTCTCTCTTGCAGATCTGAAAAAATATACGCAAAAGGGTACAACATGAATTCTAAAATAATTTACACTACACACCACAATCATATTCACATACGACGTATACACAGAAGCGAACGCAAATTCACACATTATTTTTTCATCTAAACTCACTTCATCCGTTTTGTTATTTAACATTCATGTACTTGTGGAATGTGAATTTTGTATCTCATTTTAATTTTAAGTACTAGTTTTGTATTTTTTGATACGGTATGAAGCTCTCGGCGTCATCAATTTGGAATGACGATGCATCGTGCGATGCGCCTCTAACTTGCAAGGCTCTTGACGACATTCCAGTCGCAATGCACAAGGAGCGTCTTGTTGTAGCCAACTAGACTAGAATGTATATTATAATACCATCGTGGGTCAATCTAAAGATAAGCCAGAGTGTTATGTTAGCTCTGATTCGCATGCAGAACTCCTTTTGTTACAGAAACGATTGGGACATTCCTATGTCATCTTTATCGTGCGTGTAATGTGTGTTTCCTTTTCAGTTTTCAATATTCAAAATTGTCCAAATCTATAATGCATAAAATAAGTTATTTTAAAACCCTATTTTTCACTTTTGAAACCGTCTTCCAACATGTGATTCTTTCAATTTCAAATGTTATGTGGCTACCAAGAACTGGCTATTTATATTTTAATATAAAAACGAACACACAAATAATAACGACGTGCGAAATCTCAAGGCTATTCAGCCAAACGAGAAAATAAAATGTGGATTTTGGCTGGTGGTTCTATAATAAGTTTTCTACATACGTTTCTTATGGATCTGAAAAAAGGAGTTAAATTATAAATGAATTATGTTGGTCTAATCCTCAGTTCACGCCCGCAAGTTATCACAATTATACCTCTGGAGCGCGTGAGTCGCTCATCGCCAGCTATATGTCCTCCGAGCTACGGGGCTACCGATGGACTTAAGTAATTGAAAAGCTGTACTTTCTACCTTAGACTCGGGTTTAAGTAATTCATGTAATTTGATTATTTGAACTTAACTACAGTCATTTGCGGTGGACACGACTGATCACTTTTTAAAAGGTACATTAGACCTGAGTTAACGTAGGACTTGGGGTAACGGGGGTGGAGAAGGGGGGGGCGAATCGAGGGGTTGTTCTAGATAAAAAAAATCAGTTTTTATATAACTCTTAGTCATTGGATCCAATTGTATTGCATTAACCGATTATTGTTACTTCTTTTTCATACCCACTAATTAGCCCCCTCCCCTAAATACAAAATGGGAGCGCACGTATTTAAAAAATTGATAGTAATTGTTAATCTCATTGATTGATTGATATCCGCCCACAAAAAAAACACTCATCGAAAACACTTAGACGTTTCTCCATTGATCAATTTCAACAACGATTGAAATACATTCGATAAACCGTCGTGATTCATGTTCGTCTGAGACAAGGTTCACAGATATCTTCTCACCTAGGAGACAATTCCCTCTGATAGGCGTCTTGATTGTTCGAAAAGGAGTATATACTTAGACTCATCCCACAGCGCTGCTCAAAGTTAATTAACAAAAAACTCCTTGATTTATAGCCGAGCCGCGGCTTAATTACAGTCCACTCGGACAGGTTTCGATCCAATTCCCCAGGTCGACACACACACAAACCAAATCATACCCCGATATAATATTTTATTTCTTGTCACGTTTTCTGAATCTTCCCAGCGTCTGGTATACGCCGCTTAATTAGAATCCATTATATCTCAAATGACCATGGGAGAGCTTAGCTAGAACTTGGCCCGCGCATGCAAGCAACTAGACCATTATAAATTGCTTCTTCTTTTAGTGCAGTTTCATGAATATTCAAACCGTCTAGGTTTTATTATTCATAAGAGGTACTTGAAGAATAATCGGATTATTATCTTGATGTTGTTCTGTAATATGTAATAACTACTGTTGGACATTAATTAGCATATAAATGTGAAACTCTGCATTTTAAAAGTATAAACCGGAAAGTAAACATGACCAGAGAAATAATGATGCAAAACTCAACGCAAGTAGATATATCTACGGCGTGTTACATTCGCAAGGTGTAAGACAGTGTATAAGATTCAAACGGTATAAAGTCGTTCATTTGTATTAAACAAATCCTGAAAAATATGTATAAGTCAAAATATAGAAATTCATACACATCACATGGCAAGCGTAATTGCAAAAATTGTGTAATGGTATTTAAATTAGAAGGCAATGTAAACATAAACGTCGTAGTGGTATCAAATAAATAAATGCTTTTTGTACAATTAATTTTTCACGTGATTTGTGCAAATCCCTTCTTGCTTTTCGCCGTTTAAATAAGACACATTCAATATTTCCTGGAAATAAAATTGGTTTTGGTTTTTGCGCGTTCTGTATCAGAGACGTGACTGTGGGTCGGTGTGCAGTAAGGGGGTCAAACAGTCAATGCCATCATCGCAGCAAAGAGTGATGACCGCTTCACTGATTCAATGTAATCATCTTTACTCTGGGTCTGATTACCAACTACCAAGTCTCCAATTGATTGCAATAATACGAGAAAAAGAGGTTGGTTAGAATCTCTTGTTACCAGCCATATATTTTAGCCACTTTTTACCATCAGCAAAAAAACTGAAAGGATTCATATTTAAATTCCTGTTAGATTGTTGTTAGAATAGATTGGATTTGAGGTGTTATAAAATAAAAGAAGTTGATATGTGGTAAGGTTGGTAACTCTGTACCCGACACAAGGCGTCAGTGTTGGCTTTCCTGCATCTGCTCTAGATAATATGTAAAGTTTGGTTGGGCGGGGTTGGCAACGCGCAACGCAACGCTGGCTCACCAGAAGCCTGCGGGGCCACTGCTTGGAACAGGATCTACCGCCTCACAAATAAACCAAGAAACAAGAACGAGTGAGAGAGAGAGAAAAAACGACATACTGGACTAAGATAGAATGATAGAAGACGAAAAAAACATCATCTAAGGACCGCAGCTTGAATAAAAGATTCCCTTCATGTATAAAATGAAAGCTTGAGATGGAATGTTCTCAGCCGCGTCCAGCTCGGACTAATAACATTCTATAAAAAAGTATTTCAATGAAGTTTAGATCATGTTATGAAGGAGAGAACAAAAAATTAAAAGAGAACATCTTATTTTCAATGCAAGAAATCACTCTGTTTAAAAATGAAGCAACACATTTATTAATTTATCATCATTAAAATATCATAATCCTATTCACATACAATGAGAAAACATGATTGCATTAACAGTTTGAAATATAGCATATCGCCAATTTACAAATCTCAACACTAATAAACAAAATTTACAGGAAATTGCCCACTTTAAACAACAAGTTCTTTGTACACAATGATAATTATAATATTTGCTATTTCTTAGGGCAAGAACCGACGACGTCGGTCAGCCAGTATTAGACATTCAATTATAATTACATTAGAGTTGAGATCGTATAAGTCATTTTTACAGTCACTTTTGAAATCCGCAAAGAGTTCACAATGTGGAATTGTTTCAAAGAGGTTGTGATCTGATCTGGACAAAGATCTTTGGTTTTACGGGTTCGCTTCTTCATAGCAGTGTTATTATTCATCTATGAGAGCGAAACTATTCACATTTCTTGGCAATGTAAAAAATTAAATTAAAGTTTTATTTCATCTAATCTTCTTTGCTCGTTTGGGCATTAATAACCAACTCCACACAGCGCCGAGGGCCGCGCTATGCATCACTTCGAGACGTATGTGTGCTCATCTTAGTCTAGCCATCTCGGAAACTTGGCTTGCTCATTCGCACTCGAAGGGTCAATCTTAGGAAACATTATAGTTGCTGTTTGGAACACAGCTTCTCTCGATCTGTCATCATCAAAGAAGCGAAAAGCAACATCAATTAAAGGAACTACCATGCAATGTGCGCTTGGCTTGGCTTGTCTATATTACACATGACTTGAGAACGTTTCTATGATTAAGAACAGGGGTAAAAAATATATTTAACATGTGGCTTGTATTTTATGGGCTGCGAAATGACGGCGGTGAATATAAAGCACAATTAGCGTCTCATGATTTCTTCAATACTGAAGCCATGCATCTTTGTGGCGGGCCTCTGCGGTGGACGAGGTGGCTGCACCAGTGGCGGAGGAGGAGGGACCTGTGGCGGTGGGGGCTCACTCTTCGGCCCGACAGATGAGCTCCGTCCTGGCTCGCTGTCTGATTGCTGCTGGGACGACGTCGACGGCGCCGAGGAGGTGCTGGGAGGCGAGGGGTCGTCGCCCACCGGCCTGCTCGTCACGGTCCCCATGATCCCCATCATGGACGTCCGCCCGATGGTCAGGGAGCGAGTTGGAGTCACCGGCCGCCGCCCGTGACCACTACCCCCCGCTCGGTACAAGTCGGGGGGTTCTGGTAGTCTTCTACGGAATATGCCGAAGCCGCTAGTGGAGGCATCGAGAGCCCCACTGGTTATAGTGGAGGGCTTGCTAGGATGATGGAGGTCTCGGCGGATCTGAAGTTGGGGTGGACGGGGTTCAGAATGGTCCGAGGGTGGCCTCATCGTGTAGGAGCTAGCGGAACTAGAGGGATCCTGATGGTGACATTTAGTGGTGGGAGGCGGCGAGCTGCGACGGTGAAGCGGGTGGTGTGGATGGGAATGGTAGAAGTCTTCCCTGCTACTGCTCCGCTCGTGGGACGGAGTCGTGGACCTACGCGTCGGGGTCGACTCCGAAGAGGAACGACTCGTCGGCGAGTTGCATCGGACGTGGTCCTTGTTGAGCACTTCGGGTGCGTTGCCGGGCACGGGTTGAGGCGGCAGACCGATCGAGTCGCCTCCGGACGCGGCGAGCACCTCCGGAGGGACGTCCCCGACGGCGTGGGTCAGCGCGTGGCGGCGCAGGTCGCAGTTGCGTCGGAACACTTTGCCGCACGAGTTGCACTCGTATGGCTTGTGATCGGTGTGCGTGAGCAGGTGCGTCTTGAGGTTGGACCGCTGGTTGAAGCTGCGGCTGCACACCGGACACTTGTGCGGAGACTCCTCGAGGTGCAGGATCTTGTGGACAGCCAGAGTGCGCGACTGACAGAAACCCTTGCCGCACTCCCCGCACTTGAAGGGCTTCTCCTTCGAGTGGATGTACCTGGCGAAAACAAACCAGTTTTAATCTACAACTCGTTAATAATTTTTAGTACATAGAGTTTGACATTTTTATATCAATTAATAATTGATGCAAACTATACCAACACCCAACCCCAAACTTTATTATGGGCATACACCTATATGGAGAGACGTTAACATACATCATGATGCCATTGCATGCTGTTTGGCGGTAAGAAACATGATCTTGTATCACAGCGAGTTAATACTAGGTCTCATTGACATCTGACAATATTATTATTCCTTTGCGAAATAAGGAAGTGCTCAATGAAGCGCTCTTCGACCACCTATGTCAACAGTCCATCCGGCCCAAGAAGTAGGGACAACACCCAACAATCCGTTACATCCCAGCCAGAGACCATGGTGCTGGCTTATGACTACAGCCAGCGTGTTTGGACCTCATGCTGGCAGGAATTAGGATCTCGTGTCAAAGACTTTGCATGCCACGCCAATTCCGTCTTGAATTTCCTCGATGCAATAAATAAGGAATTATCACTATCGTGTCACGCGATGCGAAAACGGACCTCTTACACCAAGCCGAGCAGAGAGCTACAATTGGCCAATTTCCAACAATCGGCTTTATCCATTCAATTAACTGGTTATAAAACATGGCCTTCGGGTTGAATTCGATATAACCTTATCATTACGTATTATATTGGCCCACAAGAATTATGATATATTTGCATCGCAGCGGTGAGTCGAAGGGTGTTGGAGGGAAGAGACTTGGCAACGGTGTACACCTGAAACCGGTCTGTGTACTCCTTCATCTTCGCTCTCCTCTCTGGTCCAGTCTACCTGAGACAAGTCGAGTCGAGTGGCTTTGCGGTTAGACCGAGAGATGAGATGAGGAGAGTCTGTCACTAATGGAACGAGTACTTGAGTTTCTGTCCTTCTCTTTCTCACGGGCTGGACAAACTTAACTCCTAGCCAAAACAAACTGTCCTAGCGATCGCCTTACACAGGACAAGAACCTGACTCACGTTACACGTTACAAACTTCACGTCACAAAATGTAAATACAATTTTTAGATCACGGCTTTCATAAAACTATCTTCCCTTCGGGTAATATTATAGGTAGTTAAATGTAGCTATGAATATATAACGTTCATCAGGGCGTCTTGCCTATAATCATTTCCATTTAACTACGCCAGAATATTGATGTATTCGAGTTAAAATGCTTGGGAGTTAGGTCTAGTCACCGAGGTTATAGAGTTCGGCTGGTTATTCTACCCAAGAGGCAAATTAAATTACAAAAAGAAAAAGCGGTTTATGAATATTCAAATAACAACTCCAACTCGAGCAAAACCAGCCAACATCACCCGAGGTTCCTATAGCATCTTAATGAGCTCATCAGTGGGTAGCACTAACTACTAAATATCTTTGAAAGAGGAGAGTAGATGCAAAATAAAACAAAACAAAATTTGCGTGACACAAGATTTTGAACCGGTTTATCGGCTTCCTTGGCTGACAATTACCTCGGCGCAAAGAATTTGAAACGTTTAATATAGCAAATCAACATAAGATTATCTGCAGAAGCTAAAAGTTTGGCGTGGATTGCCATAACATTAATAACTTTGCATGAAAGAGGCCTTACAACTTGGTGGTATAATGTTAATTGGTTTAAAAATTATGCAGGAGATTTGAACGCTGGTACGAGACATTAAGCAGCTTAAAAGTGTAAGGTAACTTAATGGTTCTAAGCCACTTTAATGGGTTAGCTTTTAGAGAATGCGGTATGCAGACGAAACGTATAAAACATTATATTATTGTGGATGCACTGTCACACGTTACTGCTTTCTAAAACGCAGATCCACCTGTATAATAAATTCTCTTCTCAAACATAAGCTGAAATGATTGCTCAGACTTAAAAAGTGACTCGTATAATGAAAATAAAACTCCATGTCCTTGAGTTAGGGTTTTCAACTTCTGCTATTGCTCCATCACAGCATGTAGTTTTTTGTCGATTTCTTTTTATTATTCTTTGCGTTCTGAGATTCAAAGATTCTTATGACGAGAAATAGCCCGACAGGTAGCTAAAAAAGACAAACCGGAGCGAATCGAAAATTATGCTTGGCACTTTTTTGTTGGAGTGAAATAATATTGAAAGAGCCAAGAAAGAGGCATCAACTTGGTCTGAAGCGAACTTGCCAAGGTAGAGACTGGAGAACGCGAACGAGTGAATACAAGCAATATAACGTGGAAAAAACGAATATCGTATCGTGTAACTCAAGGAAACCTATAATTGCATGTAAATTTAATATCTGTAGTGTTATTATTGACGAGTATCATCATGGAGCGGCATTCATGCCTGGTAGTGGCAGCCAGCGATAATTCCTACATGAAAGTTGAAAACCTACTGTAAATTCGAACTAAGGCTGTTCCGTCTATATAGATAATCATCCCATTAATGACTTTTAATGGGAATACATCTTGTGCATAATAATTAAAAATAACATTGAAGTAATGTCGATGCAGGCTACATCTGCCACGCCAAAAAAATGTAATGAACTAATTTACTGTTAGTCGCATACATAATTTCTAACAAAATATGAACCTGCATAGAAACATTTAAAAATTAAACTCAATTTTAATTAATTAAATTATAGGTTCAAAACTCTCATTAAATTAAATTTCGAAGAGATTGTTTGTTGGTTAAACCGTCTGTGACTTCATCCCTAATTCAAGGAACGCGTTCATTTTTCTCTGCTCCGGTCTACGAACTACCAAATTGCACGTTTCCGTCTGCACCTTCCACGTAAGGAGATGTACACAGTATTAATTAGCTGTGCGACTCTCATCATCTCACCCGTACAGGCTAGGCGAGGTACGGCTCTACACTATGTTAGCGTCCAGACCGCCATCCTTCCCCCTGACTCCCACGTCCCACCACTAATCTCAAACCTAGTATCTTTTCCCCGGGTTCATTCAGGTACAATAGATTTTTTCTAGTATTGTTATTTTTTTACTAACTTACTCGAATGTTTAATGATATTTTTTGCCATGATATGACTGTAATGACAAATAATAAGGATACACTTAATTATTTATTTAGCTGTGTAACGTATATGCACTGTATTTTCTTCTAAGGGATCTAAATAAAACCATCATCATCATCATCCTAGATTAGACGTTTCGAAAACCCTAAAAATTCCGAGACCAACAATAATTTTGATTATTGGTTGTTTTATATAATTTTCCCACGCTTCATAAATTCTCCTTCGGGCCTACCTCTATCGCGATAAATTTCCACCAAAATTGCAAATAATATGTTATAGTGTTCTACACTTTTTATTTATATTAACGGCAATGCTTGTATTGGAGAAGTAAAAGGTGAGCAAGTTGCAACATTAATTATTAATATTTGTCAAATGTGAATCGTATAAAAGATTTATTAAGAAGGTATGGCTGTGTTTTAAACTGAAATGGTGTAGTTTCTATAACGATTGTAAGGTCAGAAACAACTTCTAGTCTTTTGAATTTGTATCATTTATGCAACCTGAAGATCGTAAAAATGTAGTAAAATTCGAAAGTACAGCCGGTTTTCTTGTCCGTTAATCCCTGCAACCAGTCAAGAGACCACCTATACAGAATGACCAGGCAATTAATATTTGAGGTGCTGGTCAAAAGATCTAACTCGCGCCCCATAAAGTAAGATTGTGCGTCCTGGGGCTATAGATTGACCTCATGCTATGAGTTGCTCTGCGGAGCCCAGGGGAGTTGAATGGTCACAGCAACGGGAGTAGAGGCTACTTCTTCCTTGCCGGCAAAACACCAGAAGAGGGCAATATGGTCATGTGACCGAGTTCTACTGCGCACTAAGGGAGAGACTTACAGTTAGGCGAAACCATTTGTATGGGGGAGCCAGCATTACTCCGCAGGTGATATGACAGTGCACTGTGCAACTACACAATCATTGAACAAATCTTTTAGATAACATCAGATAGCTACAAATGACACTCGAAAAGTTATTTGTCAGTGTGTGGCATTTATGGAAAGATCAAGGCTATAAACCATAAAACATCCATTAAACCATGTTAATTATTTTCAAATCTGGAACAGTTTGTTGTAAAAACTAATAAAGCAACCCTAGCTTGAGATTTTATCTTGTGATCGTGCCCGTATACGCGAAGGACAATAACTTGACTCGATAAATCAAAATGGCAAGCAATGTGCTAGCTCGGCCCTGAGTCTTACTTTATTATTCACATTTTGACGCTAATTGTAGCTTCCACGAGTATTGTTCAGTTCGTCTGGTGTGGGTGGTTATTCTTACGTCACTGCTTATCCAATTTGAAGGCGCAATTATTGTGTTTGTGGGAGGACCTAGCCTACAGTGAACTGTTCTGTGTAAACGCCACCTACACTCTTCATGTCAGCCCAATGACAACCACTACTTCATTTTAATACTCGCGCACGTTAACAACGGATACCAGCACAATTGTTATTATTATACAATAGTTAAAAGTGATCGTGTAACATTATTTTTAAAACTTTATCGGGTCATGCAATACAACTATTTTACATAAGAGCTTTTGCCTTGCTATGTTAAGTTTCTTCCAATTTGTCTCATCCAAGTAGCAACCTAGTGTTTCAGATTCAATACCAAAGCAATCCGACCGTCAGCCAACTCCTCCAGCTCTTGAAGGAAGATACGTAAAGTTTGCCCGGCATTTATGAAAAGATGGTTTCGTCTTTGCTACATAACAAGAATATAAATAATGATAAGGAATTAAATTCATGCAACTGAGTAAGCTTAAATTTCGTTATGACTGGAACGAGCGTTACAAGAGCTTTTCCGGGGCTATTTATGTACTACAATGCATTTTTTTTACATGTTCGAAAATTATGTTTTGATTATACTTTCTAGTGCAACAAGGTATGCCACGGTGAAGCATGTGGCAGAAGGGAACATTGTTATAATAACTATATACGATAACTTATTATATATATATTCTATCTAACTTATAAATATCATCCGAAATCGAACATTTCTCCTCCGTTCCATCAAACTCAACTCATCCAATGCATCCTGACGACAAGCTATCCGAGATTACTCATCAGATGAATTCTGGAACGAACTATACTATGAGTGTATCACGTAGTATGTAGTTTTGAGAGTGATGTGAAACAACAGTTTTTTTTAATTTTAAATTTAAAACATTTTGTGTAGCGTCTCACTCAAATGTTCTAGTTCAATGTATGTTATTGGTAGTGGGTTGGCTGATAGTTTGATACAAGCGAGTCTACGACAATGAGAAAGCATTTAATCCAGTCCAATACGATTTACAAGCCCATAACATGTGTCAAGCTCGAGCATTGTCGAACTAGGCTGAACATTGTTCTGACATTCTCCGCCCGTGGCCGACAATTAAAACCTCGTTATAGACATAGACGACGTCCGCAAGGCGCAGACGGCTGAGCATGTCTTGGCTGGACCAGTCAGCGGTGGGTGGGGTATACGGGTCCGTGAGAACATGCCTTCGTAAGACCTATCCTAACACTTACACTTGCCACTGGACGCTAGATGGCTGAGTGATGAGAGCCATTAGCCAGGTTAACATAGGGCAAACTAGCATAATATCCAGTAATCAGTATGTTGTGGCCTTATAAAGTAAATGGGTTTTGGTTTTGGACTACATTGGTCTCAATTGGTCATTGGTCCCAATTTACGAACAAGCTCACTCTTTATGATCGATTAAATGAAGACTAACTTCTTTTTTTGAGACTTTATTTTACACCTATTCATTCCTGGTCGTATGCATGAAACACAATGCAACTTGCTCAGATTGAGTGTGTGAGTGTGAGCATGACGACTTTGTAGCCGATGGGATGGCTCGCAACCATGGTACCGGGATTGAGTCTGGAACGTCCGCTATTGCCTCGAGTCACTTTGCATTTTTGTAAAGAGCTGTCAAGGTTTTCCTCACATGGTTGCACGAATGGTCTGTTGAATGATTGACCATCGCTTCCCAGTAATTAGTAATTAGACCATGTTACTGGGGATTGGCGGGGTGAGGACTGAGGGGGCATAATTATTTTTAAAATAAAAATGTTTTGTTTGTGCTTTTTATTTTAACATAAGAATATGGAAGGACATAGTTCCAACCTACAACTTACGAGAAAAAACTCAAGAAAAATACTTAATGTCAGCTTGTAATGTAATGTTACTTATAAATATCATCAGTCACAAGCATATTTAGCTGGGTATGTTTTTTGCTACGGCCTAATTCAAGGTTGAATATAAGTACGGTACGTCTTAATTGAAGAATTATAAAAAATGAAATCGTACACAAGATGAATCATGCTGCGTATTGAGAAATTCTTGACCAATAGTAAGGAGCTGCGAGTGGGTAGATTATAGGTTTCACGTCCCAACCAAAGTATCACGGCGCAATGTACGCAGCACGCACAAAGAATTCGTGAATATTAAGCGAATGACAAAACTATCTTCCAGCAAAGAAAGGAATAATGTGAAATCAAGGTTATAAAAGTGAAACGAGAAAGATAGTAGTCATAAAAAATACCTTTTCAAAACAATATAGCCAGATTTCACACACACACACACACACACTAATTTTGATAATTTATTTTCAATTTGATTAGCTGTTTGGACGCGTAGCTTTTGGATTGTAATGAACCTTGAGGGAACACGACGCGCCAGAAAAGTAAAATATCCCATACGTCGCAATTACAAAATATATTATGCCATTTAAATCCGTCAATGTGACTCGCTCGAAAGTATACGATTGTTTAATGTATAATGGCTAATTAAGGAATTTAAACTGAAAATTTCATAATTGAACTTTCGAAATTGACTGATCATAAGAGTAATGACCATCTTCTTACTTTACCTGTCGTGTTATTAATAATTACAAAAACAACTTGGAAGGGAACAGGTGTGTTTTAAAATTAATACTTAAATATATTCTAAAGATAAATTTGAATTATGGTTTTATATAATGTCTTAGGGTTATTGTTATCATGGCAGCTGAGCATCAACCTATATAGCTTCCGTGCCACCGTGCGTAAGCATAATTGCAGGAGTATAGCATACGAGAGAACACGCATGAAGACAGTCGTGTCACGCACATGCAAATCAAGATAACATAATTTATACAATCAATTAATAGTATTACTAAAGGCAATATTGAATCGATTATTAGAAGAGACAGTCGTGCAGAACGAATGATTAAAAAAACTCTCGTGTAATAAACTTTCAACAATGAATTATTGTTACAAGTGGAAAAAGCTTTTTTCCTCAAATTTGTTAAGGTATGTATAAAAGTTACGACGTTATATAAACAATAATTTTTTTAAGTGCAACTTTTGCAGACTACGCTACACGAGAATTATCAAGCAACATCTATAGTTTGCGAAAAAATGTATAGAAATTTGCAAATTTTATAGCTTTTAAGAAGAACAAGTTTAAAGCAGTGTCAAATTTCAAGTCAGTATTTGAATTTGTATGGTATCCTAATGACTGAAAAACCGTAAACTAAAACAGGCGGAGGCGAAAATAAATTGGCAATGTAACAAACTTGAGGTTTGCTCAACTCGTATACCATACAATCCATTGTATTGTGCTAACGTATGCCACGTGTTCAGCTAAAACCACATCCGCAGAGCACAATGGCGTCCGTGATGTTCAGACTCCAGTTGCAAGAGTAGACACAAGTGTGTTTCTATAGTTGAAGAAATATCATACTACTAGACTTTATATGCTAATACAGATGAACCTTCTTTCTAGTCTTTTGGTGAAAGGGAAGTTATTTTATAGCAGTAGGTGATACACTTCTCACTTTACTAGACCAGGGGCCGCCCCTTCTGATACAACCAGGCGTTTTAGCTGAGGTCAAGACTGCTAAACTGCACGATTCGTTATTGAGAGGAGAGACTACCTATTTAAGTGAAATTGAAACCATAAATTACCAAAGTCAAATCGTGATAATTTTTAAGAGTTAGAAGATCTTAAAATATGTATCTCCGACATTGTGGTATATTTGTGCAGTGTGTATATTCACGTCTACACTAAAACGAGCACCTAACTGAACGTTTATACAAGCAATGTTCTTATTAAAGCGAAAAGCTTCTGTTACGATGTAAGACGTGAGAATGATCAGAGTACACGTTAAAACGGGAGTCACGCCACGGAGGCATTGTTTGTTTCTTATGGAGAATATATTCACACCCATATGGCTCACGTTACCGAGTTTCACAGAACGGTAAGTACATTTACCTCCGTCTCATTTGAATATCACAGTGCCATTGTCTTCCAATCCCACACGGAGCAACTGCCAACAACTTATGAGCAATTTATGTACACTCACGTACAAAACAAAGCGTCTACTTACTAAGGTTGGGTGTATCAAATTGGTTGTTCCATATTCTATGCATGAAGATACTAAAATACCAAGATATTCTCGGAAACACGTGTTGTGGAAAATTCGTTTGACGTCTAAGATATGCTACTCACATTCACATACCACAGCTGAATCGCTTAAAAGAATCATATTTATGACTCGCATGTGTAATGTTATAAAAACATTTAAAAATGTGTTCTTTGTTTGCAATCATGCGTGGTAACATTTATTTAAAATAAAACAGTATACGCACTCTTTCAACGTATTTGCAATAATGATGCTCACTATACATGAACGACAGTATATTTCGAAGAGTAAATCAATAAACAAGCTTTGATAGAAACGTTAAAAATGAAGAACACCACCTTGAAGTAATTACGAAGCTTGTTTGCTAAGTGCACGTCCATACAGCAGCATGAAGTGCATGGCAAGCAATGCACGTAAATCAGAACAACACGTTGGTTGTTCGTGTGGTGTGTACTTGGTGCATAAAACTTGTGAACGTGCTGACTGCACAGGAGATATTGAACACGAACGAGTAACGACATGTATTTGTGTGTACCTAGCACTAGTTCGCATATTCCTCATTGACGGGAAGTACTTCAAGATCATTAGAAAACGTGTGTTGCGCCAATGATTACAAACATTGGGAAACAAACGAGTAAATCTAGGTGCCCGTTAGGGCGCCGCAGCCAAGCCGCGGTGCGCTACACACTCAGGCACCTTATACAGCAAGCAGAGTTGGGGTGATTTTGAGGTGTCACCCAGCCATCATGAAACGTGATGTGAGTTTGAAAACCAAAATCGATGGGATTTAGGTACCCGACAACACATGCCAAATTTGGTTGGTTGGTTGCTTGGTACGAGCATTCCTTCTTGGTGAAAATATGACTTGAAACATGCTCAAAATCACTTTAAGGATGTTAGTTACTACTGGCTACTTCTATATCTAATAGGGAACCTAAGTTTTGAAGGCGGGAAGGAAATTGGTTCTCTCTGGTCTCAGCGCCCATAAGAATTAGCATGGTACGAAAATGTAACTCGCCGTATCTTTTGACTCGCGCAAAAGAAATCTAAACCAATAACATCACAAGATGCATAATTTTGTCAAGAAGATGATGGCATTCTACTTTGCTCGATGACGCTTCCTAAATTCAAACTATTATGAGTTAAATGGACCCATGTTTGCGCGCTGTCGCAAATGTACTCTGACTGAGCGGCAACCTAAGCGAGACGCAGCCACGTTGTGTGCAGCTGTGGCATCCTCGCATACCACGCGCCTGTCCATGGTTGCTAAATGTACTTTTCATTCAAGATTTTGTTGGCACATTAAAGGATATTTATTAGTAATGTATAATCTAGTACAACTCAGTGACCTCACAGTAGCCACAAAGCAAGTCGGATACCAAATGTTATGCTGATGCCACGGACAAAAATGGTTTTACGTGCTTTTTCATGAGCAGTTTGGAAGGTTTGGCAACAGTGTAAATGTAGAGTTCACTTCGACTCAAAACAAATGTCATTAATATTTGTGATAGAGCAGAGTTATGTATATCCACGCAAAGAGGAAAGATTATAGTTTCTTACAG
The DNA here is from genome assembly GCA_024449915.1 of Sweltsa coloradensis. Classification (NCBI taxonomy): domain Eukaryota; kingdom Metazoa; phylum Arthropoda; class Insecta; order Plecoptera; family Chloroperlidae; genus Sweltsa; species Sweltsa coloradensis. The sequence goes on along the minus strand of JAMZAV010000159.1, from coordinate 1,727,924 downwards.
TATGAATATAATTCCTGTCCGTGGTCGGGTTCTCGCGCTATCGCTTACGAAACATTTAGCACGGGTTAATCGCCTATACCACGCTGACCGGAGAGAACCAGACAACGCCCACTTAGGTTCCCTATTCGTCAGTTTCAATTGCCCAGCGATTCTGACCAAACAGGTGGGGCTACAACGTTCATATTTTACATGGACATTAAGGTAATAGTGATGTAATTCCCTTTGAAAGAAAAAGTTTTAAAAAATTCCTGGAAGGCTTCTAAATAAAGGTTTCAAAATAAGCCTTATATACAGGCATACAATCAACAAGTAACTACGTGGCAATAATCGCCTACATTGTTTACAAAAAGCAAGTCTTTGGACCACTATATTTTTTCATTCTATTGTTAATTGGTAATACCATAGCAATTAAATCGACTTTGATAAAATTATTATATTTTAACATAATTTTGCAATGGAACTTGAAAAAGTAATGAGATCCCACACATAATAAAACCTTGTAAAAATACAGTTAAACTTTACACACTCAAAAGAAATGAGATCTAAAAAAAGTGCCAAGCTCATCTACTTTTCCACATTTGCGCATTCTTAATTCATAAAAGTACAGTGTCCCATAACAACATCCTTGAAAAGCTTGGCAAAATAGAATTTGCATGACCATTACGTGAAAATTAATTAGAAAAGAAGAATTTAAATGAACTATTACGTTTAAATTAATAGTTGCAAATTCTATTTTGCCAAGCTTTTCAAGGATGTTGTTACGGGACACTGTACGTTTATGAATTAAGAATGCGCAAATGTGGAAAAGTAGATGAGCTTGGCACTTTTTTTAGATCTCATTTCTTTTGAGTTGAGTGTGTAAGGTTTGGCTGTATATTTACAAGTTTTTGTTGTGTGTGGGATACTATAGACGATAAAAATTCACCTTTGAACAGCAGCGATTAGCATTAGTAGTTGACTACTTTAGAGAGCTTTTAGAAAAGTTACAGCTATAAGGGCTCATTTTTACTCCATATACAATTTTTATACTTAAAAATTGAAGCACTTCTATAAATAACTTAATGTTTACGTATAATGGACTCGGCTATGGAAATAATGTATATTGCCATGTTGTAAACTGACGTAGGATTGTCTGCACGATAGGTAAATTACGATTCAGTCAGGTTGTAGTCATGCGATAAGAATGAGATTATCCCGCGGCTGCATAGAAATCCCTTGTATTTTACAAGTGAAATACCAGAGAAGCTAATGTCGGAGTCGAACTCTCGATCTTCTACTAGATAATGCATGAGCATGATGCCTGGCGGCTTCTTCAGAAACACATCCGTCGACATGACAAGTGGTAATGTGTTCATGTCAGGGATTATGCACCAGATACAATCTGGGAATAAACGTGCATCTTATAACTTCTTGAAGGGGTAGTTACTCGCTAGTAAAAAATATATATTCCCGATAACGAGTAGAAAAAATAGGTCCGCCATGAGCAGGAAATATAAACGCGGGTCATGACGCAACTATTTAGCCAGTTGGAAAAATAATTCCGCAAGAAACACAGTGGCAATATTTTTGTCCAGCTACGATTTGCAACAACTTAAAAATTAACATGTTAAAACAACAGAACGCACGAAATGGTAAGCTTCCTGTTTAAATAACCTGCCATAGTGTGTATAGTGTCTTTCTGATTACTAATAGTCGGTGTATATAACATATATTATTCTCGGCCTGATGGAATGCACACTTAAATTTATTGCCTCACAGTTATCAACTAACTGGCATGCTTAGCTTTAACAGCAATCACATTAGAAAAATACCTTTGCAATAATTATTGTTTATGGTCACTTAAGTCCACTTTACCTCACTAGGCAGTCTTGTATTGTCGCGAGAGAGAACGCAATCTTGATGTATCCATCACTATGGGAGTATATCCGACCGCAAATCTGCCGTTTTCCTTGAGGCTTCTATTAGTCTTATTCCAAAAGGTACGAAAACCGCGAACATAGCTTCCTACAAGTAATTTAAATTGCAAATCGGTTGTCTGCGGCTAACATTCTCAGAATTATGAAATTTTAATTTCGTATTCGTAGTATAAATAATTTAGATATTGTGATAAGGACATTGCACTGTTTAATCACAAGGAAGTACAATTTTATATTGAAACTTTCCTTGATAATGTTCCAAAACACGATCAAATTTGGTTTTGAACGAGACGAAGCTCCCACAAACCCAACCCCGTGTTTTAGCGTTCTACGAAATATTAACCACGCTATGCGGCCATCATTTAGAATTTAAACGTACGAGCTTCTAGGAAGTATGAAATTATGTTACGTGAATTGCCTTCTGCTACAGTAGTAATCCAAGGCAAGTCATCCTCTGGCCGCCCATGGTCATTCCGAGGTGCACTTTATGTTCCAGTCCTGAAGATGACCCAGGCCGACTTTTGATGCTTTGTCGGCATGGGTGGTAAAGCAAAAACACTCACAAATAACAGCTTTTAACGGTGACAGTAACGGTGCATTTATAATCAACTAAACTATTTCATATTTATTTAGGGTTAGACTACTGTTAACGAATACTTAAAAAGTATTAACAATTTGTCTGTTGATTGCCTAACACGTAATAAAAAGAAACCGGCCAAAACAAATTTGGTTCCCAGCGAGAGAATAGATATGTTTCAAAAGCATATCAAGACTCACGTAAGATCAGTCTTTCAAATATCATAGATTCAAGGATTTTCTTTGTGCAATAAGATCGAATGAAAAATGGATTATTTAGACATGAAGTGGGTGTAGGTTACATAGATTTAAGTTTGAACATTCATCTTAGACTTAAACAATGATCATATCAAATTCTAAAATATAATAGTTCATTGGAATGATAATTGCATATCAAGGAAAAAGAAGTACCTAGGTACCGTTTTCATTATTTTTCAACTGCAAAGTAATATCGCTAAATCACTTCGTGCTGCTTTTGACAACGCACGTGTAACAAACAAATTACAAAACAAATAGCACGGAAATAATTATGGTGTTAACGTATACAATAGAGTGATAGTTTGTACGGTTTTCATAATAATTGTTTTGAAGAAAGAGTAATGATTTACCTTTTCTTGGCCTTATGGTAACGTAATGCAAACTCAGTACGCAGTTCTTCAATTTCATATTATTTACTATTTAATTAAATTATCAAATTAATTACAACTTCCATTCTGTGTGTGTATTCTGTTTTTGTTAATTTACCTCTCCAAAGCTTGGGCCTAATACCAACATTGCTATGGTCAAGTTATCACAATGCAAATAAAAACCAAAAGATGTAGAATGTTATATTTTCGCTCTCTTAATTTTTTTACCTGATTAGAAGCTCTAACCGTTTCAAATTCAAATTGAAAACTTGAAATCACGTAACAGTTTGTAACGTACAATGAAATTGGCGCTATATCTAAAAAGAAACTCAATGTTATGAATACATTGAGCATCCTTCAATTTTTATATGTTTATTCTTCACGTTTGTTATCCGTTGGGTAGTTCAATGGAGGAGTTTGTCTAACAACATGCATCATTCCCTATAAAGTATGTAGGCCTTCCGACAACCACCTTGATTTTAAATAAATAGCGCATATTTGTTACGACCTGATAATAGCCCCACATTGCAGTACCTTTGAATGACCCAACTGAATTGCTATTGCGGTATTACAGTTTACAGATCGACTAACGTCATGCCGTGGTTGCAACATTTTAACCACATATCAAGTATAGTGTTTACTGTTTACATTTTAAAACTAAGTTCAATAAATTCTCGTGATAGAAAAACCTGATCAGCCTAACCATAAAGTCTACAACTAAATTGGCATTAGGTTGCCAGCAAGCGACGTAACTTACAACTTTGACCCGCTCTCACCTCTGGCGAACATTTACATACATTATCCACCCAGCATTGACACGGTGAATTACTGTTCAAGGTACTGGGGACGTGGTCAAACCTACAGCTGCGGTGCTGATTTTACCTGCAAATTAGGAAAAACATTCACCATCCAACGCCCACGCCTAAACGAACAGTCGAAGAGTTGTTTGAAGTGTGTTTGGTCAAGTAGGCAGCTCGAACATGTACGACGTAGAAATAGAGGTAAGCCAAGTAAATAAAATAATGTTTAAGTATTCTACAATAATTGGTTCTACAATCAGTTGAGATTTTGTGCAAAAACTGCGAAGTTTTGTGTACAGATTCATGCAAGGATGTTAGATCTCAATGTGGTTGGAGCGTACCATGAAGATTGAATCGTACTGAATAAATCTGTCTGAAAAAATGACGCATATACAATTATATATATATATATATATATATATAAATATATAGTTAGTAATTGTCTTCCGGACATTCCGCCGTTGTTGAGTTTGCTGCTACAGACCTTTCCTGTCGCCTGGCACTCGACGTTTTCGCCAGAATCAATCTGGCTGATCACGAGTCACTCACTGTACGTCTTCCTTCTTCAAGAACACGCACCGACGACAAGTCTCCAACCCAACTGCGCGCGTCCTCGATCGAGTTTGCATGCCTCCTATTGTGGTGGAATAGTGCGGGGCGAGGTTGTATTGAAATGCAGAGATTTGTACTGTGTTGCTCGAGAGGCTCTTGTGTAGTAGCGTTTGTTGTGTCTGAAGTGGTATGTGTTTGTTTACCACTTGGTATTAGCAAACTCAAACAAGCGCGAATGTCCGAAGACAATTACAACATACAATACGTCGCGAAAACTTAAGACAAACATAAATATATATAATATATATATATATATATATATATATATATCAAAAAAAATTACAATGTTCACAATATTCAAATAAAATGAGTATACTTTAAAACTGACAAGCAACATATAAACAACAAATAAATCTGAATAGTTCCTTCGAAAATATCCGGCCACGTGAGATTTCTCTTGTTAACAAATTCAAGACACAATCTCACGAACTCTTCGAAATATCAGTCATTTAATTTTTTCTTGCGTGTTTGACAACTGAACGTGACACTGGACATTTTTAAAAGGGAGAAAGATACGTGTCTTTGCTAATCGCGTGAAGTAAAAATGTGAATATAGTCCGGTTCTTCACCTAGGACCGTAATCTAGGACGGTAACAGACAGAGTCATGATGTGGAGTAAATGAGGGGAAGGGCGTGGGCGTGTTGGGGGGGGGGGAGTTGAGGTATGTGGAAGTACGTGATACAATGAGAATGCATCGTAATTGATAACCTGTTGGATTGTGGGCGTTGGTCGGGGAGTTACTTTGGGGAGGAGTAAGGGGGAAAGTCGTGTCTTCTGTGTGCGATGACTCGAGAAGTTGAGTGATGTGAACCAGAAGTTGCGGAGTATGTTTCCTTGGCGTGTTTATCACTAATGCACACTCCCATGTATTTGCCAATGTCAACCAACTGGCTATGTCACTTTCAGGCATCTCATTAATCAGGTGCAACTACATAAGACGCTGGTTGTAAAATCAAGACCTCGCCTACATTGTTTACGTTAGAAACACTTTACACAATTTTAAAGCTGCGTTGTTAAAAAATACTTCTGAAAAAGCGTTTTTTTTCTTAATGTCACAGTCGTCAATTATAATAATACAGATGCATCTGTAATGACTAATAACTGTATTTATTGTTGCTATATTTTTGCGAAAATATACTTAAACACGTAAGGCGAGGAAATGATAAAATAAAATATTGATATTTTAATTCGAGGGGCTAATTCATCAGTTTCTAAAACAAGTTGACTACTTTCCTGTCTCCAGGTTTCCCATCGCGTAACATTATAAGAAAGAGACCTTTTTTCCTTCGCAAATTGCGTAGTTTTCCTAATTTATCTAAATGATGGAGGAGGTTGCATCAACAATGGAGATGTATATTTCGTAGTTTCCGACGCGTTAAACTGCTAGCCATGAACACAGTTAAGCGTGCGCACCGAAATAGAAATAATAAACTATGGGAACGATAGTTCTAATTTCGAGAACTTAAATTGCTCACGTAAAAGATCGAATCATTTGCGGTTGTGTGACTGTCGACTGACGAAGAATGGTTGTCATGGACCTACAGTTAGTTGCTTTACCCTATATTTTGCGTTGTAAAAATATCGTAGGTAAGGAATGGGAGGGTAAGACCAGCAAGAAGCAATCTAATAGATGGATATTATAGTGGTTTAGAGGCCTACTGACCTTTTGTGCGTCTCATTTATTCTATAAGGAAAACTTACACACATTAAAATTGGGAATTTAAACAGTAATATGTCATTACGCACAGAAATAGATGACTCTACATCGAAAGTTTATTGTTGTGTATAAAATGGAATTAAAAATCTAATGATTGCTTGATTGCGTCAGACTGTGAAACCTTTTAGAGCACATTATATATTTTTACAATTCACGTATTACAGTGATAACACTCATGTCTTATTATACGAGAGTAAAAATAATAGCTTACAATACAAAAATGCTTCATGATTGCATAATTGAAATGAACAAGAAAATAGAGAATCTTCATATACATTATCAAACATATTAATTAGTATTTAAAAGAAACTTTAATAGAAAAGATAAATGCTATTTAACAATTAGTTGAACTTAACACTGCTCTTACTGACGTGTGCAAAAATAACAATATTCGAAAAGTTCACTTTTTAAAATATTGCTACATAATAAAAACTTATTTTCCCATTTAAGAACAGTGTTAAATTCAATTAATTATTAAATATTAATTAGTATTGACGTTTTAAACAAGTTTATGATAGACTATTCGAGTGCACGAGTGGATCGATGTAAATGTAACTTAACACTACTCCAACATTCAATATTGTGAACATATAAAGTTTATCACCGCGCTTGTGCGTCTGTTCGGTGCGTGTACTTCATACGCACGGAGACGCCCCCCGCAGAGCCCCTCTTGGAGCCAGATGCCAGATTAGCGATGAATTGTGGCCCTACGATCAAACTCGTATACACTACTGGGTCAACGTTCCCGCCTCCCATTTGAAAGGTTGACAACATGAACTATTATTGAACAGTTTATCTGCAATCTGGTAACAACAATACCTTTTGTGAATTGATTCTATCGTTGCTGGATTAATTCATGCAGCCATTTAAAAATGTGACGTCGTATAATATATTGACCTGTGTCAGTGATATAATAATGTACAACTACACGAGAATCAGAACCGAGAACCCCCAAGCCTATACAAACTGGTGGATATCATAAGCAGACCGGCACCTCCACCAATAGATTTCATAAACCTTCAAAACGAGATTCAAAGATTTGTATTACAAGCAGGTTAACGGATGAGATTATAATATGTGTTCTGCGATGGTCTATTCGTATTTTTTTAAATCACTTATATAGTTAGTAGGTTATATTTTAGATGTTTGTTAAATGTTAATTTTCCATTTCAATGTATTTTTTATCAATTGAGTGTTATTCTGTGTCGTAAGGCAACAGCGCTGGCCACACAGACCAATAAAGGTTCCGGGTTCATTATATTCAGAAATATTGATTTAATCTATTTGGCATAAAGTTATTTTTGTGGTTACATTATTTTGGTTCAAAACACTTGTTATGTTCAATATTATTGTAATTGGTCTTTCTTCGTTAAAACTCAAGATATCACACATACCCATCGGTAATATCCAGTTATTCGTGTATTTAAAGAAATGTGAGTATTTTAGGCCATGCCTACCTATCTTGTTGTGCCTCGTCGTCCACCAATAGAACACAACAAACCGCTGAATGTTATATACCATGGTTATACGTGGACCGGCACCTCCACCAATGAGGCAAACAATGGGCACAATTACATGACCATTCTACCTCACACTTTCATTGAAGCTACACCCTGCAAGTATGAAAAACTTAAGATTGTAGTTTCTTGTTCGCACCTGTACCAATGTGATGAATACTGAATATATCACACAACCCGGCGCCTCCACCAAAACTCTGGAAATTGTTATCCGGACCATTAACGGTATCACTGTTACACCAAGACTGAGCTAAGTATTTTCAATACTATATCTAACATATAGCTGGATATCGTGGCATAAATGATATCGCATCGTTAAATGATAATAATACTTATTTAAGTAATATTCTTCCTACATAGAATATGTTTACTGTTAACATCTTACAAACCGCAATCTTATTTCACTCTGAAAAGACTTGGCAGTGTATATCGTAGGCTCAATATCGAGTATCAGTTGTATACAAGTCATGGCTGCTTAGTGCCAAGCTTCAGAGTTACCGCTAAACATTAACACACCCTTTTTACGTAAAATAATGTGATGTTGATGGGTTTTAAAGCTCCAATGTGGCAATCGAAATCTATATCCTACATTGTATCATCTCGATAAACATAAAAAGTGGATGTTATAAATATGAAAACTGGTTTGCTACAGTATCAGAAATTACTGGGGTATTAATTTCGATTCGATCAATATCTTAACCTCGATACGCTTAGCACTGACATATTCATAGGCCGACACTTCTTGATATTACTGTAAGAAACTATTAGAAACGAGCTTTGCATGTTTGCGTAGAAGTTGACCAGTTTTCCAATCAGATAAGCAATTTAAGCAAATACAGTCAAGCTGCTAAAGTGATCTATTTAGATATTGGATAAAATATAATGTTATTTACATTTTTTTTTAAAATAGAGGCTTGTAGGCCTATGTGCTTGTCATTACAAAGTAATAACAATAATACAATGTAGACAACACATTTGACTGAATTGTAGTCTAGAACTTAAAAGTAAAAAGTGTTTCAGTTGCTTGTACTATTTTGTGTTTGTATATAACTTTGTTATTTGAGGGGGAGGGCAATCTAACGCGACGTGTTCATGGCAGCAAAAGCAGAACGTTATTTTACTGTATGTGTATGTGTATGTGTGTTTACTGTGTGTGTATGTGTGAGTGTACACTAAAAAGTACTTTTATGATGTGCTTATTGATAAATTAAAAATAATGAATTCAATTACAATTCACAAACAACCTCAACAAACTCCTACGAATGCCTAGTATATGTATATATATATATATTAAATGTGCCCCGTGTACCTTGCCCAGTTGCCTTACAATGGGCACACAGCTATGAGTCACCACAATTCTTGAAACAATTTAAATTCATGGTTGGACTATCCTGGGATCGGCCCTACGTCCATGCATTTACTATTAATTCTGTTGGGAACAATGCGAGTGTTGCTGTTTGCATACACCATCGAGAACTGTGTGTACAACGTTCGTATAGCAAGGTGAGCTCGTCCGGCATATTTCAAGCATAGTACTTTATCTGGCTGTCAGACGTTTGCTCTATAATATATAGCGTATCCCGGACACTGAACGTTGAAATGTATTCTCGCATCAAGACTGAGTACAAACACTGAATTGCAAGTGCCATTGGTCAGGTTCTTGCATATCGCAGTTCACTGCCTTGACTTGAAACCCTCGGGCGGAAATTTTAATCTTTGCAACAATAATAGTCACGAAATTGCAGCCTTCAGTAATAATAATAATACTTTGACAAAAAAAATACCGCGAAACATTGTAAGATTCGTTGTTATTCTTGTGTTGAATAAGAACCACGAACCGTTTCTTTATACAACGTACAGGAACCTTCAACTTTAAAGAGTTCATCATCAACGATGACTCGTACAACTCAAGGGGCCAAGAAATTTAGATTGTCAATAACTATTCCGACCGGCGTCCCCCCATTGGCTATCCATGACGTCACCGTAAGAAGCCACTCACGCCGCTGCTCCTGCCAAGGTCAGCCACAAGTCCGGCTTACCATACGAGTTGTAAAGACGGGCATTCCAACGCGAACACGGCTTTCATCTCAACAACCTATACCTACCTACAAGCCACCATTAATTACTACTTACGAAATAAATTCAGAGCCGAAATCAAATCGACAGAATATGTAAATCAATCAATAATTATTAAAGATGATGATGGTGATAAATATGATAATCATCATGGATATGATTTTTTAGGTGGACCTGAACGTGATTTGGATACGATTAAAATCTCAATCTTTCCGTGGCTAAAAAGTCTGGGAAGTGTTTAAAGTATAAAAAAGGGATGACTTAAATTGGTCTGGTTTGGATGGAGTCGCCCGAAGAATGTAATAGACGGACCAGCTGGCCTTGGTACAGGGCTTAGAAGCACTACAAAATAATACCAACACATAGTCTAAAACTTATCTTTGACCACAAAATCACAATTTTTAAAAAATATTGAAAAAATATATATTAACATTATTATGATTTAAATTTAACTCCTACTTATTTAAGTTTTAGCTTACCGGGTACTAAATATGGCAAACACAACACGATTTTGTATTTTAAATATATAATTAAAATTACTAATTTTAAATGTGTAGTGTTTGTACACATACGTGTAGGATTTTATTTTTAGCTTTAAATCTAGCCAAATGCATTGGGAACGACGAAAGTATAACCCAAAGTTTAAAAAATATAAAAATATATTTGTAAAGGAAACCTGAAACCACGCTCGTAAACAAATACTTTCTTAACACCTCTAGAACAGCAAATTATTTTATTATTTCGGCATTCGATTGGAATGTATGGCGATAATCGATATAACTATAAGTTATGTTTTACGTTATAAAGTAAAGTACTATAATTTGTATCGACAGATATGGAAAACACCTACGGATTATGATAGATAATGGTCTACTATAAATGTTGACTTTTAGGTTGGCCTTCGAAGAATTTCACGTTTACCAATAATAGCAATAATTCAAATACTTGAGACGCCAGGTTGACAATAATGTTTGAAAAAGTTATTTCATGGAAAATAAAAAACAGATTAATTTGTACAGAATACTATTGACTTTTGACTGAATATTTTCCAGCGTAGAAAGAAAACAATTTTTTTGTGGTTTTCGCGATGATGAACACGATATAATGTAATATATTCATATTGTGTTATAGGTAGAGATGTGCAATTTTTTTAAAGTTTGAAAATTCGCACCTTAAAAATAAAATTTTGCGATTTTCGTTATACAACTAAAAAAAAAGTTTTAAGTCACCAGTATCACAAATTCTAGGACAATTAATGACTAATTTAAAAGAAAAACTAGCACATGAAAGTGAGATTCAGTTTTAATTTTAAGCTTAATTTCAGACTTCAGTTTTCAAAGCTTCCGACAGATTTTTTACCAGGATTAATTTTTGACTACCCGGCACCTCCACCAAAAGTACGAAATTATGCATTTTTTGTGTAATGTCGATATTTTGATATAAAGTTTTTAAACTTGTCCCACAATCCACCAAATGTACCAGTCAGAATTAATTTAATTTCGACTACCTACCCGGCACCTCCACCAAAACTTAAAAAAACTGAAATTTCGTGACCTAATTCGCGTTTAAAGACATAATTGCTGATTTCTCCACTAGTTCGCGGTATCAACTAAAGTATCGCGAAAATTCGCGAATTTGAAATTGGTACCTTTCAATCACAATTCAGGTGATTCATGTGCAAACTAAATTTGAAGGGATTATTGCAACTTAAAAAACAAAATCGCGAATTTCGTTCTCACCATTTTTGCACATTTCTAGTTATAGGCTAAAACACTATAATCGTGGTTTACCTAAAATCATGACGGGGCAGGTTTGTCAATATAGGGCTGTAGATCTAATCAATCAATGGCACACGACCAAACTCATGATCATTAATTATGACTCATTGGCGTCGTTGTACTATTATTTGTTATAATGTTGAAAATCCATTTTGTTTAAAGTTCTCTTTAAAGTTTCAATTATTTCTTTTATCACCCTCTCTTTTTCTGACAGGTTTGGTGGCTAAGACCAAGGCGCAAGGCAGGCATTTAAGATCTTTAAAATGTTGTTTATTATTATACATCTCGTTTTACAAGTTTTTTTTATGTTTGGTCCTCGATACGAAATGGTAATAAACATTTTGACCCTTGACTGATAAAAGTTGGTCATCACCATAGTAAAAAGGTCAAGTGGGGATTAATGTAAAAGTTACTCACAAAACTGGATTAAATGCCTACCAACTTAATTTCGTACAAAATCGCAATGCTAATAGATATAATATCTCCGATCATAGTATCCAGTTGCATTACAGATACTATCTTTAGCATCGTCCTATGCATTTGCATGCGAAGTAAAGCTAGCATTGTGGCAAGAGATCAATCGACCAGCAACTTCACACAATGGCACAAGTAGGCCTAATCTAAGGTGTCATGGTTAAGTCTAACGTCTATAATCCGGTGAATATTGTGGGATAAGACTAAGCATGATTGATGAGTAAAACAAGTGGACGAAACTACGAATGAAGCATAATGGTACTCTGGCAATAGCCCTAGGTCCACCTCAAAATGATAATACATGCTGTGACATGTTTATGTGAATAATTTGGACTTGTAAATGGACTCTCTGGTGACTGGAATTTTAAGATAACACCCCTACTATAGAACTGAAACAGCGACCCACTGGAAAATCAAGCGAGCTCTTCAAATAGGACACACTGGGACCAACTGGAAAATCAAGCGAGCTCCCCAAATAGGACACACTGGGACCAACTGGAAAATCAAGCGAGCTCCCCAAATAGGACACACTGGGACCCACTGGAAAATTAAGCGAGCTCTCCAAATAGGACCCACTGGGACCCACTGAAAAATCAAGCGAGCTCCTCAAATAGGACACACTGGGACCGACTGGAAAATTAAGCGAGCTCTCCAAATAGGACACACTGGGACCAGCTGGAAAATCAAGCGAGCTCCCCAAATAGGACACACTGGGACCAGCTGGAAAATTAAGCGAGCTCTCCAAATAGGACACACTGGGACCAACTGGAAAATCAAGCGAGCTCTCCAAATAGGACACACTGGGACCAACTGGAAAATCAAGCGAGCTCCTCAATAGGACACACTGGGACCAACTGGAATGTCAAGAGAGACACATTTTTTTTAGATAAACAGAGATCTCCCAAAACTTCGCTTTTTTGGAGTGTATAATGGAAGTCGAAAAGTTGTCCATAATGAGGGACCCATCTGGAATACGAAGCGAGCTCCCTTACTGGGAGACACAGAGGGACCCACTGGAATCCGAAGCGAGCTCCCTTACTGGGAGACACAGAGGGACCCACTGGAATACGAAGCGAGCTCCCCTACTGGGAGACACAGAGGGACCCACTGGAATACGAAGCGAGCTTCCCGCGCCTTTGCTCTCGTTCTTTGCGGCCAGGAATGCAGCGCAACAGCATCCTACAAGATGCCTCCATGTTTTACAGCACAGAGTCGATGGCAATCTCGTTTTCAACCTGAGGACATGTTATAACAACGCCTTCATTTACATGCCAATAATCTATACTTACTAAAATATAATACTTCCTGTAGGTGATGATTAGAGAATAACACTTACAATTTCATAAATATTACGTTTGATTTAGATTTCCATTTGAAGGAAGTTTGCACTTGACTTGAGGAATAATCAGCGAAAATCAATGCATGTTTATTAGTTATGGAGATAGCCGTAAACTAGTCATGATCCGTTTCCCTTATAAGGAAGAAATCGATCTGTTTTAAATCGTGCGTATCTGAATATGTATCTTCATTGAGTCGTAAATTGAATAACGTGTCCTCATGCTCTCCTAGGTAGATTATACTCGGAGATATTTGTGCGTTTCCGTGACTTCGATCCATAAACCAGAAAGGCAAACTTACGAGGTAAAATCTTGATTGGAAAAATGAAATAATCTTAGAGGGAAAATGATTTCTCTAAGTAAAACCACATCAAGTTTGAAAGGCAAATTTTATTAAAAATGACTACGGCTTGATTAAAAAATTAAACGACGACTCGAATGGACTTTACTATTAAATTGTGCAACGCTGCGGTCGGTGAGGTTATTGTCTGACTACAAGCCGGGTATCCTTGTAGTTGTAGTCACGAGTTGAGACCTTCGTGTAGGCCTCCGACATCGTGTGTGCGAAGACGAAGACGCACTCAACTCTTCTCGTCACGAGTGAAGACAGTCTATACATGCGACGAGTACACTGTCCTCATAGGCAAGAGAAGGACGCCCTATCGGCTGCACTTCCATGCGGGTTTATCTTTATTGGACAACTTTCTATAGTTTGCATAATATTTGTCTTATTGACATGGCCGTCAAGGTAGCAAGCATTTCAGTGCATTACCGTAGCGGTGTGTTGACGTTTAGTATTAATAGCCCGAAAGACCCCTCGACCCGCGACTGAGTGAGCGATTAAGATAAGCATAAGGTGTGGTTGGTTACCTGTGGTCTCTGAGGTGGTCCTGGCGTCGGAAGGCCTTGCCACAGATATCACACGAGTACGGGCGCTCGTCCGTGTGCGTCCTCTCGTGAATCAACAGGTTGTACGACTTGGTGAACTGACGGTTGCAGAACTTGCAGATGAACTGCTTCTTGGGCCGGGAAGCGCGTCCCGGCGCCCTCAGCAGGCGTCGGTCCAGGTGAGGGTGGTGTGGCCCCGGGTTGAACATCCCAGGGGAACCACCAGGGAAGCCGGGGAACGCGGAGGGTCCGGCTCCACCGCTGGAGCTCGGCCCGAAGAGGCCACTCGGAGGCCCGTAAGGGTGGTGAGAGGTTGGGGGTGGGGGCGCACCGGACATGCCCTCGAGCAGCACCGGGGCTTGTGCCTGTCCTCGGTGGTGGTGCGGTAACAACATGGCCGCCGCCGCCGCAGCGTGGGCCGCGGCGGCCACACACGCCGCCTCCTCCCGTAAAGCAAGTTCCTTTCTTTTGTCGGCCATTAGAGCCATGAAATCAAAACTCGTTGATTTCCTCACTCCCGAGTACGCGATCACTCCTCCGCCACCGGAAGACCCGCCGCCTCCCGAGCGCTCCTCGAGCTTTCCTCCGGCATCGCCTCGGGATCCAGACTCACGGTTAGAAGTCGCCTGCTGGAGCAGTTCGGCGGAGATGAGGGGGTGGAGGTCGCCGCCGTACGAGACGAACCGCGAGGGGACGACGGGGACGAACGCGGACGACTCTCGGTGGTGATGCGACATCGTCCCCGACCCTCCGACGAGAAGAGTCCGCCCCCGAGACCGGCGGCTGCGGCGGCGAGGTGGTGGTGGTAGGACGCCAGCGACACCTCGAAACCACCGCTGTTCCTCGAGGTGCCGAGGCCCGACCGTCCCGACGACGACCCCGCGCGCGACGGGCTGTGGTGGAAGCCGGCGTCGGACCCTCGCGGCCGAGACAATTGGAGGGGGAGCGCCTCATCGCGGGACGTCGTGGTACTACTGCCCGACGCCGCGTCGCTTCCTTCGATTGGCATGGCGCTAGGTTATCTGAAAGCTCCACATTCGCCGTCTGTGGACAGAAGAAACACATCAATATGACTTTCATGCAGATGTCAATATAGTTCAAGAGCACTGGTTCTATATTAAAACATTGAATACATTCATGTAGGTTCATGTAATTGGGAGGGAACAAAGATGGAGTCAGAAGGTTGTCTGATTCATTATAACGCCCGCCCCCCCCTCCCCCCCCGTATTGAAGGCTAACAAATTAAACTTTTTTCAATTGCATTTGTAGCAATGTTCAACAAGCTTCATAATTACTCACAAACAAAACACTATTAAAGTTCAAGTACAAATAGAATCTGAATTGAATCTTGCACAAATTAAAACAACAAAAAGCTATTTACCGTATTGCATATTTTTGGCCGAATAAATTCTTGTGACTGGCATTGACACAGCTTTGAATTTATATCGAGCATCGTACGATACGATCGGATCTGCAGAAAAAACTTACAGTTGTACACACCAACAAGTTGACGCAATGGTAGGCTTTATATACGTGCGTATTAGTGCGCCAATGAAATGAAATGTACTATAATAAAATAAAATTTAACAGTCAGGAAATAATTCAAATCGGCTATGCACAATATTCTAGTTCTTCACGAAAAGGGCTTTATAAAATAAATAGGCCTACTAGGCCTACTCTTTCTTTGTTAGAAACTGACCCCAAATGTGTGTTAGTGGACCGACCAAAGTATTTAAAATTATTTCAAAACCCCCGTAAGATAGAATGCTGAGTGCTTTGTAGACAATTTGTATGCCTGCATTTAAAAAATGTCCTGCTGTATAATAATTTGGAAGTTAATTATCTTTAATGTATTCTTCATCTCCGAGCCGCCGAGGTGTATCATTACTTGTCATTACATTGCAGTTGTTATTTCCTAACGGCCCGAACTTCATCAGTACGTCATGTAACTAATGTATGTACTGCCTCTCTCCATCAGGGGTATCCAAGAAACAATGCACCATCAGGCCGACAAAGGTAGTAGTCATAAACAAGCAGACCATTACCTTTGTTGCATTTAAAAATTTCAATACATTTCTTTTGTAACTCAAGTTTCATAAATTAATATTTAAAAGATAGGCAACAAAGCCTAAAAGCTTCGTTGTTATGCCAGTCTGTCCGTGCGTGAGTCACGTCTCACGATAAAAACCGAACAAACTCCATAGCGGTACGTTTATTTTGAATTGACAATGCCTTCCAAAAAGAAAGGAACAATATATATTTGGTGACCATTGGATTCAAGGGGGAGGGGCTACAACTTTTCAAAATATACTTATTATGTACTCGGTATCTCCATCCACCTAGGATTTCAATCCATGATAAGATTTTATTAAAATAGATTCTTCTTTGACAATCTGTTGATTAAGTAGCAATTCGCTTTTAATTTTCGGTACTCCCACCCCACGTGCTTGCAATCATGACTGAAGCTTTTTTTAGGTTTTCCTTATTCAAAAGAATAATGCTTGAATGAAACTTTTATAAAAAAGAGTTTGTAATTTCCCTCCTACGGGTGTGTTTTAAATCCTCAGAAATTGAGGCACATTCAGGGTTTAGATATCATTGTAAAAGCCTTAAAGTGGGTAAAATTCTATTATATATTATTAATATATTAATATTAATTAGCTAGGGAAAGTTCGCCTAAAAACGCTTTATAATTATATTATTTTGAATCCATCTGAAAATTTCATTTGAATGCTAATTACATTTAGCAGTAGGTAAAATATTGAAGGACCAAACCAAACGCGACCTCCGATTGACATGCGTTTTTGTTTGAGAGTCCTTTAACAAGGATGTCAAAGAATAATTTTGGTGACCGTGGTTCTTGCCATGGGGGTGAGACTAGTAGTTTCACCCAAAATTGACATAGAAATACCCGGCGCCTCCACCATCAATGAGACTACACGAACAACAACTTATTTTTATTGTTGTATGCATTTGATACTTGACACCGACACCAACGAGATTGGTACGGTGGAAAGAAACTTATGAAAAATACGTATTTAGAGTCTACCCACTCAGTCATATATATCTGATTTTCAGTAGGGGATACTAATTTTAAAGTCGACCTAGCCAACCCTGTAGGCGCCGACACCATTGACGAGCGAACAAGGACCAACTAGATACCAGCATATTTAAGTTGGAAACACCAATCAATCAAGCTGGACACGATTACACCTGCGGACAGCGCCAGAATCAACAAGGCTAATTCGGAACAACCTTATGAATTTCATATGTGCCTCGTTGCTCGGACGGCTCCATAGCCACAGTTTACACATTCCTAAGCCAAGAACTGATAGACTTAAGCCCAAATAAGAGGTTAAAAACTTCTGCCTAAAACGGTAATCGAACCCTGGACATTCTTCATTGGAAGCAGAGCCTCTAACCACAAGACCAACGAACCACCCACCCACTCATTTTTACGTTCTTCTTTGGCGATCTGTTGAGAAAGTTGCTTCGCTCCCTTTTTAGTTCTTCCGTACCCGTGCTTGTTAACAATAATATTTGATAATTTCGAATTATACTACAGAAAAAGGACCTTCCTTGAACATGCAACTTGCAATCAACTTTATTTCAGTTGCTTATACCAGTTGCAAGAGTACTGTGCCTAAAGTCCAAATTTTACCAGGAGCAGTTTCGATTGTTTGGTCAATGGGCAGCTGCTTCCTGTATATCCGATTGTGAATCACCCACTGAATAAACAAGATTTAGTAATTTTCACTCTTACATCACCTGCTAACATTGTATCAATATCATCATCCCTCATGGTATTCCTCCAGGCGATTTCATTTGCATTTGTTTTCAATGCTGTAAACTATTCTCGTATTCGCCTGTTTAGATTGAAGTCCGGAGTTGATCTAAGTTACATTCACATCAGCTGTAGGTGTAGGCCTATTTATTTAACATGTAGTTAGAAACCACGAAGGGTATTCTTATCTGATTGTATGTTTGTGTAAACTTTTTTCTTTTTTTTTTCTTTTTACAATAATGAATTATTGCCAGGCATGTCTCCCACCAGGGAAAAAGTAAATTGAGCTAAATATTCCTACCCTTCGACATGAATTAAATCATGATTTGATCTACATGTGAATAAGCGGTTTAATTAACAATTGAGAGCACGATTGTTCGAGTCACGAGTTTAGGCACTATAGATAGACTAGACAATCATGGGGAGAGGCCCCACGATCGATCTCCAAACATACATTCAGGCATTTGGGAGACCCGGGCTCGATAACCGGGTGAGACTTACTTTTTAAATTATGGATTGATTTCCACGTAGATATAGACAGGAGTTTCGGTAACTACAAAAAGTTGACAATTACAAGTTTTAATTATACTTGCAAAATGAAGACTTGAAATAATTTGAATACCCACAGATGCAACTATATAGCATGCTTGGGTTATCGTTTTATGTTGATTTTATTGTTATTGGTTTGTTTCTACGGTACAAATGGCTATGATATTAATGTTGATGACATTTACAGGGAACCTTCGCAATCTCTTAACTTTTACCTGCCTGAAAGTAGCTCTTTTTCCGTTATTTTTTGTGGCCCTTTTGATTGCAGTTTCAAAAACAAATCAACATGAACACCCTTAAGGCTGAGTGTCGCCCGTTCTACGGCCAAAACACATTCCACGGTATATATTATTTGTTTCTGGTCATTAAATCAATTGTTACACATTTTTAAGATATGGCATTACCTCGAGAATTTTCTGCTCTTTCTCGTGAACTAAATATTTTGTGTGTAAAACGTGTAACTTTGTTTTGTTACTTTTAAAACTTTGTTCTCAATGAAAGAAAACGCGTATTCAAAGTTTTAAAAGTAACAAAAGAAAATTATATGTTTTACACAAAATATATTTATTTCACAAGAAAGAGCAGAAAATTCTCTGGGTAATGGCATATTCCTATTTTCGCAAACCTCATTCCTTATTTGCTCTCTCCCAAGTACTCCCTCGTGAAGTATAACTCCATTAAATCTTCTTTAATATCCTTGTGACTTGACCTATTTTACACAATCTTATAACTTGTGAAAATGGTACACTGTACGGGAAGCTTTTACAAACGGGCAGTTACATTTTAAACTGTGCACGGCCTGCCACGTGGGCCTAGACTTAAATGAACATATGTATCGTTACGAAAATAGTAGTCATACACTGAGTAGTACCCACATAACGTAAGTCAGTCCTCCATAATACATGCATTATTTTACTAGAATCTGCTAAAGGATTTGTTTTGAAACAATTTATAAGTTCTGTCTACTTTGAAAATGCGTTCGAGGGTAATTTCAAGTTTGCAAAATCACCACAGCTTATAAATCTTCCAAAACATTAATCAGGATTGTTGTACACATGAATCGTACTTGTATGCAACACGTACATACAGAATCGGGCACTGCGGAATGAGCTAGACATTTTTGGTGGAGGCGCCGGGTTAACTTACAATTGAAAACCGTTCGTAGCTTGTTCTCACATACAAGTGTCCAGGGAGGAATGTTCAATCTTGTTGGGGGGCTAGCCACTCCCTCTTACCCAAATGTCACCAAAAGCATTCGGTGTCGTCAGTGTTGAAGGGCAATGCCTGTTTAAAAACCGCGTGTCTTTCTCTAACGTCGTGTTCGGTTTTATCGTGAGACGTGACACACGCACAGACAGACAGACAGACAGATATAAAAGTAAATTTTACAGAGTGATCCTAAGACATGTGTATAGCAACACAAGCATGGGTACGGGAATAACCAAAAAAAGGAGCGAAGCTACTTAATATACAGATCGTCGGAGAAGAATATACATAAATTGAATGATTCGCCGTGAGTTGATGTTTTTGGTGGCGGATTCAAAATGGTGGAGGCGCCGGGTCATAAATTTTCAAACTTTCTGGGGGGCTATTCAGGAATCTTCGCTCCCTAAATCTATATTTGTAACAAATAAAAAGTGTACGATAAAATGATCTGTATTGGCGCTACGGTAAGCTAACTCAATATAAAAGTAATACGTAATAACAATGATTGATTGGATTGGATAATGCTTAACGTCTCATATTAATGCACTTTGGCTATTCGAGACGATGAGTGGTGAAAAATGAGGTTTACGTATGAACAGAAGGGAGGAGGGGAAACCCGGTACCGGCACGTAGCCTACTCCTTTCGAAAAGTAGGCCTACCAAGGGGATTAACGGCTTAACGTCTCATCCGAAAGGACGGTGTAACTTTGACAGTCATATAGGTTCCTCCACTAACCCGGACTGCCGATCGAGAAGACGTCGAGGAAAATAACAGTGATAATTCAATCGCAAAGCTAAATCGTTATTGATAGTGAGTAGTGACTGGAAGAGATCTCCATTAACTCGACTCTTGTATCCTTTTACTGCACACCATATCGCCTTTATTATACCTAGTGTAAAGTAGTTTTAAGCACCAACTCTTATCACAACTGTGATAGTGATGCTGATAGTGTACAACAGAAGTAACCACGACAACTGTTGTGTTAGAAGTGTATAGTAGAGCCATATACACAAAACCTATCACTATTGTGATAAATATAGTGCACAGAAGTAAAACAACTCAACCCCTATATCCCTAATCCCCATATTACCGTTATGACAGTGTTTTGCATTGCAGTTCACTAAACCCTATCAGTCTATCACTCTTGCGATAATGTTATACTGTACTGAAGTAAGTAGTTTTTAAAAAACCATATCAATTTTGTTATTAGTGTACAATAGACCTGTATGGCCAAGACTTATCGTTTACAGTGTTGTCCTATACGCACCATATCGCCCTTTTGATAGTGCTCTGTGGTAATGAGTTATAGTTCACAGTGTAACTAGTTCCCCTATCCCATTTATGTTTGAATAAAAGTGTGCACTAATCAAATTGTTAGTAACTTTATCGTTATAGTAGTAATATCGTTAAACTGTGGTCCTACCGACATCACTTATCATGAAGGGGATTGTGTGCCATGTACGTACACAATACAGTAGTGCGTAGATACTTGTGTACACATGCGTAGATACTTGTATACACACACAAAATTCAGTAGTGTCTCTAGATACTTTGTATGCACAAAATAATTTTGTTATGGTTTAACCGTTTATGTGTAACGTGTACTGCACAATATAACAGGTGACTACTGGCAAAGCTTTAAAAGTGGCATTACTTTGGAGAAATCAATACATTATTACATTACATCACATCGATTCCTGCAAATGTCTTGCCAGTTAATCTGCATGGAAGTAGAGCAAACAGAGTTGATATATGATCATGGCACCGGCAGTTTCAAACCCGGTCAACGTGAGGGTGGACTGTTGCGTAAACGCTGTTTTATAACAACTAGAACACCAAATTAATTTCATGATATCATATTCGAATCAGTTTCTGAAGTGTTTACTGAATGCGCTGATAGTACTCCATAATAACCCTTTCTATGACAACCTGATACGTTTATCGGAATGTTGTGCCAAGACAGTAGCCTACGCTATATAAGAACGCTGCTATGAAACAATATGCAAGTTAGATAAGTTTACTACCTCTATAAATCTGTCTTTCTGATGTGTGCTTGACTGCGTGTGAAATATAGTTATGAAAATAGCAAGTAGATAGAAGATACACAACAGTCAACACATACCCAACAAAGATGGTTGCATTAAAATATATATATATATATATATATATATATATATTTAAATTGGTGGCCGCTAGCATCAGTTGGTAAGAGCATAGCCCGGTAAGCTAAGGGCCCGGTTCAAACCCCGGTGTAGTCACTTTTTAATTTCTGTCTAAAGTACTACACATAACAGCGTCATAGTCGCTACTATAAAGCCAAGGTCAAACATCATATTCCAACTCTAGGGTTATCAGAGATGGTTTGTATTTCTCCAAGTTCATTTCATGTGTAGTCTAATAGGCAGTGCAATATTCTGCTCTACACACGTTTTTAACAATGTACAAAACAGACCAAAAATTAGACAGTTTTAAATTGGTGGCCGCATACTCAGTTGGTAAGAGCATAGCCCGTAAGCTAAGTCCCGGGTTCAAACCCCGGTGTAGTCACTTTTTTAATTCTGTCTAAAGTACTAACATACAGCGTCATAGTCGCCTACTATAAAGCCAAGGTCAAACATCATATTTCCCAACTCTGTTACAGAGATGGTTTGTATTACTCCAAGTCATTTCATGTTAGCCTAATAGGCAGTGCATCTCTCTACACACGTTTACAATGTACAAAACAGACCAAAAATTTAGACAGTTTTTAAATGGTGGCCGCATAGCTCAGTTGGTAAGAGCATAGCCCTGTAAGCTAAGTCCGGGTTCAAACCCCGGTGTAGTCACTTTTTTAATTTCTGTCTAAAGTACTAACATAACAGCGTCATAGTCGCCTACTATAAAGCCAAGGTAAACATATATAATATAATATATATGGATTGTTGTAGGTTTTCGCGGCCCGTCATAGGATAAAAACAAGGATCTTGGGTAAAACCGCGTCGAAAATAAGATGAACCAGGGGACGGTTCTGGACGCCCAGGTTCTGCCCTGTTCATCTTATTTTCGACGCGGTTTTACCCAGATCCTTGTTTTTATCCATATATATATACATATTATATATACTGCCAGTTTCGCTCATCAATGTATTCAAAAGAGGCAACTCTAGAACTGGGCTGTCCTGTAATCACTCCCCGTCTCAGAGTCAGGCTAGGCTACACGCGGCTCGACACCTGCACAAGCAAGATGGCTACCTGCCAACAACAACACGGAGGCTGCGTGGTAATAAAATTCAATATGGCTGTCGACTTTGTCGCAACAATCGTAAATTTAAAGATTCGTGAATCCCTCTCAATTTTTTGGAATATGCATACATGTATCCATTGACAGTGAACGGATACTTATGCGATATATACCATCAAAGTATAAATTATTGAAAATTTTAAATATGTAGTGCGAGGTTAAAAAGAAATCAAAGAAATCGTATTTATCCACGCAAAAGTAGATTAAAAATAAATTTATATAGTTACCTCATTAGAGACGGCACTTAAACGTTATCCAAAAATGTCACTCTTCTTTCTTTAAATCGTCTAACACACTTTTTGTCCAACACTTGAATAACATTTCTTTAGGTTCTTCATTTGCAAAAAATACTAAACATGCTAATCTACATACAAAATGCATTAAAACATCAAGCAGGTCACATACTATTTAATCAATTTATATTTCCATACATATCAAATGAGGTTGTAGACAATCACAACAAACACACGAGAAAGCGCTCAAGTCAACGCTTTTAGAAATGTAGCACACGTTTAAGCGCTAAACCCAATCGATAACACAGTTCGTCAACAATACGTCAAGAATAGATCAAGAAAAATATTCACATCGCAATGTTTTGTTGATCGAACATCCAATGAGATTGTTCATCAAGTAAATCCGATTACGCGTACGGAATTGTGTACGACTTGCGCGCTGTTGGCGGGATGTTTGCCACACGACTGAAGACTGATGCTGAGCGTTCGAGCGCCGCCGCGGCCGCTACCTGCAGATCAGGCGAGCTTCCTCCAGCTCCCGCCGCTATCGCTACCTCAACAGAACGAAACCACCCGCCGCCGACAACGAACCGAGTACTACCGGGACAGAAACAATGGACCCGAAACACCTGTAGCGGCCGCGACAGTGGGACGACCGACACCCACCAGTTGTACACTACATTACACGGGTGTAACCCAGGGGAGAATAATCAACCCTCTCCACCTGACTCTTCAGACGCTCCTACATTACAGGGTGTAACCAGGGAGAATATCACCCTCTCCACCTGACTCTTCAACGCTCCTACATTACACGGGTGTAACCCAGGGGAGAATAATCAACCCTCTCCACCTGACTCTTCAGACGCTCACTACATTACACGGGTGTAACCCAGGAGAGAATAATCAACCCTCCCCACCTGACTCTTCAGACGCTCACTACATTACACGGGTGTAACCCAGGGGAGAATAATCAACCCTCCCCACCTGACTCTTCAGACGCTCACTACATTACACGGGTGTAACCCAGGGGAGAATAATCAACCCTCTCCACCTGACTCTTCAGACGCTCACTACATTACACGGGTGTAACCCAGGGGAGAATAATCAACCCTCCCCACCTGACTCTTCAGACGCTCACTACATTACACGGGTGTAACCCAGGGGAGAATAATCAACCCTCTCCACCTGACTTCAGACGCTCACTACATTACACGGGTGTAACCCAGGGGAGAATAATCAACCCTCTCCACCTGACTTCAGACGCTCACTACATTACACGGGTGTAACCCAGGGGAGAATAATCAACCCTCCCCACCTGACTCTTCAGACGCTCACTACATTACACGGGTGTAACCCAGGGGAGAATAATCAACCCTCTCCACCTGACTTTTCAGTCGCTCACTACGTTACACGGGTAGACGCTACAACACCAACGTGTAACACAGGGGGGGATACCTATTCCTCCCCCCTCTTCTTTCCTTACAGGACGCTATCCCTGCTAATACTAGCAAATCGGAGTTAGAATACCCCATTCTACCCCCTAACATTTCCCTCCTGACATGGAACACACGTGGATACACACGTAAAAATTGGTGGAGAATATCCTCCCTAACCCCCCCCCCCCATTCTACTTTTACTTCTGACAGGACGACACTACAAATTCACACGTGGAATTCAAAGATACAATAATACACAACCCTTCCACACACCCACTCTTCCTTCCATACAGCACACTAAAAATTCAGGCGTGTAACTAGGAGGTAGAATCCTACTCCCCCTACTTTTCTATCATGACTAGACACTTACATTACAATACACAAGTGTAAAACGCGTACCTTAAATAATTGTAAGTAAATATGGACATTCTTCTTTCTCAACCCGGCACCTCCACCAAGAGAGAGTTCATATACCCGGCACCTCCACCAAGAGAGAGTTCATATACCCGGCACCTCCACCACATTTCAATGTTGAATCAATGTGTGTTCTTCGACAATGTGTTGATTATGTAGCTTTGCTCCCTATTTTTGGTGCTCCTTTGCATGTCTTGTTTAAAAAGTAATGTGCTCGACATGTATTGTGGCAGTGCAAGCGAGTTCGGCTCTCTGCGGATGTATATACCACGTGCAGTAATGTTCTGTAGAGGCTAAAGTCAGCACGACAAGTGGTATAGCGAGCGTAGCGTGGGTGCATGGCCACTCTCTGGACTACCATGCTAAAGAACGTCCTTACTCGTCACAACTCCAGCCAATCGTTCAATCAAAGTCGAGTAATTAGTAACCCGTGATTCAATTCAAGCAGACAAAGACATTCATCAATTCACCCACTATTTGATTGTGTAAATTTTATTTTTTCTAGGGCGTGTCCCTGTGTTTTGTATATCACTATGAAGTACGAACTAACACATACATTAGCGTACGTAGGTTTAGCGTATTGCACATATCTATTTTAGGAACATCGTAGACTAGACACACCCTTTATTTTCTACTGGAATTATACCACGTAACACACCATGAATAGTAAACTCTGAAGTTATGATTTATGTGTTACTTATTTACAGTCTCCACTGTATCAATTTTTCTTTTCCAGTTTCATTTATTTTTTCCTAATATTTTATTATTGAATTATTTTATATTATTTATTATATTATATCTTGAATTTGAATTGAACCCATATAATTATTGTTATACTCAGTCATCAAAGGGCACAACGATGACCTACAAGTTTTGAAAGGTCAGTGTTTAAATTTACTCGGGGTCACATTCTTATTTTTCCAATCATTATTATTTTATGGAATATTAAATAAAAACAATACTTTTTTTTTCTTCGTTTTTGTATAAATAAAGTTTCTTGGTAAACTTGACCCGGGTGCAATGCATATATACCCCTCTTTACGTGTTTATAACTAGGCATATTAGAGTTAGGAGAATTGTAAAGGATTTCCGAGGGCTATTTAAGAGGACTCAATCCCTTGCATTCGCATTAACGACTGAAGAAAACCTCAGAAAAAACTTCAGTCAGGATTAGGGGTCTCGACTGGATTTGAACCCGGTACCTCCCGAATCAGAGTCGAGCCATTAAGATTATGATGAATCTCCCTCCCCACTCTTTCCAAACATTACTACGTTATACACTTCACCTCTCACACATAAAATAACGTAAAATAATTTTAATTTGTATATTAATCTGATTTTAAATACATACATTATTATATACAATTCAGTTCAATCAATTGCTATCGCCAATCGTCAGCTTTATTTTGTAATTATATGGTGTACAAGTATAAAAACATCCCATGACTTTATAGTAACAGTACATTTTTCCCAGACTGCTCGATACAATGTCGTTTCTGGAGACGGGTTACGTTCTTCTACAACTTTATTGATTCAAATGGTTCAATAAAAGAGTCAAACCAGCATTTTATGACGTCGCACAAGTGAACTTTCGTTTGCTTTCTTTTACTGGTAAGAACAACGTAACACATTTAATATACATCTGGTAGAAGGGGTTTTGCGACTTTGTTGTTGTGCCCAACTTGCGTGCGGTGTCGCGCGAAACAAAATCCAAAATCAGTTGCGCGTGGGTGACAATTTGGTTTTCTTGTTCGCTCGGCTTTCTTTATTGGCGACTAATCGGTTAGCTGTGTTAACTGGTGGATAGTTTTAGCTGGACGTTTTAACACACCAATAATTCACCCACAGGTTTCCACCTCTTGCGCATCGTTTCCTCAAGTCGATTGGTGCCATAGTCATAGGGCCAAATGTCAATAGTTTTACCCTATCAGAGGTAACATTTTACGAAGGCGGTTTGATGTTTCTTTGCTATCTGTTAATAATCTAGTTAATATTTTGAAATCAATGTTTTTTTTGGTTTTTTTTTAACTTTGCATTTTTAATTTCCAAGGTAATTTTTTCGTACGGATTATTTATTACCAGAGTAAATTAATATTATTTAATTATAACTCTTGCACTGAAGACAGTAAATGAGGCTGGGAAGTTACAATTCTTACATTTAACGCCACCTAAGATTGTATAATAATTACGAGTATGAATCACATTGCGTATGAACCAGAATCGCGATAAACAAGTTTGACGGGGAAACTTCTTTATCGACTCTGGTATTTAACATTGCAGAATTGCGCTTTGGTTTGTATGTAAACAGGAATACATGAGGGACTCATGCGCTTAAGCGATTGGGGCACAACTTAGTAAGGGCTCTTGCTTGGCATGAGGACTAGTATTCATCCGTTTTTTAGGCGCATTCCAGACGCATCTAAGTTTTTTTAGGATGCTATATCTACTACCCTTCTTCGTTATTTTTTTGGCTGCTTTAGAAGGATATCATAACCTTTATCTTCCGTCCACGCAGAGCCACACGGATTTCATAATGCAACACAGGCAAACACACTCCACAACTATAAAAACATTTCATAAGAAACATTGATTAGACAAATGTAAAGATCATTTTCAAACTAACTTTTTAGCACTTTGATTCTAACACTAAGCATTTCGGAGCGTTTTGAAATCTGTTAGGTTGGCACTTTGAAATAATTGGTAAATTCTCGTTCATCTCTTAAAAAACTCGCTAATGTGGGATTTCTTACAGACGTACACCTATAAAGAGTTCAAATTAATTGACAACTAGTAAAACAAACATGGTTTAAGGAAGTTGGCAGGTTTCCAAGTTACCATTTTCAAAAATCGTCCATAATTTGCTTTTCACCATCTATAACTCAAAACGCTATAATTTCACCCATCTCTAGCCATCAGACTTCGAAATAATTAGTATTGTGTTTTATGTATAGAAATAAAAATGTAGATTTATGTAAATGACAAATTAATTGACAACTAGTAAAACAAACATGGTTTAAGGAAGTTGGCAGGTTTCCAAGTTACCATTTTCAAAAATCGTCCATAATTTGCTTTTCACCGTCTATAACTCAAAACGCTATAATTTCACCCATCTCTTGCCATCAGACTTCGAAATAATTAGTATTGTGTTTTATGTATAGAAATAAAAATGTAGATTTATGTAAATGACAAATTAATTGACAACTAGTAAAACAAACATGGTTTAAGGAAGTTGGCAGGTTTCCAAGTTACCATTTTCAAAAATCGTCCATAATTTGCTTTTCACCATCTATAACTCAAAACGCTATAATTTCACCCATCTCTTGCCATCAGACTTCGAAATAATTAGTATTGTGTTTTATGTATAGAAATAAAAATGTAGATTTATGTAAATGACTTTGTAGAGTTGAAATGTGAAAACAAAATATATGTAATTATTGTTCAGTGTAAAGACAAAATAGCAGTTTCATTAAAATATTTAGCGTATAGCAATAGATAACAAAAATTAAAATACTAAATAACCTTACACAATAATATGTTAAGTCGCCTAGGGGGTGGGCTAGACTTACTTCGATGATAGATGTAGTATTTGAGAACAACAAGCTGCTGTGTATAATTGTTTTTGGGAAGATATGCCCAGGGGGTGAGTGACCCTTGTCACCAGTGTGCACTCTTCCACCCCACCTGCCGCACCTGCCTAAACACCCGTCAGCACTTGAGGGTCCCGTGAGGTAGCCAAGTGATCAATCCAACCACTGTTTGGCGCAGCTGGTCACCTGTACGCCCGACGTTTCAAGTGTCAAGTGCCCCTGCCCTGCCCGCACCTTTATAACTTTGTGTTTGTCAGCTACTACCTTGGGGTGGATCAGATCAACCTACCCCACACAAACACACCCCACAAAAAGTGCTTCATTTTTCATACCTGGACCACAAATAACTTGGGATCTAGACTTTCGGAATATAACCGTATAGTGTAATATATTATCTGTGATACACCTCTTATTCTTTCCAATCAACAGTATTAGCAGAAAATGTAAACCAACCCAGAAAGGCGATTTTAAAGTATAGTTTTTTACTCTTTACTACATCACCAATAAATTTTTCGAATTTGTCTTTATTGTCAACAATGTTACAAGAATTCAACAGATTAAAAATTACTTCTAAAGTCAGGACTTGTTCATTTTTTTGCATTAGGATATTAGTTATATTATTGAAAGTTTCCTGGGAAGTCTGCAAATGTATGTGTGTACAGTGTATGTTGTTTGGAATTACGTTTTACTGTGTATAGGATTACAATATAATATGCAACTTAGTGAGCTCTCCCAACTGGTTACCACACAATTATCCTAAACTAAACTACTATTTAAAAAAAAATATGGAACAAGCTAAATAAAAATATAGAAATGCAATCGGTAACCCCTTGATCCTACCACACATACTTTCAGAAATACCTTATCGGTCACGGTTATTCATCAGTATCAAGACCTGAGTAAAACTTTATAAATTGCGACGCAGCTTGGCATAGTAATAATATGACGGTAATAACTTAATACTGCTCCCCATTTTCTGTTTGCTTTGTGTTGTGAGTTTTCTATTTACTGTGTGGTATTTAACTAATCTGAGTCCCATACCATCAATCATTTGTACGGAGAGAATGTAGTAGCAGAGCCCACGGCCAGTTCATCAATGATACATCGGTAGACATAAACGGTACACTTATTTGGAGGATACAACCAATTATGTGATTAGTAAATAAATACTTATTGTAGGTAATTATCATTAAACGAAATGGAAATGCCCTTTAAACATTAGTTTGAGAGCTCGTGTAGTGTATCCATGTTATCTGTTTGTCTATACGTCTTCTTGTCCGCTTCCACTCATTTCCGGCCAATAATTATTGTAGCAACTAATTGCCTGTATAAGACGGTCCTTAAATTAGGGCCTTCTATACAAAATGGTTCCGGTGCGTGTGCTAACTAATAACATTAGGAACACAGTCATTGTGATGTATGGCTCATGTTGTATTCGTGCAAGTAAAATTGATCTGTTTTTGCTGTCATATATAAGAAGAAGATAATAAGAAAATAGAAGAAAATAGTCTACCCAAAAATATATAAAATACAAGTTTTTATTTTTTAACAGTTTTATCTTTTTAAGATTAATGATGGTCTTTCCGTTTCATAAGAATGGAGAACATTTTATAGTGTTCTAAGAAAGTAACCACATTTTTTATTCTTCACATGTCGTCACGAATATACTTGTGAAAGATTTTATAAAAAGAGTAAGAGAGTAAGGGAGTGTATAAAAAGAGTAACAGAACGTCTGAAGGATGCAAAAAATTCATAGTCTCAACTCTACATTGTTTGTACATTATTTGTAGCCAATCTACAAATAATGTACTACGAAATCTCCTGTGTGGCTGCTGCTGTGTTGTATCTCTGCCAATCTCTCAAAATCAGCACAAAATTAATAATTTTTTTAAAAACATACTTCTTAACTTTTTACAAAGATTAAACTTTAATATTTATTTGTTTATTTAACGCATATCCTATTCAGGTAAAAATCTGATTTACAAAGGAGGAGAACTAAATAAATCTAATTATATAGATTGCAGTCACAACAATGAACTACAGTTTGTAAATATTTGAAATACTAATATTACATAGGCCTACAACAAAAATGAATTAAAACACAATAATTTTGGTAACAAATTCAAAAAGGATATTGAATGTAATTAATTAATGAACCAAATATAAATAAGTAAATTTTGTCAATGGCTGCAGAAAAACAGCCGAAATATTGTGTTATTTTTAATATTAATGATTATAAGGTCGAATGACACTGTTTTGTTAAGATAACCTTTTTAGAACATACCTGAGTAGTCTTAGTGAATGTTAAACTTTAAACTTAACTTTAGAAATAGTCACAAAATGGAAGTAAAATCGCTTTTGTGTGTATTTCATTTTCGAAAACATAAAATATTTAACCCTGCATTATACGCGTGGGGTAGAATAACCCAGTGCTATAAAATCTTATGTTTCTCAGTAGTGTTAAACCTTAACCGCCCTCTCATTTCTCTAAAGTCTAGATACTCTATATCCTTGACGTTTATCGAAAAATAGATAAAAAATGTATGAACAAATGATTATTAAATTCGATTTTACCACTTTAATAATACATATAAAAGATCGAACGTAGTATGGAAAGTAGGCACGTTCAATTTAAGTTCATGTTCATTTTGAAATATTGTTTGAAGTTTCAATAACATACTAATTTCAGCCACCTAAATTCCTTAATCGGTGTTTTATCTTAAAATAGAAATTAAGTATACATTCCAATAAAGTAAAATGTATGAACACTACTTCCTAACAACATCACAACTCCAAAACACAGGTAATTTAATTTGGGGATTAGATACCCTACGTGAGTACCTACTGGCGTAAAAAACAAAAACACGCGAGTAATGCAGGGTTATTGTTATGTATGTATACAAATAAATTGTAAACATGACGTGGATGTAAATATTCATAACATTAATATGTTTAAAATAAAATAACATAAAACAAATTACAATAATATTAAGTCGTAATAATATTTACCATAATATTACAATACTATTATTATTGTTGATAACAGGGAGAAATGAATGAAGCCTTGCGCCTGCCTGTCTTGCAGCCTGCTGACATATAACAGAACACTGCGTTCCAGTTTTCACCCCTAACGGGATACGTGCGTGT
Organism: Sweltsa coloradensis; assembly: GCA_024449915.1. Taxonomy (NCBI): domain Eukaryota; kingdom Metazoa; phylum Arthropoda; class Insecta; order Plecoptera; family Chloroperlidae; genus Sweltsa; species Sweltsa coloradensis. The sequence goes on along the minus strand of JAMZAV010000159.1, from coordinate 1,695,970 downwards.
TCATAATGATGATCATGATGTTGTCACTCATGTCAGACGAGGCAGAGTGAGAACAAATGATGATCTACCTACAATAATATTGGGATAAAAACTTCAAGATTTGGCCACCGACCCGGCGCCTCCACCAAAACTTCACTCAAAAGACGAGCTCTGTATTATTATTTGTATCGCTGTCCCCACTTTCCTACTACCAGAACCAGCTCGTAGATTCGATCCTTGGAGAAAAAAACTATAATGTGCATAGAAAAAACACCAACGCATGTGAGAATAGTAACACCATATTCAACAGTATTTAGTATTTGAGGTTTTCGTTTTCAACAATTTCACGGATCATGAATTCACTCAAAAGCGTCGTTTCACAACATAACGATACAAAACATAACATTTTTCCTTTTTTTGTTATTTTTATTGTTCTTTCTTACACAGTGGCGTCGCAATTGATAAATGGATAAAACTCAATATTAAATTAAATTTTGTTGACGATTAAAACGTTCAAAATCAACCATTTTTGGAAAGTATTAAAACTTTATCGGTGTGTAACGGTAAATTTTAAATTTCCATTATAATTTGTATTTTATGTATTTATACGTGCACATACATGCTCAGGAGAATCAATCCCTACGCATAGGAAATTTAATTTTAGTTTTTTGTTCTATAATTGCAGGACTAAACAAACATAAGTCGTTTTTAGGATGAATAAATAACAAACGCACAACGAAAACGGTGTTTTAGATTGATGAAGTAAAATACAATTCTTATCTAGTAATCATGTAAACATACAAAAGGGTTTAGGGTCATTGAAACATTGCTAGCTAACATTTGGCATTATGTAACTTTAAAATCATCACATGTTTTTGATCCGTCCAGTATAATTTCCTTCTCTGAAATCTCAACGTCGTCTGATTGGTATTCGGATCACAAGCACAGAAACTGCCTCAGGGTATATGAGAAGCTGGACCACTGAGATGTCGTCCCGTTTCTGTAGCACTCGCTTTACTACCTGTATACACACATTTAGTGTGTTTTCAAAATGATAAGAAAAGCAACAGAAATGTAAGAACACAGTCCAGGCTTCGATTTCGTTCCGAGTTGCGATGAGTTTTCTTATAGAATATTATAAAACGACCAAGACGAGGTCAAGTTTTTTACGTGCAGGTTCGTTTCTGCTTTGAAGCTCTAGGCGCTCATCTACGGAACAAAGCAAGAGAGCGAGAGAGAGAGTACGACTTCACAGACTCTCCTAGTTCTAGGCCTAGATACCTGCTGGCATCAGACGGCACAGCGTTGTGATACACCTTCCAAATCTAACATCAAAACGAATAATAAATTAGATCGATCTCGAAAAGGTTCAAAATTAAATTTTCGGTTGTTTGACTCTGGGCTAAATGGATCCAATCACAATGAAGATGGGGTTTCGAGGGTAACGTTGTAATATGCACTTTAAAATATTTATACCCTGAAGTCAGGGGGAAATAATCAAGATTTATTTCACTAAAGCTAAATATTTTACTAAAACTTTTCATCGCGGCAAGATTTACACAAAAGTAGAGCCAAATATATTAACCCTTTTCAGCTTGATTATAGTGATTACACAGGCTGATATAACGTAGCAATGTAACGTAGCAACTGCATTTTGTACATAACCGAAAATAGCAAATAATACGAAACATGGGCCTAACTACGACGATAATTCCCGATCATAACAATCGAAATAATTAACATTATAAAACTGGTTTAAGAAAGCAATAATATTATTAGCAATATTTGCTTTCATAGAGTTTACTGTATTTTTCTTTAGATCCACCGACAATTATAGCTCAAGCTTTAAGGCGCGATACTCGGATTCAAGAGGTCCCGAGCTCAAATCCCGCCACTCCCTCCGGCAATCCCGACTAGGTTTTTCCTAGGTTTACTCGGTTATCAATATGAATGGAAAGGGATATGCAGCCCTGGGATAATCCCTTCAAAATTGTCCTCACTCCATTATCTGGAGAGGGGCATGAGTTGCACCCTGGGCAGGTTTCCCACGGGAAATTAAAAAAGTTCTTGAAATTTGGAAGCAATTTCACAGCTGATGACTTTCGATACAAGAAAACGTAGTCAAGACAAAATTTATATAATTTCACCCTCGCTGTATTGTTAAAAGTAAGTATTTTTTATGTAAGAAGTGATGTTTCACCTGCTCCATATCACCAAAATAATTAATCGAATCATCCCTTTCCTGTCGGACATTATTACAGTGCCAGCCAGCTCGTTTCTATAAAATATAGGAGTCAATAAAACCCACCAACAAATATACGAACGTACTGTATACAGAGAAGACCAGACGTTTCAATACTGATACGAATCATGCTGAATAATGGTTTGATTGCTCCGCTACCCTGTATTCATTACACCCTCGGAGTCCGACAGGTTGCCGTGGGTCTGAGAAACGGAAGGTGCGAGAGAGGTTCGGGGTTTGGTGTTGTCTGTAATCAAAAGCAGGCAAGGAGCCAGGTGCAAGTCATACGGTTCGTCCGTGTTCTCCATTCTCATCCAGATTATCATTACCATATCATTAATTTCAATCAGATTCAACGTGCACAGTTGAACCATCCAATGGCAATAATGCCACCATCACCGTGTAATTTTATTGTAATCAACACAGCGAACTTGGAATTATATTAACAGAGATCAAACCCATAACACTTGATTTTTAAGTATAGCATAAGTTCGTGAACAATGCCATATTTAAATAATGGTATTGCGCCAATTAATTAAATGTTGCGTGTCATAAAAAGGGTAGTCGAATACATGACTTAACCGTTTCGACTGGCTGAAATTAAGTCGCTTCGTTTGCTGAGCAACGTAAAACCGACAGAAAACGTAAATCACATGCTACATTTTATTGCTTTATGGCTACAATGAACATATGCTGCACTATAAATAATATCTACGTAAACAAATTAGAAATAACATTTTTATTTACTGTCAGTCTGTGCAAGTAATTGTTTATAGCTATTACGCAATAACATCAACAAAAAAAGTTTTGCAGAATAGTCTATCTTTTCTTGGGCGCAATAAAGAACTTGCACTTATTTTTAAACGATGATAATTGGATCCGTTTCAAGAACACTTTACTTATTTAAAAAAAGCGATTCATTAAGAAATAAATTATTAGAATTAATGATAACACAAAAAGATGTTTTAAAGATTTAAGTGCTACAAAATAGTTGCAAGATAAATCACTGCTAATGGTCTAGAAATGCAAATTTACAAATAATCTGCATACATTTTTACCAGGCAATAGTCCTCGGGCGAAATACAAGATTGCGCCGTTCCAAACTTGCTGTCACATGTGCGTCGAGTTGTTTCTGACTGTCAATAATATCAAAGGAATTTTTGAAATTTCAAGAATGTTTTAATGGTTCCTAGACACTATCATTTTCGTCTTTAGATACGGTCCTATTAAATCCTAATATAGTACCCACGACCACACAAGTTCATTTCAGAGCACAATACTCTACAAAGTGTACCATGGTGAACCGCATGGTGTGAATAGATGAAACATTGAGCGTGTAGTCGACAGTTATAGCCCAAACCAAACCTAGGCTAAATAATTGATATGTCCATATCCCTTGAAGACGTAGTGTGCAGGCAATTCACAGGACACGAGAGTGACTCTCTCTCTCTCTCTTTCTCTCTCTCTCTCTCTCTCTTCCTCACTCGCTCGACTTCGTTTGACTTACCGACAGATCGTCTATCTTAATATTCTAGGAAATATTTTAGTCTTGACGCAAGAATTTTATCAGTTTTGTTAATGAATTGTAATTGTAATTTTATTATCATGTAATTATGTGTGTTTCCAAACTAATATAAATACTTACAATACTTTTCTTGTAGCCACAATCCATGCAATGGCTGTACACGAAGTGACAATTACTTCACAGACAATTCATAACACACACATTGTGCCTACAAGCACGGATACGTGAAATATGGAGCAAAGCGTGCCGTTATTATACCACGCCTGTTCCAGCGTTCAGCTCCTTTTGACGGAGATGCCGAGTTCATACATAGCATTTTAACTTTATGAGAGGCTAGCCACGCTCCTTTGACCCTCATGATTATAAAACACATTTTTATATAATCTATGTTGAAGGACTGTCAACAAAAAATTCATGTCAGTCGGAGAGATCGTGTTCGGTTTTCATCGTGAGACGTGGCACACGTACAGATTGACGGACGGACGGGATTAAAAGTGGCGCATATAGGAGAGCTTCGCTCCATAATTGAGGAGAATCAATTATACGAAGCATTCTATCTATTGCATGGCTTATGTGGCACGTACACTGCAAAGCGAGTGCGACATATTACACACACAGCCTACATCTATTTTATTCAATCAATGTAACTTTATAGTGTAAGAAATAACCCTTCTCTAATAAAACGTTCTCTATAAAATTAATGGCCCATCCATAAAATGACCTGATTGGGAAACGGGGACTCCCCTATGCATCACTGGTCCGTCCGTCTGTGTACGCGTGTCACGTCTCACGATAAAAACTGAGTATGATGTACGATTGTTGAAATTAGTTCTTTATGTCGATAATATTAGTATTTTGGTGACTCTGGGCGTCGGGGAACGGGGAGCCTCGCTCGATTGGGGAAAGTTTCGGAACCCGGCACCTCCACCAAAAATGAAAAAAATTTGACGAGGTTTTATTTGCTATCCTTCTTCATCAATCTGTTGATTAAGAAGCTTCGCTCCCTATTCTGGGTAATCCAGTAACCGTGCCTCCTGTTTAACATTCACAGTCGAACGGGCCTCGCTTTCACATGGTTTAATCTACATTCTATCTGGCATGGGAGCCACGGAGTAGATGCGAATATATGTTTATTTTATTAACTCACGTTATTGCAGAGTATCCATACGTGATTTTGGAAACTACGAGTTTGTCTGCGTGCGTGACAATGTTTATGATATTATGTCGTGTTGAAATAGAAAAGATATGTGCGTTTTGCAATTCAATGGACATTTGTTTTGAAACATGAGCACATTACTCTTTCCGAAACAATGTACGTCACTTGACGTGGAGTGCTCAGTGCAACCAGAGTCGATAAAGAAGTTTCCCCGTTTCTTTATCGACTCTGGTGCAACCTAATCAATTCATACGTTGTTTTGTTTACCCCATTAACAAATAAGACTGAAATGCTTCAAGATTCTCCGCGGCTATAATGAAAAATATACGTTTTATTATTATTATTATTATTATTATTATTATTATTATTATTATATTATTATTATTATTATTACCTAATAGGTACTTGTTCATTAACGGGACCCCCCTCAATTTTTTGTTAATTGATCCCCCCATCGTCGTTTTTTTACTTATTTCTGTTTAGGCCTACAATAAATAATTACAACTTGTGAGGAGTTCAATATGACCCAAACAGTGAACTTGACTCACACGTTCAACGTGACTCAGGCGAGTACAGTCCATTGAAACGCGTAGGCCTACATGAGAGCAGTCGTCGCCGTGCAGCTGACATTGACGTTCACGGACACCAAATGAACCTTCAAAACCTTTAACGTCGCTATTTTATACGAAAGTACTTTTCCATTGAAAGTCCTTTATATTAAAATTGCGACGTTAAAGGTTTTGTTGTGTGAAGTATGTTGGCGTATAGGCCGTGTCACTCCTGGCGCAAAGTTTGTAGCCGGAAAGGATGTTTTCGAGGTTTTGTTCGAAATAATTGTGTTTTCCTGGCCTCCCGAAACTCGGATGGAGTAGATGTAGTAGTTATGATTGTCTAATGAATTTTTTTTACTGAATTTTTACATTTTTTGGAGGGGGTCCCGTTAATGAACAAGTACCTTATTATATATACAGTATATAGAATCACTTTCAGTGATCGCCCTTCAAACAATATCTAAAATTTCCGTGTTAAGTTGACTGAATGAAAGAGAAACTTATTTTTGGAGGGATATAACCTCAAAATTAGCAATATTAAAATTACTGGAAACAAACTAGTCATTGCAAAAATAAATTCTGAGCAGTAATGTTTTATATTGATTCAACATACTTTTGTTTGTATGGGGGATAATCGTTTTCTGTAGTTGTTAGACAAATAGATATGTACGACGGCACAGATATAAGATTTGTTGCGTCTGTATACTCAGGCTGTAGCTATAATGTTGCGTTTCAACATAAAACATAAAAAAGTAGTTATATAAATGTTAATATATTTGTTTAAAGATAAGCCCCTCTTTCATTCAACCATCTTTCGTGGACTTGATATCTGTCCGATGGCAATAGTATAATCGTTCGTATTTATTTCAAGATATCGGGGCTGGATCCAAAATAATAGTAACGAATGATTCATGATACTTCAGCTTGGGAGTGGGTGAAACACCAAACCGAGAACGATTGAAAATATTGTGCATGTACAGCCTTGATCGATAAAATATGATCATTACTCATTACTATTAGGTATGAATCAACCTACGCTTTAAGTAGAACGCAAACGTAAACCTCATTCATGAAATTAATTGAATTCAAGTGATTTGAATCGTAAACGTTGCAAATATATGTTGAGTGTTTTGATCAATATTTCAAGATACACAGAAATTTCCTGGCACAAAAACAGGACGCTCACTCAAATCTCCGACCCAATTTTCTTTCTAAACCTCCGCGCGTTTCCACCCAGTTCACGAGCATCGAACAGTGACTCCCTGCTGTGTCACCGCCCTGGAACTATCAGTCTTCGCGACAGACTAATATTAATGGACGTCAGATTCTTTTTGAGATCGCCGTAAATGTCCGGGACATGCGAATCACTCACATCCGAATCTAGACGCGATAATCAATATTATTCTTAGAGGGATTGGGAGTCGGCTCAGTTTTGATCTTCCTACATTAATTAGGTTCACGGTCACGGCCGCAAGGTTGTTCAAATCACACGTGTTAAAGTCTTCGTTACATTATATTTCTGATATGGAAATGGAATTTAGTTAATAAGTTAATTTATTCATGGAGAGCTAAGATAAAGTTATTGATGATGATTCATGTAAAGCCACATCAGTAAATTATTTTTTAAACAAGCTGCCTATCAAAAATGTCCAGTAATTAATAAGTCAATTTTTAGAGAATGTTTAAGGGCGTTTCCTGCTTGCATACATATACTATGTTATATCATTAATTACAAAAAAAACTTAGTGTTCTAAAATGCTTACATATTCTGTCGAAGCTTTATATAATTTAGTCCGTCTATAGTTTATTTTTCCTGTGTGTCTTGAAACTTATAGTTGCTGGTCTAGATTTTACAAAATAGATTGTTCCAGACCCTTTTGGGATGTATTTAAAATCGTCAAGACTCCAGCCTCAGTAACTGCTTTGCCCTACGGCTGGGCTAGTATTAGATTTATACAAACACGGAAACCGTTCAATATTCATAAGAAAGCGAAATAATTAGGCACCAAAGAGCAGATACGTGCACCCTTAGTTTACAGGTGGTGTATCCTGATCAGCCGGGGGCTAGGGGGAGAGCCCCCCCAGCCCCCTTACATGGTACCTGCGCACAGATCTCAACACGTCATGATGTTATCATTCTGTGTATCTCTAGTCTATATAGTCCGTGGAACAAGCTGCTAAAACTATAGGAACATTTCAAATCCGGAAACCAGCACCAAAATTTAGGAGCAGGTAAAAGACGTATTTTAGAATGTTATTTTCACGGGGACACGCATGGTAGCAAATAAGTCACCTGTCATGGCGTCCACAAGATGGCCGCCAAAATAATTCTTAAAATTGCTGTAACTCAAGAAGTAATCATCAGATTTGGATAAACTAAGTTTTGTTTTATTCGTTTTTTAATGCTCTACAAAAATGTCACTAGAAATTTTACCGTAAATACAATAGTTTTAATTATATTTATATATTATTACAATGTATTGCAATTATAGCACTTTTTGGTATATATCTAATTATTTATACGTAGAATTCGCTAGATTGTCATAAAATTTTCAGACTATACTAAAATAACGCCAATAAATCCAAAATTTAAAGTCCCGAAACGAAATTCTTGTAACTTTTTGATTAATTAATTAATTAAATTAAGCATTAATTAAATCCCAATTAAAAGTTTCTTATACACATACCAAAGTCACGTAGTGTATCACACAAGAACAACATGACCACAATGAACCAAAAAAATATTAGTTCCAAAAATTAATACTTATCACTTTCCTATTAATTCAATTAATTCAATTAATTTTAAAAAATGACAATAATCTCAATAAATTTTGTAAAATTAACACAATGTAGTCGACCTTGGAATCATTTTAAAGCTAGTTTTAAGGCGAATAAATGTAATGAAAAAATTAATTAATTAAATTAATTAATCACCGATTTAATTACAATTTAGTTAAATAATCCCACTTTTGACATATGTATTGTTATGTATACCTTAAACTCGATCGATCGTCATAAAAATATACTACTTTACTGACATAATGCCAATGAATCCGAATTGTCATGTCCCGAAACAAAATTCCTATAACTTACCGATTAATTAAGAAATTAAATGAAGAATTACTTATATCTCAATAATTGTTATTGTCACTCAATTAACACATACAAAATGCCAACAGAAGTATCAAATATAAACAATGCAAGTATAATTTTAAAAATTAATAGTCCCAAAATTAAGTTCATGCTACTTTTCTGTTAATTGAATTTCCCACAAAATTATTTTCCTGTAAAATAAGCTTGCAAATGGTTCCCAGTTTGGCTGTGTTAATTTTACACAACAAATGGTGATTAAATCAATTAATTTTATTCATTCATTAATTCAATTAACGGGAAAGTAGCATGAACTTAATTTGGGACTATAATTTTTTTAAATTATACTCGCATTGTTTATATTTGATACTTCTGTTGGCATTTTGTATGTGTTAATTGAGTGACAATAACAATTATTGAGATATAAGTAATTCTTCATTTAATTTCTTAATTAATCGGTAAGTTATAAGAATTTTGTTTCGGGACATGACAATTCGGATTCATTGGCATTATGTCAGTAAAGTAGTATATTTTTATGACGATCGATCGAGTTTAAGGTATACATAACAATACATATGTCAAAAGTGGGATTATTTAACTAAATTGTAATTAAATCGGTGATTAATTAATTTAATTAATTAATTTTTTCATTACATTTATTCGCCTTAAAACTAGCTTTAAAATGATTCCAATGTCGACTACATTGTGTTAATTTTACAAAATTTATTGAGATTATTGTCATTTTTTAAAATTAATTGAATTAATTGAATTAATAGGAAAGTGATAAGTATTAATTTTTGGAACTAATATTTTTTTGGTTCATTGTGGTCATGTTGTTCTTGTGTGATACACTACGTGACTTTGGTATGTGTATAAGAAACTTTTAATTGGGATTTAATTAATGCTTAATTTAATTAATTAATTAATCAAAAAGTTACAAGAATTTCGTTTCGGGACTTTAAATTTTGGATTTATTGGCGTTATTTTAGTATAGTCTGAAAATTTTATGACAATCTAGCGAATTCTACGTATAAATAATTAGATATATACCAAAAAGTGCTATAATTGCAATACATTGTAATAATATATAAATATAATTAAAACTATTGTATTTACGGTAAAATTTCTAATGACATTTTTGTAGAGCATTAAAAACCGAATAAAACAAAACTTAGTTTGTCCAAATCTGATGATTACTTCTTGAGTTACAGCAATTTTTAAGAATTATTTTGGCGGCCATCTTGTGGACGCCATGACAGGTGACTTATTTGCTACCATGCGTGTCCCCCGTGAAAATAACATTCTAAAATATGTCTTTTACCTGCTCCTAATTTGTGTGCTGGTTTCCGGATTTGAAATGTTTTTACGCTTGTTCCACGGACTAATAATGAAAGAGGTGGGCCCGTGCTTTAAAGTTCGATCCCCATCGAAAACTATCAATCAAGAAGAATACAAAAACAACTGCATTTCATAAAGTTTGTTCTGTATTTCTCAAAATGTCGTTGATAAAGGGCATATTTTTTATCAGTTCTTCACTTACTAGATTGATAAGACAAGTGGTAATAATGAAAACTAATGTCTGACTGTTGATTGGTGTATTACTTTGTAATTGGTCAAAAATTTAAAATATAAATGAGAAAATATGAAATGAAAGCGTGCTCGTACATGTATCTCGCTCTATAACACATGGGTAATGACGCATATCAGAACTTGATTGTAAGTGGTTGGATAATCTCACGCGCTTCATTAAACTCCTCCACGCGTGTCTGGAAGCTAGACCTTGACTGAATACGCAACAATAACATTCCGTGTGGTGCAACTAATTCTCCTCATAAACCGGTCAAGGTCATAACAATCAATCGATGTCGTGCATGTTTGGTGTATACCGTAAACAATTCGTGGTTTTCACTTTTCTACTATTTTTCAATAAATATTCAACAGTACTGGGAGTGCGCATGCGCTTCCTATCAAGGTGAAGTGATCACCGTGCCTCCTGGCTAGGATCAGTATCTACCGCTTCCCTAAATGACTGACCACACAATCGTCAATCATTGTCCGTGTTCTTTATCTGATCATCGCGATTCTCTTTGTTATATGACTGTCATAAACATGATTGAGCCATATGTCATGATGCAACACACATATCCTCAATATAACTTATGAAAGATTTCATCGTTCGCTCCGGGAGTTGAAAATATTCAAATTTAAGTTGTTTTGGGCTAAAGAATGTAATGCAGATTGAATCACTCTATGCATCTGTTTTGACCGGTAAGAGCTATAGGCCTAGGCAGGAAATTAGGTGCATTGTTCGTGAATATCAAATATTAAAATATTGTACAAAAACAAGGAAATGTTATTATTTTTAAATCAAGATAATATATCACATCAATTCATTCAAAGTTATTTCACTTATACACAGAAATACGAACAGGAACACCCCAAACTCACATCTGAATGGAGTAAAAATGACATTAAACTAACGTTAACGTTAACGTTATTAACGTTTTCGTGCTTGAGCTTGCAACTTCTTTTCCAACATTCCCGGATAGTAAACTGTCTGTCGATTAGCAGTTTGGATATTATATTTTTACTAAAATTTTCAAATATAAAGCCATTGACTTCTATTTGTCTAACATGAGTGGTCACTATCTGATTGGGTCATGTCCCGACAACACTATTCTGCATGACTCCACTACTTGTATCTATCTGAATACGGTTTGTCCAACTAGTATTACTTCTCCTACCCCAAAATCTCCATTAATTTGTGTTCATTGTGTATTTTTGTCATATTCAATCGTAGTCGTAGAAAAACGATGTTGTGGATCTCTATGAACACATTTCTCGCAATTCCCACGAAACTGAAGTTTAAATAGCACAACTGAACAAATTTACCACTTTCCTCGTCATACATATTATTACAATTACAAACCACTGTTTGCGAATTTTGGAAGACAAATTTGATAATAATATGAATCAATGATACTATTACACACTATTACTATTACTAATTACTTTTATTTGTTTGGGATATAAATAACGTATTTTTAGTCTAATTCTTGTTAGTCTACTAGAGAAATAGTAGATTTCGTCGGAAATTCGGACTAAACCATAAATTGGCATCCTAATTTTGCTTTGTGTTGGAGCCACTGGTAACATATTTTGTTTGCTGGTATTGTAATGGAATTTAATGTAGTCTCTACATAGGGCTCTACTTATGATGATCATCATGATCAAATGTACTTGTAAAAAAAATATACCCGTTTACCATTTGCTTGAAAGAGAGTAATGATAATGGCGGTTGCGGTTGGCGAAATTTCGGTACCGGAATCGCAAATTGACCCGCGTTTTTTTTTTCACCACACATCATTACCGCTTTTCATTTCGATCAGCTTCGTTGCGTCTTACACTCATTTCATACCTTAATAGCCATGTTATGATTGGATTTGCATGAGTGTACATGCTCTAAAACTAAAACAAGACTAGTTGCGGATCTCGTGTACTTATGTTCTCATTAGCAAATGAAATAGCAAGACCTCAGTACTTGTACTTCCTTCATCCCTATGTATGAGACGTTATGATTTATCCGTGCCCAACGCTGTTCTATGAAACTCACTAACTTAACTACTTCACATTTGTGTGTCACAATTAGCAGAAAAGGGATACCGAATAAAGTGTCAGGAAGGATTCATCAAGTTTTTAGAGCGCGACAGCTGCTTTTATTCATCTTCAAATTACATATTATACATTATTTGCTCTGATTTACAGGCAACGTGTTTTTAAAATACTTGGGAATAATGCTTTGGTGCAGGATGTAAATGTGAAATGTTGGAGAAGTTTCAGTTCAGGAATTTGAGATCTAACAAATTATAGAAAGTGAATTTTTAAATATATTAATTGGACTTTCGCTAATATAAAATAAATATATTAATGTAGATAATACAAGCTATTATAAAGAGTGAAAGTTCAATTAATATAATAAAAAAAGTTAAGATGTAGACAAAGAATATATAGCTTCTGCTTAGACCACTCAGATTAAAGTGATTCGTAATTGGTAGAGAGTTCAGTATGTACAGGATGGTATAACGATAGCGTGCGAAGTGTGGCAAACAGGGATTGTGTAATAGCCAAATTATCCGGGTAAGTATCCGGGCGCGATCGTTGTAACGTGTTTCTGCAGTATATAGTGGTTAATTGGGCTCATCGATTGATATGGAAACTTGTTGTTTTTGATTTTATTGTAATATAAATTTACGGCTAACGATCAAGATTATGAAAACTTTTTTGATCATTGGCCAAATTTAGTTTTATTTATAAGGCTTATAAAAGGTTTTCGATGTCATGCTTATTCAACTTTTTCTTTCAAAAGATTCTATATCATCTATATCTATCTATATATCATCTATACCTACCTGTATGTTAATATGAGACGTTAAGCAATATCCAATCAAATCAATCACCTGTATGTCCATGTAAAATTTAAATGTTGTAGAATTACCCACTTATTTAGTCAGAATCGCTAAGCCATTGAAATTTACGAATTATGCACTATTATAGTAGTACAGTAAGAGGAAGGAAGAATTACGAACATTAGGAAAGTGATTTTGAGCTTGTTCCAACCCAATCTTCACCCAGAATGATTGTTCATACCCCAACCTAATTTGGCATGTGTTGTCAGGTACCTCAATCTCTCCCCTACTGACACTTTAAAATTCATTTCATGTTTCATGAAGGGTGACACCTCGAAAACGCTCCCACCATCGGCTTGCAATATAAGGGTGTCTGAAGTGAACTAGAGAATCGCGGCTCGGCTGCGGCGCCCTACCGGGCACCTATAGATGTTTACTAAGGGGTTCATATTTTTATTTTATTGTATTTATTGCCACCAACAACAGAGCAAGCTCCACAAGTGTGATGGAGGCTTTTACATTAAATTAATTAAATACTAAAGCACAAAAACAAAAATGATACAAAAAATAAAACAGCATCTAAATAAGTAAACTCATGTGCACAAAAGAATAAAAATACTAAACGAAATGCAAATAGAAAACTATGAAGATTTAAATTTTGAATAAGAAATCAACCTTCTTCATTTTCGGCACTAATGGTGACATTTCGTACCAATTATTGTTACGGTTGTAAACTTTTCGTGCATATGTTACAAAACATAAATACTTCGTTTGTGTGTCATCGTCAAGACAAGCTCATCGCTAGTTTTTCCCATAATTTAGTGTCTGGAGATTGAGATTTTACTCATTTTTAGACCAACGCTCCTAGTTTTTGTTGTCCAGGTGCACATACAACATACAACAGCGTGGGCTAGGAGGCTGTGAGCATGATAGCATTTATCTTGCAATTTAGAGCAGTATACGACTGCTAAACCACATAAGTGCATTATAAGTTTGACGAGACAAATCATCATAATATGTAATGAGATTCAAACTTTACTTATAAGCGTGCCATGCCCTAAAATCTATTTTAATTATAATTTAAATATATAATTTGAGGTATAATAGTCCTAGGTTGATCCTTCCGGCGTTTCATATAATGAGTCCAAGAACAAAACAACTGCTTCAACTGCGTCGGTATTTTTTCTATGGAATTACACGAAAAACTCCTTCTACGCGGCTGCTTGCGTAGGATTGTTATTAAATGACGGTGTGCAATCCACAAAAAGCTTTTAATGACGATATCATCATTAGTCTATCACGAGGGCCCTATCTTTAATCGGGGGGTCTGCTGCTGCTATATAGCGGGAGGTCAGGCGGGCTACTATTTCCGCCTGACAAGGCTACCTCATGACCGAAAGCGTAAAATCATCCGCCTGAAGGGTATAATTACCGCCCCCCCCCCCCTGGTAAAAACTAGTGGCGCTTCCGGTCTGATATCTCAGTTACTTAGTCGGAATCTTTAGCCTCCGGCTGTGAAGTAAATGATCTTTTCGAGAGAACTTTATGATATGTTTGCTAACGAGGTCATTATTTACTGTCTATTAAATGTGATTTTTCGTCAAAATTTACTCAACTCAATAACACCTTTGAAGAAGTTTTAAAAAACAAACAATCAATAAAAAATTGGAAGGGTCTTGTATTATTTAGCTAATTTTAGGAAACATAAACAATAGGATAGGAATATGGTAACGATAGTGTTGCCATGAAAAATCTGTAGGACTATGTAAATAAAGTATCTCCTAGATTCTCGGTGATTATTGATCAAGCATGACGTTGATTTTTGATTATTTTTGATAAATGATACTGTGACCCAATATTTTTGGAATTTAGTATCAATGTCCTTGTTTTACGTTATTTTATCGTTTATCGTAATCTGTGCTAACAAAAAAGAATTGGTCAGTAGGATGAAAAATACCGACACAAATAATTTTGTTGTTATTGGAATAATAATATTAACAACGCATAAGAGCAGCTGTCGCGCACAAAAAACCAAACACCTCAATGTATGTTTAGCTTTTCAGTTTACCCAGTGGCGAATGCCCGGTAAGTTGTAATCCATATTCATCTCTGGGTCACGACCAGACCAGACGCCGCTCTGTGAGCCGCAGCTGGCCGCCTGGACACGATCCTCCCCTTACGCATACGCATGTTATTACGCGCACTGGCTAACATATATTTAAAGAAAGTAGCCTATCTTGATTGTTGATTCCGGGGGCGCTTGCAATCTGGCGTCGACTGAAGCTACCTGTGAGCTGAGCGTGAGCGTCGGAGTTCGGAGCAGTGGGTGTAATTACACCCACACTGGTCGGTGTAAAAACTAGTGGCGCTTCCGGTATCAGAGTAACACACTCTCTACTTATGAGGGGGGCGTGGCCACGTACGTCAGCCTTGAGTGAAACACAAACACGTACGGAGTGTGGGGGAGGGGGAGGGGGAGGGGGAGGGAGTATTGTCTTAAGGCAGTTCAAATTTGTTAACAATGTTTCTGTTCTACAGAGCCAACACAAAGCTTTATCCAACTGTACACACTTTGCCAAACTTTGAGTAAAAAGTAGCTCGGATAACACGTTTTATATGTTTTTATCTAAATATTATATTTTAATATAAAATACAATGTTACACGTTTTCAATATTAACATCTCAAAACGAGATTTCCAACAACATACAAAAATAAAATTTCCACCGTCGCAAAATGTGCCCAACTGTAGGCCTTCTAAAATTGCACCTTGCGTTAATCGGTCATTACTATTATCATTACAATACGGTGTTGAAAGTCAAAGTTTTTAAATGATATATTACGGTTGACAAGATATCATTACGAAGCGAAGCTCTTCTTAAATGATCCTTTTTATTTTCCTCTGTCCGTCCTGTACATGTGTCACGTCACGTAACGTCACGATATAAAACGAACATCACCTCCAATTTTTGACATGCGTTGAATTTGTTTACATTGTCCTTCAACAAGGATGATGATGAATGTTGAATGGAGAGGGGGGGGGGGGGGAGAACCTCGAACCATATAATCTGTATGTGCCCGGCACCACCACCACGTTGAACATTGGAACACACGTGGTATTACAACGGTAAGCTTCGCAATAGGTGCTTCACACCTTGGGCACCCTCGTACTATGGTACAAACACATTATCTGTGGTATTAGGACATCTTTGTGTCCTCGTACTAGTGTTTCTAAAGGTATAAACAGAAAGTTTTGAATAAAAATACAATAATGTCTTGCTCTTGAACATCACCGTGAACGTTAACTAGGTAATTTAAATGTTCAACAGCTCAATTTTGATTCTTTAATTTAAGTACCCACAATCAAAATGTCCTAGGTCGTAAAGTTCGTGTTTTTATAAGAGTCTATATTATCAAAGCCCCGAAAGTGCAAATCCCCGAAAATTCGATAAACACACTTTATAATAAGATGAAGGAGTGGAGCGACTGAGGATTACTATTCAAGAAAATCGGCACTTCCGGGATTCTGTGAGTGTGTGGGGTTGTACGTCGAAAATCAACCGAATAGATTGTGCTGAAATTTTAAACAGACATCTGGTACGAGTTAACTGAGAACTGCTTACAAAATCACAAAATCAGCTAGATCCATTGCGATTTAAACCTACAAGAAATAATAAATGAAAAATAGACTGCGAATGTGTAGGAATTATTTTAACGACAATGGTTTTGTTTTGAAAAAATATTTTTGTTTGTTATTTGTCTGGCTGTGAAAATGCAGTGCCCAAGGTGTATCGAATCTTGCACGCTCAAGGTACCCCCAAATTCGCCTCGCTCGGAGATTGAGTAAACCTTGCAATATTTACACGTATTTCGTTCTATCTTTGTTTTCCATAGTATTGTTTGCATTTCAAAACGTGTTCTATAGTTTTTAAAATACAAATCAGAAATTACCAAATCTTTCCCGACCAGGGGATTGAACCCAGCGCCAAAGTCGTTGTTAGACGAGTGAGCGAGTCATGTGTTGAGTACCCGGGAACATTTGCATTTAAGTTTAATAATTATATTGGTAGAAACAAGGAAAACGCCAAAGTCGTTATTGGACGAGTGTGTGAGCCATGTGTTGAGTACCCGGTAACATCCCCTTTTCTCCCCGTACCTAGCCTATCATAGGCTAGAGTGGCACATTATGGTCTTTTAATTGACGCCCCCTTATACCAACTAAACTTAAAGACCCTATTATTTGTATCAGAACAATTATCAAACTTAAATGCAATTATTCCCGGATACTCAACACATGACTCGCTCACTCGTCTAGCAACGACTTTGGCGTATTTCTAGTATTAGCGAAAACACTCTTAGCTCCAAATGTCAGTCCACGAAGACAAAGATGATGGTTAGATTTCTGTTCACGTTTATCTTAGTTTTGCAAAAGAGAAAAACTTGGTACGTGAGACTTAGAAAAGTGCGCGTGAGAAACATACAAATCAGAATCAAATAACCAAAACAACTTCCAACAATGGAACCCACAGGGAACATCCGTGTTGGTCTCCAAAGACTGTGAATGTTGATTTTTTCCCTTGCAGAGTCAACTTTTTGACGTTTGTTTTTAAGTTTGGATAGATGTTTAGAGTTTTAAGAAAAGTAAGAATGGTTGGTTGCGGTGAAATTTCATCAACTATTAGGGTACCAGGCTCTAACCAGTGAACCAAGTAACCACACACGTTTTCTTTCGTGTGTAGATCACCTATAGGTGAGAACTTTGATGTTAAATAAAAACTACGAAGTCGTGTTATTAAAGTGTATTTACTGTCATTATGTTGAAGTGGCCACCTGTTGAAAAATGTAAAACATGAATCATCAATGATGCAAGCGTTTTTCAGATTTAAATACAAAATATTAAGACCAGCACCTGTAGGGTAAATCTTCTTCTTGAGGAATAAAACAGAAGTCTTTCAAAACGATGAAGCTTTAAAACTATTTTTTTTTAACACAAAGCAGGATCATTATCGTAAAGCTAGTGTACAAATTTAAATCGATCACCATAGCCTGCAACAAAACTTATACATGTATGTGTAGCAAGATTATCTAAGGAGTATTATTATACTGTTATATGAAAAAAGGGCAAAATGGAAATCCGATCATGTACACTGTATTTTTTATTATGACGTGAAAAAATGTGCCAGATCACTTTTATATTTTTTCTTATATGACAAAATGCATTCAACAAAAGTATTTGTTTACAACATTTACTGTGATTGAGAATCTTGCTTATAGTATACGCAGTTATAGGCTGTTTACGTCTCAAATACTAATATACTCGGCGGTATGACAAGACAAAAGAGAGAAGTATTACCCAATTCAATGTATAAATTTCAATTAGCAAGTCATCCCTTTGGTTCTAGAACCGTTGACAAGTATCGGCCACACCCCATGGTACAAGGATTTTCTTTGGTGGTGGACACACCCTACAGATGTGATTGTTCCGTTGTCCCCAGCCCCACTGCAATGAAAAGTGGCTGAACCACCTTCAACAGTTATCTCACAATCTCGTTAGGGGTGAAACTGCATAAAAACCAGCACTACAAAGGCAACAACTTTCATTGAGTATGTCCAAAAATTTAATCAAATTAGGTATATATATCCTTGACTCATTGGTTATAGGATTTCTATCCAGTTCTTTCTATTAGCTAAAATAAAAACCGTTGTGTTATTTCGTCAAACTAAACCTATATCGAGCTTGCTCTCTTGGTAGGGATTAAGTGCTTGCCTTGTTGTTGGCTGTTTTGTTTAAATTTTAATGATTATTATGTCCAGTGGACTGTGGCGTAAGTTGGGCATCTAGGTGCTAGTGTCACGGCTATGTTTATAAATATTAAGTCAAACTATATTCTTTGAGTATTATGTTAAGAATGCACAAGTATTGTGTATGTGGCGTAAGTTGGGGACCTAGGTGCTAGTGTCATGGCTATGTTTATAAATATTAAGTCAAAATTATCTTTTAAAATATTATGTTAAGCAGTGCACAAGTATAGTGACTGTGGCGTAAGTTGGGCACCTAGGTGCTAGTGTCATGGCTATGTTTATAAATATTAAGTCAAAACTATATTCTTAAGTATTATGTTAAGCAGTGCACAAGTGTATGTGACTGTGGCGTAAGTTGGGCACTAGGTGCTAGTGTCATGGCTATGTTTATAAATATTAAGTCAAAAACTATATTCTTTTAAATAAGCAGTGCACAAGTATAGTGACTGTGGTAAGTTGGGCACCTAGGTGCAGTGTCATGGGAGTTTAAATATTAAGTTCAAACTATATTCTTTAAAGTATTATGTTAAGAGTGCACAAGTATTTTGACTGTGGCGTAAGTTGGGCACCTAGGTGCTAGTGTCATGGCTATGTTATAAATATAAGTCAAACTATATTCTTAAGTATTATGTTAAGCAGTGCACAAGTATTGTGACTGTGGCGTAAGTTGGGCACCTAGGTGCTAGTGTCATGGCTATGTTTATAAATATTAAGTCAAACTATATTCTTAAGTATTATGTTAAGCAGTGCACAAGTATTGTGTATGTGGCGTAAGTTGGGCACCTAGGTGCTAGTGTCATGGCTATGTTTATAAATATTAAGTCAAACTATATTCTTAAGTATTATGTTAAGCAGTGCACAAGTATTGTGACTGTGGCGTAAGTTGGGCACCTAGGTGCTAGTGTCATGGCTATGTTTATAAATATTAAGTCAAACTATATTCTTTAAGTATTATGTTAAGCAGTGCACAAGTATTGTGTGTTGTGCTTGTCATGAAGTATAAACACAATAATAAGGTTATTACGGTAAAGACGAGAAGTGTCGTCTTTGAACTCCGTTCATAACCTAACCAGTTCTTTCGTGAATGAAGATAAGCCTTGCGTAGTTAAGTGTTTTAACGATGCACTATAAGGCTAATTGGCCTTTATTACGTATCTATATTGCCAATTGATTACAAATTAAATATTGATGACTTGCACTCTACAATACATAGGCGTGGTACTTATCGATGCCCTCAAGTAAAGTGCAGTCTGTATAGTAGTTAGAAAGAAAGAAAGTATACGAGCGGGAAAATATCCCAGACAGCTCAGAACAGAGTTCAGAACGCCCGCCCCACCAGTTGTTATAGCTATTATACACCTTACCTTAGTATGTTTATGTTAGGCATATATACATAGGAGAAGTTGGTATTAAGTCTAATCGCGAAAGTTTGTATGAGTTGAATCGCGGAATCAATTCATTGCTGCATCAGTATCACTGAGTATTCTGTTTGTGTTTCTGATTCCATCTTATCAATTTGTCATTCTGAAAATGAAAATACGAAGGATGTCCAACCAAAGTCTGGTGACTGTTTTTATTTAAAAGATACAAATTTTGAGGTATATCATTATCGAAATTCACTTTGTTATTTTTTTGTCACAACTCACAACCCATTCTACGTAACAAAAGTATAAATATACGTTTAAGGTTTATCTCTAAAAAAAAAGGGCTAAACTATATTCTGATTAAACAACTACATTCTGGTTCTGATTGATTCTGGTTTTGGTTTACACCACTTAATCAAAAAGTAATAAACAATTTCCATTTAATTTTAGATAGTTATGTTCGATTCGATTAATCTATTTATGTTTAGACGTAAAGAGATGCCCAAGAGACAATGAATTTTACTTCAATGGTAGATAAAAAAAAAAAAACGTGGAAATTATACCTGTTATAGGGTGCAAAAAATGCCCTTCTTCAGGTGAACTAGATATGTTGTCGATAGGACAATTGTGAAGGGATGTCCGAGGGAGGACTCAAATCCCTTGCATTCGCATTAACGACTGGGGAATACCTCGGAAAAACCTTCATTTTTTATTATTACCATCACGTCGGGATTTGAAGCCGGGATCTCCCGAATCAGAATCAAGCGTAAAGTTGAACCAAGATATGTTTGTACATTTTGTAAACATTTTTTGTTTATGATGTGACATTTTAAAACGAAACTAACTTCTGAGATCTAAATTCCATAGTATTATGAAGTACACAACTTTCAACAAGCACCTCTCATTTTTAACTATATTTCTCTTCGTACTTTTATAAAGATTAATTATTGTGTATTGATTTTTGATTGGTTATTTTTGTGGCGGTGGAATCCTTGTCTATGTTGGGGTTTGTTGTTGCGGGTTTTTAAATTTGCTGAGGTTCCTGTTCCTGACTCAATTTCGACCATCGGCCGAAAATCAAAATGCTAATATTGGTCTGCTTTGGTGATATTCCCAATGAATAAAACTATCATTAAAATGATAATAATATTACATTTTAAATTTTCATTAAAATGATAATGATATATTAAATATTAAATTAAGGTAGCCTTTGGGAAATCTATTTTACCCAAAATTAACTATATCTGTTAAAGTAGTATTGAAATTGCTTGTCCCAGAGGGGAGTGTGCTACAAGAAAACGATAGATTACAACATTGTACTGGCAGTGTAGTTCATAACCTGCGTTATAATGCAACGTACTGCACTGTGCTTTGACAAAATGGAAATCAATAATTGTGTTTTGTCACTATACTACACACAATTATTAATCTTTGGATCGAGAGCATGAACGTGAACGCAAGCGTGCAGCAGCTGACGGCAGTAGGGTCTCGTTCATCATCACTCTTTAGAGGTCACGAAGCCAAATTCTTTCCAAATTCCTCAGGCATTTTTTTTTTACAGCTCTGTTGATCAGTTTTCGCTAAGCGAAAGATAACACGAGCTACTCAAGGAGATGAAAAAGACCCAATTTATTTTGAAAATTGGTTTATCGTTATAAACAGTGTGAGGGTTGGCTCTTTACTTCTCCAATAACGATGCATCTGTCAGTTGGCCTTTGACATCGGCTTTCTTCGTGATGTGGGCAGACACCTCATCCCCCCAATCATTATAACACTCCCCCCTTTCCATTGTCTGCACTGCACACACAAAGTCTCGACTTTGATGGGGTATATACAAGCAGAGAAAAGCTCTATAAGGTTGACGACTATATACAAGGTATGCATATAGCCTGATTACAAACAATGTGATAATACTTACTTAGGTAGCCCATACACCCGCCGATGGTTGTATTTTATAGCAAACTATAAAAATAAGAGCTAACGAACAATGAGATTTGGAAACTGCATGAGCTCCTTTCTTATGGAACCGAATGATTAGCTCTTAGTTTGTGGTACTTTCTGGCAACTAAGGTAAAGTATAGCGCCTGCTTGAGGAGTATGGTGTTGATGTGTATAATGCTATCGAAATAAAACTATCCTTTGTCAATGTCACAATGAACATTTTGATTTTCATAAGTTCGCTTTGTTTGCTTTGATTACATGCATTGCTGTGTAGACTGTAGATAGTTATTATAGTTTATTAAAGGAAAAGGCGTGTATGTTTTCGTTGTGATCAGCTTTTTTTTACCTGATCGAAAGTAGAGCCTATACGCAAAACAAATTATAGCACACTGCATATTTGTTATCCATAGAACGAGACAATATTTTCTGTATTGTTTTTTAATGTACTCACTTGACAATATTGTATGTTTTTAGAAGATTTTGTTTTTAAAATTACCTCGTTTTTGACCAGAAAAGAATCACGTAGCACAGTGGTCATATTTGTGAGCCCGAGCCCCAGACACGTTACCAGAGCTCGCCTGGAGCTTTAGCCTTTGTGAAGTAAACTAGGCCTACTATCAAACTAACAGTTCATCGGATAATGGACTTTGATGATCTCAAACGTACAATTAAATTATATGATCAGAAATGAATTATGCGCAAATAATAAAATTTCACTTTTTAAATCAGTAAATAAAAATATTACTTTAAAAAACTTCGCTCTTCGTGATATTTCAAACACGTTGGTATTAAAACATGAATGTTCTGGCGTACACCGACAGGTTTTCACCGCACCGCGTTCAAAGAGGTTGGCAATAAAGAAGGATTGAGAGTGGCTATACGATGTACGAACGTAGCCTGTAATTAGATGAGTTGTAAGGAATGCCATAATAATACTTCTTAGATTACTAATGTAAAGATTTCATTTCTCTAGATGCGCCATCTTGTGATTACGTAGGCTAATAAATTTATTTTCCTGAAGAGAACCTGCTTCTGATACCGGTTACAGTTTCTTGGAAATGAGAGTAACCGCGGTTTTAAATAAACCCACTAGACTAGAAAGTCCCTCGGGCTTTCGTCTGGGTTTACGACTAGATTACAATTATTGTAGGCACACAGACATAACACGTAACGACGATCATCCAGGGTTTGTTATGTAGGTGAGTATTTTACCGAGAAAATGATATAGCAAAACATGCGATCGGAGGTGTAGCAGAGTTGCCGTGTACACAACTAGCGAAAAGCAGAAATTGGCAACGCCGAATGGTTTCGTGAGACATGATAAACTATTGAGTTTTGAACTGATTCAAATATTAAATAAACTTTAATTTTAGTCACTATTGGCGAAGCTAATGCGAAGCTGATGACTGTGATGATGAAAAATGGGTAATATTATGCTTAAATTTTCTGGACAGTTCGTAGAGTACCCGAATGAATGATAAACCAAAAAACAAAACAAATTAGTTTAATATCACTTTTAAAATTATTTGGAATTGAAATAGACGGGCCAGGAGATGCATTATTAGCCCTCATTTTTTGTAACTAGGAAAACGCTTAAGTCCCGCCGCGTTGATGGATGAGCTTTTTAAAGTTTTTAGTTTGCGTGGGATATCTTTACTTTTGCAAGTGCTTTGTTTTATTGCCTACGCATTGTAGGT
Organism: Sweltsa coloradensis; assembly: GCA_024449915.1. Lineage (NCBI taxonomy): Eukaryota > Metazoa > Arthropoda > Insecta > Plecoptera > Chloroperlidae > Sweltsa > Sweltsa coloradensis. The sequence continues at coordinate 1,672,219 of JAMZAV010000159.1, read as the reverse complement.
GATTGTTGTCAAGTTTCTATCGTTTCTTGTCATTTGTTATTATTTACCGTAAAAAACTTATATTAAAAGCTTTATTTCTATGGATTCTGGCTAACTTTTTCAACTTTTTCTTTCAAAAGGTACTACATCACCATAACCTTAATGTCCATGTGAAATATGAACGTTGTAGCCCCACCCGTTTGGTCAGAATCGGCCCAAATGTCACGAAAATATCGCATTAAAAATCGAAAAAAAATCGTAAAAGTACGTTTATTCTATGGATTCTGGTTAACTTTTTCATTTTTTTTTTCACAAGGTACTAAATCACCATAACCTTAATGTCCATGTAAAATATGAACTTTGTAGCCCCACCCGTTTGGTCAGAATCGGCCCAAATGTCACGAAAATATCGCACAAAAAATCGAAAAAAATCGTAAAAGTGCGATATTCATGAGAAATATTTCTTCGATTGTACCCAAAAACGTGGCAGGTCTAAGTTTAGAGATTTCGAAGGTCCCCTTCAATTTTCATCAAGATCGCATATGCCGTTTGCCCGGAATCGTGCGAACAAACAGACAAAAAAACAAAAAAACAAAACAAAACAAACACACAAAAAACAACCGAGCTAAATTTTTGGGGGGTCAGTGAAATTGAAGTCTTCGCTTCGCTCATCCAAAAATATTCATATACATACATGGCTAATCGTAGTACAATATAGTATTATAGGTATGGTATTCATTTTGTCAAGGTTGCGTGTTTTCCATTGGTAATATGTGTGTAATAATAAGGTATTTGAAAGCGAAGTTCCCGTATAGCATCACTTTCCTGCAGTTTGCCCGTCTTGGCGTGTGTCACGTCTCGCGATAAAAGTGAACACGACGTCCGATTGACACGACTTTTTTGTTGGCGTAACCCTTCTATACAAAGATGAAACAAAATGTTGTGGGTGACTCTTGGGAGCAAGGCGGAGGGGCCATCAGTTTTATAATTTGGGTATTTAAAAGTGGCACATCCACCGAGGATTTCAATGCACGATAAGATACCCACTTCTGACACCATGTTTCAGGATGGCTGGTTGCAATAATTGGATGAGCGAAGCGAAGACTTCAATTTCACTGACCCCCCAAAAATTTAGCTCGGTTGTTTTTTTGTGTGTTTGTTTGTTTTGTTTTTTTGTTTGTTTTTTTGTCTGTTTGTTCGCACGATTCCGGGCAAACGGCATATGCGATCTTGATGAAAATTGAAGGGGACCTTCGAAATCTCTGAACTTAGACGTGCTACGTTTTTGGGTACAATCGAAGAAATATTTCTCATGAATATCGCACTTTTACGATTTTTTTCGATTTTTAGTGCGATATTTTCGTGACATTTGGGCCGATTCTGACCAAACGGGTGGGGCTACAAAGTTCATATTTTACATGGACATTAAGGTTATGGTGATGTAGTACCTTGTGAAAAAAAAGTTGAAAAAGTTAACCAGAATCCATAGAATAAACGTACTTTTACGATTTTTTTTCGATTTTTAGTGCGATATTTTCGTGACATTTGGGCCGATTCTGACCAAACGGGTGGGGCTACAACGTTCATATTTCACATGGACATTAAGGTTATGGTTATGTAGTACCTTTTCAAAGAAAAAGATGAAAAAGATAGCCAGAATCCATAGAAATAAAGCTTTTAATATAAGTTTTCTACGGTAAATAATACCAATTGACAAGAAACAATAGAAACTTGACAACAATCACCTACAATGCGTAGGCAACAAAACAAAGCACTTGCAAAAGTAAAGATATCCCACGCAAACTAAAAACTTTAAAAAGCTCATCCATCAACGCGGCGGGACTTTAGCGTTTTCCTAGTAATGTATACACATTTTACAAAGTAGTACATAATAAGGTTATTAATAAGTATCTACAGCCAGACACCCAACAGACCACACTCTGTCATGGCTTCTTACCCAGTAGACGCCCTCCCTGGTACCAGTGTGGCCAACGTAGTAAATTCGATTCACACACACAGTAGTACATTACACAGGCGGTGCACACACCGCTACAATTTGTGTGTTCTTCGTTGAGAGTATGTTTACTAAGGCTTCGCTCCCTATTTTGTGTACTCCCGTATACCTGGCTTCTGCAATGGATGGTTGAACATCGCCCTGGCATACTTATATAGATAATTAACTAGGAAAACGCTAAAGTCCCGCCGCGTTGATGGATGAGCTTTTTTTGTAAGTTTTTAGTTTTGGCGTGGATATCTTTACTTTTGCAAGTGCTTGGTTTTGCTGCCTACGCATTGTAGGTGATTGTTGTCAAGTTTCTATTGTTTCTTGACATTGTATATTTACCGTTAAAAACTTATATTAAAAGCTTTATTTCTATGGATCTGGCTAACTTTTTTCAACTTTTCTTTCAAAAGGTACTAACATCACCATAACCTAATGTCCTGTATAATATAACGTTGTAGCCCACCCGTTGGTCATTAATTGCCCAATGTACGAAAATATCGCGCTTAAAAACAAAAGACTTAAAATAAAGCTTATTTCTAAAATTAGGGCTAATTTCAACTTTTCTTCAGAATACCAATTGACAAGAAACATAGACTGACACAATACCTAAATGGCACCATTGCAAAAGTAAAATGACATCCCACGAAACTAAAATTTAAAAAGCTCATCCATAACAGGCGGGAATATTAGCAGTTTTCCTAGAATATATACTCTTTACAAAGTAGTACATAATAAGTTTATTAATAAGTTCTACGCTCAGACATCCAACAGACACACTCTGTCATGGGTTCTACCCAGTAGACGCCCCCCCTGATACCATGGGCCAACTTAGTAAATTCGATTCACACACACAAAATAAGATACATTACACAGGCGGTGCACACACCGCTACAATTTGTGTTCTCGGAGAGTAGTGTACTAAGGCTTCGTCCCTATTGTTACTCCGTGTACCGCTTCGCATGATGGTTGACATCGCACTGCCTATTATAGATAATTAACTAGGAAAACGCTAAAGTCCCGCCGCGTTGATGGATGAGCTTTTTTTGTAAGTTTTTAGTTTGCGAAGGACCTGCACTTTTCCTTTGCAAGTGCTTTTTGAATGCATTGTAAGTGATTTTTGTCAAGTTTCTATGTTACTTGTTAATTGTATTATAAACCTAAAAAACTCATATTAAACCTTAATTTTATGGATTCTGGCTAACTTTTTCAACTTTTTCTTTCAAAAAGCTATACATCACCATAAGCTTAATGTCCATGTGAAATATGAACGTTGTAGCCCCACCCGTTTGCTCAGAATCGGCCCAAATGTCACGAAAATATAGCACTAAAAATCGGAAAAAATCGCAAAAGTACGATATTCATGAGAAATATTTCTTCGATTGTACCCAAAAACGTGGCAAGTCTAAGTTCAGAGATTTCAAAGGTTCCCTAAAATTTTCATCAAGATCTCATATGCCGTTTGCCCGGTAAAGAGCGAACAAACAGACAAAAATACAAAAAAATAAATACAAAATAAATAAAAAAACAAATTTGGGGGGTCAGTGAAATTGAAGTCTTCGCTTCGCTCATCCAATAATGTAGAGCCTTTGCCTTGTGGAATCATAAAACACTAATAGCGCTAATAGTATGGGTAAAGTATAGTAGTTCCTAAATCTGAACCCTCACCACCACTGACATAGTCTGACATGAGACGGGAGACAGGCACAGAGCAAGAGGCAGCGGTTAGCCTGACCAGACCACGAGCAAGTGTGAGCAAATTGCAACGTACGACGTGAACTATAATCTATTGCCGTAGGTTCAGTCGCACCGACCGACGTCAGATCAAAATCAAATTGACCAATAACACGAAAACCAATCAATATCTTAAACGTAGAACAAAACGTTTCTGGGTGCATGCCAATGCGATCCCGAGGATGCACGAGCGATTACGAGGGTGCCCGAAGAGTTGGGAGCAGGGGAGGAACATTCCAGACTGATTGCGTGCAATGATACGTTTCCATTTCTACCTGCGCATCAATGTGTTTTTATAGACTTATTATCTTAACTGGTTTTAAACAGTTTTTCAATAGATAAACAATAGTTATAATAAGCAATATCCCTAGCCCTCCTGGACAAAAAGTGTGTTGCCTTAGGATAAACGAAAGTAATAAAAAAAAACGCACCCAACCAGTCTCAAAGAATCTATTTTAGAGACACTATAAGTCGTTTGAGTGTTAGATCAGTCTCGTAAAACTACAAGAAAAATATGGTTTTATCCAAAACTTCGAAATATATAGCCTACCGGTAGGCCTACCATTAAATCAATGAAATGAGGCTTTATGACCGCATATGAAAGCACAAAGAATAAAGCTGGAAAGACAAAAGCAATATGTACACAAATGTTGTTGTTGTTCATTGTTGTATCTTCATCTAAGCATGGATTTACAACGCCAGTTACTATATTATAAGTCCATGATCTAAGTATGTAATTAGATTTATAGTTGTCAATGTCACCCTTTGTAAATCAGTTTTTTAACTGAATAGGATAGACGTTAAATAAAAATAAATAAATAAATATATAAATAAATAAATAAATAAATAAATAATATTGCCATAAAGAGAATAATAATAATATAAATACTAATATTGTCGTTTGTTGTTCTAATTTTTTTAAATTTAGGGAAGTGTGGTCTTCTCCAGGACTAACTAGGTTATTAAGATTTAGGATAGTTTAGAAAGGAATGTCCGAATGCTGTTTTGAGCACTTAATCCCTTCGACGGTATTCGCACCCGGGACTGCTTGATCCAACACTGTCGGTATTGACATATTGTGGTACCTTACTGGAAGTTGGAATAGTTCGTTCATTGCTTGTAGCCACATTTCTGACTAAACCTAATTCCGTACGCCAGGAATTGAATTCGTGAATGTTTGTTGTATTTTCGAACTATAATAAAACTTTTTGTTTTCAAGCTACAACGCATTATCATCGGAATTACACAATGTTTTCTGGAAGATCTCTGCATGTAGATTATATTATTCGACTCTAATGGATGGTTGCATTGCAGTTTTAAGGGTTGCAGGCGTCTCCTTCTTCACACCCCTGCTCAGAGCACTGACGGTTTCAAGTGGCACTTAGCCATCACATCACACATGGTCGAGGCCAACACCTTGGGACTGGTAGGCTTTGACTGCTCCGAGAAAGATTGTTTACATTTCCATTTGACATCTCGAAGTCTGACGGGATTTCTTCCCAACACTGCTGACGGGACCTCCCACAGAGTTTTTCTTTCAGGGAATCGGTTTTTTACAAGTTCTATACTTCTTTGTTTCACTAGTCACTGGGTATCATGTGGAGTGTATGTTTTAAGAATCGTCGATACGAAAATATATAATTTTGACAGCAGAAAGAACACTGTGTTACGTAATTCCAGTGTGTGTACCCAATGCCAAAGATCCAGTCACAGACGGGGGGAGGAAAGCTATAGGGTCGTATTTGTATTCGTCATCGTCTTGTCGTCGTCGTCGTCGTCGAGGCGAGTGAAAGCATCCCCTATGACGACTGGCTGAACTCGCATCTATTTTCGGGGAATAAAAATACTCCCAATTCCTTTTTATATAGCTGATATTTGTGCCTCTTTTCTCGCTTATGATCGACAGAGGATTACTATGGACCAAAGACTACTTCGAGCCCTGAACAATAATTAGTATTGACAAAACTGAATTGTCGTTAATCAAGCACTAAACTTCAGTTATTTATGAAAATGTGATTTCCATTTCAAACAACGTGTTTTCAACGCATAATCATCGGAATTACACAATGTTTTCTGGAAGATTTCTGCATGTTGAATATATTTGCTTGCAGGTGTCTCTTTACAACCACACCCCTAGCTGCTCTCGGTGACGCTAAGTAAAGGGCTTCAAGTGGCAATTGGCCATCACACATAAAATGTGAAAATGTGATTTCCATTGTCCGATTACTTTACATTGGTATGTTCATTCTCGCTACTAGCAATTTAAGAACTTCCGTAGTATGCAAAATAATTTCTTAGCGCCAAAGCTTTAAAAATTTTTAATTACTTTAATATTTTATTATGTAAGTTCCTATAACATTCCCAGATTGGACCAAACGTACGCACAGTCTTTTACAAAATAATATAATACAGAGAGTTGTCACTTAGCAGATTGTCCACGATTATAAGTACCACAAAAGTAATTACGAAAAATAATTCGATTTTGGTTTAGGTTAATGTACAAATCGGTATTTTATATCATTTATTTTTTAATATTTATATTTATTACGTACAAGGTTATATTATTTATATTATATTTATATTCCACACAAACCCTTCCTATAATCCCCATTATTACATACAATTACTAAAACAGTTTTGCCATTCAAAATAATCTTACAAAATTGTGCACAATGTCATTCTTCTTAATTCTTGCATACATTTATGCTGTAATGTGCTAGAAATCCTAGAAATAAAATTCCTATCAATCAATCAAATACATTTTTCCATTCCTCTATAGGCCCTAACCTTTTACACCCTACTAGTAGTACAAACAAAACCACAAACAAGAACTTCTCCTGACAAGACCGTCAAATAGTCATTACTTCGGAATTGACCACTCACCATCTCGATTTGTCTACTTTATAAAGTAAATATCGCGTGCAATTTTAATTTATTTTCCTAATGCTACAAAATGTATTAAAATTGAGTTTTGAATTAAGAGTTAATTAAAGTAGTAATTAGTATGTTAATAACAGTGCCCTCTAGTTTCTTCATGGTAGTTTGGTTACGTTTGCGTGTTATTTCACAATTTAATATTATGTAGCCACAACCATTCATAATATTATAATGACACGTGCACTCTATAATAGGTGTGAATACATATGCGCAGTAGTGCGTTGAAACGAAGCAAGATAATAACATGTGAGTGGCATGCAGAGCAGTTCGATCTAGTTGTTGCCACGCTTCCAGTTCGCCAGAGCGGCAGGTGCCCGAGTCAAGTTATCGGGTATCGAACCCGGACCTTACTAATTACCCGTCTCCAGTCGACACCGCTGACTCAACTGGTCAAGTAACTTGTTTTTATTCCCGACCTCTGGCGCAGTCTGTCGGTTGATGAGTTAACTATGTTCACGCGCAGAGTTGAGTTGGATCTTGTTGCCGGCAGATGGCTGCACCAGTGACTAAAAGCAAAATCTTTTGCGCGAATTTTGAAATAGTCGAGTTCGACCACTCAAGGCTCTGGTCTGGGATGTTAGTCCGAAACGTATTTGGTCCAAAACTGATGATAAAGTGAGTTAGTAAGTTAATGTTGTTTTAGGGCACTCAACAGTAGAGTTATCAGTGCCCATGTCAATTGTGTTGGACTCTTCCAAATTTTTTTTTTCCATATTTGTGGATTACCACCATGTTTTCTTCTTTCCAATGGGAGGAACGTAAGGGAAGACGCGGGGGGTTAATGGGAAGGAGTGAGGGTGTTGGATAGGATGGGTTAAACTGGGTGGGAACGGAGGAGTGCTCGTTGCAGAGAGGGCCGGCAAGTATGGAGACGACAAAAAAGTGAAAGAAGAAAATAAATATGATTTAAGGCTGTGTGAATGAAGAAAGGTGCGATAAAAAGTTGCGCGAGAGCTCTCTCTGCAACACGCACACCAACTGGCCAGAGCTCGCCCTTAGTTTTGGGGAATACACTACTCCCCTACTCACAGGCCAAACCACGGGATGGTAGCGAGTTGGACTTTGAAGGCCCAAACTATTGTGAAAGTTGTATGTGGTAGATAGTTTTGTAGAAAAAAACATGGGAGTTTTACTGTCTTACTCAAACGTACATGAACAGGGCCAGGGCCGTAACTAGGGAAAACAAATTACCCGGGTATGATCATGATTGGGTAAAGTACATACGGTATATGACATTGTTTAATGGGGGGGGGGGGGGGGTCAAGTGGGGAAGCCCCACAGATAATGCGGGTCCGGAACGTACAGCACCAGAAAACGATAATTCAAAGAAAGCAGGAAATTTCAAATGTAATTTTCCATCTAAATTGCTCGGATGTACGGCTTAGACGGAGTTTGATTCACTTTCTAAATACGTAACTAGATATCAATATCACACACATAACAAAAACTTGTAGAAATACAGCCAAACCTTACACACTCAAAAGGAATGAGATCTAAAAAAAGGGCCAAGCTCATCTACCCTTCCACATAAACGTACAGTGTCCCATAACAGCATCCTCGAAAAGCTTGGCAAAATAGAATTTGCGATTTTTAATTTAACGTAATAGTTTATCCAAGTTCTTTTTTTCTAATTAATTTAAACGTAATAACATGCAAATTCTATTTTGCCAAGCTTTTCGAGGATGCTGTTATGGGACACTGTACGTTTATGTGGAATGGTAGATGAGCTTGGCCCTTTTTTTAGATCTCATTCCTTTTGAGTGTGTAAGGTTTGGCTGTATTTCTACAAGTTTTTGTTATGTGTGTGATCTCATTACTTTTTCAAGTTCCATTACAAAATATTTGCTAAAATATAATATTTTTATCAAAGTTGATTTAAATTCTATGGTATTAGCAGTAACAATATAGGATGTAAAATATCTAGACCCGGATTCATGTACATGCTGGGTATAGGTGGTATAACCATGGTATAACGACGGTATAAGGACTGGACCCCAATTCTTGAGTTCGTGGGAGATGAGTTGAAAACGCAATTTGAAAACGAAGTCGTTTTCGTTTTCGAAGGAATTGGTATTCTTGAACGGTATCGTGGAAAACGTCATGGGTTGTGAGTTGAAAGCATTGATATTAAACCCCTATAGTAGGCTAGATTAGCAGTCTCCTATACCTCCGCACAGGCGCGAGCGTAGCAAATTGAAGGCTCAACCGGCCCATTTCAAGATGGCGATTTGGTGTTTTAATTTATGCTTTTTTAATGCAATAAAGTATTTTACTGGATTGTTTGATATGGTTTTAGCTTGTGCAGCATGGTATTAAACAAAAGAAACAATACGAAGTGATTGCATAAGGGAATTTAGTAATCATTTGGTGTTAAAGGCTAGTATGCTTACCTGTCAACCTGGCGGCAATCTTGAGAACTATTTGGCCACAAATCGCTCCCATTTGATTAACATGTAAACTGTCATTTTAAGATAGCTTCTAATAATTGTACCGGAAGTGGACCACCGACTGCTGGTCTAGCCAATTATATAGGATGTATATGGTTGAAAGAGTATCACGAAATCCAAACACTTTAAAAAGATTTGCGTATAGCAAAGAGCTCGAAAAAGTTCTATATTTATTCTAGATGGCAGTGCCTTCATAAACGCGGGCCAATCGAAAGACAAGTTGTATGAAATGATTTGATTGTTGCAATTATGTAAACAAACAGTTGAGCAAGTTCATATCAGAACAATGTTGTGCTGGCATAGGGTTGGCTAGGCTTGTCAAACATGTAATGTAAGTATGAATTTTACTAGTCCTATAGCCAAATGGAACTTTAGACCTACACTTTTGCATTATAAATAATTTTCCACATCTGGGCCTAGGCCAGGGACGGTTTCTGATTTGTTTTATGAGAGTATAATGACACCTTTTCTCGTTCCACACAAAGAAAAAATTTAATGTCCGCTATTTGTTTACGTATCGCACTTTCCCGCCTAACTCTGCTTATACCGTCAACAAGTGTCAAGTAACTATGGTTACTTGTTGATTGTATGCCAAGTGTTTAAGGCTTATTTTAAAACCTTTATTTGGAAGCCTTCCAACAAACTTTTTCAACTTTTTTTTTTCAAAAGAGACTATATTTCTATAACCTTAATGTCCATGTAAAATATGAACATTGTAGTCCCACCCGTCTGGTCAGAATCGCGGGCCGACGTATTAGATGTTAGCAGTAGCAGTAGTAGCAGTAGTAGCAGTAGCTAACATCCTTAAAGTGATTTTGAGCATGTTTCAAGCCATTTTTTCACCAAGAAGGAATAATCGTACCCCAATAAAATTTGGCATGTGTTGTCAGGTACCTAAATCCCCTCGATTGTGATAGTTTTCAAGTTCACATCACGTTACATGACGGCTGGGTAACACCTCGAAATCACCCCAACTCTGCTTGGTGTATAAGGTGCTTGAGTGTGTAGCGCACCGCGGCTTGGCTGCGGCGCCCTAACGGGCACCTAGATTTCGGGTGGAGCAAATAACGAAATTTGTCATGATACATGAAGCAAGCAGTGGACACAGTGCCTTTCAAAACAGATTGTCTAGAAACAAAAGCTATCATCTTTTGTTTTTGTTTACAATCTGTAGTTGGCAATATACAATGCTTTTTGTTAAATTTGCTAGGTTAATTTCGTCTTGTTAAAAATTGCACGAATATTTAGGTGAATAAAAATGTATAATGGTTAAGAGCATGTCTAATTCAAGTTTTACCAATTACCACGCCTTAGTAATTACGTGTTTTGATTATTATCCAAAATTTGGATTTTCTCCGGTCCCTGTTACCCGATTTTGGTTTTTAAAGTAAAAGGCACTCGGTCCCCCCCAAATTTAGCCCCTTGTGTTTTGGACGCTAGATATTCATAATGGTTAAGAACATGTTTAATTTCAAGTTTGTAGGCTTAGTAATTACGTGTTTTGATTATTTTCCAAAAAAATTATTTTCTCCGGTCCCTGTTATCCGATTTTGGTTTTGAAAGCAAAAGACACTCGTGACTCGGTTTCCCCAAATTTAGCCCCTTGTGTTTTGGACGCTAGATATGTATGTATAATGGTTAAGAGCATGTTTAATTTCAAGTTTGTACAAACTACCACGCCTTAGTAACTACGTGTTTTGATTGTTATCCAAAATTTTGATTTTCTACGGTCCCTGTTACCCGATGTTAGTTTTGAAAGCATAAGTATCTGCGTCTGAGGTACATCTAAGTGTGGTCCAATTTATTTATTGGATATTGCTTAACGTCTCATATTTATGCAACTTGGTTATCGAGACGAAGGGAGGGACGTAAGGGATGACGCGGGGGGACGAGTGTGGTCCAAGTTTCATAGTTCTAAGATGTACCGTTTTTCCGTAGGCTCTTATTCCTCTCCGTTAGAATTACCAAGCTAGCCAGCCATCCGGAAGGTTTTCAACTAGGCCCGGGTTATCGGATCGGGCTGATTTTTTTTATTTGGTAGGTCATGGACCACATATCAGGTCATATACCGAGTTTCAAGACTGTGTAAATCTTTCGGGGCGGCGTGTGCAGATAGCTGAAAACCCCCCAACTCGGATAGGAGTATACAGGGCTGAGGGCAAACGACCGTCGCCCTAAATGGCCGTTTGTATATACTAGGAAACGCTCAGTTGGACGCGTTGATAAGCGAGCCCGTGCTATAGGTAGACCCACATTGCACATTTTTTTAAATTTTAAAATTTGCGACGTTCGCTGTCCACGGGGCCATGTTTCCAATATTATTTATTATTGCCAAGGTATTTGGGTGAACCTTTACGTTGTGCATAAAATCCACCGCCATCTAGAGGACCTTGATCTTGGGAAAACTATTTTACCTCATTGGTTACAAATAATACACTGCTTCCTCGAAAGTATTTTGATTATTTCTAGGTGGCAGTGCATGGTGCACCTCGTGCGACTTTGCGTTGCCATGGTAACGTTACTTTTGTTATAATGTAATTTCCATCTACACTATACTTATCAGATCAAAATAAAATTAACATATTCGTGACCGGACGGACATTCTAAATGATTTGGCCACCTCAGATTTTGTCGCCGTTTAGTTTAAAGAAAAACTTTCGATTAACTTTAATGTAACTTTTTAACTTTTTGAACGATTTTGCCACAAAACTAATGGCATTCAATCCAGATCGAAGCTTGCGGATGGTCAAAATTTCAACTCGATCCGAGCCTCCGTTCGAACGTTATGGCGAGACATACAAACAGAGAGAGAAAAAAAAAACAGTGACTATTTTTTCCGGCAGAGTCAAATGGAAACGCTCGCTTCGCTTGCTTAAAAATGTACCAAATTTACGCACTTTTTAAGACGGCTGTTTTCCCCCTTCTTCCCGCGGCCATACTGAGTCTTATAATAGTAACTGGCGTTCCGCCTTGTAAATCCACGATATTAGGGTAAAGGCTACCACCAATATTAACACCACGCGAAATTACTGTTTTTTACTGACATCTCGCGAACGCTGCAAAATATCGCAAAACCGTTTGCAGACCGTTATGTGGTTTTGTGAGGACAATAGCCTGCACGAAAAAATATTGTAATGTGATGGTAATTAAGTTTTTTATTTATTATTTATTAAATGTATATGTATACAAACCGCACGCAGATTATTATATTTGAGTGTTTTTGTTGCATTCTATTGTTCTTACAAAACCATAGCTGTCTGCAATCAGTTTTTAGATATTTTGCACCGTTCTCGAGATATTACAATTAGAAAACAATTTTAGAGTAGGTCAGGTTTTAAGATCATGATTTTTAGGACTAGTATACAGTATACTCTACACAAAATAAAACAAAGATTACGATATCATGATATCACGAAGAATCTGTAATTTCGTGTGGTTTTAATATTGGCGGTAGTCTTTGTAACCTTAATTGAATGTCATTGGATCAATGAATTAACTACAGCCTTCATAGATAACACAGCTAATATCACTGTTTGGCCTTACCTTATTGGTCAATTTGCAATAATAGATAATAGTGGCTCGTTTTTCCCGACATTATTATTGGTGGAACTTTCTGCTCACTGTTATAAATGAAAATCTTATATAAATAAAAAATAAATGATAAACGTATTCAGAATGAAGTCCTTATCGTAGTGAAGTGATAAAAAGTTATAAGTATAACATTCCCTGTTGACTTTTCCTAGTTGCAAATCGACGGTATTCTTGGATTTGTATGTACAAAAATAAGTCAAATCGCCAAAGCGACTACGAAAATTAATTCTCCGACCCTAACAAAAACGATAACCATTGCAGTATCGTAGGCCAAACCGACGGACTTAGCCCATACATTCGCGAGGGACATGGGGGCTAAAAATGTTCATACCTTTGCTCTCAACGATCAATACATTGTCGAAAATGACCCAACTACTTCACTTGTCGTCTCGGATCAGAATATACAAAGCTTGAAAGTTCCACAATCGAATTCCCAGCCTGCCTCGTGACCCTCGTCCCTTATCTAATTCATTGATCTGGAACTACTTCGCAGTGTAAAACAGTCGTATCGTCCAACAATACTTCTGTTGTAGTGTTGTGTAGTTGACAGTTGTTGTAGTGTAGCTGACGAAAAGTCTAAATTTGAAGATACCACTGTTTTAACTGAGGGTAACGTCTTATATCATTCATCATTGTAGAACAGTAGCATTCTCAAATTTAGACTTTTATTTGGTTGTAGTAGTGGTTTTTCCGGACGTTACGTTTTAGGCTGGGCTAGACGATACTACTGTTTTACACTGGGGGTACGAATGGTCAAATAATTCAAACAAAAATATTAATCAGAGAACATTTTAACTATTTGGTCACTATTTCGGAGAGTGCAATTTTACTTTGAACAATATGTAATTCGCAAGTATAAAGGAAAGTAAATAATATCTTCTAGTCGAATATATTATTTAGAATCAATGACTAAATATATATTTTGTTCTAGAGATCAGAGATGTTAGGCCTAATAATATGATTTTAGGGTTCGTTACAAATTTTCGCGGAAAAAATTGGCCCCTGAACTCGATATTCTCAAGGCGGTGCATATAATTCACCTCCCTGGCCCTGCTGGCTGACGCAGTGGCTCGGCCTAGGTCAAAAATATTAATCAGAGAACATTTTAACTATTTGGTCACTATTTCGGAGAGTGCAATTTTACTTTGAACAATATGTAATTCGCAAGTATAAAGGAAAGTAAATAATATCTTCTAGTCGAATATATTATTTAGAAATCAATGACACAAAATATTTATTTTGTTCTAGAGATCAGAAATGTTAGCCTAATATGATTTTGGGGTTCGGTTACAAATTTTCGCGGGAAAAGAAATTGGCCCCTGAACTCGATATTCTCACGGCGGTGCATATAATTCACCTCCCTGGCCCTGCTGGCTGACGCAGTGGCTCGGCCTAGGTCGCGGTCGGCCTCGTCTCTCGTTCAGTTGGCTCGCAAGGCAGGCAGAAGCAAGTCACACACGACATACAGGTACACAGCCCGGCTACATTTCTACTTCCATTGCTTTCAACATATTTTACTGCGACTTTGGTTTTCTTTGCCGTTTTCCTTCAATATTATTGCATTTTTTTGTAACTTTGTTTTGCTTTAAAGCGTAGTTTGATTGGTTGATTCATTTTACTTACTGGTAAAATAATGTAACTTCATTGTCTAGCATTCCAAGCAAATGACGTGGCTTGACTAAACTTGCATTGCATGCTTTCAATTCAACATAATTCACATTAGCCCATAGCCCTGCGCAGTGCGTTATTTCATTAAGTTGTTTTACTAAAGATTATTGCATTTTATTTACTATTTTGCTTAAAAGCGTACCCGGTTTAGTGTTTAAATTCATGATTGTCACATGCATTGCGTGGCTGCATGGCAAGTTTCATTCACATCCTCGGACAGTGGCTTTTCATTTGGTGTTTTCTTTCAATATCATTGCTTTGTATCCAATATATTTCACATTTGCTGAAAAGCGTGGTTTATTATTCATATCACACACGTAGTTTCAACTTCCATGGAACCCCATTTTGCTGCAATGATTCAATGACGCGGCATGGCCTTGTCATTCGTATAACTTTCATATCAACCACAAAAAAAAACAATTTTCTTCACACTATAAAGACTAGCCCTAAAGTCTTAATTTAGTTTCCGTTTTTCTTCAATATCATTGCTAATAATAATAATAATGGTTTCCTTTGTATGACCGTAAAAGCGTGGCTTGAGTTGATTCATATAATAACCCACTATAAACACGTTGACTTTCATTTCTGCCCACACCATTCTATGGCGTAAAGGGCAAACTAAAAAATAGTGTTGAATTAATGAATGGCAACTATTTTTCTAGAATCAAAATTCAGAAATTAATTTTACCGATCAGCTTTCAACCGTCTCCCCACCCTCACATGTTTTTAGTTTCCGTTGTCTATGACAATGTGCTGGTCTAACTAGTAAGTCGTTATCATCGGTGTCCTATCTTATCTCCAGCCAGGAATGCCGTGGCCTCTGCAGTCAGCACGGGGTGGCGGGGAGGGGAGAGCTGTACGAGTACGACCACCAAGCTCGCCTGGCTTAGGACGTCAGAAGTCAGAACAACAAACACGTCTGACACAGTGACACTGCTATAAATGATAGCTGATCGCTGTAGTGACGTCACATTTCAAAACAACACGTCTCGTTGTGTTGCTAGGTGAGCTTACTTTGTCCTCTTACATTGCAATTATTTTAAATTTTTTATTTATTAATTTCATTCATGGTCTTAAATTAATAATTTGCCACTTGCCTTGAATTATAATATTTAATTATATACTTGAACAAATATGCATAACTGATTTAATTATTTCCTGTGCTTAATTATTAGTTCTGCTACCAAGTGCACAAGGTTTTGGGTTCGATTCTCAATGGCATTGGCAGGCTATAGGAGAACAGTTGGTTACCTTAAATATTGCAATGTGGCCTTGCAAGCAGTGACTTGATAGAGATGGACGTCATGCTTGATGATCTCCCATCCAATCAGTCTTCACTCTTTAGTATATATTTCCTGCAGTGCCAATACACAATTTATGATTGTGTTGTTACATAGCATGTTACTATTTTCCCAAGGTCCACTGCCCTTCCCAATCTCCCCTATTAATTCATGATTGTGTGATATATTGTTATGTTTACAGCCACACCCCTGCCCAGAGCTAGCGCCCCTTGCTCAGCTCCAAGAAGCCTGTCGTGTATCGGGTCTCCTCGAACAGCTCTCCGGCAGTCAGCGTCGCAGGGACCGGCTCGGCTCAAGACTTCTACGCAGACAGCCTGACATGCGAGAGTTGCTGGAGTCGGAAGTGTTTCGGTGAGTGAATTAATTCCAGCTTGGCTTTCCAGTGTAGGGTGCAGACCAGAGCATTTACATTTATACAACCTTAGGCCTATAGCAAAGCAAATAATTGGGACATGCAGGGTGATTCACTGATTCTGTAGGAGGTCCCACCCCACCATCTTAAATATGCGGCGGCATTAAATTTAATGCTGCTTTTGGAGAACTGCCCTGCAGTAATGGTGTGACTAGCAATATAGCTTTGCTATGGCGTTGTATTAATTGTAGGTGTTAGGCTTTCCTTTCATAGTTTATGTTACCCAATGTATTGCGTTACCGGTATGTAAATAAATGTACAATAAATTTAAATGACTCGAAATCAAACTTAAAATAAATGTATTAATTTAATATTGCACAGTTACCAGTAGGCCTAAACTTTGTAGTTTTTAATCATTTAAAAAAAAGGTTCCTCCTAGGAGAACATGGATACCTTCTGTGATAATAGTGTTAACACTTTGTTATTTTTCTTTTCAGGCAGCCAAAACTGAGGCGGTGGGAAGCTCTATACTACGTACTTGAAATTTGCTGCTCGTCCCGAAAATCAAATATCTTCTCGAACAACTCTGCCATCTTGAGACTTCTATACCAACACGTCAGCATTACCAGCGAGCGATCTAGTTCTCTGGTGAGGAATTTCTCTATTTTTTATTTTCTATATAAAGCATACATTCACACAGTTAATGACTTGTCATATGTTGGTGAAGGAACTTTTTAAATGAACAAGTTCACTTAGTTTATGGTTCGTACAAACTTTAGCTCAAACTTGAATTATTTTTAATAACTAATCTTTTAAAGTTTTATTTTTCATTGGGTAGCCTATAGGTAGAGGCATTTTTGTAAATAGTTTTATTTTTTCAAAATTTTTGTTTTTAAAATTTGTATTAAGTGGTGTTATATTATAGGCATATGATTTTTATTTTCATTTTCTGTGTTTTACCAGTGTTGTTAAAGCTACTTTTCAACAACTTAGCACTGCTCAGCTACAGCTACATGACCTTTGAAAGTAGCTTAGCTACTTTTTAAGCTAATTTTTGTTTTTAAAATTGTATTACGTGGCGTTATAGGCATATGATTTTGATTTTCTGCGTTTCGCCGTTGTTAAAGTTACTTTTTAAAAAGTAGCACTGCTACAGCTACAGCTACATGACCTTTGAAATAAGCTATCAGTCGATAACAGAAGCCAAACAAATGACATCGAGGACAGCGAGGAAGCAAATGGAACGCGGTTGTATTATTAAAAATGAAACTATATAACAGGTAGTAATCGTTGTAAATAAAAATCATTGGACTTTAATATTTCGAATCCTTTACAGGAGTCTTTATCAAACTAACAATTAAAAAAATAAAGGACGATATCCATGTTAATGATTCATAAATAATCAATATTTTAATTTAAAATATTAATAACAATAAAGTCCAAGTTGTTTATTACACGTTTATTGTTTTGTCTTGCACTTGCCACACTTGAGGTTCCACTTATAGGTCGGAACAGGCTTTGTTGGCGATATCGATATCATCGATAATATCAATTCGCTAATAATTCGATTTCCTCGAGAACAAAATCCATTGTCGTTAAATTAAATGTTACAACATTTCAGACTGTTATCAATTTATTATTTCTTGTACGTTATAATCATAACAGATTTTGCTTATCATCTTGACGGTTCTCAGTAAACTGGTACCGGATGTCTGTTCAATATTTCAGCGCACCTATGTTTCGGCTGTTTTTGAGCAAACAACACAAAGTCACAAACACGAGGAAGTCCCATTCGACTTGCGTTGTAAGACTCTGTCCTTCACTCTCTCGTCTAATAACTTTCAACAACTAATTTTTCTATCTTTAAACGTAACATGTTAGATGGATGAGCGTAGCGAGCGAAGCAAAGATACCATTCTACTACACTGGAGAAATTAATCCGGAATGTTTTGTTTTTTTTCTTTCTTTTTTTTCTGTTTGTATTTTTGTGTGTTTGTTAACACGATTCCGGCTAAACCGATACTCCAATTACGATGACATTTTCTGGAAGCCTTCGAAATCTCTGAACTTAGAACTGCCACGTTTTTGAGTGCAATTGAAAAATTATTTCTCATAGTAATTTTACGATTTTTTTCTATTTTTAAAACATTTCTTCGACTTATAACACCTACATGCTTTATCCGATTGTTATAATGATATCACAGAACCTTAATTAGATGAGCGTAGCGAGCAAAGATTCCATTTCACTACACCGGAGAAAAATATCCGGAATGTTTTTTTTCTTTCTTTCTTTTATTTTCTGTATATATTTTTGTGTGTTTGTTAACACGATTCCGGCTAAACCGATACTACAATTGCGATGAAATTTTCCAGAGGCCTACAAAATCTCTTAACTTAGAACTGCCACGTTTTTGAGCGCAATCGGAAAATTATTTCTCATGAAAATCGCAATTTTACGATTTTTTTTTATTTTTAAAAAATTTCTTTGACTTATAACACCTACATGCTTAATCCGATTTTAATGATTTTTTTACAGAACTTTAATTTCATGAATTAAGATATTCGTGTAAAATTTGAGCGCAATCGAATAATTATTTCTTATGAAAATCGCAATTTTACGATTTTTTTCTTTAAAAAAATTACAATTAATAATAAAAAAAAAGTTAATTTTTTTATTTAATTTAATTTAATTTAAAAAAATCTTCGACTTAGAAATAATTTTTTCACAGAACAACAGAAAATCCGCATAACACATGGCAGCTCAATGCACCAATTACGCTCATCCAACAACGCGCCTGAAAAAGCATTTGCAAAGCTTCCTAGTTTTATGAATTAATATATTCTTGTGAAATTTGAGCGCAATCGAAAAATTATTTCTCATGAAAATCGCAACTTTACGTTTTTTTTTCGTTTTTTTTCTTAGACTTATAACTCCTACATGCTTATCCGATTGTAATGATTTTTTCACAGAACCCTAATTTTAAGATTTAATATATTCGAATGAATTTTGAGCGCAATCGAAAAATTATTTCTCATGAAAATCGCAATTTTTCGCTTTTTTGTTTTTAAAAATTCTTCGACTTATAACACCTACATGCTTTATCCGATTGTAATGATTTTTTCACAGAACAACAGAAAATCTGCATAACACATGGCAGCTCAATGCACCAATTACGCTCATCCAACAACGCGCTTGAAAAAGCGTTTGCGAAACTTCCTAGTTTAATACATAGAACACAGTAGTTCGATTGCCCTCCACCATAATTTAAAAGTATGCTAAAAAGTTGTTCAATTATGTTTTCTTCTTTCCAGTTTCTGTACAACTCTGGTCACTGGTCGAAGTACCGCCCTCAAGGATGTCACCGCCTCCTTGTCTTCTCCACCCACCACAAAGCCGAAGTCCACACTCCTGGTAAGTTGATTTCAGTATTCTTTTAACTTCTTGTTCCATTGTAGTACCCCGGAGACGAGTTTAGGCACTCGCTTTTTGGTTTTCTCGGGTGAATGGTTTATAACACCGTTATTATATTTCACACTAACGTTAATAAAGAATAACTCCGTTATCCAATACGCGTGTATGTAAATTATTTCATTGATGAATTGGTGAATTCACCGAAATTTGCTCAATTTTGGTCAACTTCGGGAATTTATTCTAAGTATAGGCCTACTGATTTTTTAAACTCAAATTTGCGTATTGGATATCAACATTTAAATCAAAGTGAACTGAGGTTAATTTGGTTTTATCGTGAGATAAACGCAATCGCAATCTAGTTTTTCAAGTTTATTTTGCAACCAATTGCGGATATCAATATAAAAGTACTTTATTAACATTCATGCAAAATTTGGTAGTGATATTTCCAACTGTTCAGCAGAAATCAGCAACACCTGGGTGTGCGCATTTGAGTTGGGCCAAGCTTGGCGTCCCCTCTTAACTCATTTTTATGACAACTAGAGCAGACGCTTGTATTGTATAACTAGGAAAACGCTAAAGTCCCGTCGCGTTGTTGAGCGAGCACCGGTACGTGCAACACGACCCGAGTACGACATTCCCATAATGTTACATACCAATAAGTCTTTAAGGTCTAGACCGATTTAGCTGAAAATTTGTAAAATAGGAGAGAATGGAGAAAATCCACCGCCATCTAGAGGACCTTGACATCATTTCTTTGGGAAAACTATTTTAACTCTTTGATAACAAATAATACACTGCTTCCTCGATAGTATTTTGATTACTTCTAGGTGGCAGTGCATAGCGTGCGACTTTTCATTGCCATGGTAACGTTACTTTTGTTATTTCTATCTACCGATTTAGCTGAAAATTTGAAAAATAGGAGAGAATGTTGTACTTATTGACCCTGCAAAATTTCATAACGATCGGAATATTTTTATTTAATTTGTAATTTTTTAAAACCAACGATCGGATTTTGTTCAAAAACTATACAGCAACCCGCCTAGGTGGTATGTACATGTGTGCAAAATTTTAGGTCGATCAGAGAAACGGTGCAACCTGTACCAAAGCAGTAACAAAAAAAAAAAAAGACATTCGAGCCATAAGAGTCAAGTGGAGACGCTCGCTACGCTCGCTCAATAATTACCTTAATCAAGAGTTTGACTTATAGTAAAGTAATTAATTCAGAGTTTGTACAAAAAGGGGTTCATTGTAAAAATTTAAATGCCTTGATTTTCTATTTGTAGAGTTACTTGATACTTTAAAAACAACCTGCAAACCAAAGTTGGGTAGACCTACCGTACATTATTGGTTTGAATCTCGCTAGAAATGGATTTTACATTATTGTTCATCTTGAGTGACCAGTCATACAGAACGATATCGTGTCCATTTCGTATGCCATTTCCATTCGTTTACACGCGTCAAACCAAAGTAGTTCAGTAAACCTGGCACAGATATCAGCACTATATATGGAGGAAGGCACTCTTTTACCATGTGGTAGAATTTTTCCCCGATAAATTCTCGAACATAAGACATTTTACAGACGACTACAAAAAAGGTGAAAGCCCTCAAATTGCAAGGCAGTGTGCCGTGGCCGCATTAGGCTTCTCATCTGTTGTTTACTATGTAAAAATGACGCAAAGCTCCTGAAAATTACGAATAGTGCGATTTTACCGACTTTCAGACGAGCGTGTGATATATTGTGAGATTCATGAAGTGTTTGTGATTAGCTTGCAAATGATGCAAGCATTGATTTCATTGAATTATGTGGATAAAATTGGAGTGCTTCTGATCAAGATGAAATATCACTACGACACAAGTAGGGTTATTATTATTTACTACAATTCAGAAATTAAAAAAGTCCATTAAACAATTACACCAACGGGAGTGTTTCCCGACTAACCAAATCGAGAAATAAGTAGGGTTACCGACTAACCAAAGGTAGTTCTTTTAAAATGAACTTTTAGAAGTTCAGTTCACAGGCCAAATAATGAACTTTTAAAAGTTCAAGTTCTTTTAAAACCTAAAATTTTGAAAGTTCAAGTTCGTCTAAATTGAACTAAGTTCTTTTAAAAGTTCTTTTGTCAAAAAATACTATTTATTAAAGGCTAGGTAAATTGAAGAAAAACACGAGAAAAACATTAGGTGTTCGAGTACCAATTTACTTGCGAGTTTGAGTCGGACGAAATGTTGAGCTGTCATTGATCGTGTTGATGATTTGTATACATTCTCGTCGACCAGCTTGTAAAATTAATGCAGATACTTAGCATTTTAGGCTTCCATGGCTTTTTTCCGAATTAGTTGGCGTACATCGTTTTAACTTCGTGAATCGTGCGTGATGTTGTCAAAATCAGCTGAACGTGCGTCAACGTAGGCCTACGATAAACGATAAATAGAGGCGAGCTCTGGCAATCGTCGTCGGGGACCTTCCACCCTTCCCTTGACGACCTCCCCGACGACGATGACTATGAGTGACACAACGAACTATGACAAAGACGATGAAGACCACGACGTGAGAAACCCCCCTTCCTCCCCTTTCCCGTGGATGGTTCTGACCAGCATGGGCCCCTCCTCATCCCCACCCCCTTAGGTTGAAGTGGTTTATTATGACCTAACGGTTGACTCGTTCTTAATCCAAATAAACAAAAAAAACTACGATGAACAACGATTTGTTATTGTTTTTAAGCGTCGACGGCTGCTTGGCGCACGGAAAGAACTTACAAATGAACTTTCTAACACTAAAAAGTTCGTTCTCAGAATGAACTTTTAAAAGTTCAAGTTCATTCATTTAAAAAAAGAGTAAGTTCACTGAAAAGTTCGCAAAGAAAGAACGCGTTCACGAGAACGCGTTCTTTTTAAAAGTTCCTTCCCCAACACTGGTTAGACCTAGGGCTGATTGGAACATAAACTGGAAAAACAAAGCATATGAACTAAAAAAATAGGCCTATAATATTTTGGCATTCCGGGCATTCACCCAATTTCTGCCGTAGGCCCCCCACAGAATAAGATTTTATCTGCTTCCATAGGTAGGGTTGCCAACCGTCCAGAATTTCTCCGGACAGTCAAGTCAATACATTTGTCCGGATGGAGGAATTGACTCATTCCGGACGTCACTTTGTCCG
The DNA here is from genome assembly GCA_024449915.1 of Sweltsa coloradensis. Lineage (NCBI taxonomy): Eukaryota > Metazoa > Arthropoda > Insecta > Plecoptera > Chloroperlidae > Sweltsa > Sweltsa coloradensis. The sequence continues at coordinate 1,649,638 of JAMZAV010000159.1, read as the reverse complement.
AAATTTGTGTATGATCGTCTACAAACATTGTTATTCATCCTCTCAATTTTCGATTTAGGCTAGAATTACTTGCAATACTAATATGTTTCAACTTGGTTATTAGTTTTCATTATCTGCCATTCTGTTGCCATGAGCTGCACTCTTTTCTAAACCACCGCCCGTACTGCGTAAGCCCCCGACTTTCATATTTCATTTCGTCTGGACAGTCATCAGTCGGCACATACGATTTGAGCGGTGAACTGTGTACTTTAAGTTTGTGTTTGCGTTGTTCATTGTTTGCGTTCTGAATAAAGAAAATGTAGGCAATTCTCCTCCTAAAAAGAAAAAGTGAGTTTTGTGTTTTCCGTGAACTGTAGATTGGTTTAAAGAGAAATCTTTTGAATCACGGATTGGCAAAGACAGAGGCGCCCATCCTGACGTATCAAAAGTGCACTGTGTTCCATACTTGCATTTAAAAAAAAAAATCTTGAGTTGAGTGAAATTGATGGTTGTAGCAAAAATTTTTAGTGTCCTCCCCTCCCCCCCCCCCCCCCCATCTTATGAGGCATTGTCCAGAATTCCATTCCCGTTACGTTGGTAACCCCATGTGCAAAAAAGCAAAATATAATTATAATTCAATGGATATATCTTGGCCGTATGTTCATACACCTAGTATCAACATGAGTGGGGAACAAGTAACTTGAGCAATAGACTTGTGCTTGCTAGTCAGGATCAGCAGGTGCCCCCCAAGACGGGTTTGCTGTCTCCATTTCTTCATATCCGTCTAACCTTTTTATTATCGATCTCTGCCCATAGCTACACCTTTCTGTTACGCTCGGCCGTCCGCGGTGGCTCATACAATTCGGGTGCAGGCCTGTAGCATGACACCAAGCATAATATGCAGGTTCAAATGCTGCATAAGGCATAGTTTTTTATTGTCATTGCCCAACAACCTCATCTATCGCCACTCGCTTCGAATAGCAATATTGCAATAACAAAGATGTTCATAATCATAATCAGCTACAGCTACGCTCAGTTTAATTCGGTCAACCCGTCTATTTCTGGGAGCCTCCCTTCTACACTTCCTCCTCCCCTCCTTGTACATTCTAATTCTCTTGTTATTATTTTATCTTGCTTCACTCTTGTTACATAACCATTCCATCAAAGTATTTCTCTTCCCTTTGTCCACTTTCAATTTATTTGTTTCCTCTGTACCTTGTCATAATTTTGTCACAGCAACCACCTTTTGTCATTATACTACTCATTATACAAGTATAAGAAATTTAAAAAAAAACACTTGTTTGAATTAGGGATTTACCGAAGCCACTTTTTTACCAATGCCGATAGAGAAGTAGTCTTGGTTTCAAATTTACATTTTACATTTTTTATTATTTATAGAACACAAGTTAAATAATCTTCACAATTGAAAGAAATTTAAAAAAATTAAATCCGTGGTAACTACGGGTGTTCAAAGTTATAGGGTTTTGAATTCCCGCGCCAACGCTCGCTGATACGCCATGACGTACGAACCGCTTAACATATTTTGCGCTTCGAAATAGCCGCCTTGTCGCTCATCGTTATCTCCACGGTATCTTGACTGGTAATTCTGGCCTATTTAGGCTACAAAAATGACAACAGGGTTTTGACAACGCTGACTCCTTCAACCATAAATGTAAATGCCCTTAGGCCTATGTTAGCTTTTATATCGCAGCATTTATTTTAATCTAGAAATCTAAACGAAAACTCGATTGACAGGAGCATGAGAAACGGTCTGCTATAGCCTCCTTTGAGTCTGCCCCAAACTGCGTAGACGTCCGTGACTTTACACTACTTTTCGTGTTGTCTTTTGGCGAGAAGCCACATTCAAATCTTTTTTGTTAAATATTGACCAAAAAATTCAAACCCAAAACAAGATTTTTTTTAAAAGTAATTTTTAGTTGTTTGTACATACATATTCAAGTTCTGGAATGAAGGATAGTTCCCTATTCCGATACCTGGCAATTCCGATTCATAAATAAATTTATGAAAAATTCCACTTAAGCCTAAATCACTCATAAGTCATAAATCATAGATATAATCACGTTGTTTGCTGTAGCAGGTAGTTGAGTTGGGCCTTAGCATAGTATTCAGATGTTTTGTAAGGTTGTGTAGGCCTAGACACATCAATGTCAAACATAGAACTACTTCAGAGAAATTTGCTAAGTCTAGCACAATTTCTTGTAAAAGCAAGACAATTGTTCGCTAGAGAGCTTTACTTTCGTCCCATTGCGATGTTAGCTGAACTCAGTGTTGGATAAGTTCCTGCAAAAAAGGAACTTTTAAAAGTTAGTCTTCACATAAAAAGGAACTTTTCAGTTCCTGAAATAATTAAAGTTCCTGTTAAAAAGTTACTTTCTCAGATAAATTATGGTACATGGGAATTGGGTCGCTATTTTTAAGCCGCTTTGTCGCAAGCAAATATAACCGGTTCATCAATCGAGGTAATGCTTCCTAAAAATTATATACTACTGTTATTAATTTTATCAACTGATTTTATATCTGTATCGGCTGAATATGTTTTGGTGAGTTTTGTCATCTATACGAGTGAAAGGAACTTCTAAAACTGTATTAAAAGTTCCCCAAAATTTGTAACTTTTGTGTTTGATGTTTCTAACTAGGAAGCTTCGCAAACGCTTTTTCAGGCGCGTTGTTGGACGAGCGTAATTTTTTTAAACGGAAAAAACGGAAAATTGTGATTTCCATGAGAAACAATTTTTTGATTATGCTCAAATTTCATATGAATATATTAATTCATAAAATTAAGGTGCTGTGAAAAAATCATTACAATTGGATAAAGCATGTAGGTGTTATAAGTGGAAGAAATTTAAAAAATCAAAACAAATCGTAAAATTGCGATTTTCATGATAAATAATATCATATTTACTCGCTTATAGGCCGCCCTCGAGTAAAGGCCACACCCTTATTTTGACCACTCAGATTTTAAAGATTTGGATATAAATACTATTGATAAATGGCTTCACATAATGGCCGCACCCCACTTTTTGAACTTGACAATTTCAAATATACCCGAGGCCTATACTCGCATAAATACAGTAATAATAATTTTTCGATGGGGTTTAAATTTCACACGAATATATTAATTCATAAAATTAAGGTTCTGTAAAAAAATCATTTCAATCGGATAAAGCATGTAGGTGTTATAAGTCGGAAGAAATTTTAAAAATCGAAAAAAAAAAAACGTAAAATTTACATGAGAAATAATTTTTTGATTACGCTCAAATGTCACATGAATATATTAATTCATAAAATCAAGGTTCTGCACAAAAATCATTACAATCGGATAAAGCATGTGGGTGTTATAAGTCAAATTTTTTTTTTTTTAATAAACAAAAATCGTAAAATTGCCATTTTAATGAGAAATAATTTTTTGATTGCGCTAAAAAACATGGCAGTTCTAAGTTCAGAGATTTCGAAGGCCTCCATAAAGATTCATCTCAATTGGAGTATCGGTTTAGCTGGAATCGTGTTAACAAACACACAATAATACAAACAGAAAAAAAGAAAGAAAAACATTCCGGATTTTTTTCTCCAGTGTAGTGGAATGGAATCTTCGCTTCGCTCGCTATTCATCCAACTAAAAATGGAACGTGTTCCTTTAAAAGTTCCCGAAAATGAACGCGTTAGCTTTCTTAAAAGTTCCTACCCAACACTGGCTGTACTCTGGTGGCTGGCTCGTTCATGTTCATGGCATTGCCAATTCTGCCAATGCACACAATATCGCCGATTCCGATTCCTAGGGCCCTAAAAATTTAGCAAAACCAAACAATTGGCATAATAACATAATCTTGTTCTGTATGTGGTAGTAGTAAGCAAGGTTTTACATCTAGGGTGTGAGCTTGAATCTTTAGAACTAGGAGTATCGGGATAGATCGTTTGCCCTCTCAAGGATTTTATAAACATCTCCTGAATATCTTGCTGCAGTATCATTCCCCAATTATCATAAACCTCTGCCCCGAGCCATCCTCCCCTGTTGCCTTCTTTGCACCCGTGTTTGCCGACATCCTTCTTACATTGCTATTTGAAACAGTGAGTGGTGTGTAGCCCTGCGGTAACACCATCCTCTTGCAACACCTGCTTTGTAATATGAGAGCCTCCACCTTTTCCTGGTCACTGGTGACTGATAATATACTTCCTATTTCCCTGAGCACACAGTAATAATATTACGCCTTCCTTTTGTATTTTCAAGAGCTGATGCAACTTCCCATTCCCTTGAACCCCTTCCTCCTCCATCCCATCATCTAAGTATCCCTAATAGTTAGCGTCTACCTGCCTATTTGCATTTATTTATTGGATGAGCGAAGCGAAGACTTCAATTTGACTTTGTGTTTTTTTGTTTTGTTTTTTTACTTATACTTACGATACCCCAAGAAAAATAGCTCGGGTGTTTTGTTTTTGTTTGTATTTTTGTCTGTTTGTTCCCTCTCTACCGGGCAAACGGCATATCTGATCTTGATGAAAATTGGAGGGGACCTTCGAAATCTCTGAACTTAGAGCTGTATTGTTTTTGGGTACAATCAAGAAAATTTCTCATAAATATCGTACTTTTACGATTTTTTTCAATTTTAAGTGCGATATTTTGTGATATTTGGCAAACGGCTACTCCGATATTGATGAAACTTTATAGGAACGTTTAAAATCACTGAAATCATATATGTTATGATTTTAGAGACATTTGAAAAAATATTTCTTATAGAAATCGTACTTTTACGATTTTTTCTCCGGTTTTTAATACGATATTTTCGTGATATTTGGGCGCAACGTTCATATTTTACATTGACATAAAGATTATGGTGATGTAGTGCCTCTTGAAAGAAAAAATTGAAAAAGTTGGTCAAAATTCATAGAAATAAAGGTTTTAATATAAGCCTTTTACAGGTGTATAATGAACAAGTAATATCAAGTAACTATAGAAAAAGTAAGGAGATTCCACATAAAAACGTAATCATTGGACAGAAATATTCAAAAAAATGCTCATCCATCAACGCGACTGGAAAAAGCGTTCGCGAAGCGGCCTAGTTTACATACATTCTATTTAAATTTCCTCTTCTATCATATCATTTTTTGATGAATCTGCTCACCACTTCCCCATTCTTCTAGGTCTACATACATTTTTCTACGTCTTCCTAAACAATCCGAAAATATATAGAAAAAATTCCCCCACATTTTATTTTTTCCCCTTTCCTCCAGAGACCATTCTGCTTCCACTTACACCCACTCACCTTGCAGTCCTTCAACATCTACCGGCTACCCTATCATACTGTCACACTCGATTGTCGTTACTATATCCGTAGGCCTAATTTCCTCCATTCCCTAATGGCAACTCAACTATTGGAACCCTACGATCAATCATCCCCTCCAATACAAGCGACCCTCCACCGGCCTTATGCTGTCTAGGGTGGTTCAGATGATTAAACCTCTAGTCTGAAGCGTATTGCTCTACGCGGGTTCGAATCCTGCAGAAGGCATGAGTTTTTTGTAATGGTCTTCATCCCTTATCAATCACCACTCATCGTCTCAAATAGAGACTGCAATAATAGAGCCGTCAAGCAACAATAAATCAAATCAACTACCCACTATCACATCCAAAGGATAATCCCCTGTCCCCTCCCCTCCAGATGCTGTACACACCCTTCATTAACCTATCATAGAAGCCCATTCCTATATGTTCTCCCTCCCCCTCTCCTCCGTGCACCCCAAGCTCCTACCTGGACCATCTCTTATCACTAGGGCTAGGATTCTTATGTATTTAAATATTTTTATAAAGTTCTCTAAACCTATGCCCATGATCACTTTTTCACGAATTGTTTGATTGTGATCTCAAATATATGTTTTTTTAATCAAATATTTTTGCATATTTTGTTAATAAATACATATTTCTCTTATCCTTGCCATAATCACATATTTTGAACAAAAAAACACTATTCTTTACTTTAATAAACTCAAGAACTGTTATTTACTTTCCAAACCATTTTCAAAATTGCATAAACTAAACTCGGTGCTGTCTAAAAATATTGGGTACAAAAAACTTGTTCAAATAAGTGCTATTCTAAAAGGTGATGGACACCTAGCCCCAACGAGGAAGAGTTTTCGTTGTCTGATATTGCAAATTTTAAGTTTGCACCCGTTACATCCTGTGACGTAGAGCAAAGTTTTTCGCAATACAAAAATGTGCTCGCCGAAAACCGACATTCAATTAAATTTGAACATTTGAAAATGTGGATTGTGGTACACTGCAACGGGGGTATATAAAGACACATGTTAGTCCAAGGTGATTTTTTTTTAGCACTTTTTTTTGTATTTTTAAGCAAATATTTTTGTATTTTTAAGCACATATTCTTCTGTTTTAAGCAAATATAAAATACATATTTTTATGTTTTTAAGCACATAAAAATCCGAGCCCTACTTATCACCCACCCACCACCACCTATTCAATACAATACTTGCACAACATCCATGAAAGTCACCCCTCGTAAAGTACACAGCATCCCAAAATGTCTCACTTTTCCCTTGACATCTTGCCTACATATTATGCTCCTCGTTAAGTACACAGCATTCAAACCACAGTGTCTCGCTTTTCCCTTGACATCTTGCCTACATATTATGACCAGCACTCATCTCCTACCACATTTCTCAATACTGCTACCCCATACCGTTTTCCGTCAAATGTATATTTTTGAGTGGCAAACGGCAAATGTTATACGGATATTACTGTTGTATGTGTTGTCAACATAATAACCAGTAGTAAAGAAAAAAACAAATTCATTAACCAACTCGCATTATGTTAGGCAGGCAGTAGAGTACAACGGTCCAAAAATGTAGGTTTACTTTTTACTAAGAATGTCAAATTAATTATGCCAGATCAAAATCGAGCCCTGAATAATTTATATCAAATAGAAAATGATGGATTGCAAATTTGTTACTCGATATCAATTGCTAATTTATTTTTTTATTAGTCTCAATTTTTCATTCCTTCTCTTATTAACAGAGGCAGATATTAGGAGTGAAAATAAAAGCAAATTTTTGTTTTTATTGTGCCTAAAAGCGCTAATTCAACATATAGGTGAAAGCTCTATATATCAATATTCACCCATTTTTTAAATTTTGTTTACCGGAATTTCGTTTCTAACGCTTTCCGGAATCATGATACCCACAGTTTACATGTGCCAGCTAGCTACGTATACAGTCGGGAAAAAATTCGCTACAGCACTTCTGCTCTGTAATACGTTTCCAATAAATGTTAGAATTTAGACGTCATTTGTTGTTGTGTCCTGCGAGTTTATACATCAACATTATCATCAAAAATCGAATAAGATTTCTCTATGTGTGAGAGAAAGTAAAAGAAATAAAAAAAATATTTTCTAATTATTTTTTGCAAAAGTTGATTTTTGGTTTTTGAAAAAAATTGAATATTAGTATGCTAAATATACATAAATATTGTTAATTTTTGCCTTCTCGTGGGCGGTGGGAATATGTTTTCCCGCCACTTTTTGGGGGTAACCCATATAAACAATGCAAGTATAATATTAAAAATAAATAGTCCCAAAAATAAGTTAATGCTACTTTCCCATTTGTTGAATTTCCCACAAATTTATTTTCTTGTAAAATATGCTTACAAAAAATGGTTCCCAGTTTGGGTGTGTTAATTTTACACAACAAATGGTGATTAAATCAAATAATTGAATTCATTCATTAATTCAATTAACGGGAAAGTAGCATGAACTTAACTTTGGCACTATTTATTTTTTAAATAACTAGGGAAACGCCAAAGTCGTTGTTAGACAAGTGAGAGAGCCACGTGTTGAGTACCCGTGAACATTAACTGTATTTAAGTTGGGTAATTATATTGTGGTATAAATAATAGGGTTTTTAAGTTTTTAAGTTTAAGAGCACGTCAACTGTCCGGCCATAATGCGCCACTTTAGCCAATGATAGGCTAGGGAAGTCTAAGGTAGGGGGAAGAAAAGTAATGTGTGTGTAATGTGTGTGTTGTAATGTGGTGACTCAACACATGGCTCACTCACTCGTCTAACAACGACTTTGGCGTTTCCCTAGTATAATCTTTATACAAACATTTGTGGTCACAGACCCTTGTTGAACAGATAGGCTACACCCCAGGCTAAATGGAACGCCCGGTGTATGACTCTTAGAACAGGTACTTCCTCCAGCGTCAATGTATGAAAAATTAAAGACGATTCCGTCTGGGTTCGGGGTAGAATTGGCCCAGAGCATGGCTCTGCTAATCGTAAAAGGCGATTCAAGAGAAAAGGTCCACCTCGCAAACATCAGCTAATAAGAGGGAAGTATATTATACTCCTCAAAACCAGAGGCGAGCTCTGGTAATCGTTGTCGGGGACACCTCCCCCTTCCCTTGACGACCTCCCCGACGACGGTGACAATGACACAACGAACGATGACAAAGACAATGATGACCATGACGTGAGAAATTCCCCTTCCTCCCCTTACCCATGGCTGGTTCTGACCAGCATGGGCCCCTCCTCCCCATCCCCTAGGCTAGAGTCGTGCATTATGACCTAACGGTTGACGCGTCCTTAATCCAAATAAACCCCAAAAAATAAAATATTTAGGCCTAGGCGAACAGAGAAAGTGGTTTATAGTTTTTTGGTTTCAGGGTGCGTCAACCGTTTGTCGTCGTCCTATTATGAAAAAAGGCTGGTCCCATACGTCACCCGTTTTAGTTTGGATTAAGGGTGCGACAACTGCTAGGTCAAAAATCACACTCTTGCCTAGAGGATATAGGGAGGAAAATCCCATGCTGGTTCTGGTCAGAAATAGCCACGGTTAAAGGTGAAAGAAAAGGGAGGGTTCATGCTCGTGTCGCTGTCTTTGTATCGTTCGTTTGTCCTGTCGTCGTGTGGAAGGTCGTCGAGAATATGGGGGTCCCCGACAATGACTGCCAGAGCTCGCATTCTAGTTTCGGAAAGTAATATACTACCCTACTTACCAGCTGATGTTTCCGAGATAAAATACGTCGCACTGTTTCTTGTAGATCATCACCAGCCCAAACAAAGTGTAAATAGTATCCTTGATAGCCAGCAATGGCCCAGCATCATTTACAGAATGACAGAAGCCATGCATAATGAAAACAAAATAATAAACATTTACTTGGTTCATCTGATCGCAAACTTTCATAGGCTGTGTCTATTTTACTAATGGGTATTTTAAACATTTGCAATCTAAGTTTAAATTTTTCACATTTTTATTCTTGTGAGCTTAAATCACAATAGATATTGCTCATTTTGATAGCAGTTCTCAGTTACCTGGTCACGGATGTGTGTTTAAAATTTCAACTCAATCTATTAGGCCGTATGGGATCGGACAGACTACAGACAAAGCTCACGGCCAAGGCCCGATTGAGTAGCGTTAAAGACTACGTTCGCTTCGCTCACTCGTCTAATAAATTGAAAAATAGGCTGCTAATGGGTTGGAATTATTTTAACGACAATGGTTTTGATTTTGAAAAAATACTTTTTGTTTGTTAGTTGCCTGGCCGTGATTGAATGCTGTGCCCAAGGTTTATCGAATCTTGCACGCTCAAGGTACCCCCAAATTCCGCTCGGAGATTGAGTAAACCTTGCAATATTTTCACGTATTTCGTACTGGCTATGTTTTCCATAGTATTGTACTGCGTTATATACATTTCAAAACATGTTTAATCATTTTTAAAATACAATCTAGAAATAACAAAATCTTTCCCGACCAGGGGATTGAACCCAGGTCTCCCACATTTCGAGTATAAGGGCGCCTTAGCCAACTAGACTAGGAAAACGCCAAAGTCGTTGTTAGACGAGTGAGCGCGTCATGTGTTGAGTAAGCGGGAACATTTGCATTTTAAATTGATAATTATATTGGTATAAATAATAGGGTTTTTAAGTTTAGTTGGTATAAGGGAGCATCAACTACTGTAAAGCCATAATGCGCCACTCTAGCCTATGATAGGCTAGGGAGGCCTAAGGTAGGGGGAAGAAAAGGAATGTTACCGGGTACCTATTCTACACATGGCTCACTCCTCGTTCAACAACGACTTTGGCGTTTTCCTAGTCTATAGCGTAACACTAGGCCTACACTAAAATGATGGTTAAAAATTATATCTTGTAACTGTGACTTTTTACGAATTTTTAAATTTTTTGATCCAGAAATTTGAGAAAATTGGCGTCAATATTTGAAGACTTAGCCAGCCACCTTGCTTACATATTTTGATAAGTACTCCTCTCCTATTTTGTGCATGTTATTTTTTCGTCAAAGAATTCACAAAGGAAAATTTGTCGATTTAGGGTCCGACTTAAAATCAATTTATTCTTGTAGAATATTAATAATCGAGTCCTTCCATTGTCAAAAAACCTACTCATTGTGAAATCGGATAGAAATTGTTCAGGTCATGATTTTTCACTCATTTAATGCACCGAACTGGGAACTGTCCCCGTCAATCAACACATCTATCTATAGAGAACATGTGGGCATTGATAGAATTGCCCCATTGTGCATTTTATTTTTTCTACACGAATCTGTTGAATTTTTCAGTTTAGATTATTAGCTTAATAAGCGAGTCCTTCCATTGACAAATAACCCCATTTATTCATCGTGAAATCGCATAGATATTGAAAGATTTACGGAAGATAACTACACTCGGGGCCGGATCTTCGGGTGATGTTTTCTTACTCATTCAATAAACCGAAACGGGAACTGACACTGCCAATCAATCTAATATCTATATAGTACATGTGGGTAGTGATAGAATTGCGCTATCGTGCATTTTATTTTTGTCATTCACAATTCAATTCACAAATGCGCCCTTTGCAAATTTGTTGAACTTGAAATCAATTTTTTTTTTTGAGAAAATAAATAAGGTAGTTCCCATATTGACAAAATTGATTCATTGTGAAATCTGATAGAAATTGGAAGCTTACGGTAGGTAACTTGACTAGGCCAGACATTCGGGTGCAGTTTTCTGACTCATTTAATAAACCGGACCAGAAACTATCACTCCCAATCAACACGGCTATCTATCTATAGTACACGTCGGCAGTTAAAGAATTGTACAATTGTGCATTTTTTTAAAGAAAAAAAAATCCCCCCTACCTTTTGCCCCTTTAGCCTAAATTTGTCAATTTAGTGTCCTTGTCAAAATCAATATTTTCTTCTAGAATATTATTAAAGTAGCTAAGAAATTGACAAATAACCTTTTCATTGTGAAATCGCATAGAAATTGAAAGATTTACGGAAGATAACTACTCCTGAGGCCAGACTTTTGGGTGTGGTTTTCTTGCTCATTCAATTAATTGTATGGGGAACTGTCACTGTCAATATACACAACTATCTACAGAGTACACGTGGGAAGTGATAGAATTGCCCCATCGACGATGGGCCATCGTGCATTTCATATTTTTGACAAAAAAGACCAACCCTGATTAAAGGTTGGACTCAAAATCTATTTTCTACTAGAATATTAATAATGTAGTCCTTCCATTGACAAATAACCTATTCATTGTGAAATCGAATAGAAAGTGAGAGATATAAGAAAGGTAACTACTCTGGGACGGACTTTCGGGTGCGATTTTCTTACTCATTTAATGAAAGAACCGGAAACTGCCACCGTCAATAAACATAACTATCTATAGAGGTACACCTTGGGAATGATATAGTTGCCCCATCGTGCATTTAATTTATTTGCGAAAAAAAATTGCAAAGTGTCTTTTTACTTTAGGGTCCAACTCGAAATCAATCTCTTCTCCTAGATTTTTAATAAGAAAACCTTCCATTGACAAATAACCTAATCGGAATCTGATAAAAATTGAGAGATTTACGTTAGGTTACTTGACTCCGGGCTACACATGTAGGTGCAGTTTTCTTGCTCATTTAATGAACCGAACTGAGAACTGAGTCAACTGACACGACTATGTATACAGGAGGGCAGTAATCAAATTACTTCATCGTGCATTTGATACTTTTGTCAAAAAACTCAAATTTGTCGGTTTATGGCCTGACTCCAAATCAATATATTCTTCTAGAATATAATTAAGAGAGTTATTCTATTGACAAATAACCAATTCATTGTGAAATGACAGTATGTCATGGTCATAAATAAATAAATTAATATATTTAGTCTACCCACTCAGACACATAACTGATTTTCAGTGGGGGACATTAAACCAAAGCGACCAAACCAACCCTGTAGGCCCCGACGCAATCGACGAGTGAGTGATAATCAACCAAAGATGGATATTTTTTAATAGGAAATATAGCAATCGATGGTATGAACAGTGCGAACACCCGCGGATCAACGCCAGAATCAACAAGGCCGATTCAGAACAACTTTGAATTTATTATGTGCCTCATTGCTAGGACGGCTCTAAAGTCACCATTTACTAATTCCTAAGACAAGAACTGATTGACTTGAGTCCAAATCAGAAGTTTAAAAACTTCTGCCTATAGGCCTAGTGGGAATCGAACCCTGGACCTTCTGCATTGGAAGCAGAGACCCTAACCACAAGACCAACAAGCCACACAAAGTTATCAACAAGATGATGACTCGTAGGCATCGACTCATACGTATAGACTCATACGTATCAACTCGTACGTATCGGCTCGTACGTATCGGCTCTTATGAATCGGCTCGTACGTATCGGTTCGTACGAAGCGGCTCGTACATATCGGCTCGTACATATCGGCTCTTATGAATTGGCTCGTACGTATCGGCTCGTACATATCTTACGCATCGACTCTTGCGCATCGGCTCATACGTATTGACTCTTACGAATCATGTCAGTATCGACATGGGCAGTGATAGAATTAATTAATCGTGCATTTGATTTTTCGTCAAAAAATTTACAAACTAGGCCTAACGTAAATGATACTTTCATCATGAATTATTTTTCCTTGATTCATTGTCCACTAACACTGAACTCTACACAACCCTTAGTATCCCAAGTCTCTCTGCCACTATTTGCTACCGCACTGACATCATTATTGGAAAATATTCAAGAATGGGTAGAAAAGATATGCTTTACTTTAATTCCGCAATTTTAATTGCAGGGTGTAAGTTAACTACATAGTTTCAAATTTGAATAAATTTATAGATAAGATAGATTGTGTTACCGGTACTTGACGTCCGTAGGTAATAGTGCAATTGTGCTGTTAGATACTATACAAGCGGCTAATGAGTTATCAATAGATGCGGATGATGGACAATTACACAACTCCCATGTAGTATGCAGGATTAGAACCCATGTCCTTTAGTGACACTTAGAAGTTAGAACCAATATTCTAACCACATGAGTCACTGCAGACAACACAATAAAGAGTTTTCAGCCATTGCAGTGTGCGACATATAATTAAAATTCTGTTTACTGTAGTCGATTAATCTAGGTAATCTAGGTTAATAGTACTAAATATTCATACAGCAACTCATTCTTCAATACACTATGAATACTGATTTGGAATAAATTAATGCACCATTCTTTTAAAACTGTCAGCGGAAATGGATACCACTGGTCATTAGTCAAGATTTTGAATTTCAAATCTGCGCTGGATTCCAATCAAACAGAAGCGCTGTGGAACCAAATTATTGCATACTTAATGCAGGATGTAAAAGAAGGTTTTACTAAGATGCATAAAACTCTTGTAGTATAATATGTGGACTTTAAATTTGCTATCGACTAGTAATCCTGTCAAATAAGATCTTATATTGACGTTTAGAGGAAAAAATTGCGATGTCACTGAATTTTTGCAGAGACCTTCCGTATATAATACTAATCAACATGCTAAAATTCCCCTAAAATCGGACTGGAGCTTCGGCCGCCATATTGGAAAATGGTGGCTTATCGAATATCTTCAAATTGGTTGGAGATGTCGCAAAATGTCGCAATGGCAAAAATATTCCTCATTCAATTCCCTGCAAAAAAGGTGTCTTCTATAGTTTTGGTAGGGGCAAAGGTTACGTCACAAAATCGTGGTTCATATGTTGCTTGTTAGAGTACCAGCTAATTTCCTAATTTTCAGGCCCAGCATCAAGCAATGCCCGGTAAATCCCTAAGAAATCGATTTAAATACGAAATAACGGGGTTCATGAAAGTTTCCATTACAACCAAAGTTTAAATCCAATATGGCTGCTAAATCCTAATATTCACAATATGAATACTGTTTTCGTGCTGTTTATACACTCTTTTTGTTACATCATTCACTTTGATGTTGTGGATATTAGGAATTATCAGCCATATTGGATTAAAACTTTGATTGTTACCTAATCGTCATTTAAGTCACTTCAAAGTGCATAGAAAGAATTTTTCCTCCAATGCTATTTAGTGCTTAATAATGGACAGTCAAATATGGCATTTTTGAGGTAATGCCAACAACGGAAAAACCCAAATTCAGGGTAAATGTAAAATCCGATTTCGCAGACCACTACTAGAATGCACAAGTGCGTTGCTTGTCACAGCACCTAAAAGTAAATTGCAGAAGCTATACATGGTGCAAAACCAAGCTATGAGAATCTCGGATCTCCACAGAAGCAGTGAAGTCCACTCCAATCACAGCTCTGCAGGCCAGAACAAACATCCAACCACTTGAGTCTCGAAGAAATGTGGCTGCAGTGTTACATGAAAATATGATGAGGCTGGATGAACAATATTGGAGCAGAGAGCTATATGAGAGACTAAAAACTCATAAAACTTTCATAACTACAGCCAATGAATTAGGGATGCACACGATAATCGATATTATCGATCGATAATCAATAATGGATATTTTCGATAATCGATAACTAAAATTCATTATCGATTATCGAAATGTCAAATAATTCATCAATAGTGGCACGAACTTAACTCTAAAGACGGAAATTATCTTACGTTGTGCCATGCACTGGCTGGGCTGATGGTCGTCACACTCGAGATTATGTTTGGAAATGACTTATCAGTCAATAACGGAAACCAAACACATGACATCGAAAACAGCCATGGCAGTAAACGGAACGTGATTGTTTTGTTTTGACTTACACTTGCCACACTTGAGATTCCACTTATACCCCTAGGTCAGAACAGGCTTTATTGGTGATATCGATATTATCGATAATATCGATTCGATAATGAGATTACCATTTTGATAAGCGATAATGAAAAAAATATTGATGCGCATCCCAACAATGAATTAAGAAATGAGCTTATGACAGATGTTTATCTGGAAAACAGAATGAAGCTGCCAAAACTTAACATCAGGGTGGCTGTTTTAGACGTTCAACATGAACTGGAAGTGGAGGGGATATGTGGACGAAAGAAATATTACAGTGAAGAAGGGCTGCACATGTATACAGATGGATCGGCAAACCTGGAGAAGCCAATGCTGGAGCAGGAATATACTGTAGATAATTTGAGAAGGCACTACCTGCAGAAAGAAATGGCATTAACTATTATGGGGAACTAAATGCAATATTGGAAGCACTAAAGCTGGTAGCAGGTCTCCCAAAAAATAAAATTGTGATACTTTCTGACTCAATGGCGGCAATACATGCAGTTGCGAGCAAGGGTGAGGTGGACAGCATTGTCAAGGAATGTAAGTTACACATTCTGAGACTGAATAAAAAGGGAAAAGAAGTTATACTGCAGTGGGTACTTGCACACTGCAATCTGCATGGTAATGACAAGGCAGACTTCTTGGCAAAGAGGGACAGCAAGATGCCACAAACTGAGAAGGCACTGTCTTATAAGGCAGTTAAGTCCCATCTAACATCTGCTGCTAAGAATTTGGTGCAGAGGAAGTGGGAGGAGGATGCAAAAGACAAGCTATGGCAAAGTATAGTATCAAGAAAGACAAAACCACCCATATATATAAGAACAGAAAGGTCTCATCTGCTCAGTTCAGACTTGACACAGGGCATGACCTGTTGGGTCAAAAGTAGGAATGGCAGATTCAAGCCTATGCAGCTTGTGCAGTAAGAAAGAACAGAATCGACGACTTCTTTTCAGTTGTGAAAGGACTAAGTCTGAACTTGACGCAATGCCAGATGGCATGACGCATGTACAAAGAGAATCCCGTCTATTGGATAACACGACGACACATGATGGCAGAGTAGGCCAATTGGGGGCATATGGGGGGGGGGGGGGCACAGCATATTACAAGGGACGCGGGTTCAAATCCTGCATAAGCCTCGTTTGTTTTTTTAAATTGTCTTTTACTTTCATCTATCACCACTTAAAACTCTTGATTAGTAATATTGCAATATTAGTGCCATTATTAAGCAATAAAATTCAAATTGCATTTCAAATAGATACATGCTATTTCGTTCTGCTTGCTTTGGACTTCTAAACTGGTGTACCAGGCCTATACATGATGTACATCTCAAAGTAGTCGAAATTAAATTTTATAGCTGAGAAGCTTAGCTTAAGTGGAGAAAGTTAACATACTACTAATTCCTTAAAGTAAGACAATACAAGACGTGACATGAAATGATCTTTCCCGTCTATTGACAAGTCGTCGATAAATTTTAACCTGCTGCAGGTCAGTGGACTTGTTCCTCGTGTATGACCACTCATCCTCTCGATAGCAACATTACGTAAAACATGCTAACATAAGCAAATAAAATCAATCGCCGATGAAGATAGAATTGTATTCACAATTTCTATCGCAGTTCTGCCCCCGTTTCAGCTAGGCTTGTTTCTCGGGTTGCTGTCAATTAGGCCCTATGAGTCAGTAATCAATTGTCTTCTCTTTTTAAAAATATATTAACATTGATGTTAATTTTGTATTTTGGTCGTAGATTCAAACCAAAGAAATCATCGATGAAAGAGTTTGTGAATGTGTTTAAAACTTTGATTAAGAATTACTATAATTGATTAATGATCGTTATGGTTCGTTGGTCTTGCTGCTAGTCTCTGCTTTTAATGCAAAAGGTCTAGGGTTCGAATCCCACAACAGGCAATGATTTTAAACAACTGGTGTGGACTCAAGTCCCTCATTTCTTGGTTCAGGAATGTGTAAACAGTGACTAGCGCCGTCCTAGCAACAAAGCACATTCTAAGGTTGTTCCGAATTAGCCCTGTTGATTCTGATGCTGTCCATGATTGCCCTTCATTAGTGTCGGCGTTAGTGAGTGGATCGACTCAATATGAGAATTTATTTTATTTCTTTCATCATCGATTGAACAAACACAACAACTCGGGCTAATTATTAATCAATTGTAAATTTTGAATACTGACAAACCAAAGCATCATCAAAAGGCAACCCTACTTACCGTATTGGACCGAATATAGCACGATCTCGAATATAACGCGACAGAATCATTTCAAGAAGAAAGAAAAATCAAAGAAAATTAAAATGTACAAGAAACATTTTTTATTTTCAATGTAATGCAGGGCTGCCGTTTTAACGGATTTTATCCGTTTTTACGGATATTTAGGGTGCAAAACGGATAAACGGATTTTTAGTCTTATTTGCGGATATTTCGTTTATTACGTTTTCTGTGCTTATTTTCGTATATTTGAATCTGCGTGGGCTTATTTCGATTGTAAACATTGAAGGCGGGGCGATAATCGATTCGACTTTAGATAGGGGGCGGAGCAAGGCGGAGCCATGTCCCAGACATTGTAGAAACTGCTTCTGTGTAGTAGTAACAGCCAGAACAGTTGCTTTTGGGACAATGCAAGATAAATTGAACAGCCAAGGACAAACAATGGAGATTGGAGCCTACAAAATTGTTTTCTTTTGTTTTTGTTTATAATAGTTTGGATCATAGATACTACTATACCTCCACCCGTAGATGTGCTACTCTCTGCAGGCGACATGAAGAACTGTTTGAGACTAGTGGCGGTGCGCCTTGCTCGGACTTTTAACTAACTGAGGCTATGTGGTATTGCAGTTCCCTACTATTTCTACTTATTATTCTGAAATAAAAACTAAATTTACTAACAATGTAACTACGAAAACAGAACACATGGTTAACATTAAAAATATATTATTTATTGAAATACAAGACAATTAGTAAACAATCACATTTTTCATAGTTATTAGTTATTAAATAAATAATAATATATTCAAAGAACATGGTATAAATTACAACATGATTGTGAAGGGATTTTGATATACGCGGAAATCAATGTACCCGGGTAGGTACTTGTTATATTAGGGATGACGAAACGCGACTTTTTTACGACCCGGGTACCCGTCCACTTTACCCGCGGGTTACCCGGGTAGTAACACAAAAAATCGTGTGAGGTGTCTAATGGACTAATATCTCGGACGTAATGCTGTTCTATAAACAATGACGTGCCGATGAAGTAGTTGTAGTATTTCATAATCACGAAAGAGGAACAGCAGCGGGCCATTAAGATAACATTCACTGTTCATTGCATATGTTTTATATCTTGTCACAGTCAAGTCAAGGTCACAATGCGTTGGCGCGGGGCGTGGGAGGGGTGGGGGGTTGGGGGGTGGGGACTGGAGCCCGAATGAGAGTAAACATGATAAGCAAAGGCAATTATCACCATGGGAGATAGTTTTTAAGTTTTGACTTCTAGCAGATTGAAAACATAAAGCCGGGGTGCCACGGCGCGTTGCTCGACGAGCCACAGGTAAAAAGGGTAGGATCGTCGCGCCACACGCCGTGGGACCGGGTCGGCGCGACGTTGCTTGAGCTTCCCGTCAGTTGTCGGTAAATTTTGCATAAGCCAAAGAAAACGCGCAAGGGGTAATAAAAAATGGTCAGGTCAGGTAGTCCGGTTCGTACATGCTCGTTGAAGCGGTCCACGAGGACCCACTGGCTCGCCACTCGTATGAATGAAAAGACCGAGGAAAAGGCGAGATTTGTTTTGTTCTTCACCATTTTAACCTTTTGAAATCCATCCGTACAAGCCTCCTCAAGCCAGGCTCGGACAAGCAGGTGCAGGCTCGAGGCTTGACGAGCCACACGCCTGGGACCGCTCAGTTATTTTTTAACCTGTATACCTGCGGCTTGTCAAGCCACCCCGACCCGACCCAGGCTCGTCGAGTAACACGCCGTGGGACCCCGGCTTAAGTGATGTTGTGACTGGTAATTATTTACGCGGGATAATCTCTGGAAGATCGCATGAGCAGTTAGGCAGGAGGGGTGGGGTGGGCATACTCAGCACACCACCACAGGTCGGCGGCATGAACAAAGGACATTATAATTCAAAAGAAAAACGCCGTCAAGCACAAAAGATATGAGAAAGCGCATGTTTACATTAGCCTTACGCCTAAAATGTGACATCTCAATTCAGGAACCGGGTTAGTGATGATAGGTAGTGATGTAAGAAATTCATAAAACCTGACAGTGATCAGACATGTCTCTTGTCCAGTGTGGTATTATTGTACCCGTTACGCCTCTGTCTTCATGGTAGCTGACGTGGCGGGTTGACTTCTTGGATGTCATGGATGTAGTCCTCATGGCGTCATCTTGATCATCATAATGGTATGCAGGCTCAAAAAATACCATGCCTGAGATGACCGGGGTGCCCGGGGCAGGTAAAAAAAGTGGTCGGGAACGTAGATTATTTTCCCACCCGTCTGGGCATGTGGGAAATCTCTCACTTTCGCCCGCGCTTAGCCCTTAGCTCTCGCCGCCTAGGAAAAAAGATAAGTCCACTTGTCCAGTAACAGGCCCCATGCGTGGTGATTGCAGGCCATTAAGATAACACTCACTGTTCCTTGCATCTGGTGTATATCTTGTCACAGTCTAGTCAAGGTCACTATGCGTTGGCGCGGGTTGGGAGGGCTGGAGCCCGAATGCCAGTAAACAAGATAAGGAAAGGCCAGCCTTGGTCATCTCGGTCTTCATAATGGCATGGTAGTCTTCACTCTTCAAGTCATCAATTCTTCTTGGATGTTAATGTGTTATAGTTGGCCGATTCATACAGCCATTAGCAAGAAACTGCCTACGGGCTATTCCGTAGAATGAATTTAAAACTAATAAGGGCATAGCCTAGCAATTACTCGTCCTGCGCCCTTTCTCACCTTTGATGGTCAATGATAATCACTTTCTTTTATGATTGGTCAGTAGACAGTACCGGTACATTGAAACATTTTATTATGCCTCGAAATGCCTTCAAATATTGTAGGCCTATTTAATTGCCATGTGACTTTCACGTGCGTTTCTAAGACTTTTGTTTATCAATATTTTGAAGTAATCGACTGCTATATCGGCCAATAATCGATTAGTCGCGCAAAAAAGCGACGATAACACTCTGATGCTCGGACTTTGAACTACTGAAACTCGAAACAAATGAAGGAACACTGCCACACGATTTAGCATTGTTCTTTCAGCACCCTGGTTTGGATTATGTGATAATTAAACATGAAAAATAGAATTAGTATATGATTAAAATGTTATTAACAAGTTCTGCAAGACTACAATGTTATTAATAGACACAACACATGGGCCTAGGTCAAAATTTGATGCAACATTCCTAGGGCCCTAGGCCTAGGCGGCTAGGCCTAAGAATTTTTTAACCAGGTCAGATTTAAAACAGATTTTCTGTAGGTTAAATAAGTAACATTTTACATTTTTATTCAATCTTTTCAAGTAACTACGGATGTTTCAGGCTCATTTTCTCGTCTGTGCATAGGCCTAGGCCCTTGGCAACTTTTAGGTTATGATGGTAACAAAATATAAACGTCGCATTTAGCCATTTTCATAGCTTGTTCAATGAAATTAACGTTTTTAGACTTTTCACGGATATTTGCGGATTTTTAACGTCCTCCAACAGGATTTGAAAAAAATGTCAGTGGCAGCCCTGATGTAATGAATGAATAGACTCCAGTTTCATTCTTACAACAAAACATTTTGAACAATGTTAGGGCCTAGTCCCATGTTTTTTAACAGGGTAGGGCCAAGCACAAGCTCACATAGGCCAACCACAGTTCACCAGTCTGATTAAGGGACTACAAATTAGAGGTGGTCGCGTGATCAATTTTTCACTCACGTCACGTAAACTCATTTTCTGATCACGCACAGTCACGCACGAATAATATAATTTTTATTTAACTCGCGCACAATCACGTAATATTTTTCAAGTAGCTATACTCGCTCACGCACGACAAATAATGTTTTCAAGCACTCACGCGCAATCACGATTACTCAATTGTTGGTATTTTGAGGAGCACCCTTCTAATCCGATCGCCACCAACCTGGTCATGTTCGCATTGTCAGATGGCAGACATCCTGTCGTCACTTGCTCCTCTCGAGAGAGTGGTGAACAAATAAATAACTAGAGATGAATACAAGTGATTGGCGACAATAAATTCAAGAGATTGTTGGTTTATTACTCTCTCGTCCGCGTATTCATGGGTGAATTTTAGAGCAGGGTGCGACTCAAGGCATGTTAAGACGAGGGTGGCCTGGCCTAGAGGATTTGAAGGGCTCGTTCCGCACAAGAGCATTTAGTGTCACGCACGATCACGCGTGTCACGATACATGCGTGACTGGAACATTATCACGCAAATTCACGGTACCTATTCAAAGCATTCACGTTCACGCACAATCACGAGAAAAGTTGTGAGTCAACTCACGTCACGTGACCACCTCTACTACAAATCAATCATTGTGACCTAGAATCGATTCGGGATCAATTCCCAAGAAAAAACTTTTAAATTGTATGAATAGTTATTTTGGTGGTCATTTTCCGCGGAACCAGTGATTTTGATACGCGGTGATATTCCCGTGGCCTTTTGCCGCGGAGCCCGTGACGACGTCACCCGCCCGCCTCACGGGATCAGCTGGCGTCGAGTGGGTGGGCAGGGCGATGCGCAGCAGCCGATGCGCGGGAGTTGTATTGTGGGTGGCCTATGTTCAGGCGCTATTTCAAATGCAAGAGCGCGAAAATAACGCGAATGCTGTTTTAGAGATAGTATTTTAATTCGTGGAAGAACATTTTCATTTTCTTGGAGTAGATGAAGACAATCTAAAAATTATGAAATCTAACTCTGCTCGGGATTGAGCCTGGGTTCCCTGCTTGCTCGGCTTCACTAAACCACCAATCAAGCAAGCGGGAGACCAGGGTTCAATCCCTGGTCGAGTTGGATTTTGAAATTTCAGTTTGTTTTCCACATAATCGAACTTGTCAAATCCTAACACAGTAGCCCAGGCCGACTTTGTTTTCCATATTTATTTTTTAATGTGTGATGCATACAACGTACCTAAATTAAAAGTTTCCAGATTAATTGTTGACACTTTTATTATGCCTTCGAAGCTTGTCATTATCTTTTTCTCCACATTTGCTTGGTCATCTTGATCCCTGTCTTCTAGGCAACGTAGACTGCAGTAAAATAAAAAATCCATTTTTAAATGTTTTGACGGTGAGATCTGTAAAAGAAAAGTAGACAACAATAAAGGTTTTATAATAGTTGGGAGGGCCAAGTGACATATATTAGATATGTGTAGGTAGGAAACCAGAAGCCGATTTTATCGAAGAAACCTTTTATTGTTAGTTACATAGGCTAGTTTAACACAACACGTTAAAAATACCTAAATGCTTTCAGTTTCCCATCAGCGTTGCTGTTGGGTTCCAGTTACACATTTATTTGTGTTCTGTCACCGTTAGTTTTTGTGTTTCTATCACAGATCCCTGCCCCCACTTGTGAAAGGTGATAGATCTGTCTCTACAAACACCAAATTCTATTTTGTATTTCATACATAATTTCTTACCTGGCTTACATGTTGCTATTTTAAAGCTAATTCTATTTTGGTGTTGTTTCAGATACATAATTGGAAACCTCGTGCTGTGCAATGCCTACAACTGAGCAATGATCTTCACTCCATGCATCTCCACTCAGCATTGAACATCTCTGCTTCACATACCATACTTCGGTCGCGGCACTCCTAAACTACGAACCTACGAATAGTCTACCTCCAAAACAAATTTGGTGAGCTGACCATGTTGTACTCACTTTGCACTTCCAAAACTGTGGAAATAATATTGCCCGTGTGTTTTTATTATACTTGGCACCTTTTCTATGTGCTAAGCCTTATTACTTTGCAATTTCAAGGTCATGGACATAGTCTCTTTTTCCCACAGCCACTTTGTGTACTGCACTGTTCAAAATACTGTTTGTAACTTGCATTGTATGTTTACAGCTATGTACTAATAAATATTGTTTAACCCATGCCTTTGTTGTGATAATTCATTTGTAGAGATGGTGGTACCTTCTTATTCCCCATTGCTTTTAGTAACTAATACTAACTCATGTTCTTTCAGTGTTCAAGTTGCCTTATGAAGCAATTAGTAACCAAGTTGCCAAAATAAGGCAATTTGGGGCATTGACGATAGTCTTTTTTTCCAAGGCCATCAACATTTACTACGTCAGCTGCTAATCTTGCAAAAAGTTAGCAGTTGACCTAGTTTATGGACTTAGCCATTTTTTTCAAGGCCACCAAATTGGTTGACCTACTTTATGGACTTAGTATATTTTCAAATTGATTAACATTAATATAAAATTTAATAAATATTATATATATTGGAAAAATAAATAATTTATTAACAATATTAAATAAAATATAGAGAAAACAAAAATTTATTAACAATATTATACAAATTATATAAAAACCAAGCAAAAAAAACACAAAAAACGCACCAAAAAAGCGCTTTTTATACTCCTAAGTCTTTTTTACACTTCAAAGCTACCATCCCCCACGTTGGAACTTTTTATCTAAAGCAGAGTGTTCTCCCCAAAGCAGAGACGGAATTGGCGGTAAAATTTGACAAGTGGCCACCAATCATGTCAGTTGATAGTTCTTGAACACTGGCTGATCCAAACAGGTTTGAATTAGCCTGTTCGTTCAAGAACTAGCAACTTCAATGAGTAGTGATCACACAAATTTCACCGCCAGTCCCGTCTGCGCAGAAGGAATAAATAAACAACAGTTTGCATATATAAAAATAGCCAACACCACTATGCAGGCTAAGCAACCATGAGAACAAATACACTAGGTAACCTCCAGGAGGTAGTGGCCATCATTGCTCCTAGTTTTATTAAGTATTGAAAACCCTTAAGTACTTTTGTGCTTGTAAAATAAACTGTACCATTCCCAAATTCTATAGAAATTGCATTTATTTATTTCATGTCTACTACCCCATTTAGATATAAAAACTGATTTACAAATAAGTACGATTGCATTCAAATAAAATAAATAAATTTGTATTTAGAGTCTACCAACTCCCCACTCAGTCACACAACTGATTTTCAGT
The DNA here is from genome assembly GCA_024449915.1 of Sweltsa coloradensis. Lineage (NCBI taxonomy): Eukaryota > Metazoa > Arthropoda > Insecta > Plecoptera > Chloroperlidae > Sweltsa > Sweltsa coloradensis. The sequence goes on along the minus strand of JAMZAV010000159.1, from coordinate 1,625,396 downwards.
GGGGGGACATTTATCGTCAATTTGCTTTACCCAACTTATATTTCATAATAAGACCGATGTTAAAAAGTAACTGAGAATGGGTTCTAAAACTAACAAAACTTGACCAAGATTTAAATTTAAATATATGCTCAATGGTAGGTAAGTCCCAAGAAAAAAATGCACAATTAACTCAACTAGAAGCCTTCAACTAGAAAAGAACCCAAGCCAAGGAGATTTCTACTGGCTATGGCAGACTGGCTCATCCTTGTATAACAGGCCTGATATTGCAGTTCACAAACCAGAAAGGGAGTACTAACTCCTAATTGAATAATGTATACACAATAGGGATGCACAGCGATAAAATAAAAAAAGATGATAATCGAAAATGTGACTACATTATTGATCCATAAATGTCGGTAAAAACAGTTCCACTTCTACCAGCGGACAGACGTGATCAAGACTGAATGTTTCAAAAAGGTTAAAATCAAATTTAATTACGTATTTATAAAACAAATAGATTCATATTTAGTCTGACCACTCATTCTCATAACTGATTTTCAGTGGGAGATTAATTCTAGTCTCCGTGATAGCGAAGTATCAAATTATTGTCATTCACTAAATTGAATATAAATTATATGGCGTAAGCACATTATGCAATGAATTATCAATAAGTTTCAGAAATCTTGCAGTTTAATTTTTTTTATAGGACTAATATGGACTAACATTATTGATTAATGTTTGAATCCCTAGACATCAAAGGTCAAAAGAAAATACCAATTTTATCAAGTTTGGTTATGTTTGTTACTTATTGTTAAAGCAGAGTTGAAGATAAATCTCCTAGCTTGAGTCTAATCCAAGTTGAAAATTATTATAGCCTGGTATCTGCCTCCAACCCCCCCACCCTCAGGTCAAGCAAGCACAGAAGAGTTTAAGGGTTGCCAATGAGCTCAATTATTGCTTTTGTGTTTAAAGCAGCAGACCCCTACCAACATTATGTTATGTGGTTTTATGAGAACTATAGCCTGCATGAAAAAAATTTGAAATGCTATGATCATCATCAATTCATCATCGTATAGATAATTCATTGTACATTATCTTATGTTATTACTTATTAACTATTGATTTAAAGATTAAATTATTGTAAGTGTTAACCAACTGTAGTGTACAGTATATGTTTACTGAAATGTTTATGTTCTACTTTACTGTTTTTATTAATTTTTATGTTTTTTTAATATGATTTTAAATTTATTATTTTAGTACCTCAATGTAAAATGGCAGCAATGCTGTATTTGAGTGAATGAATAAATAAATAAGTTAAATCTTTAAAAAGACATTTAATTAATTATATGCATAATCGAAATACAAACCGTACCGACAACTAAATATTTTTTCTTGCATTATATAATTCAAACAAAACCACATTACTATCTACAATCAGGTTTTAGATATTTTGCACCGATCTCGAGATATCACTTAAAAACTGTAATTGCGGGGGTCTACCACCTTAAAGTAGCCTGGTTCTTCTGGGTCGTAATGTATGAGTTCTCACAACTGTCGGCCACAATAATAGGTCTGTTCAGTTATAAAGCAAACAATGTTCTCTATAATTTTCGTTGATGGCTACAACAATATGGTCTACAGATTAATCAAATTAATTGAATTGTTGCTTAGGAATACAGCAGAGTAAATTCTTTAAAGCAGTGTTGTGAGCAAGGTGAGCAAGGTTTCGTGCTGAATTTAATATTGAATAGATCAAAGAAGATTTGCTGGAATGAGGATTTTGACTCTGGTCCTTTTACATTGAAAAGTGGGAGAAGCCCAAAGGAACAACAAGCATTCCAAAAGGAGCAAAAGCAAGCATAAATGTACTCGTACACATACATATTTTGTAAGTTGACCATTTTAACTAATACATAGTGACAATAATGATTAATTAATTACTATGACAGCAAAGCATTAAGCAATGTTAAAAAATACAGTTTTCTTTGTTTGATCTCTCTAAATTTGATTTCAATGAATTGATATTTGATATTTTGTCTTTAAATTATTATTCATTGGTTACTTTACTAATTACACGGACCAACAATTAGAATGCAACAACTACATATGGGCATCCTTTTGGTATCTGTGAATAGTTTTTTTGTTATATTACGTATACTATATTCTACTAGATGTCCAAACTATCAAAACTTGACAAACTGTATTATGTAGGCCTACATGTTGATTGGCAAATAACTACTGTACTCGACTCAACTCTACTTTTCTCAGCGTCACACTTTATATACTAATTGAGTTTGCCAAACACAAAACCTGTTTCATTATTGTTGTAGTCAAATTGAACAGACCTATTGTTGATTGCAAGTATGTCAGTGGTACATGATACATAATCAAGAGAGCTGCCTTAGAGAACTATGCATACAACCAGAGCCACTTGCAAATCACGGATCCGGTAAATCTAGGATTATAGTAACCAGAAAACGGTTTGAAAGCCAGACTGTAATTTGCAATTGACCATGATAATGGATTTAATGCTATCACCTAGGGATTATGTGAGATTTAAAACTATTGACATAAACAGCAATCTAGTCCTAGGCCTATACCCTAAGTTTCTGTTGAGACTTCCAACGCCAGTTTGAAATAATGCGAGTTTACTGTACAATGTGCACCTTTGTGAGGATTTGACATAAAACCATACATCATGGTTATAGTCATATGTCCCACATATTGTCATAATTCAATTAAAAACCACCTTCTAATAACACTGCTTAATTCATTGCTCATGCGCTTGTCAGTTTGCATTAAAACGATTTCTCATTGTTGCAGTTTTATTTACAAATTACCCTACCTACTTAAAAAAAAAAAAAAACATTACAAAAATATTTTAACGATGCAGATTGAGATAATGATTAACGCGCATAGCAAATTAATGTTTATTTAGCACACTAGAAATAAAATTGTTTAAACAAGTCTTGAACAAATAACTAGGGAAAAACCTAGTGGTTTGGGTTGTGAATACTTGTAATGCTGGTTGGTTGGAATACGTTACTACTTACTGGTTGATTACCAGATTGCCAATACCAAACTATGAGTTATGACGACGTGACTTTGACTTTGAAGTTGTGTATTTTATAAATACAAATCATATCTAGATAACAACCCATTCCCCATTCCATTACCATTATCAAGATCTTTGGCTAAGCTAATTATGTAAAATATATTCCACATGGGATAAACTGTCTCAACGTTAGTAGGCTACCTACAAGATTGACAGACCTCAACTAATATCTTTTAAAGATGCTGTAGGCCTATAGTACAGGCCATACACACATATGATGCTGTTTATGTCATAAGTTTCAGGCGCAACGCCACTCGCACGTTCATGGATGGATTACAAAATAAAGATCCTAGTATTTTATATCTTCACTCATTTAGTTTTTCAACTAGTGCCAACAAGAAATGAAAGCATTTTATGACATTGAGTCAGCCATTCTACCCATTTGGGCAGATCTTTCAACACTTTTAAAACCAGAGTTGACGCTGGTGAAATGTAAAAATTATATCGCTTGATGACAATGAACAATGTGAAGCAAGTAAGCAATTCATTTCATTTCAAATCGGAACAACTTTAATAGTCTTGCACAGTAATTTCCTATCAACTGTAGTCACAACTGAAGACCCAGCCAGCCTCAAGTACTGGTAAATGGAAATATATTGTCATGATTTTGTGATCCATCCAATAATGGAGAAATATAAGGCTATGGGTGGTAGGTACCAAGAAAACAACATGGGAAAAAGACAAGCAATCGAGTAACAACTAACCCTCTTGACTAGCAAGTCATTTCTACGGTCACCCCACCTAGCCCTACAAGCTGTGTGTGTGGGTATATTGTGCACTGATGGTATGCATAAGGAAGGACAGAGATAGTTCAGAAATAAATAATTGGAACAACACCGATATGTGGCCGCTTCAAAAGAATATGAAAATCAACATTTTACACACAGCAATTTTAAAACTCCTATACAGTCAAACCCGTCAAAAACGTTCCCTTTCATTTCGTTTTCTCGCTGACATCCAAAAATATAGGCCTAGGACCCGAAATACACCCATAAGTGAAATGTTAAAATTATTTGCGCAAAACGTTCCTGTATGATAGGTTTTCCGCCTAATAAGCGATAAAAAACGCCAATATAATGTCTTGCTTGCCCAGACAACACGTCATTGACAGCGAGCACGATCTTTTGTCAGCTGTAGTGTCAGGTTCACTTCCCCACCATACCCGTCAGCAGCTGCCTGCAAGACCGGTTCCCCCACCCCTCCCACTCGCGCCGCCTGTGATCGCAAAGACTCGACTAGTCTCTCTCTCTCTCGGCCGGCTGGCTCACACCACCACACACTTCACTGCACATTCTCAATATGTTGCACTCTCTTAGTGCCGTGTTATTCTTACGCGATAATTAGACGAGGGAGCGGAGCGACTGAGGATACAATTCAAGAAATATGGCACTTCCGTGATTCTGTGAGTGTGTGTATGTGTGTGTGTGTGTCAGTACGTCGAAAATCAGCCGAATCGCTGAACAGACTGAGAACTGCTAACCAAATCATCCATTCATCATCCAGATCCATTGTGATTTAAACCTACAAGAAATTATAAATTGAAAATAGGCTGCGAATGTGTTGGAATTATTTTAACGACAATGGTTTTGTTTTTGAAAAAAATATTTTTTGTTTGTTATTTGTCTGGCTGTGAAAATGCAGTGCCAAAGGTGTATCGAATCTTGCACGCTCAAGATACCCCCAAATAGAGCTGGGAGATTGAATAAAACTTGCAATCTTTACAAGTATTTCGTACTGGCTATGTTTTCCATAGTATTGTCACAGATGATAGCCTACACTGCATTAGTATGTATTTCAAAACATGTTTAATGATTTTTAAAATACAATCCAGAAATTACAAAATCTTTCCTGACCAGGGGATTGAACCCAGGTCTCCCACATTTCGGGTATAAGGGCGCCTTAGCCAACCAGACTAGGAAAACGCCAAGGTCGTTGTTAGACGAGTGACCGACTCATGTGTTTAGTATCCAGGAACATCTGCATACAAGTTGATTGATATATAGGTATAAATAATTTAATAGGGTTTTAAAATTTAGTTGGTATAAGGGCACGTCAACTGTAAGGCCATAATGCGCCACTCTAGCCTATGATAGGTAAGGGTGGAAAGACCAACGCTGTCTAGATCCAGTCTTAAATATAGGGGGAGAAAAGGGAATGTTACTGGATACTCAACACATGGCTCACTCACTCGTCTAACAACTTTGGTGTATTCCTAGTTATTGCAAAATCATTTTATTTAATCCATGATGCAGTCTATACAGTTTAATTGAGGCGCAAGTGTTATACGAGTTGAGATACGAGTTGAGTTGTCATTATAAATAAAATCATTGGACTTTTTCACTGTTAGTTAACAAAATATTTATTTTAATGTGATATTTCGATTTCTTTACAGTAATCTTTATCAAACAAAATTAACAATTAAAAAAAACCACAACAGACAGGACAAAAAACATTTCATATATTTTGTTAACTAACAGTGAAAAAGTCCAATGATTTATATTTATAACGTTACTACCTGTTATATAGTTTCATTTTTTATAATTGAGTTGTCATGTCTTGTTCTCGGATATATAATACCGCCCCTACCCGCTAGCCTTGTTGCAACATTTGAAGCTGAACCGATCTCGACCTTGGAGCTCCCGACCTTTCCCTAGGGATGTCAAGGATGCAGTTCAGTCGCCCATGTAAGTGTTCTCGTCGATGTGAGTGCGTGCTCGAGACCCCGCCTACGCTATCTGTCTAGTAACTGTTGTGTTCACGCAGGACGCCCATTGCACTGTTAAGGTTCACGCGGAAGGGCCCCGCGCTATTTAAAATGATTATTTTTGATACGTTTTCCACCAAATACGTTCAAAACGAGAGCTTACTTCGAAAACGTATTAGGCGGGTTTGACTGCATTCCCAAACTAAGTTGATTTAAGGACCCTTTTCCAGAGCACATCACAAACATCAATTGCAGATGCTCCACTATAATGTGGCCCATATTATATGGGACTAGGTAACTTTAAATAAGCTAATGGCAACTTTAACTTAGCTGCAACCATCATCAGCAGGTGAAAAGTTATGTGTTTCGACTGAGCTGTTATTTGTCACATGTGACCTCGATATTAATTCATGGTAGGCCTAGGGCCTTTAGTAATATGGGCCTACTATTAGGAAAGGATTTAGAGTTGAAGAGAGAGAGAGGTGTTGCAACAAGAGAATGATAAAGAAGATGAGGTGTCGAGCTTGGCAGGCCAGTGCTGATTCTATGATGCCCAAGATGGTCAAAACACCCTTTTACTCAACTAAATGGTTCAAAGAAAAGTGTACTATTACTATTAGGGTTGACATTTCATACCATATGAATTTGAATATCGATAATCCCAAATGGCAATCGTGCATGTGCCTTCGTTTAAATCTCGTGTTCTTTGTCCCATTATCGATTCTTTTAATTTCCATGTTGTTTTACTCGGGGCAAGGGCAAGGAGAGACAATAAGAGCAACTGAGATTTAAGTATCATGTACCATACTAACATACAACACACCACTACAGTACCAGCCCAGGAGACACTAGGGTTCACTCCACAGTTCACTCCAGAGTAGGCTCAGGCTGGCAAGCATTGCAATGCAACACATTGAACTTGCCATGATTGGATGAGTGAAGGGAAGACTTCAATTTCACTGACCTCCCCCCCCCCTTTTTTTTGTCTGTTTGTTCGTGCTCTACCGGGCAAACGGCATGTGCGATCTTGATGAAAATTGGAGGGGACCTTCGAAATCTCTGAACTTAGACCTGCCACGTTTTTGGGTACAATCTAAGAAATATTTCTCATGAATATCATACTTTCGCGATTTTTCGCGATTTGTAATGCGATATTTTCGTGATACTTGGACCGATTCTGACCAAACGGGTGGGGCTACAACGTTCATTTTTTACATGGATATTAAGCTAATGGTGATGTAGTACCTTTTGAAAGAAAAAGTTGAAAATGTTGGCCAGAATCCATAGAAATAAAGGTTTTAATATAAGTTTTTTGAGGTGTATAATACACAAGTAAATTATAGAAACTTGACAACAATCACCTACAATGGGTACAAAAAGCCAGTCTTCGGCCCTCCAGATATTTTACATTCTATTAAATTGGTATTAGCATAGCAATTAATACTACTTTATAAAAATTATCCAAATTTAACAAAAATGATTTTGCAATGGGACTTAAAAAAGTAAAAAGAGATCCCATGCATACTAAAAACTTAAAAAAAACTCATCCATCAACGCGACTAAAAAAAGCGTTCACGAAGCAGCCTAGTTAAGCTGAAGGGATGCCACAGTCTGTATTGCGTGACTTACCATAATATACACAGACCTAGTGTGACAGATATTGACTGTAAAAGCGGTCAAGGATTGGCCCTGAGAAACAAGATCGTCCATTTTGGACTCCTGTGTTTAATAATCTTAAGACAATATCATTCACAAATAGGAATGCGGCAATTATCATCAAGTAGGGATGTGCGAGCCTAGGATTTTTAAGTCGAGCCGAGCCGAGTATTAAAAAAAGCTTGATTTTCGAGCCGAGCCGAGCTTTTTCAATTTTTTTTTTTTTTTTTTTATGGTTAGACTAGGCCTACATATTTTCTAGGGATTACATTGGATACCCGGTTCTAGAAATTACCTGGAGCCGATTATAAGTTTAGGGTATTTTTCGCGACTGTTTTTAGGCGGGTTTATTATTTTACGCGCTACGTCGATGCGGTCTTTCCCGCGGAGCCTGCCCACTGCCTGCAGAGTCGATACAGAAGACCCCGGGAAACTTCTTTGTCCATTCTGCTAAAGAGTAACTCGAGTCGACAACAGAGCGCGTTGTAAGCCAACACGAGACACCTGGGCGAACTAGGTGCGCGCTCGGTCGATCCAACCAACTCAACTCACAGCTGACAAAGAACAAACTACAAAGAGGTCGGTGTGGAACTAGGTGGAAGAAGAATTATTGCGATGTGATCATGTTTCTACGATCCCGACGCATTGGATTGTTATTCCTTGGCTTATCTCCTTTCTTTCCCAGGCTTATCTTGCGACAAAAGCTTCAGCGCGGGCGATAGTAGTGATAGGTTTTCCCACATGAGAGAGAGAGACACGTTTGCATTCTACTGCGTCGAGCCGCAGGCTCAGGCTGTCGCATTCTTCCACGAAAGTCTTTGTTGACAAGACTATCTGTTGAGTGTTGATGAAAATGAGCGCGTATACTAATATGGCTAAATATGGCTAAAACAATAATTTAAAAAAATGTGAAAATATTTTTGTAGCCCTATTTGTAATGATTTTTACATTTTAACCTTCAGTGAGAAACTGGGGTCGATTCATCGGTGGATCCATATCAATTTTCAGTAATAAAGTAATTAAGTACCTTTTTACCACTTTTCATGCTTGTGCTAGGGGTGTGCGAATCTAATTTTTCACTTTGAATCAGAATCTCGAATCCCAAACACAAAGATTTGCAAATCTGAATCCAAAATTGATTTATCTCACAGGGAACATGTAACATAAAGAAATGCCATAATTTCATGGTCCCGCGCTGTTTTTCATTGTTTTTACCATGTTTTCGAGGCTCCATGACATCTTCAGCCAATCGACAACACTTAATCCAACCAGCCTCTTCTCTGAACGCAAAGTATTTATCTCACGCAGTAGGCCTATCTTATCTTTTGGCATTGTTCTACTTTTCAAGATAACATCGCGAGGAAACTTTTTGCTGTCATTTAAGAGCACATTAGTAGGCCTAAAACATAACATGTATTGTATGGACCCGCACTTATTATTACGTACGAGTTCGGAGATGGATATCGTTCAAGTAATGCAAACGCATCGCTATGTGAAGGGAGACTGACTGACTGACGTAAAAACACGGCGCCCGCCAGTCATCTGAGCAGCTGGCAGCCGGCCGGCTAGGGCTCGCGTGAGAGAGAGAGCGCGCGCTGCGCCGTCCGCTTGCGCAACGCCTGCCAGCATCGTCCAAGAGAGAAGAGAGGAGAGAGCGCAGTGTTGTTTTTCGAATGCTACGTGCGAGAAAAACACCGCGTTTCTTGAACAACAAGACGCGAACGGAAATTCTTCGTTTACGTACGCGGCGGCCATGTTATCACGTGATCGATTGCAAACTATAAAATCGACCTATTGATTTATTTAGCGTGTTTCTCGGGAGTTTGTCGCCGGATTCGAATTTTCGAATACTTCGAATTTTTACGATTTCGGATTCGAACGACGAATCGAATTCGAATTCTGAAAGATTTGATTCGGATTCGATAATTTCGAAGCTTCGCACACCTAGGGTGTCCATATTTCAAACTAAAAAAGCGGGACAAATTTCCGGTGGTTGTAGCTGGGGTCTGGGGCGAAGCCCCAGCCGCCGGAGGCTACAATTATACTACAATTATTTTGTCATGTTTTAACTGAAAAATGGCAACTCGGGGGATTACCTTAATGGATAATTACTATAGAAAATCTTGCTTTGCAGATCGTACAAAACACTTTGTCATTATCAGTCTCGTGTTTAACAAGGTAAGGAAAGTCCTTCTTAACATCGTCATTGAAAACACACGTTCAGGCGGCGGCATTTTACACACTCGCGCGTACGAGACGAAAAAAACCATCTCGTAAAAGTGAGGTTATGAAGTAAAAATATGTTTTCAAATCAAAATTAGCTTTCCCCACATTTAATTGCTGCTAATAATAATTAAATATCGAATTGCAGGCGAAGTAGGCTTGCAATCATACTATTTTTTTTTTTTTTAATTTCCTCACAACAGCATTCCACTTTGTCACCCGAAAACCCCTGTTTTAGGAACAAAAACTCGTTTTTATAGCGTCTGTAAACTTACACTTACGTTTCGGCATTCTGATCGCTGGACGCTCGATCGAGATCGACAAAGAACGGAAACGATTCGCGTATCATGTTGCTCGGCTGCCAAAACCACAGCAACTTTGTTGGGGCTCGGGACAATTCGTGTTACTGATGCCGTCAACCAACCCCACCCCCCTCTACACTCCGCCTGCTGATAACGCATTCATTCGTGCAAAGTCAAGGCCAGCAGAAAAGTGTATACAGAATACGCGAAGAGTACGTTAATTTACAGCAGACGAGCCACGAGCTACACGTGAAATCGGTATATTTACAAAAAACGGGACAAAACAGCGTCTGTGAACAGTTGTCGGGACACCGGGACAGGTCCCTAAAAAACGGGACTGTCCCGTTTTTAACGGGACGAATGGACACCCTACGCACACCCCTAGCTTGTACCCCTAAATGCACTTTTGCTGCACCATTTTCTAGGACTATTGTGTATTATTGTTTACATTATAAGAAGATAAGATCAAGAGACCCACATGTGCAATCTTTCTTCATCCTCTCTCTCATTCTCCCTTTCCCCCTCTAGCCCTAATCCGGCCTTGAAATAAAGACCTCAATCAATCAATCAATCAATCAATCAATCAATCAATCAATCAATCCAATCTCTCTATGTCTCTCTCTTTCTTCATCACTTACTCTCCTTTCTCTCTCTCCCTCGATCTCTCTCACCACAAAAAAGGTCCGCCTGGTAGCCTCTTCATTCATTATCGATCTACTCCTCTCTATGCTCATCACAGCACAGACCACTGTCTGTCTCTATCTTCTCCTCTCCCACTCTGCGCTCATTCTCTTTCACACACCATTACACAGAGGTCAGACAGTGCCGTAATGCCAATTAATAGAATGTAAAATATCTGGAGGCCTGAAGACTTGCTTTTTGTACACATTGCTTGGGTTGATAGGGCCGAGAGGCTAGTTTAGTGTTGGTTGGGGAAAGATTGATAGAGGCTGGGAGCCAACAGCTTACCTTGGAAAAGTTCGGCGGCTGTGTAGAGTTGAAGATCACAAAAATATATACACAAATTACAAATTACATTACGACATTACATTACATATTGTAATTGTTGTCACGTTTCTATAGTTACTTGTCAATTATTAATACACCTCAAAAAACTTATATTAAAACCTTTAGGTCTATTTCTTTTCTGTAGATTCTGGCTAACTTTTTCATCTTTTTCTTTCTAAACGTACTACATCACCATTACCTTTGTCATGTAAAATATGAACGTTGAAACCCCACCTATTTGGTCAGAATCGGCCCAAATATCACAAAAATATTGCATTAAAAATCGAAAACGACAATTACATGTCGGAATAACGATTCATTTCAATATTCAGTGCAAAATAATACTGTACGGTTAGCACTATATGACGTCACTTATCGTATTGTTTCGATCTATATTGATATACAAGCAATTACTGTATCGTCGTTCGCATCACTAGTAGGCTACTTGGAATACTTGTTTTCGATTTTACTCAATGTGTACGGTGTTATTTTTTGAAAGGGTTTTCAGAAACGTCCTATTGAAGTATGACTGTATTTCCTAAATTTACACCACAATGATTTGATTTCAGCACAATTAAATTTATCAGGCAAAATTTTCAAATTTGATTTTGGTTTTGAAATCACATTCTTAACATTTAGGTTTAGGCTAACTTATTTTCACTAGACCTATTTTACTTTGATAAATGCACAAAGTATTAAGATGAACTGTGGTGTGAGCTAGTGAACATGTTGGGAACATGCAAACATGCTGGGAACATGCTGGTGCTTCTTTATGACCACTAGCTTTAAGTTCAGCAAGTAGTCGAGCACCGTACTGAACATTCAGGATAAACCTCTTAAAAAGAAGGATAGAGGGATAAGGAGATCAATTGTTCCAAGAACTGACTTACAAATATTTCTATTATTGTGCGACACGAGCGTAGGCGGCTGAATATGTCCGTGTCTGACACGCTGAAGTTGAAGAATCACACGTTAGCTGCGACAAACGACAATGTGGAAGGTTCTCGAGGAACCTCCTTGATGGTCGTACAGGTTCCTCCAATTCCTGAAATGAGCAACACAGTGAGTAGTAGGCCTAGTGGGAATGCACAACGATAAAATACAAATTATTGATATTGAAAAGGTGGAGGCCTGCCTCCTACTGTGCGTTATTTTTTGTTATTAGGCCTAATCGGTAAAACTAGGGTATCCTTAACCCTTTCGCTATCACTACTCAATTTAATTCGGCTAGATTATATATTTTTAATTTTTTAATGAAACAATACAAATTCACCATTTTACGATATTCAGTGCAAATAATACTGTACGGTTAGCACGATATGACGTCGCTTATCGTATTGTATCGATATATTGATATACAAGTCAATTACTGTATTGTCGTTCGCATCACTGTAGGCTACTTGGAATACTGTTTTCGATTTACGTTCCATGTGTACGGTGTTATTTTTTGCAAGGGTTTTCAGAAATGCCTATTGAAGTATGACTGTATTTCCTGAATTTACACCACGATGATTTGATTTCAGCACAATTAAATTATCAGGCAATTTTAAAATTTGATTTTGGTTTTGAAATCACATTCTTACATTTAGGTTTAGGCTAACTTATTTTCACTAGACCTATTTTACTTTGATAAATGCACAAAGTAGTAAGATGAACTGTGGTGTGAGCTAGTGAACATGTTGGGAACATGCAAACATGCTAGGAACATGCTGGTGCTTCTTCATGACCACCAGCTTAAAGTTCAGCAAGTAGTCGAGCACCGTACTGAACGTTCAGGATAAACCTCTTAAAAAGAAGGATTGAGGGATAAGGAGTTAATCAATTGTTCCAAGAACTGACTTACAAATATTTCTATTATTGTGCGACACGAGCGTAGGCTGCTGAATATGTCCATGTCTGACACGCTGAAGTTGAAGAATCACACGTTAGCTGCGACATACGACGATGTGGAAGGTTTTTGAGGAGCCTCCTTGACGGTCGTACAGGTTCCTCCAATTCCTGAAATGAGCAACACAGTGAGTAGTAGGAATGCACAACGATAAAATACAAATTATTGATATTGAAAAGGTGGAGGCCTGCCTCCTACTGTGCGTTATTTTTTGTTATTAGGCCTAATCGGTAAAACTAGGGTATCCTTAACCCTTTACCCTATCACTACTCAATTTAATTCGGCTAGATTATATATTTTTAATGAAACAATACAAATTCAGCATTTTGTTCCAAGATTTATGTAATTTTTGATTGTGAATAAATTGAATACATTTTGGAAATTTTTTGATTGTGAATAAAAGTTTTATTTTAGGCCCTAAGTAAAAATGCAAATTGTAAGAGCACACAAAAAAATATTTTTTTCTGAAATTTTTGCATATTTTAGATTTTGTGTATCTCAATACATAGGCCTACGTAGGCTAGGCCTACTAGCAATGGCAATAGGCCTACTAGGTACTAGCAATAAATTAAATTTCTGGGACAAACCAAAGTTTTGTCGTTTTAACTGTTTTTTGCACATGTGTTGGCCCTACATATTATAATGTGTAAATATATATTATTTTTTATCAACCCAAAAAAGAATTCTAGGACTTCTTTTCATTGAAAAAAAGACAACATTTGAAAGTTGAGTCCACTGTTGGTGGACACCAGTAGCGAGAGGGTTAATAAGGGCAGCTGCCACGCCCTAAAAATGAACGTTCACCAGCAGACAGGTGTTTTGGTTGTGAAATCTAAATCTTGATACCCTGTGATTGCCTAATGTAATTTATCATCTTTTATATCAGACACTAATTAATTGATGGGAGCAGCATATGACGTGAATTTGGAAAAGTTTATTCAGAAAATGTAGGCCTAGGCCTACTATTCGAAAATATTTACATTATAATGCTCTTGGATTGCTTTTTATTGCCAACTGTCGTGTCCTTCAACACTGCAGTAGGCCATACTCAGGTACGAGTCAAGTTATTGTAGGATGCTTTGTACTGATAGGTCTAATAATACAGCGAAACCCTGCTAAAACGTTCCCCTGCACAAAACGTCTGAATTTAGCACTGTTTTTATTGAGACTCTGGAGAAGAAAGAAAACCAGAAGAACCAAGAAACTAAGGACTTTTAAGTTTAAAGACCACTAAGAAAATACACTAAGGAGACTCAAGAGAAGCCAACAAGAAGCCAAGGAAGCTAAAAACTACTAACAACATTAAGGACTCTAAGAGAAGACAATTATTTTGGACTTTAATAATTTATTTACTGATTTTATTTACCGTTTTCAAATCAAATTTTGGTGTTAACATTGACTTTTTGCGCAGCGTTTTAATAATATTAGTAGGGCCTACTGCTTTGAGGTGTTTATTTGTTTAAATTGGCCCTTCATAGAACACCACTTCTGCACATCCTATCAATAACTTACAGGTCCACACAAATCTTCTAAACTGGTGACGCTGGCAGTAACGTGCGTCGGCAATGAATGTCGGTTGTTGTCTCCTTGACGACTGAACTTTTTTCAAACTCCTGAAAGTGAAACACAGAGAGTAACAAACAATTTAAACAGCATATTAGGCTTTATCTATAGTTGTAAGTATTTGTAAACGGTTTAATTTTTTCCGAACTATTGTATTTTTTTAAATGTAGGGGCCTATGAAGTTGTGATTGTTCTTTATTTGTAAGGGTGGGCGAACGTTCGAAAACTCGAGCCGAGCTTTTTTTGAAGTTCGGTTCGACTTTTTAGGCTAAAGATCGGTTTTTATCAAAACTTTGAACTTTTTACGAAGTTTGCCTTGCAATTACGCCAAAAACACGCCAAAAACCTGATTTTATACATTGTTCGCGTAATATAACAACAAAGCAGCGATCGCCATATTGGATATTTCTAACAGCTGATTTTCCAACGCCATGAAAAGTTCTCGTGTTGTAACGCCGAAGCTATCTGCTCCCGGTACGTATCTGTGATTGGCTCGATAAGTAATTTTTGGCATGGAATTAAAGGAAGCCTTTTCTTCTTATACGTAGTACTTGCACCGAAATCAATGATTATTTATTCTAATTCGAAATAGTAATCACAAATAACAATAATAACTCGAGTCATTTTACCTAAACCCTAGTTTGGAAGGCATCATTTGTGCTCCGCCTCCGGCGTGTGGGCGGAGCATGGGCAGGCCTAACGTTCGCAACGCGTGTTTTCTACTTCGTGGTTGACTTGTTTGCACAGGCATAGCTACTGTCAATGTTTCCCTGGCCTAGGCCTAGTCCGTATTTTTTTGGTGTTTGTTAATAATAGGGCTGTGATAATAGCTCGAGTAATGAAATGAGTCGTCGGGTACTCGTTTGATTGTTTTTCGTCTCAAATTCCACTCAATTAACGCTGCTGCCCGCCAGGCTTTCACTCGTCAGCGCGCAGCGGCGGCAATTTGTCATTAATAAGCACTCAAATTTTGTCTGTGTCGAGCTCGAGTGAGTGACCAACACACTGCGTGCGCACCACTATTCATTGTAATCGGACGGTAAGTGACTGGCGGAGATATTTAAGCATTCCGGCAAAAAAAAAAAAAAAAACGATTAAATATAACAGGTAGGCCTACGTATTGTAGGCTTAGTTATTCATATTAGCCTAGACATGCCTATAATGTGAAAGCCCATAGGAGCACAGGACAGAGTTTAAACGGCCACTCGGCCAGTCGTTGGTAAAAATTGTTGATAGGAGGGTAACATAGACTATATTCTATTCTATTAGGCTAGCAAAGTAGGCCTAAAGTCTAAAAAATTTAAACTACAAACACAAACGCAACTAACTCACCAGGTTCAACGCAACCGTCAGACGACTGAGAAGGTCTTGCCTAGAATCCCACGTCAAGTCTAAGTCGTAAGTAACGACCAATCAAGAGGCTCGGCTGATGAGAAAGTAGCCCCTAGGCCTTGTGAAATTCAGGGTAGCAAGTGTAGAAAACTCGTGTCTAGCAGTCTTACGAGAACTAGTTCATCTTACTCCTGAAATGTAAAACAATAGGCCTACTACATTTAAATATCGATGTGCTATATGCTCCAACTCAAGCACATATGGATGACATTGGAGTTTATATCCATATGGAGAAAGTTTATTCAATCCAAAGTCTACTAGGGTAGACCTTGTGGGTAGGCCTATGCCTACCTCTAAAATATGTTTTGTTTTTAAGTCTGCAGCTAAGGGCCTAGGAAAAATATTATGTTGCATAGGCTGAAGCCTAATAGAAGAGTTTGAATCAATAGAATACAGAACCTCGTTCACTCACCATGGTCAACCCGAGAGAACGCTGGGAAGAAGAAAAAAATACCCGTGTTAAGGGTGATGCACAATTGCCCGGTAACGATAACGGGAAGAAAGTTGAATCACACGTTAACTAACGACATGATGCACAATAAAGCTTTCCGTTGCCGGTCGTTCCCGTATCCCGGCAACGACAACAGGAACATCACCAAGTTTTAACTTTCCGTAACGTTCCCGTCCAGTTCCTTACTGGAACCAATCAGAATCAAGATGTCCACAGCCTGACACTATTTTATCAGCTAATTGATGGTTTATACGCGAGTAATATGCAAAATAAATTAAATAAACATGAGCGGAATATCAAAATAACAAAATATAATTAACACACTTATTAGGCCTATTTGATTTGTTCCCATCGGCTTGCTTCACGGGTTTTGCCATCGAAGTTTTAAAACCTTAGTGTTTTCCCCGTTCTCGGGGAGGGGGGGGGGGGGGGGGAAGACGCTAACGTAAGGGCTTCGATGCACAACAGCCCGTGAAGCAAGCCGATGGGAACAAATCAAATAATAAGTGTGTTAATTAGGCCTACTATATTTTGTTATTTTATTATTCCGCATATTTGTATTTCATTTATTTCGCACACTACTCGCATATAAACCATCAATCAGCTGATAAAATAGTTTTAGGACGTGCACATCTTGATTCCGATTGGTTCCGGTAACGTACGGAACGGGAACGCTACGGAAAGTTAAAACTTGGTGATGTTCCCGTTGTCGTTGCCGGGATACGGGAACGACCGGCAACGGGAAGCTTTATTGTGCATCGTGTCGTAAGTTAATGTGTGATTCAACTTTCTTCCCGTTTTCGTTAACGGTAACGTTATCGTTACCGGGCAATTGTGCATCGGCCTTTAGGCTAGGGTCAGGCCTTTGTGTATCCAATCATGGCCAGGCCGAAGCCCAAATAAGATTGTAAACACATCTAGGGAGGCATGAACACACCGAGAAATAATCATGAAATTTAAGTGTAATTGGTAATGAATATTATCTTCCCAACTTACCGTAGGTTTGTCCATATTTGGCTGGGGCCTAGGCCTAGGGCTAGGCCTAGCTATCCCTCTTGAAAGAGCTTCCTGGCAAGGTCTCGTTAGAGGCTTGGAAATCAGTGTTTGAAACAATTCTAGGAAGAATAAAACAGTTGTAAAGGGAACTTCAGTGTGTAGACAAGCTATTTCAACATAAGATTATTGAAAAATAGTAATTTGTATGTATATTACCGTAATATCGAACGAAATCTCGGGCGGGGGCAAGCCATCATGACGTATTTCGTCATTGAGGTTATGTTGGTCAAGCCAAAGCACCGCCTTCTGGATGTAAATTACAATACTACAGTTTCATAAAGGCTGTGGCGTGTGGTGGCGCGCATGTGGCGCGAATTTAAAATATCATTGGGTGGTGCCAGTGGGTAGCCACGCTCGGCTCCGATAGGGGCAATGATAGGAGAGGAAGAAATCATGTATTTATCATCGCCTAGGCCCTTTATATTCGATAGCTAAGGTACTTCCAGAAGTGGAGTCAATACACAATGGTGCAAATAATGAATAAAGCATTCCTTTTACTGGACTGGTTGGCCCATCTAAAGGGTTTGGGACGGGTTAGGGAAAGGAGGTTTTCCATTATTCTCTACAAGAGCATGGTAATAACATCTAAAATGGAAGGGTTTTCCAACGATGATAGGACTTTTACCTCGTTCATTGAGCAATATCTACTTTAAAACCACCAAAACCAGTCTGGTATAGTTGGGAGTAGCATAGCAAGAGTATTTATCAATAGTTTCAATTCTCATCCTTGCTTCTTGCTACTTTAAGATGCTTGTTGGGTGTTGTTCAATAGTAAAAGCCTGCTGCCTGTGTCATATAAGAATGAATTACATTGAAATTGGTCACGTGATCGGCTATCGAACGAAGTGCTATCGGGCCATGGCCGCCTGATTTTGAAGCTCTGGAAGTACATTGTCAGCTGAAGTCATTATCTAGAAATTGTTGTTTCGATTAAAGTGGAATTTGATGTATCCTTCATAAGGATAAAGTTCATCATCATTATCCATCGCAGTTTCCTGCTTCTGGCAGGGTAAGCTTGGGTTTAGCAACCAAATTTTTCCACTTCTTTCTATCCTCCCACAATCGTATCTCTTCCACATCTTCCCAGCTCTCTCCATTTGCCTCCAAGTCTCCTGCTGTGGTATTCTTCCATCTCTTCCTTGGCCTACCCTGTCTTCTTCTTCTTCTTCTTCTTCTTCTTCTTCTTCTTCTTCTTCTTCTTCTTCTGTCATACATTTTCTTGGGCATCGTATTTTCCTACATTCGTTTTATATGTCCATACAATCTCAACCGTGTCCTTCCTATCCTGTCACTCAACTTCTCTACACCCAGCATAGCATGTCTCTAATGTCCGTGTTTCTTATTCTGTCCCTTCTCGTCTTGCCCACTGTGCTCCTCAGTAATCTCATCTCTGCCGCCTGCATTTGACTCTCCTCTCGATCTCCCATTGGTCAGGTTTCTGATGCATACGTAAGGATAGGTATGAAATAGGTTTTACATAGTGTCATCTTACACTAAATAGGTATTTCCCTATCCCACACCAGACCGTTCACACTCTGGTAAAAGTGCTGGTTTGTATTCTGCTGTTAACCTCATTTTTAATCTTTCCGCTTGCCATTACTTCACTTCCTAGGTAGGTAGCTAAAACCAAGCTAAAACTATCCACCATTTTCAGGGTTTCTTGTCCAATATTCATCTGTGGAAATAAGTTGAAAATATTTCTATGGCGCAGGACTTAAAGCAGGAGCTCGTAAGCCTAGACGGCTAAGCCTATCCAGAGCCAGCTGTATCAAAAACTTTGTGTACAGGTCAATCCTTATGGTTGTGTATTCTGCAAGAATGGTGTGGCAGCGAGAACGTAGTCAATAATATGATCCAGGTTTTCTAGCAGCGAGATCTATTTTTTAGTATTTTATTCAAACAATGTTTCCAACTGTTAGCAAATTAACAATTTGCTTAGATTAATAAAATAACTTTGGAAATAATAATTTTGTTTAGAAGATTAAAATACGTTATGTGAGTATTGAAATTAGATAAGAAGAAGGCTTTCAAATCATTAGAACTCCCAATTTTTGCCTAATAGTTCACATATACGTAATGGCCACCATCAGAAGGTCAAGAAAGTCAAAAGGTAATTAATTCTTAATTGTAACACAGCCTTTATGAATGCCACTTTATGTATTTATGAATCTTACATTATACACTTTATTCAACATCGCAAGATTCACCAGTGAAGAGAATCACAAGCAAGATCGCACAATGAGAGATTACACTAAAATAAAATAAAATAAATAATACTTTTAGCGAACAAAATGGCTCAACATCAACAATATTGCTGAAAAAATGCTTTAGTGTTATTCATTTTTCTTATAGTTCCAATACTAGATTTTTGGTAACAAAAGGATATGTTAAAATGTCAAGAAATAGTAGATCATGAATGAAGCATTTTCCTAACTTTGAACTTAACCAAAAACATTAATAAAAAAATCCAGAACCAAAGAATTTGAAAAGTAAACTTATTTTTAAATCTGTGTGCAAGTCTAAGGTTCTAAATTTCTATGTACCGTGTTACAACAGTTGAAAATACAGAACACATATTATTCTTATTAATACAGGAAAGGGAATACCTTGTGCAAGGTGTTTATGGTGCACAGATAAGGAAAAGGTTGCTTGGATAAGTAAAATAAACCACAGGTTTTATTAAATGCCATGTACTTTTATATTTTAGTTGTGTGGTTTTAGATTTAGGTTCAACCCGCTTTATTACCTCAAGTCTTTGTGGTTTTTTATTTGAGCTTTTTATTAGAAATCACTATTTTCCTTCCTAGACAAAAACTATAGAAAGTTATTTGTTACAGGCATATGTTTTGATAATCATATTCATTTTCTATTTTGATCATTTTTTCTTCGGAAGGAAGCTCTTAGAGTTCTTTTTTTAAATTTCTTTCTTTTAAAATCTATACGTTTTTATATTTAGGTTTCATTTTAACAATCAATAACAATGATATACTGTTAAACTATGTTGCTTATAATTTATCCAACAAAAGACCATAAAACACATTCATTTACAGTACAACCTATTCGGGACAAACTTCCCAATTAATTACATTCTCAACAATATAATATATTTTTTAAGCCCTGCTTTCAAATTAAACCAAAGACTTACCCTTCATTCACAGTACACTGGGTAGCAAAAGTAAAAAGAAAATCTGAAACTTTAAATCCTGTGGTGTCATAGTTTTATTAACTGATACCTACAATGCAAAATACTTTTCATCACATTTTCTCGTAGACTTTTGCCCAACAGTGTACACAGTCAAACTATGATCTAAGTTGTGCGTCAACATTGTTATATCTCCTTTGGAGATGGTATTTTGAAAAAATCACCCAATTTGATAATTTTTATTACATTTATCAACACATTTATGGCCATGTGTTAAGTGTACTTTTAGGAACACTCAGGTCCATCTTTACAATATCTAAACACGTTAAGAATTATTTACTGTAATGGCAGTTTCTGTCTGCTAATCTAAGACTATCGATAACATAATTTTTATACAATATTTAGTCGACTGTCGTTTCGTATTCGTTTGGTTTTTGGCTCGATTTGGTTTGGCGTGCTCTCTCCTAGCTTGCGATTGATCGTAGATTCAGTTCATTCAGCAGTTTTACGATACTGAGCTTTGGTCCGTCTTTTTACTTACTTTGTGGGAGCACCCCAAACACTTTCGTCATCCAACCTTTATCCATCGATCTATGGAATATTCAAGAGCTGCCAGCCACCTGGAAACAATACAAAATTTTTAATCATTCATATAGCAGTAGCAGCTTGTTACTTGTCATTACGTCAATATATTACAATTTGAGTAAATAAACTTTGTTACCTACATACATTGCAGTTTTTACTTTCCCTAATATATTTATTTATTATTTTATTGAATTGTTTTTTTATTTATGTCAGGTTGTTGTAAAACGAGGAACAATGTGCCATTGAAAGTCACGTGTTACCTTTTAATACAGTCTTATTTTAAACTATGGCTAGACGAATTACATCATGGTAGTTATCTATCCTTAGTCGAGTTTGAGTCTCAATAAAATTAATAGCCTACTTTATCTGCCTGTTCGTTTTCATATAATGTATTTCAGCCCCTATCTTTAACTTTCAATTTTAAAACGTGAGCAGAATACCGTCAAGCGAAGAAAATGATCGCAAATCCCACATTTTCTGCACTAGAATTAAATTAAATTATTGGTCTGGAAGGCCAAATAAAAACATCAAGTAAATCAAATGATTATGCTATATACATAATGTAACTAAACCTTGTTTGAAAGTGCATTATTCCTTTATTTACTAGGAAAACGCTAAATCCCGCCGCGTGATGGAAGTGAGCTTTTAAAATTTTTTAGTTTGGCATGGGATATCTTTTACTTTTGCAAGTGCTTTGTTTGCTGCTACGAATTGTATGGTGATTGTGTCAAGTTTCTTTTGTTACCTGTCAATTGGTTATTATTACTGTAAAAAAAATTATATAAAAGTCTATATTTCAATGGATCTGGCTAACTCTTTCAACTTTTTTCTTTTTCAAAAGGTACTACATCACCATAACCCTTAAGTCCATGTATAATATGAAACGTTGTATAGCCCCACCCTGTTTGTGAGAATTAGGCCCAAAAAGTGGAACGAAAATTATCGCACAAAAAATCAAAAAACATATATTAAAAGCTGTATTTCTATGGATTCTGGCTAACTTTTTCAATTTTTTTCTTTCAAAGGTAATACATCACCTCCCCTCCCCCAAAACCTTAATGGCCATGTATAATATGAACGTGTAGCCCCCCCGTTTGGTCAGAATTGGCCCACACGTCACGAAAATATCGCACAAAAAAATTCGAAAAAAAATCGTTAAAAGTACGATACAATGAGATAAATATTTCTCAAATGTACCCAAAAACAATACACCTCTAAGTTCAGAGATTTCGAAGGTCCTGTCCAATGTTTCATTTCAGATCGGATATGCCGTTTGCCTGGTAGAGAGTTAACAAACACAGAAAAAACAAAACAAACAAAAAAAAAAAAACAAAAAAACAAAACACCGAGCTAAAATTTTTTGTGGGTCCCGGTGAATTTGAAGTCTTCGCTTCGCTCATCCAATTATAACGATATAGCAATAAGTACAACGTTGATAATAATGTTGTTCTTTGTCAGAGGTAAAAACGAATTTGCACCACTAAAACCCGAAAATTATAAATACATTTTTGACTTTAATTCACTTCTTTTTGGCCGAACAAAATAACTACAGATACCAATAAGTTCAGGCACATCCAAGTTCCAGAGTACATTCTATTACAATCAGCAAGTCATTTACAAGATTCCAGATCTAAAATTTAAAAAAAAATGTTAGGAGGAGAGAGACAGAGCTTTCAACTAAATGTTGATTGTTGAATTTTTTACCATCAATTCACCACTTTTGGGCAAAATAAAACGAAAAGTAAATACTTTTTCACCCCCAAATACCTTCCTCTGTCCATCGTTGATAAATCGAGTGTATACCTACCTCTTCTTTTCCATGTCCGAGTCCGTGTGGAAGTAGAAATGACGCTGTTTTGCTTCTGGAGGGATGATTTCGAACGCAAACCTCTTACCCCCAGCGCTTGAGTTCTGAACGCGATACCCATGTAGACACACCATGCCTGAAACATCAAGGACATAGATGTGTGTTTTTTTAAAAATAAAATAACACACAAAAGGCAATCAATATTACATTGTCAAAAAAATAGTACATATTATGACATTGATTCCCCAAAAAATTAATTGGGATGTTGACTAAAATAATTATTTAACAAGCTTGCAAGACATTTTATTTTGATGTTTGTATTTAATTCAGTTCTTTCAATTTATTCAATACATTCTGGCAAAATATGACACACAACAGCTAACAACATTACAAATACATACAAGAAATGTTCGATATTACAGTTAATACAATATGAAATATCACATCGAATAAAAATAAAATCACAAAAAAAACTGAACTTGTTTGACAGTCATTTGATCAACAAAAGGGGTGGTGTGGGGTACGGTTATCAGTGTTATAATATTTGCAACGTTTTGTCAAAAATTATAGAAATTTAACAATAGCTGGTTTCACCTTTTCCACCAGGTAAAAAAACGGGCGTCACACACAAATACACAGAATTCCGAGATGTTCCGGAACAAATTATTTGAATTAATACACTAAAATATGAGATTTGAATTATATTTTGATATTAAGTTAGAACCCGCAATTAGCTAATTTTTTCTTCAATATCAATGAAAGTAATTTAAAAAAATCACAGAAAAGAATTTTTGTAGTATTCAGTGGAACGTAAATTTTATTTTTAAAATTCATAAAAATTATATTACAACACAACTTTTTTTAAATAGCTATATTTTAATATCGCCATTCATCCTCTCATAAACCATCAAACACATTACACACAATCGTACATGAACACATAACATTAATATTAATTATTGTTTTTTATTATTATCCGGTATTGTATGTTTAGTAGAAATTGTATTTTGTATTCTTTTTATACGTTTCTTGGGTGATTAGTTTATTAGTCTTGTAATATAATTATCAAAATATGAAGATGCATTTTAGTTGCCCCCGACAAGTTTTCAAGTTGGTCCTACCTAGTGCACTGTCCGAAGAGGCCTCCTGGTAAAAGTAGAGGCAAGCATCTTTCAGTACACAATATCTTCTCTTCCAGCCCTTCCACTTGCGGCCGAGCTTCATGAGGTGTCCGAAACAGTCCGGCTGTTGGACAGAGCTGGATGACAACTTTAGAAGGCGCTTGCTGACATCCAGCCACTCGTCCACCTGCCGGAGGGCAATCGTTACTATTACCAGAGTCGATAAAGAAGTTTCCCCTTTGGGGAGGTCCCCTTACTCCCAAGTCAAAACGGAATCTAACGTCCTGCGCGCTGAGAGCGGCTCCAATGTGAAACTAATAAAAGCACTGCACGCTAAATACGGTCAGTAGATTATCGATGTGCAGTGACGCTGAAATCAACAAACAACAGACGAAACGTCAAACTTCAATTTTATTTCAATCATATTAGCCGATGGGCCCTAGTCTTTTAAAACGATTTACTTTTGATTTATTATTGTACTATAAAGTGTTGCGCAGGCGTCACTGACATTTTCGTGCGAAATAATTTGGTATATGCCTTGTTCAAGCCTAACGGACGTAAGTGTAGCCTAGGCCCAAGGCCACAATACAGTTTTCAGACGTAAGTACGCCTTTGGCACTCAAATCGAAATCTTGAACAATACATATTGTCGGCCTAGCTCCTAAGCTTAGGTCTACTCCATCAGAAAGAGTTTGCTTTATGCCAAAACATTCGCCAACATTCGATCGTATTTAATATTTTGACGTTTCCGCCATTTGTCGTCATCGACTGTTAATTACTAGTAGAAAAGTGACGTACTTTTATTGAAGTAGTTCCATCAATCGTCACACAGAGTCGCGCGGAACGTTAGATTCCCAACGCCAAAAACCGACTTTTTATTTAACCCAGGGCGGTATAGGGAGTTGGAGGACCTCCCCAACGGGAAAACTTCTTTATCGACTCTGTATTACACAGGCGTCACACAAGTATGATCGAACGTGGGGAAAATGGACATGAATATTCCAATTGAATCAATCCAAATGTAAAACCAATAAATAAATTAAATTATTCAAAAATACCATGGGCTGATTTTTACTACACACTTATCCCTTCTAAAGAAAACTAATACACTTTTGAAATAATTTACCGAACTGTGTGAAAAGCTAGTGAAGTACAAAAAATAAATGAAATAGCAATTGACCTTAATAAAAAAACTTCAAAAGTTGTAAAACAAACAAACAACTAGGGTATTACAATTTCTAGGTGCCCGTTATGGGCGCCGCAGCCAAGCCGCGGTGCGCTACACACTCAAGCACCTTATGTTTTACAACTTTTGAAGTTTTTTCTTTTTTTTTACACACACACCTGACAACACATGCCAAATTTTATTGGGGTACGATTATTCTTCTTGGTGAAAAAATGGCTTGAAAACATGCTCAAAAACACTTTAAGGATGTTAGCTACTGCTACTACTGCTACTACTGCTACTGCTAACATCTAATACGTCGGCCCGCGATTCTGACCAACGGGTGGGACTACAATGTTCATATTTTACATGGACATTAAGGTTATAGAAATATAGTTTCTTTTGAAAAAAAAAGATTTAAAAAGTTTGTTTGAAGGCTTCCAAATAAAGGGTTTAAAATAAGCCTTAAACACTTGGCATACAATCAACAAGAACCATAGTTACTTGACACTGTTGACGGTATAAAACAGAGTTAGGCGGAAAGTGCGATACGTAAACAAATAGCGGACATTTAAAATTTTTCTTCTTTGTGTGGAACGAGAAAAGGTGTCATTATACTCTCATAAAACAAATCAGAAACCGTCCCTGGCCTAGGCCCAGATGTGGAAAATTATTTATAATGCAAAAGTGTAGGTCTAAAGTTCCATTTGGCTATAGGACTAGTAAAATTCATACTTACATTACATGTTTGACAAGCCTAGCCAACCCTATGCCAGCACAACATTGTTCTGATATGAACTTGCTCATCTGTTTGTTTACATAATTGCAACAATCAAATCATTTCATACAACTTGTCTTTCGATTGGCCCGCGTTTATGAAGGCACTGCCATTTAGAATAAATATAGAAAACTTTTTCGAGCTCTTTGCTATACGCAAATCTTTTTAAAGTGTTTGGATTTCGTGATACTCTTTCAACCATAGACATCCTATATAATTGGCTAGACCAGCAGTCGGTGGTCCACTTCCGGTACAATTAGAAGCCATCTTAAATGACAGTTTACATGTTAATCAAATGGGAGCGATTTGTGGCCAAATAGTTCTCAAGATTGCCGCCAGGTTGACAGGTAAGCATACTAGCCTTTAACACCAAATGATTACTAAATTCCCTTATGCAATCACTTCGTATTGTTTCTTTTGTTTAATACCATGCTGCACAAGCTAAAACCATATCAAACAATCCAGTAAAATACTTTATTGCATTAAAAAAGCATAAATTAAAACACCAAATCGCCATCTTGAAATGGGCCGGTTGAGTCTTCAATTTGCTACGCTCGCGCCTGTGCGGAGGTATAGGAGACTGCTAATCTAGCCTACTATAGGGTGTTTAATATCAATGCTTTCAACTCACAACCCATGACGTTTTTCCACGATACCGTTCAAGAATACCAATTCCTTCGAAAACGAAAACGACTTCGTTTTCAAATTGCGTTTTCAACTCATCTCCCACGAACTCAAGAATTGGGGTCCAGTCCTTATACCGTCGTTATACCATGGTTATACCACCTATACCCAGGATGTACATGAATCCGGGTCTAGATATTTTACATCCTATATTGTTACTGCTAATACCATAGAATTTAAATCAACTTTGATAAAAATATTATATTTTAGCAAATAATTTTGTAATGGAACTTGAAAAAGTAATGAGATCACACACATAACAAAAACTTGTAGAAATACAGCCAAACCTTACACACTCAAAAGGAATGAGATCTAAAAAAAGGGCCAAGCTCATCTACCCTTCCACATAAACGTACAGTGTCCCATAACAGCATCCTCGAAAAGCTTGGCAAAATAGAATTTGCGATTTTTAATTTAACGTAATAGTTTATCAAAGTTCTTTTTTTGTAATTAATTTAAACGTAAACATGCAAATTCTATTTTGCCAAGCTTTTCGAGGATGCTGTTATGGGACACTGTACGTTTATGTGGAAGGGTAGATGAGCTTGGCCCTTTTTTTAGATCTCATTCCTTTTGAGTGTGTAAGGTTTGGCTGTATTTCTACAAGTTTTTGTTATGTGTGTTTCAGTTTACCCCAAATCTGTAAAATCTATAGACCTTCCCGGTCTATTTTCTAAAAAAAAAAAAAACACCGTGTCTTGAAATTATACTAATCATCGTGACCTCTTAGTTGATGCTTCAAAAAGTAAACTATCGTGATAATATTAAGCTTTGTTAGCATCATTTTTCAATAAATATAAATCTCTCTTTTCATTCGTTATAACGCACCTATTACAAAATCTGTTAACATAGAATGTCTGGAGTTCAATAATTTGTTTGTTTGTTTGAGGAAAATGTTCACAGTGAACAAGCCAACCTTGTATGAATATTATATACATTAAAACCGACAGTGTTGGCTTGAGCGTGAAGGTTGAGACTGCTGATATCAATAACTGAAGAGAGAGGTTTCTCTCGGGAATAAACAACAAATTTTATACTTTGGCGTGTGGAATAATTTAAAGGTTTTGAAGTAAGTAAGCAAACCAATTTGGAAAACTAGTGTTTAATTGAAATCGGAATAGTGTTTAGCCCTACCTGCCTAGTGTTAAATTCACTTAATTAATCATGATTACAAATAAGTGTCATAGCGTAATTCAGAAACAGGTATTGAGAATGTATCCAACCTGCGAGTTCCTCTCTATGGAGTGGCTGATGACGGCGAGCCACCGCACAGTAGATTCCTCGCTCTCTGCCGCGAGATGGAGGGGGGAACCACCACTGCGACCTAACCGGAAGCTGAAGGGTCTCCCGCTGTCCGGGGTGCGGTTCACAGTGTAGTTGCCGAGCATTAGAGCACCTGAAACACGTGTGGAGTTGTACTGGGACAGGTGTATGAAGTGTAGCACAACAATACACACTGAACGACATTCGTTTTGAGTTGACTATGGGTAGAGATGTGCAAAATGTTTTTTTTTAAGTTTGAAAATTCGAGTCTTAAAAATAAAAATTCGCAATTTTTCGTTATTTACCAAAGAAACAATTAAATAATGCAAAACTAAAAAAACTCAAAATCTAAAAAAAAAAACTTTTACAACGAGTTTTAAATTATAAGTATCTCAAATTCCATGACAATTTGTGATTAATTTAAAGAAAAACAAGCACATGAAAGTGAGAATCACTTTTAATTTTACCCTCAATTTCAGCCTTCAGTTTTCAAAGTTTCTGACAGTTTTTACCACGTGATTAATTTCGGCTACCCGGCACCTCCACCAAAAATTACGAAATTATTAATTTTTTGTGTAATGTCAATATTTTGATATGAAGTATTTTGAGCTTACTTGCGTTCAAACGATTATTACGATCTCAATATCTCGTTTTATGATCCAGCACCTCCACCATAATTGTAGCAGCCAGGATTAATTAAATTTCGACTACCTACCCGGCACCTCCACCAAAACTAAAAAAAAATAGTTTGAAATTTCGTGACCTAATTCGTGTTTAAAGACATAATTGCTAATTTCGCCACCAGTTCGCGCTATCAACTAAAATATCGCGAAAATTCGCGAATTGGAAATTGGTACCATTCAATCATAATTCAGGTAATTCATATGCTCATGCACATCTCTAACTATGGGACATGGAAAAACTTTAAAGTATCAGATTAGGTCGTCGAAAGAGTGGTAAAGATGTTTGTGTAAAAATAAGCAAGTGCCATTTAAGGGGAGCACCGACTAATTCTTACAACGCAAGTCGAACGAAACGAGTCTCGTTGTGACAATGTTCGTTTGTAAAATGTTTGTTTGTTCGATGCCGAACGGCCAAACAGATTTTGCTGAAATTTTAAACAGACATCCGTGACCAGTGTACCAGTGTACCAGTGGCGGATCTAGGACATAATCATGGGGTGCCGCGATTCGCACCTGCATGTATATCCGTGGGAAAGGAATCAAGCAAGTAGGGGGGCGTAGGCGATTTTTTTTAAGTTTGGTTTTTAGAGTGCATTTGGTGCGTTTTAGAAAAAAAAAGTGGTGGACTGATTGCAGTACCGAAACAATATAGTTTTGTGTGTCAATTTGTTTTGTAGTCATGTCGAGTTTACAATTCACAGCATAGAATGGCAACACATTAACCTTTGATCGTATTTTCAGTTTGGCATAGGCCTAGCAGACACATTTCAGAGATTTGTACGATTGTTGATGAGAGTAGATGCTGTTTTAGTTGGTGGTGAGAATAGAAATTGTGTCTGCTTCTATGTAATTAGATTTATTTAGTTGTCCTTTGTAAATCAGTTTTTTAACTGAATGTGATAGACGTTAAATAAAAATAAAATGGAATAATAACATGAAATATTTTATTTTTAAAGAATCATGGGGGGGGGGGGGACGATCGACCCACCTCCCCCCTGTATCCGCCACTGCAGTGTACTGAGAACTGCTAACAAAATTAGCTAAATCCGTTCGTCAACTGTAAGGCCATAATGCGCCATTCTCTAGCCTATGATATAGGCTAGGGAGGAAATACCCATGTTGTATCCAGCCTTTGGTAGGGGGATGAAAGGGAATGTTACTGTGTATACTTAACACATGACTCGCTCATTCGTCTAACAACAACTTTGGCGTTTTTCTAGTTATTAATAAAGAGTATGGCTGAATTAAATCCTGCTGGAAGGCAAAAGATAAAAAATCTTAAATAAGAATATTCCAATAGTAAGTAGAAATGCAAAAATTTATAATTTTAAAATGTAATTACTAATTATCAATATGAATATAACACTGTTCATTTACAAATAGATATTATCAACTCAGTTATCCATTATTATGTTTCGCCTTGTCGTTTGTCTACCTGAACTTAATGTCTGCGATTGTTTCACTCCGTGCGAATGACGAGGGTGGGTATCATTTCCTCCAGCGTCTTCTTCCATTCCAGCTCAGGCAACTCTTCAGAATACAAACTCACTACTTTCAGTCCCGGAAAGTACTTGGGTATCAGCAGTATGGTCTCCACGTTAGGATTCTCCCCAATGTCGAAAATCTCTATTGTTTTGAGCCCGCTGCAATTTTAAGATAGGGTCTACAACCCCATTGGAGAGTAATGAGTGCTGAAGAAGAACACCGATTCAAGATGATTCGTGCTTGAAGCCAGCGACAATTTATTTAGGTTCTTTAGTATCGTACCAATGCCTTCTAGCGCTTGTTCATTGTAGAAGAAGGAATGAAGTTGGAATGGCTTCAAGTCCTTTAAACCATCAGAGCCAGCAAACAAGGAGGGCAAGGACTTTGAATCTCGGAAACAGCCTATAAATGTGAAACTACGCAGCTCTGACATGCTGCCATTAACTTGGAGACATTCATGGTAGAAATCTTGAGCTCGAGCTACGCCAAAATCTTTTACATAGCGACTACGGGTGATGGTGTTCAAGCATTTTAAGTCCAGTCTTTACATTCTATGCAACACGTGTAGAGTCCCTCCTAGCTGGGCATTTAGTTCTTCTATCACTTCTGCAATAGTCATCTCGTAATTGTTGCAATAAACCTTCAACTCCTGAAGTTGAACTCAGCAGCTCAAGAAATATGTGATAACCACCTTAAACCAGGACTACTATCTAAGCCCGTGTGTCATATATAACACTCTCAGATGGGCAAGCATCACGATGAAATCTTAACAAAAACTAAGAGTCAAATTTATGAACCCTTTTCCATTTTCTTCTCATTGTGAGTATCTACACATTTCTTGATTCGTTTATTCGCGCAGACATTGTCGAAATGGAGAGATTTGTAACTAAATTCGGACCATGTGTCGGTCAGAAGGTTCTCGGGACTGTGGTAGAGGTCTTGACTGAAGAGATATTCGAGTGTCCTCTCACCTTGTGGTATCCAAACCATAGTGCTGGGGGTCCCAATGAAGTCTCTCCCACTGTCTACACACACGAGGTACGACATTGCATAGTTCGGACAGACTCACTTTTATTACTTTTAATAATAACAACAATAATAATAATATCTGTTGGCTTGATAATGCTGACTGTGTATGAATTTAAAAGTGTGTTTAGATGGAACAAATCTTAAGAAGAGCCTGACATATTAAGTTTTCTCACCTAGAGGTTGGCAGTCTTGGTTCGACTTGTAATAGTAGAGGCAGTTGTCCTTCTTGAGGCAGAACCAGCGTTGAATCCACTTTGGTTTCCCGTGTCCCGCTGCGCTCAGCTTCCAGAGATATCCAGAGTAGAGAGGGTTCCCGAACCCGGGTTCCCTGACCATCGGCGCCAGGACGTTGCAAGTGCTCGCTATCTCCAGCTCAAGAGTGTCGGAACCTGAAACAGTTGCACGGAAACATTACGACTACTTCACGACTACAAGACTGTTGGCTGAGCTCGAGAAAACCAGGTGGGGTAAAATACTTTAAATGTTAAAATCTGCTCTGATAGCGACATAAGCTCATCCCTTATTTGCATCGTCCCAAAAATCAAAATTTGTCTAGTGAAAATTGGAGATCGAAAAGTGGTCCAGAGTCCAGACTGTATGTGAAATTAGCTGGGTTTGCCATCAACCAAAGTTTTAATTTAGGACATTTTAACATTGTAAAAAAGTTGGCCCCCGGACACGATTTGGTGGCCTATATTTCGTAAACGGGACATTATTCTATATTCATGTGAGCAACTACTTTCGTAAAAATACGGAACGTGTGATTGCTTAATGAATGTCTATGCATAATCATCAAGCATCTTCTAATTCTGTTTGAGTGGATAAAGTTCACACGTTCTTCTGTTTGCATTACCCTTACAGATTATGTTCTTCTTCTTCGCCGCTTCTTCGAGTTTATCAGAATTATTTATTACAATTTCCCAGTGTCGGTTGATAAAAGTAACTACTAATGGTGAATTCGTATGATACAAATTCTACTCCACTTGAGCTTTTAGCATTTAAAAGGAGGATGTGTATTTTTGGCAACGTTGATAAAAGGTATTTCTCTTGATTACATAAACTTCCACTCGTAACAAATTATTTCGAGCCGGCAATTTACGACGCACTTGTCTGGCTGGGTTGGTTGGAATAACAACTGCGACGTCATAACACCTAGCTTAGCCAAACACGGCAGCAGAGATAAACTTCCTCTTCTAGCACAGCATTTTCAGCAGACACGCAATAACGGTATCCCTCTTAACCCTAGTTCATAATGTCTTTGTCATTATTTTATATAATGTTCTTTTGTGTGTTGAATATATATTTTAGTTAAGATTTTCTATTTTAATCAATTTTATTACTCGTGTAATATTTTATCGCTTCTACTCTCAATAAGATCGTCCACCGGCATACTTAAAATAACCACGTTAGAATAAAGGCATGTCATTATTTTATGATTAACCCTCGAACGTGTATTATTAATTAAGCTCATGGGAAACAAGAACCAGAAAATTAATTACGATATGCGGGAGCCGTTTCAACGACTTGAAAGATCGCCTGTACTCTCGACTTCAATCTACATAATTATCATATTTTATTTTACGTAAAATATATTTTAATTTTAAATTCTTCGACCAATGTTCATTATTCCAAATTCAATATCTAAATCTGTTATTTTAACTTCGTTTTTAACATTCGAGTGTAACATTATGTGTGTATTTACATTTAATTACAATTATTGATCAAGATTGAGCATTATTGTATGTGTTTGAATATGTACGTATTTTCAAGTTTCTTCATCTCTTAATTTG
The DNA here is from genome assembly GCA_024449915.1 of Sweltsa coloradensis. Classification (NCBI taxonomy): domain Eukaryota; kingdom Metazoa; phylum Arthropoda; class Insecta; order Plecoptera; family Chloroperlidae; genus Sweltsa; species Sweltsa coloradensis. The sequence continues at coordinate 1,592,527 of JAMZAV010000159.1, read as the reverse complement.
CTTTTACCCACACCTCGTATTCGATTCATGATCTGTAGTGTGCATAGGTACGCGTATTACATAAGCCTAACTAATCTAGTGTAATGACAAATAAGTAATTTGAGAAAATTATTCCATAAAGAACAGTCTAAGTTTTCACGATTAATTTTTGTTGGATATGTGTTGTGCTGCGTTGTTGTATTTGTTGTTCAGCTTTATAAACCACTTTTAAATAATTAGGATGAACTTATTTAAATAAGCACCCAAGCGAGTCACTAGTACCGAAGCACTCCGACCTACCTGCATGCGCTATCTTGACGACCTCGGAGTGCGACGCCTCCAACACGTTGACGCCGTTGACGCTGATGACGATGTCGCCACCTCGAGGCCTGAACTTAGCGAGTCACTAGTACCGAAGCACTCCGACCTACCTGCATGCGCTATCTTGACGACCTCGGAGTGCGACGCCTCCAGCACGTTGACGCCGTTGACGCTTATGACGATGTCGCCGACCTCGAGGCCCGACGTCTCCGCGGGGGTGTCCGGCTCGATGGCCGACACGACCACCGGACGAGACCCGTGGATGCGGAACCCGAACTCACCGGACTCTCGTTGCACCACAACCGTCTTGTCACATTCTGAAACAACACCAGGGTGGTGCGATTAGTTGACTGCTTCGGCGACACGACAGGGTGTGTCGGTTACAACTTTATTTCCGTAGAAAAGTTGGCTGAAGAAAGATTACTTAAACATACCAGTGACGATTTTGTGGACGGAACATAACTCTCTTGTCAGCCATTGCACGACAATTTTGGGACATTAGTGTGTGTACATAGTGTATTGAGCGGGCCCAAAATTTGCTTTTGAATAACGACCTTCTGTCTTCCATAAGGGAAAATGATTTTTTGAATAACGTCTTATATGAACTTTTTTGTCAGAAGGTACAAATATAAGGCGGACGAAAACATTAAAAATAAACGTCATTTAAAATGATAATCTAGGGCGGAAGACAAATTGTTGCTTGAGATTAAATATTGCACCGGGCTCAGTGTGTACACTATTGGTTATGTCGCGTCCAAAAAGTTTTGAATTCGTGTTGTTGTTATATTCTAGAATCAGATCTTCTTTCATTTTGCTAATTTCAAATCCAATTTTCAAAGGAATTTTTACACATCGGTTGGAGGGCGATACAATAACCTTTAGTATTTCGGGATGGATTGGATATTGCTTAACGTTTCATATCAATGCACTTTGGCTATTCGAGACGAAGTATTTCGGGTATTTGGGTAATTTGGATTTGGATATTGTTGAGAATATCAAAGGGCAGATCTGTATAAGCAGGACTAAATCTAGAGTTCGTTATAACTGAGGAAAACCCACAGTCAGGATTGTCGGTAGCTGCTAGATGATGGATGATTGTTTTACTAGTGTGTAGATTTTAACATTTTTTAACGGGTCGACTTAAACAGTTCCTGGCTTCAGTTTTAGACTAATTCTCTTGAGCGATCAGCTGATCTATGGGTTCGAACACATGGCCGCCCGCGTTCACAACTAGCACGTGAGTGACTCTTACACCTCTGGCAACCCATTCACTTAAAAGTGTTTCATAAATTAGGAATAGGATATAAATAAATGCGCTTTGAGTGTCTGGAGAGAGTTTTTCGGCAAATAGTGCGGAACCAATGGGCTCAGAGCCAAACGATGACAGCGCAAGACGCACGCAATTACAAATAGCAATGACGTATGCTTCGTATACATCGAGGGTAAACACTTAAAATACACACTTGAAGAAAGTTCTACGGGCCGAGTATCATTTCATGCTATGTTGCAGTTCTCAAAATGTTGCCGAGTTGCTGAATGCTTTATTAAAAATTGTAGGTCATATTGAGGCATGCATACATAACTTGTATAAAAATACTTCAACAATAACAACAATAACAACAATAATTTAGTTACAATATAATTTTAACTCACGTGAGTGAATTGAGAGAAATATACGACTAGATATTTAATACAATCCAGAAATTAAAAAATCCATCCCGATCGGGGTTATTATTAAATAATAAATATTAACAATTCCACCTACGGGAGTGTTTCCCGACTATCCAAATCGAGAAATACGAGTAGATGTTGTAACATCGTTTATAATACTTCACGTCATTAATACTGACCCCCCTTTCCCCTCGTTTTTACAAAGATGTAGTAATTTTATCGCCCAAGTTATCATTAATTTACTTTCTCCACGGCTTTTATTAATTTTTACATACTTGCGACTTAATTTCCCAATATATTTCGTTATTAGTATTTTACTAGTAGTAAAAAATCAGTCCCAATAACGGAGGATTATATTGATAATCTTAAGCTATGTTTAGACGGTTCAATGTTTCATTCAATGTCTTGAATTCAAGGAATTGAATTCAATGGCTTGAACAGGTACTTGAAGGAAACATTGAACGTCCATTTACACGGTCCTTGAAATTGGAGGTAAGTCACAGCCGTGTAAAATATTACAGCTGACAGATCAATGTGACAGGTAGGGCCTAAACAGTAAACATCAACTCAGAAATCAGAATGATTGCTGAAGATGTAGGTGTACTATAGGAAGATCTAATAGTAATTATTTATTCTAACCTACTTTTCTCAGCAAAAATTGTTTTGGGGACCATGAAGTTCTGCTAAATGTAGTGCAATCATTTGCAGAAAAACAATGGAACCTAAATAGAATGTTAAAAAACGACCTAACGAAGACTTGAACCGCCGACCCTTCGCTCAGAGCGCAGACGCGCTACCACTCTGCCACGCTGGACTGTGATGGATAGGATAGACGTTAAATAAATAAATAAATAAATAAATAAATAAATAAATAAAAGCTATTGGCCTAGTTACGTGTATCGTCGATGACCGTACAACCAGTTTTGCACTAGTTATACGGCTGACCGTACGACTATACACTCAGTTGTTTTAAAAGTTTGTCGGGAAACGTGCAAATTGCTTATATCCTCCAAAATCCAAAGACCAAAACAAAACCTAGAGCCTCGCAGAAGCACTTGCGCGCGCACTGTGTGACGTCAGATCCAACAAGAATCCTGATTGGTTGGTTTCCTTCAAGCTTGAACGAAATTAGGACATGCTCTAAACGAAACGGGTTGAATTCAACCCACCGCTCAAGGGGTTGAATCAAGAACTTGAACCATGTAAACAGAGCCATTGAATACAAAAGTATTGAATTAAACCCTTGAATTCAAGGCATTGAAGGAAACATTGAACCGTCTAAACACAGCTTTAAACAGTGTATTGATGTCTGTAACGTGTAGCAATATATTTTTTCCCCAACATACGTTTATTTTCCGGGCGTTCTTTTACTTTTTATTACTTTCCGAATTAGCAAGCTTTTTTGTATTACTTTTTCCGATGTGTTATTCGAAAAGTATCTCTTTTATCAATGCAAACATAACTACAAGTACACCTCTTTGAAACCTTTATTATTATAATACCGCAGGAATCGGACGGGACCGGTCGCATTTCACTCGTGACGACGAGAAGAATTGAAGTAAATTTTCTTCGACGCTCTTAGAAGATTTATAGTCGTTCTTAGGGCAGAAGGAACTATCTTTGTCATATTATTACTCTATCTAGATTCCACCCAAGGTCCACATCATACAGACTAGAAGTAAGTGACCTCATCTTTTGACGCACTTGTAAAAATGAATTTGAAAATTTAATATATAAGGTTAACTAATGGTTTACAGAACTCTTAAATCTCTTTGCCACTTGATTCTAATTCCTCATTAATCAAAACCTGAGATATATTTTGTTTGTCTGTCGAGTGCGTCATCTTGTGATATGGACAACGGGATTTTAAATAAGAAAACTTTCCAGATTTAAGAAATACAACAGGGTACAATAATATGAAACACAATATATCAGGTCACTTTCCACGTCCTAAAAAATATTAAACAAATATTTAATATCAGTGAACCAAATAAATCCACTTTTAATTATTTCCTTAGTTATTTGATTTTACCAGCATTATAATATGTAATAATGCATACTAAAGTCTACCTTTTCAAGTACCAATTATTCGCAATTCAAAAAAAAACTTGGCTAGTTTGGCCAAGAGGTGCTTCATGTCAACAAATGGAATCCAATATACAAAATGTGATTGAGTTACTAGTTAGTCGTATACAAACTCTGTTAGTATGTAAGTCTATGTGAAATTACGACCTTACCGTTGGGTTTTGATGAAATTAATTTAACGGCTTCCGATTCTTTCACCCATACCATCAGCATTTGTTTTATTATTTCTTCCAAGCCTCGACGTAGGTTGGTAAACGGGCTGCTGTTTGTTGCTGCTGTAATTTATATTGATATGTTGGTTTTAACTTACATACGATCGAATATATGTACAATTTTATATTTTAAAAGATTTTATGTATCAAAATATCACTCAAACTATATAATTTATGTCCGATTGTTTTAAATCACAATTTTCAATTCAAAATATCGTCCGTGGCTAGAAACGAAATTTTTCTTACTTTTGAGTAAAATCCCACTCATTTTACTTTTTTATTGTACTTGCACCATAACTTTTATTATACATTAAGTTCAACATCGATCAAAGCTACCAATTTAATGTAGGGCCTATATATTATTTGAAGTTAATTATACTTGACGCATTCCTTTTATAAGGTAATGAATCATAGATGTGATATATATATATATATATATATATATATATATATATATATATATGTTACCATCTTTAAATAATTCAATTTACTTCTTTCGGTTTACCACGTATAACGTTTCGACTGGATTTCACCAATCTTTGTCAAAGACAGTAAAGCAACTCAAGTAAAAAAAACCAATATACAAAAACACTTCAAGAGGGAAACGAAACAAAAACACAACATATATTATATTGTATATAATTATATAATATATATTATATAGTATATTGGGTTTTTTACTTGAGTTGCTTTACTGTCTTTGACAAAGATTGGTGAAATCCAGTCGAAACGTCGGATTAAATAAACAATATACGTGGTAAACCGAAAGAAGTAAATTTAATTATTTAACGATGATAACATATACAAATAAACACAAAAACCCCAGAAATTCCATATATAAATATATATAAAAAAATAATATATACCATATATATATATTTACATATTTAATGATATAAATAATTATGTGAGTGTCTGCAGACATTTTAGTATTCTTGTTGATATTATTTAAGAGCCTAAAACATACTTTATACTACAGGTACTGCATAGTAAAACGTATTCAAGATCCTAGGTCAGTGCCTATTACATAATAACAAACAAAATGTAGAATAGTTTTATACGTACCACAAACCATTTTGAAACAAAACTACACAAATAAAATAGTACTTGATTTATATATATTTTCCAGTCGACGAAATGTTTAGCTTCCGACAAGCGTGTATCAGCCTAGGACACAGGGCCTAGGAGCACAGCCTGTACTGCGAGGCAGTCTAGCCTCGACTGCCCACCAAGCGCCGCCCAACTACCTTTGAGGTGTCTGAGGTTAAAATTACGAGACTCTGAATGTTGGGCGAGGCCGACGTAGTGTCACAGTTATGTTGTGGCCATCTTCTAGCAAGTGAGAGTGTCATATCGTAACGTTGCGATTAACCAAAGGCAGTTACACATCTTTACATATACCTACATTTATAATTCACGTACCTCAATAATAACCTAACAAATTTGGAATAAATGGTAGGGGCTAATCTAATACCTAGAATATAGTTATAAAATATTATGATTAATTAATTAGTCTGGAAATCGGTCCTCTTTGTAGTTAACAAATAAAATGCTTTATTGTAGTTTCAACACAAACAACACGCTTTGACGCGGCTTTGTCTTCGCTGTTGCTATTTCTTTAAATTTTGATTTAAAATTTTTAAATAATTGCTTGACAAACGAAAAGTACTAACCAAGGAAGTGTATAATATTATCCTTGGTACCAACAGGCACCATCTATTACAATATGTCTGTAATATCGACATGAAGAATCCTTTGACAAACATTTCGTATTTCAGAATAAAGTCATGTAATATGAGCAGTTTACAGGTTGTGCCCTACCGGAGGAAATTTACTTTCAGAAAAGCATAACAATACGTATAAAAGATTTAAATTTAACATTATTATCATTTTGTAATAAATCTCTATCAAATTATATATTTAACGACTTGAAAACTACGTTACCGACAAAATCGACTTCATGATCATCCGTACCATCGTATTCGAAAATCCAAACCTTATTTTTTTAAATTGTTATTAAAATGTCCAACTTACGTCACACAGTAGCTGATTGTTCTGCCTGCTGAGTGGAGGGGCCTCACTAAACGTGCGGCCTTGCACTCTATTCCAAGCGGTGCTTCCCTCAGCTATTCTTAACCTACACTTGAACGAACACAACGGCGACAACAAAACTAGGTGACTTTTATTTTATCGTACAATAATCCACGCCGACTGGATCTGACCGCATTCCAAAAGATAATTCGTCAGTTCCACAATTGATTCTTTTTTTAGTTTATAGTGGGATTCGGGACGAAGTCCAAAAGACAAAAATAACCCAAATTCAAATGCGCAGTAATTATATGGTTTGTTTACTTTGGTATGACCTACAGAAGATCAGTTTATCCAACAAGTCGCAGGACAACGTTATTTCCTATTGTTCTCCCTTGCACAATATTATGCTCCAAACAGAGATCTCAAATGCACAAGCATTATAGTGAGATCGAGAATAGTGTTTCACTCGTTGGTTTGTGAGTTTATTCTTCATTTCCATGCTTCTAAAACTGAGTTAAATCTATCAAAATTTAATAACTATTAATTACTAGGAAGCTTCGCAAAAGCTTTTTCAGGCGCGTTGTTGGATGAGCGTAATTTTTTTAAACGAAAAAAGCGTTAAATTGCGATTTTCATGAGAAATTATTTTTCGATTGTGCTCAAATTTCACGCAAATATATAAATTCATAAAATTAAGGTTCTGTGAAAAAATCATTACAATCGAATAAAGCATGTAGGTGTTATAAGTCGAATAAATTTATTAAAAATCGAAAAAATCGTAAAATTGCGATTTTAACGAGAAATAATTTTTCGATTGCGCTCAAAAACGTGGCAGTTCTAAGTTCAAAGATTTCGAAGGCCTCCAGAAAATTTCATTGCAATTGGAGTATCGGTTTAGCCAGAATCGTGTTAACAAACAGACAAAAATACAAAAAAAGAGAAAAAAAACATTCCGTATTTTTTTCTCCAGTGTAGTGAAATGGAATCTTCGCTTCGCTCGCTACGCTTATCCAATCATGTAATTCATCAAATAACGTCTCATATTAATGCACTAAGGCTATTCGAGACGATGAGTGGTGATATATGAGGATGAAGGGTGAATAGAAGGGAGGGAAACCCGGTACCGGCACATAGCCTACTCCTTTCGAAAAGTACCAAGGGGACCAACGGCTTTACGTCCCATCCGAAAGGACGGTGTTACCTTGACAGTCATATGGGTTCCTCCACTAACCCGGACTGCCGAGCAGACGTCGAGTAGAATGAAGCCGTTACACTAGCTCTCGAACCCTCCATCTGCTCTAACCAGCGGTATACGTGTGTATCAGGACAGAGAGGTCACCCACTCTCCCCTGATCACGACCGAGGCTGCTTAACTTCGGTGTTCGAGTGGGAACCGGCTAAGCGATCGCGGCTAAACCGCTAGCTTTTGGATGATATTAACGAACATTCTAGAAGGGTTGTTGTAAAATAGTTCCTAGTTTAAACTATGCTATACTTGTACCCGTGGAGATTTTCAAGATGTGTTGAGATGATTACTACTGTGTAACTTGCAAGCCTTAGTTTGTTCTTGAAAACTTAAGAAAAGTTATACTTATCTAACGATGCAAGTGGGAACGATACAAGTCTCAAAAAACAAATAGAACGATCCAGTCTGTTGTTATGTTTTTTTTTTGCGATTTGAAGAGTAAATGCTAGAATTACTACGAGAAGTTGGTCACGACCATACAGTACATACACAAATAACTAAGCAGACAGATGGCCACTTCTTTTCTTATTTTACATTGTTTATTATACGATAGAGATAGACCACTATTTACGTGCGAGACTATAATTTGGGAGGTCTTCGTTTAGACAGTAGCCAACCGCAATCCCGACTAAACTTTTCTCAAGATTATCCTAACACAAATGGCGAATAATGATTTATAAGATTATTTACATACTACATTGCATAAGACTATATTGTGAGAGAAACCGCACTGTCAACATTTTCCCTATCTTCGATGAGGTCTGTAAATCTACAGATAAAGTTTTCAACAAGAAAATATTAGTTTAGTCTATCTGGGTTCTGGACAGGGCTCTTGAAAATAATAATCTATCCATAAAACAAATTAGCACGCATTTCCGGAAGTAATTTTAACAGGTGAACAGATAAATAAAATAATATATCAATGGCCAGCCCCTAGCCGAGCTAAGTCATACCAGAAATCTTATTAGATGTGTGGCCAAAAATGATTCGGTCAACTGAAACATTTTACTCTTGCACCAGGCGCTTACAAATTAGCTGAAAACCAACTGACGGAATGTGTTACGTTTGAAGATTTTGAAGCTCAGAATACAAAAAAATACTTTCAGGCAATACATTTTTGAATTTGAGAAGATACAAAATAAAAATACTTTCGAGAAAAGTTTTCTTTTTTAAACTTAGTTTGATTTGCCAGAACTAAAATTCTCTCTGTTATTTACCTCATTTAACCCCGACCGTTAGGTGGTGACGGGTGACGGCGACGGCAGGGGGGCAGAGGGTAGGGAACTCGTTACTAAACAATGGCCACATTGTATTACATGCATAATCACTTCCACTAGGCTTCAAATTGCTTTGTAGAGCACACATTGTTACACTCAATTGCGTCTCTAGAGCGAGCTGTAACCAGAGTTTCTATTTTAGACCACCATTCATTAGATAATTAGCTGGCAGTCGGCTGAAATGAAGCCAGACCAAACAAGAATTCCACTCAAATACCTTTCAACGGAATTGTATCAGTCACTGCACGTGAGGTTGTTTTGAGGTTGTGGACAAAGGTTTCTAGTTGACTGTAATGGCAGATAATACAAAACAATACCTGAACAAATCACAGCTCAGTTGTCTCTATGCAATATTTCCTGCCACAATTATTTTCCAACGAGCCAAAAGCCATCACACCTTCAGACATTAAAGTTTCAGACTCAGGTGTTTATGAATTGGATCAATAACTAATAAAAAAAAAAAACTATAACTCATTTTAAAAACGTTAATTAATTAACCTAGGCCCGGATCCACAAAGAGGAGTTAACGAAAAATGGATATAAGTTTAGTAGTAAGCCGTACTCAACTCATATTTAGGTATCCACATTAAAGGGGTATTTAACCGCTAAACTAAAAAAATATATTTCATTCAGGCTAACTAGTAATGAATTTAGCAATTAACAGAAAAATTATTGGGGCCACCATGACCTCCCAAAAAATTGTCAAACATGACATTTTTCGAGCTAGGTCCCATCGGCAAAAATCTCCCATAAGAAATAACACGGGGACGATCTTTATGCCCCGTGACCTTGGAGGATTTTGATCTAAAAAAATATTGGCCATTATTGACGTATACTCGTCAGTCTTTTCTGTAAATTCTCTATATTTTGTTTTGTAATTTGGGCAAGTAGTTCGGTCAAAATATGCTGATTACCAAGATGGGGTGTGATTTTGGAATGCATATTTTTGCGTGTTTGAGGGTATATTTGGGCACAGTTTCAAGACACGATGTTATAAAGGGGCATTTTAGATTGGTACTATGCTCTAGTATCTATGTGGACCAAAAAAGAAGCAGGTTAAAGCCGATTTAGGAAATTTTCCAAAACACCAATTTTCGCCAATTTCTGGATAAAAAAATAAAAAAAATCGTGTTAAATCACAGTTTCAAGATATAATTTTAAAACGGTCATTTAAGTGTAGTATTGTGCTATAGATCACGTGGTATAAAATAATTTTTGGGGTTTTAAGCCCCTTAAAAGGGGTATTTAACCGCTAAACTCAAAAAATATATTTCATTCAGGCTAACAAGTAATGAATTAAGCAACTAACAGAAAAATTATTGGGGCTTCCATGACCTCCCAAAAAATTGTCAAACATGACATTTTTCGAGCTAGGTCCCATCGGCAAAAATCTCCCATAAGAAATAACATGGGGACGATCTTTATGCCCCGTGACCTTGAAGGATTTTGATCCAAAAAAATATTGGCCATCATTGACGTATTCTACAGCCTTTTCTGTAAATCCTCTATATTTTGTTTTGTAATTTGGGCAAGTAGTAGTCAAAATATGCTGATTACCAAGAAGGGGTGTGATTATGGAATGCATATTTTTGCGTGTTTATTTGTGCACAGTTTCAAGACACGATATAAAGGGGCATTTTAGATAAGTACGATGCTCTAGTATCTATGTGAAACAAAAAAGAAACAGGTTAAAGCCGATTGAAGAAAATTCCCAAAACACCAATTTTCGCAAATTTCTGGATCAAACAAATTGAAAAAATTCGTGTAAAATCACAGTTACAAGATATAATTTTTTAAACTGTCATTTTAGTGTAGTATTATGCTATATCCATGTGGTAAAAAATAACCATTTTTCGGAGTAATTTAATTCTTTAATTTAACCTTTGATATTTATAAGGAGTTACATTTTACTCCTGGATATTGAGAATAATTGTGAATTAAAGTTTAACCGACGAGGCCATTTACTTATGAAAATTAACAATATTTCAAACAACATGAACATAATCATAATGAGCGTGCTAAGTTTGTAAACATGATACAAAATTGAAAACCTGCTGTAGAAGCTGGAGTAGCTTTTAAATATTTTAATAATTACATTAATATCAACAATAATTACAATTATTGTATTAATAATTTGGTTGGTTAATGTTTAAGGAATAATTATTTATAAGATTTTAATTGTGTATCCTTTCAACGCACTTAATTGCCTTCCAACTGTAAATTAAGAAAGTTAACAATCAATATTATGTTAGGAGTGCGCGGCAGTGGTTCCCACAGTCGGGTCGATTTAAACTTTTTCGGGTTTTCGGGTTCGATGGGATAGGGATAATACGGTTATGATACTGCATATAAAAATAAGTATTGAATTTTGACTGTGAAGAATCGTACATTATTATTTTCTCCCAGCCAATTTTCTATTGTCTGTTTTTTTAATGAATGGCATTTTGAAGCTATACATTAAAAATTGTCTGGACCGGCATCTCCACTATTCTCCCCAAATATATTTGTATTTTTACCCGTCGGGTACCCTTTTGACTGTCGAGTCGACCCCAAAAAACCCGACCCGACCCAAAATTTCAAGTACCCGCACACCACAATAGACATAGTGTACACCATGTGCCAATATGTAGAAAATGTGTAATTTCATAATTTCGACGAAATTTTGGTAGTAGCAATCTTCAGACATGTCAAACGGACAACGAGATAAAAAAATCATATTTAAACTTAACAAAAGGCATCCATTAGAAAAAAAAATCTTGGACGAGACAATTCACTTTTTAATGGAATCAGAAAAAAATATTTAACCCTTTTCTAAATAAAATTGCGTTAGGTCACATTACAGCACTACCATAATTCAGTAAACCAATAAAAATCCATAAAATAAGATGTATAATAAAAATTAAGCTTAAATTAAATGGAAACTTTACTAAATATATTTACGATTCACCAACACGTATACAGCCGCGGTAACTTATTACAGGCAGACTACAATTTTGTTTACAGTACTTTCGGGCTTTCACATTTAAACAAATTTTATTAACTTTTTAGCTTTTTTTTGCTGTGCTTCTAAATCCACAATTTATTAGTTCAAGTTGTGTTAAAGACAGCTGATGTAATTTGTGAAGATCAATAACTGTCACACCTCTCACTAGGAAAATGGTTACTGTAAAAAGAATAATAGTCAATGTCAAGTACTATTTACCGAAAGACTTGGACTGCAGCCTCTTGTACATCTCCACCGAGGACTTGCGGTGCACCATGCGGTGAGTGATGGCCTGGTACTTCCGCCGGAAGTCCTTCTCCGAGTTGGTGGATTCACCGCTTCCTCGCCGCTCGGCGTCCGCGTCCCCCTTCTCCGCCTCACCTGCGAGTCGACATCACCGTCATAAGTTACAATTATTCTGGCTAGCATTCATCCTTATAACAGTACATCCGAGGGAAAAAGGTTAGAGATAGAAACAAATTGTGTTGCAATTTCCTTGGGTTTTCTAGTCGCAATCCAAGCTACGAATCTAAAGGTTACGGTCGTTGTTGTGCAATAAAAGTAATCCGTAATATTCTGCAAGTCATTGAATTAAAATTAGATTTGTACTCGTAACCTCTAGGTATTACGTTTGTTAATTGTAATTGATTAAAGAAGGGACTTATTTAAATAAATATACTCTTACAGCATTTGGCGTATACCGTAATGTGCCATGTAGCACGTTGTATTATATCCAGGGCCAACCAAATAATAAACGAACGGACACACCAGTTCGTTAACGATATTACGATGTACCGAGAACAATTGATTTGATCGGTATTACACACGCTTTCTTTAATATGAATTATAAAACAAGGTATCATTTCACAAACTTGCTGGGTAGTACACCCCCATGTCCTCTATAGCTCACTCTCCACACCACCTACCCTTCTCCTTCTCCTTGACCTCCGGTTTATGCCAGACGTTCATCTCCTCGCTGTCTCCTATGTAGATCCAGGTGTGACTCTTGTAGGAGTCGGCGTACACCCCCATGTCCTCCTCGTCGCCTCCAGCAACGTCTTCAGAGCTGCCGTCGCGGTGCATCACGCTGGGGCTCGAACCTGCGGCACGCAGAATCTCCATGCTCGCATCTGACGATAAGAACATATATTAGAGTACGTTTCTACTGCTTGTTTAACATTAATATGCGGATTGTTCGTTCTTTATGTGGATCCTGCAAGTTAATTCAATGTTATGTTTGTCACAATCGTGACACTTTAATAAGTATACTATTTTGCATTTTTGCTACTTTGTTCCATGAAATCAATTTAAATAAAACATGTTTTATACGCACTTTAGTAACATTCTTGACTGCTATGACACCAATCAGTTACACACAAACAAAGAAACATGCTTTATAGTAAAAGTTTAAGTGCAATAAGGTATATTTACTTTTTCTTTACATTAATACAGAGGGAAGAATGCTTTTACGCCATTATATGACAAAATATAACAATGCTCAATTGCATTTTGTTGTTACCTAACGTCAGTAAGTAATACTAGAAGTAAGTAAGTACCGGTATTCAAATGTATCATGCAACAAATATCTTTGGGCACGATCGCTCGTCTATGAACGACTTTGGCGTTTTCCTAGTGTAAACAAAATATGGTAGAAAATCTTGTTGACAATCCTAGCTATGATTAATACCACAATAAATACTGTTAAGCAATTTTCACGACGTTTTTAATGATTTATTACGATGCATAAAACATAATTCTGTGATTAATAATGCAAACCTGTTGATCTAGCTAGCGGCCTGAGTTTGACCCTGTCCTCTTTGTCCTTCCCCCTCTCCTCGGACTTTGCTCGCACGCCGTCACACCGGAAGCGAGTGTGATGTTTCCGGTCGCCGCGCTCCTCGGACCGGAAGCGCTTCTCCTGCTTCTTGAAGAGGCGGCCCCCTGATTGGTGCTTGCCCCGAGAACCCTCCGGGGTGTCGGCGAACCCGGCCGGGGGCTGAACAATGTCGGGCTGCTGGACGTCGCTGCAAACGACGCCCTCAGCGCCGACCTGAATGAAACGTGATTATCTAAACTATTGAGTCAATATGTTTCTATGCCCTCTTTTCAACATCTCTCTTTTCGGGGACCGAGAGTATACATAGAGGTTTGATCAAGGACAACAGTGAATATAGCATGCTATTCCTCATAGACATTTGTTTTGTTTGATTGATCAAAATTAAATGTGATAGTGATTTATGAAACGATTTACACCGAGAACGACAAATATTGTTATTATACATTAATATACATATAGGTATGAGTGCTACTAAGAAAATTGTACAATATATTTTTGTACTTCATGAATATCGAAGTTAATATTAAAACATAATATAATAAATGTATCGTTTTTTCGGGTTCCTTTATGAAGTGAGAATTCGGGGTCTTCAATGCAAAATAACACACATTGAAATATTAATTTGCGACTTTGAACTCTTTTAAAATTTTTACCGTATTTGTCAAAGCTATGAGGTAATACGTAAATTAGGTAGGCCCACAATTTGTAATTTTTCTATAATGATGTACACAATTCAGCTCTTTCTAACAAACATTTTGGCCTAAACGGCTTATTAAAAACGAAACACAACTTTGATACAAGTAGTTAGTAGTTACAAGTAATCCAACACGTGCAACAGGTGATGGTCATACCTCGATCCCTGTCCTGGTATCCACCTCCTTGCCGCAGTGGTGACACACGCTATGGCTGTCTGTGAGCGTGGCTGTGTTGCTGCTGTGGTCGGGCGAGCCGCTGTAGAAGACGCTGTCACTCCCCGGGCTGACGGATCGCAAGGACTCGGCGCTGAGAGCCTTGGCGCCCGACCCGTCGGGACTGACGTGGCCGTGTTTGGGGGAGCGGTTTGCCTTGTGTCTCCTGCTCGGACTGCCGGGACTCCGGGAGTAGCGGTGGGGACTGAGACGGGACCCCTTCAACTCGACGTCGAGGGCCTGAGGGGACTTGGCGGGGATGGAGGCGCGACGTCGAGCATTGACACACGCGGGCTTCTCTTCCACGCTGCCGCTCCGCCGCCGGGGTCTGTGGAACAACAACACTATCAGATACTTGCTAGTTACTGTTATCTACATAAACTTACAAGTTGCAATCATTGCTTTGCATGATACACACAACACGTTTGAGATATTGGAAATATTTAAAACAAGTTTTTTGAGTTCGTTGCACCATAGTTAATCTTTTCGTGCATTGTTTGCTTACTTTACATTTTCACACGTCTTCTGGAAGTTGTTCGCATCTTTCAACGAATGCAGTCTTGTAAATTAGTTCATCTCAACAGAAAGTTAGGTTCACATGATTTTTTCAGAATCATCTATATTTTATGTGATATACTTTGTGCCATGTCCGCAGTATCTAAGAAGCAGAACGCACATTTTCCTTCGCTTTCAAGTGTATTTGTGTTCTATTTTGTTCAGCAAAAAATATAAAAAAATAACCATTTCACGTGACATGCATGCACTTATCACAGACGTGTTTTACTAATGTTTTGTTGACCATTTAGTTAAATGACCTGTCTCATGCGCACGTAACATAGACAATATTCCATGGCATTAACTGTGTGTACACTGTACACTCACGAGTACACACGACGGACGTACACAGGCGAGACGATCTACTACACCTTACTGGTAATGTACTGTATTCTATAAGCAAGTCTATAAGTGCGAAGTATCATGCCTGACAGCCCAACGCTCTAACCTGGGCGCTGTGACCGGACTCTTCCCTCCGCTCGTCGACTTCTTCCTCGGACTCTCCCGTATCCTCCTGTGTCTCCTAGGGGAAGACAACTGTCCGGCTGCCCCGGACCCGTTGCTCTCCCGGACCGGATGACGCCCGGAGCTGGACTCGTCGGAGGTGCCGACAATCTGGAGACAGACATAGCATCGTCATCGATCTAGCCAGCCGGGACGTATATTATACACGTCTGGCTGCGTGGCCAGGGGAAGATTGGAGAATTATGACCCCCCCCCCCCTCTTGTGGGTTGAACCGTTCACTGATACAGTCATCTATAATTATTTAGTTGACAAAAGTCATGTACTATCCAAAAGTGTACAACATTTGTAAGTTTTGTCACATAAGTAAAAATTACTGTTTTATTCTAAGATATATTTCAGAAATGTTTCAGAATTTACTGAGTTCTTTCGGTATTGGGGTCACATTGTACCGGAACATGTTAACAATATTTTGGTAGTCAATTCCGGCTTTAGGGTAGCAGATAGCAATCAAGGTAGCGATTGTAATTTTAACGCTCTATATATTTAAACATACATAATTTAATTAGAATATGACTGACATATTACATTTTTAACTTCAAAGATATATTGTGATTTTAAATTTGATTTTTGAATTGAATTGAATTTTCAAGGTTTGCTTATACGGCTCACACATTTTGGTTAAAAGGAATTGGCTCACTTCACATTGACACGTTGTTCGGTATTTTGAATCTAATGATATTATTACTGTCACTCAGTGCAATACGAACCGGAGGTTATTATTATCCATCTCATCTACTAGAATATATAAACTCAATGTATGTTTAGTGTTTACGTGTTGTTCCTTGATAAGGTGTCGGTTGGGTTCTTCTGGCGTGTGAGACGGGGTCGATCTCTGAAGGGTGCCCCAGTCCTCGGTTCGGAACCCCTCGTGCATTGCCGGACTCCGAACCATCCCCGGAGTGATAACCTCCTTCACCTCCTTATCACGGTGAGCCTTCTTTGCCTGGGGACAACACCGCATTACATGGACACAAAATACATTTTGTAGGAAGTGTGAATAATGATTTTAACGTCCGAATAGAATATCGAAAAGTCAATGAAAAATGTTCGAATATCAAATATTTGTTTACCAAATAGGATATTCACTCGTTTTGTAGGTTGCATATGAATTTGAATGGCATAAAACTAGCCACAATCGCATGCAAATGTTTTAAATCTATGTTGTCTATAAAATTTCACAGCCGAATCTACTGCAACAGGGGAAGAAATAATTGTCAATCTTTGGTGGAGATGCCGGGTCAGATGCGAAATTCAAAATAAACCATTCGCAATCGAATTGTATAGAAGGCAATAATTAGCGAATATCCGCACACCTCTAAATTTGTAGAGGTCGACTGATATCAAATATAGGCTTACACAAAACGTGAAGTATAGCAGTGTCTAATTTTCCAAAACACTAATATTAAGATCATCATTTAACTGTAAAACGTAAATATTTATATATTTCGACGATGTGGATTTGGAAATTAACTCAAAAACCCGAATATTTGTTTTTTATGTAATCAATAGTTAACCATTAAATTGCAATATGTTATTACAATCATTGACAGATTAATTTGACAGAATGCTGTTTAGTTGCAGAAATGAGTTTACATCAATATTCACACATTTAAATTAAATTAATACTCAAGACTTATTGATAACAGAATGTTTACCTAAAATAAATCATCAATATGTAAGTATTCTAATTTCTGTGTTCTATGTGTGTAGTAATATTCTGGAGGGTTAACCTTATGTGTGTAGTTAATATTCTGGAGGGTTAACCTTTACTTTAAGAATACTTCATTATGATTTATAGTGTACGAATGAAAAACAAAATTTTATTCTTCATTAGAGAAATTACGGAACGCCATTACAGTATTTACTCAAATAGCAACAAGGAAATTGCAATAGAAACACACCTGAGCTGTTCCTTGAGCCGCGGTCCCCGCAACTTGTTTTGGGTGTTGTACAGGACTTCTGCTTCTTGACTTCCCTCTTCTCAAGGTCATTTCTCTCTCCTTCCTCCCTTCGCTCTCCCCACTCCCCGCGCCCTGCGGTGTCGTCGACTTGGACTCCCTCCCTCTCCCGGACACGTCGCTCCTACCCGACGACCTCCTACTCCAGTCACCCTCTCTGTGCGGACACCGATGAATCGTCATCCCCCCAAGCGACGGGGGTGAAGAATCTTCATCGGGATCCACAACAGGGGAAATGTCTAATTTGAAACCCTTCTTTTTCCTGCTCTTTTCTTCGTCAGTCCACTCTTTCCTCTCGCTGACTTTCCCCGCCCCACGATCCTCGTCCTCGCCAGGAGACTCTTCCGACGCCGACGACGAGTGACGCACACTGATCTCCTCCTCTTCCTCTTCTTCTCCTCTTCCTCTTCTCCTCCTCCTCCTCGTCCTCCCCCTCGCCCTCCGACTCCTGCTTGACCTCCGGCTCGGGTGGAGGTTTCGCCGCCAGCCGCGGGGGTGTGAGGGTGCGCTTCTCCACGTCCACGGAGCTAGCGTCGATGCTGTAACTCCCCGAGCTGCTGCTACTGGCGCCGCTGAACGACGACCCCTCGCGGAGACGCCCCATATCGACGCTCACTCGCGGCGTCGAGCTCGCTGCGTTGTCCTCGCTCTCGGCCATCGTCGTCGTCTGGATGTCACTGGAGGTCTCTTCCACGATGGGCGGAGACGAACACACCTGTAACATCAATATTATTGTAAGTCGTAAGTTGAGTACAGATATGAACAAAAAAACACATTCGTTAATTGGCGATGTGAGTCTCCTGATGCACCTTATTGTCATAGAAGAACATTTCTTGATGGCAATTATGGTTACAGTAAAAACTGCATGTTTGGACACGTTCAAAAGTTCAAAATACTATAACACTAATTTTGCACAGAGAAATTAAATATACTAATTAATATTAATGTTAGATTTAAAATGGACTTATAATTTTGCAACTATCAAGAAATATTTTAATTTCACTAAGCTTACATAATTTAATTTTACGTTAAAATTTGTTTTCATAATTACTTTACTTGGAACAATTTATCACTTCAGTGATGCAGATTGGGAACTTGCTTTAGCTTACATTTTAAAATAATGTTAATCGTTGAAGAACATGCGTTACAACTTACAGCCGATAACAGCTATTTACGATACGCATGACATTACAATATGTTCTGCATTAAATGTACGATGAGAATCACACAATAATATTTTCAGTTATAAGTAACGTATCGTTCATAATAAGAAAGGAAAGACCTCATATAAATACATACACATGCATCAATAAATAATTATCCCTGCATAACATTTTATCACCAAGCCGTGAAAAAAGTAAGTTTGTCAAAATAAATATCTCACTTTTTTTTGCCTTTTTGCGTCTGTTGGTCCTGTTTCGAGCACAGAAGGTCAGGGTTAAAATCTCGGTTTGGATCTAGGTTCTAAAATGTCTGATACGGACATTTTTTATTAAATGTTTTATAAAAGGGCATCAAAAATAATCGGGGCTTTCCTAGCAATGATGTAATGAATTAGATTATTGTACACTAATGCTATGGTAATACGAGTTGTTACAAGCTTTAGTCTGGGAAAGTGATTTCCTTGAATATAAAATAAAACTGTAACAGACTAGGCCCAAAAGCAAATTATTGTTAGCCCCCTTCCCCTCACTAACCTGTACTAGGTCCTCGCCGGCGAACTCGCTCTTGGCCAGGCTGTAGATGGACGAGGCGCTCTCGAAGGAGCTCCCCTCCCCTGTGGTCCCCGCTGTCGACACCGGCGCCGTCCCCCCGGAGGAGCTGATGAGCCGCGAGCTGTCCGTGCCCGAGGTGTTGTCGTTGCACGTGACGTAGTCCTCGGTGGAGGTCTCGGAGTTGTCGGCTTTGCCGGAGTCGGTGCGCGCAAGCTGCAGGAGGTCCGGAGGCGGCACCGTACCTGGAAGAAGAGAGGAATATGAGGGTCAGTAGTGTTGAGTTAGTTACCCACGAAAAATGATAACTTAAAAAAATTAATTTAATTTTTTTAAATAAATTAGTTAACTAAAGTTAATCATTCAGTTCGTTAAAAGTTACTTTTCGGAAATTGTTTTTTTTTATTCCAAAATCTAAAAGAAGTTGGTTATGAAAAAATCACAGCTTTTATTACACTAAATTGACAGTTTAGTGAAACACTTTAGGCTGACAAGCTGCGAACGGAGTCACTTTAAAAAATAAACTTGATTATAAAGTAACTTGACGAGTTACTGAATTAATAAAGGCAATAAATAACGTGCTGTTTAAAAGTTTGAGAAAAAAGTAGCACGTTACCAATAACACGTTTTTTTCGTTATAACGAGCTGTATTTAAAGAGAGATTAATGCGGAATAATCCCCCTTAGGTCTTCCATCTCACCATATCACCATTTAGCGCACAATAATAATGAGGTTGAAACGTCAAAAGAAAGGTAGGTTGTGCATATTAAATCGCTTTTGGACGTTCCTTCAGATTATCCACAAAGGTACAGTGACTCGAAGTGGGGTATGCTTGGTACCTTTCCTGGTTTTACGAACACACACTGGCTGGATTCAAGGGTGGCTAACAGTCTTCCTACCACAGCTCTTACCGGCGATACTGATGTTAGGGACGACACTATCTGTGCTCTGCGGAGGTTCGGGCTGAGTGTCCGGGGTTCGTCCCCCGGAAGGACTCCGACGACTTCTTAGTTCTCCTCGAGGGCGACTGGTGGGGACGATGGAGCCCCGGTCAATCAGTCTATAAGCAATGCCAAGTTAGAATATACATGATATAAACCAAGACTCTTAGACCGGGAGATATATTAAACTTAATAATAATACAAATATAATAATATGTACTTCTATAAAAACACTACACGAAAAATAATTACGGTCATACGTTAAAGAGTGCGTACATTTTCGAAAGCATATGCTCTCTTCCTCGGACGCGAGGGAACAGTGCGAAAATACAGAAAATGTATGCACTTTTTTAGTTTTTTTTTGTTTTTAATGTATGACCGTTGTTATTGTTCGTGTGGTGTATTTATTTAGTATACAAATGTAAAATTATTTTATGATAAAGGCTTGTGTAGTTCATGTGTGCCTCGTTTCTAGGACAGCTCGAAAGTTAAAGTTTCCACAATGATGGCGTGTTTTTTTATGAAGGTCATTTCATGACGAAAAAAATATATAATATATTGATGCAAGAAGAAAATTAATTTCATGATTGGGCGAAGGCAACAAATCTGCGAGGATACAAACGCTTGGTAACGATTTGTTTGTGAAGGTACTATCCCCTGATAAGAGAGAAAAACGAAGGCGTTGACTTTTTTACTTGTTGATAAAAATTATAAATACATAAAATGTTCACTTTCATTTATCAGACTTTTAAGCCTGCCCAAGTATTTAAAAACATTTTGTATCTTTTGAAGCGAAATTGTGCCAGTTTTCATCCACCTTACCTTTCACGGGCTGGTGACGGTTTTCTTTTCAGCGTCCCGACGACATCATCGTGTTTAATAGGCGAAGTAAGACTGGTGGGCGGCTGTTTTGAAAGCGCTGGGGCATCGATCCGAATCCTGGGTGACGGCGGCGTTTGCTGCAACGCAATTCATGCACGTTAGGATTGTGTAACCGAGTTACTTTGGAACGAGTATCGTTATTTGTGGTAATTTAAGAACATTTCTAATAAACACAATCATTGCAGATTATTTTGGCATCATTACTCGTGGTTTTTTAAAAAAGAATATGAGGAATGTGATAGCTTAAGTACCATAAGAGAACATGTGAGAACATCTTTGTCTAGTATTATAAACAACTAAGATGGTTTGAAAATCTATATTTCTTTAGGTTTGTATTCACTGTGTTATTAAAGTCGATGAATAGCGAGTAACCCACTGATCTTCGAAAATAAATATTTTTAACACAAACAAATAACATTTTGTTGTTGATAATATTAGAGAGCAATGTAAACAATTTTTTTAAATTATTAAAGGGCAGGCCTTGTAATATTTTATGGTCAAATAATGAGTAAATTTTAATTTACCTAGGTAATTTGAAATCTTGAATGATCATTGTTAGGTTTAATTTGCACGGTATAATTTACATGACTATATTAAATTTGACGTACAATGTTAGACAATACTGTCAGGTCATATGTGGTCACATAAGGAACGGTGACTACGGGTGAGTAGTAGAACGTGGTTGAACTGCCATAAAAAAAGTGATATTGTTTAAGTTCCGATACGGCAATACACGATCATATGAAGGCAAATACAGCATTATGTATTACCAGCCCTACCCATTGCTCTACGTACCGCTGCGCTTAGCTTTTAATACAAAGTCGTGGTTATTGTAGAATGATGTTTGGTCAAGCTATATATGTTGTATTATACACTACCCCATTATAAAGGGGTGTTATAGAAGAGAAAGATACTACACATATTATATTTACATACATTTAGATCGATTTTAGTATTTTGATAATTATTTATCGTTGTGTGGTATCTTCTATCAAAACATCGACGAAAGTACCAAATGACAAAACTGTATCTTTACCAGTCCCGGGCTAAATAAATCATCTGCCAGGAAAAAAAATACTTGTAAAATAGTCTCAAGTAATAAAATAACACTTTGAGGTTAATAATTCACGACTTAAATACTGTTTTGCCAATGTAAGTTTAAAGTCATGTATAAATGGTCCAATGTGAGTGATATTACGCCCATGTTCTCACCTGTGAGTCGTCGTAACCGGTGTCCAAGTCCTCAGTGTCCATGGAGCTTCGCTGTTGGTGTTGAAGAAGTAACAGGTGTTTGCGACGGGAGGAGGGAGTTAAGGCTGATAACGAGGACCCCAAGTCAGATACACTCAGCCTACCACTGTAGTCGGAGTCCGCTTGGAGGACCTGCAACACACCTTCTGCTAGTACGAGGACATGGCGAGCAAGAAAGTTTTTTGTTTTAATTTTTTAGCTTCAAGTTTGTTGAAAGTAATAACAGCTTTAAATTTATTAATTTTGTTTTTGCTATATTTTAATGTATTATTGTGTGCGATAGATAAAGATTATAACATACAGAGTCAATTTAAAAAAAAAAGTAAGGTGCAGAATCGAGTTGGGTGAGTGTATAGGGGAGGGGCGGAGGGTCTATAATTAAAAAGCAAAAAAGTTGCGAAAGATGGCGTTAGTGGCACGTTTACCCTTTGTTACCTGTTAATTAGCAATTAACACGTGCTGCAGGCTATACAGTGTTCGCGTTCCATGTAAGTTGTCAGGTATTCAACACTGTTTTGGGGTCACCTTCATAGTTTTTGTTTCAATATTACGGATAAACTAACGAGTTCGAATTGTATTTTTAATTCTACAGTACACAAATCATATCTAGCAAGATGGAATGGCAGCAAATTTATCTCGCAGTTGTCATCAAGTTGTACACTAGTGACGCGCCACTCATGGAAATATTAATTTCACATATTATTAAGAACATTGTTCACATGCCTACTCACATAACACTTACTCTAGCTGCCACAGAGGAATAAATCACTTTTGACCCGGCACCTCCACCAAAACTTTACAAAATTAAATCGCGCCACTCATGGAAATATTAATTTCACATTTTTTGAACATTGTTAACATGCCTCAATAACTTTTAGCTCCACAGAGGAAAAATCACTTTTACCCGGACCTCCACCAAAACTTTACAAAATTAATACGCTTCCATATTTTTCTTATTGTAGTATAGTCATTTATATTTTGACACTATTATTGTTTGGGTTAAAATAATAATTTTACTATTTTAAACAAGTATCTTTCAAATTAAATCTTCATGTCGAAGAAATCAAATATTTGCGGGTACAACACCACGAGCGTCACCCAATGATCACCTATTGATAACGGATATTACAAAATGTCAACATAAAACAATATTATAAACGTATAAACGATGATTAACAGATTGCCTTCAGGCTATTTTAATTGACGTGGGTCCGCTTGTGAGGACAATGTACTAAACGTTATTTTCCTGTGCGTAATTGTGCGTAAGGATACTACATACAAACAGAGACACATGCGTATGTTGTCTAGTATTCATAGCGAACGGGTAAAATAAATACGGAGAGTTATCCTATATTTTTACACCCTACGACATGGTTCTTTAATGGAATTCTTGCTAGTGTGATATCGTGGCTGGATTCAAAATTTAACATTTTATACGCAATAAAATATATAAACGGTATAATCATATGATACGGCTGTGGTAAAATATCGTTTTTAATAATGGCGCGTCATGTTTATAGCCTACACGTGAAGCTACATGCTACAGTCTGGCGTATCACTCGCAGCCACGTAAAGGCAATAAACCGAGCAGTCTCCAAGGTCTGGTAAATCTTTGCAGTCTCCAGAGAATGCTACCTAAACTCGGGCACCCCCCAGGGCTGTTCGCGGAACTTTTCTGCTACATATCTTACGAGGAACACATTCAGCGATTATTCAAGAGGTTCTTTCTACTTAACTCAAGAGATAACAATAATACGCACTTAAACTATTCTATGGAGCATCCTAAGTACGTCTAATATTAGTGCGATTTGCCTTATCCAGCCTTAATTTCGTGAAAAGTGTATAATAAATCATTTGGAAATATTGTGGAATATATTATATTACCTATATAAGAATACATTTTTAGTCAATATTGTGCTAAAATAAATTCTAAATTTTCCTTCAGATTATAATGCTCAAGAATCAAGTTTGGTTCATTTTCGGAAGAATTACTCCTTAGCTCCAAATTTACATGTTAGAATTACCCAACATTTTTTAATTGTCATGTTTTTCAAACTATTGCATTTTATAATACTATTTCCCAGTACATTTCCCTGAAATGGAAAATGTTTCTTTAGTAATGGCATATACATTTAAAAAACTCTTGTAACAAGGGTTCGTTTAAGCGTCGCCATTCCAATTTAATTAGCTGCCCCTCGAATCCAATCTCGTTACTATTAGTGTAAACGTGTACTCACCGTGGCTTGTGACTCGTTCCATATCCCGTCGCTGTGGTCCCGTTGCGATCCCGCTAATGAGTCGCTGGAGGCGAAGGGCGACGACCTTTGCGTCAGCGGAGTAATTGGAGGTAGCACCTCCCCACTCGGCGTCCCCCCCTCCCCCACAACCTTCAATTCCTTCGTTACTTTCTCCACCCTCACGACTTCCTTCTCGTGCATGAGACCGACCTTCTCCTCCTTGATGGCGTAGTCTGGACAGGAGTGCTGCGAGATGTCTTCCTCGTCGTCGTCGTCGTTGTCCTGGCTGACTTGTTGTTGCAGGCCCGACATCTCGGGGTCGCTGGTCGTGGAGGACACGGGCTCCTCAAGGGACATGCTTCGCTTACGGAACAGACCCCGATAGTATATTAGGTTCTCGTGGAACTCGTCTTCTTGTGTGTCTTCGAGCAAGATGGACGACGATAAGTCCCCGGGTATCGACGAGAACAAAGTGGATCGCTTCTCTAGAGGTTCCATGTAGTCTTCGTGCGGATAGTATTGTTCGTTGATGTTTTCTTCCGAAGTGGATTGTGCGACCTGCTCCCCCGTGTCCGCCAGTAGGTCCACGTCCATTACGTTACAATACAAATGATTACTCCGATGATTACGTCTATCTATGTGCATTTCACTTTCGGACAATGTTTTTTGTAGCATACGCTTTTTGCCTCTTCGCTCAAAATCGTTTGGTTCTAACGGTTCAAAATCAATGAAAATTTCTTTATAATTCTTCGAAGGTTTCTTTTTGGTGTCTGAATACGGGGGTGGTGTTTTGAGCGTTTCAGCGGAGGTCGCTGAAGTGTTGGCAGTGTATAGGCTTTCTGGCGGCGTCGTCACTAGGAACGGGGACCTGGGCGGCTCCTCGGACTGGGTGCGGTGCAGGTACTCGTGGTCGACTGATGTGCCGACCATCATCGTACTCTCGTCGAACATGTCGAGCTGATAGCCGACACTCGACCCACCGAACTTACCGCAGGCCGAGGAGAAACTCTTCGTCAGTCTTCTGGAGTGGTTGTTTCGGTCGCCGTTGGTCTGAGCGCCCTGTGAGACCATACGTACCTGCTGTGAACCGAAATAAGTGTTACTTTCACAGTTCTACACATCATTTACTTTAAAAAAAATATATAAATATTAAAAAAAGAAAATTAACAACAAATCATAAAACAAAGATAGTATGTTTTGAATCTTTAACAAGATCTTAAATTAATCTGGAAAAGTATTGTTGTGGGTGCCTGGACGTTGTTCTTATTGATTCTGCAAAGTGCAAACCTTCAACGTCTCTGGTTAAAACATTATCACTGAAGGCGATATACAAATTATTATGAATAATTCTTCAATAAAACCTCATTTCAACCGATAAGTTTTGACCACAACCTGACTATTTAAAAATATAATTCGAATTCGAACAGCTCTCATGAAATCACAAGTCAATCTTGGCAAGGACAGATAACCTTTCTGAAACAATATATCTGGGAAACTTCCCACAGCTTTACTTCGCTTCATTTAGGCGGATAAGTTATAAAAACATTTGGACTTTTTATTGGTATAGTCCTCGAGACCCTCGTATTTCTCACACGGGGAATGGTTGGGAAAGAAATTGTCCTCCTTCGTCAAAAATGTTCACAAAATGTTGTAAGTCCAAAAGTTATGTCCCAACACAAACTTTCGACAATGGAGGTCACATGGCGCTACAAAGAAAATCAGGAGAAAGGAAATCCTCTTACGTCAAGAAGCCATATCTCAAAATTTGAAGATTAACTCCATCGAAAAGGCAAAGGAATTTCGATCTATTCCCTTTAAAAGTTGTTATAAGAAAAACGGAATTTTTTATCTGATTCCCTTCTACGCAGTATTATTTTCACCCTTAATAAATAAGATTATGTAACAGATTTATCAATATTATAGGTAAACAGGAATAAGCGTTATAAATAACGCAAGCATGACACATGCATGAACATGAAATTGAAAATAAGATAATTATTATGGGTGAGTGTGTATTGCTTAACAACTCTCTTTGAGACGATGTGTAGGTCTAGAGGCTTATAAGGACGAAGATAATGTATGCACATTTGCATTGACTGTATTTGCACTTCTTCTACCGTTTAATGGCGTTGTTAGGTAGAAATATTATTTAATTGACACATTAAAATGCAAAACCACAATTCCAAAGTACCAAAACTTTGAAAATAACTCAAGTGTCAGTGATATATTACAATTACAAAAACGAATAATTCAAAATAGGTTTTTGTTTATTCCTACAATTCATAGCGAGTTGTAAGTAAACTGTGCAAAGACCCGAACAGTTTTGTTGCGAGATCCGTGGGTTGGATTATAAAATAATATATTATTTAGATAACATTTCATTATTTTATTATATATAGACATAAGATAATTGTAATAATATCAATCATCATCTCAAAATATATTAAAAGATTTCATTATGAGATGGTGGTTTTGAAGAAGATGATCAGGCACAAATAGCAACTTTTATTTTTTGACTAAAGTTGGAAAGGTTCCAGGTTAATATCGAAGGAATTAAATTAATCACATGCGACATTTGTGTCTTCGTGACCTTCTTTTCCTTACAATCCGTTAAAAGCAAATTAACGCAAATTTAAACTACTTTAATCTATGAAATAAATTAATTCATTTTGAACATTTCACCATCAGTTTTCTTCACAACTAATTAAATTCTTTTTGTCGTCTCTTTGCTTTAGTGTTGTCGAGTCTCGAGTTTTTCGCCAGCTGTGACTGCTCAGCGTAACAATGAGCTGCTCGGAAGTGAGCTGACGTGGCACACAGGAAGCCACGTGATTGGTCCGATTGGGCTAGCGTCACGCAGAGCGCTCGCTGCTAGCGCTCGGCTGTCAGACGAAGCTTATATGTGCCATCGTCCGCTTCTAGGAACTAGTTTCGAGATTCAACTTACTTCACATGAGGGGGTTACAACAGAGAGTAGTCTAATGAGTCTACGTCAGAGTAAGTGATGAGGATACGCGTTCGTATGAAGGGCAGGTTATTCCCTCACTGCGGCTGTCCGATACGTTTAGAATTAGCACGTTCATGTCTAGGTGGATTATAGCATATTTATTTTCAGATGAGCTGAATAGTGAATAAGGACCGAAAAGGGCTTAAAACATAATTAAATCTAATGACACAACAATTCATTGCAATCGTTTTGGCATACGGTTTAAAAGTGGCTTTAGGCAGACTTTGACTCAATTTTCGATTATAATACTCAGTATAAAAACGGTTTCTGGCCAAAACCAGTTGATCAGTTTTTTGAAAAAGACACTTAAAGAAAACTCTTCACAATAATTAATGTTGCTTTTGTTAATATTTATATCACCAATGAATGAATCGAAATAACTATTTAACTAAGGTCGGGATCGTTTATTAAAACCATGTGATAGCAAAAGGAAGGAAATATAACATGTTGCGCGGTAACTAGCGATTGACATCAATGTTATAAAGTGATATCAATGTTATACCATGGACTTATATTAGTAACTAGCGTAAATCCATGGTTATACTAAAAAGAGCACGCATTGTAAATAATTTATACATTGTAAGTTTAAATACACATTAAGAGGACAACTTCATTTTATTACAGGTGTATTGTTTTCTTAGTATTTTGTGTGTAATCTTATGATACGGGACTTGCTTACTCTTCAGACAATTTGATACTCTTAAGCAAGGATACTATTTTACGCTTCTTTTGAGCAATTGAAATGTTTGTTTCTCGTAGAGCGAAATAAGACACACAGTTGAAATGAGTGAAAAACATCAGGTCTTTGAAATATAAGCTCTTTGTGATTTTAGTCTTATGTGTAAACATGCACGCTATTTTATTACCTTGGTTGTTTCAAACATTAAATATACGAAAACGTGCTAGACTTTCCATTTTTTGTCTCACACTTTCAGCTTATCAAAATCAACATTCTCGTTGTAAATTATTTTTCTCTTAGCTTACGACGTTTTAAATTTTCATTCACTCAGTTTTAAAAAAAAAAACACATCAGAAAAACGAACGTACAACAAGGCTGCTAGATGTTAAATTTCACATCAGCGAACAAAGCGTTACCCTAAGAGCGTGTTTATTTTAGTTAAGCTTCGTTTGACATTCGTTTTATTTGTAAAGCTGCTTTAACGAGATTTTACTTAAAAATTCCAATCCGAAACTAGGACATTTTCACTTTTTGAATTCACCCGTAAAAATAATGATTGTCGTCCTCGTAGTTTCGTATTAATTTTAAATATTTCACCGAAAGGCTTTTACATTTGACTGACTTACAATGCTCAAATTAATTTAAGGTTAAAGCATATCAAAATTTATGAAAATATCCATTGTCATAAAACAGCACCGGATTAAAAAATAATGATAGGACGAGTCCACAGTGAACAGACAAATACACGTTATTTCGGTCTTGTCTTAATTATATAATTCGGATTAAGCTAATATTTAAATTAAAGCGGGACTAACGGCTTCTATACCAAACATATTCTCTTAGAATTGAGTAAATACGCATTACATCACAATTTTAATCTTATTATAACATATTACTAAACCAGTCAATTTCAATTATATTCAATTTTATTTTAATTCATAATTTATTTTGTAAATATGCTCTTATGAACAAAACCAAGTTTCATCTTTCAAATAAATTTCTTGCCAATGGTCTGATTGATCAAATACAGGAAAACTTCATCGTCTATATCGAAATGCATTTCGTGACTTTTTGTTCGTGACATAAAAGGCGATGCATTGTTGAGAGAGATATCTGAAGGAATTCGAGGGGGAAGTGAACGACGAAATAGTAGAAAAGTGTTTGTAAAACGCTACCCCTCTTGCGAGTCTATACGCCTCGAGTTCGTGGCTCCTCCACAAAGTGAGGGTCGAGTTCCCCTTGATAAATCGAGACCTGTCTATATCCTTTCTCTCGAGATTTCTTTGATATACGAGATGGTACATCTGAAGAGTCGTAGCTTCAACCTCTAATGATGTCAATATCACAGAGAACGAAGTGAAATAAAAGGCGTCGCCGATAGAAGTTGCTCATACGATAATTGTGGGATTCTTGGAGGCAATGACGTACATAAGCTTTGCGTAGCAAAGCGCTAGACGCTCAGTCTCCTATCCTTCCAACCGAGCGCTAGCGTAACAATTTGAAGCCTCTCGAGTAGGGAAAAATCACTTCACTGCAACATAGATACTTCATCTAGTTGAATGAACTAATATGCAGTGGATTATTTGAACGTCACGGGGATAAACAATTACGTTAACAAATGGCGGACATTTTAAATTTTGCTTCTATGTGTGAAACGAGAAAAATTGTCATTACTTTCATAAAACAAACCAGAAACCGTCCCGGGCCTAGGCCCAGATAAAGAAAATTATTTATAATACAACAGTGTAAGCCTTTAGTTCCATTAGGCTATAGAACTACATTCAATTAATGCTAACATTACACGTTTGACAAGCCCTAGGCCTCTCCTAGGCAACCCTAGACCTGCACGACCTTGTTCAGACACATATTCCGCACAAATAACTAGTTTTGATTACTAAAAGCCTAATGCAGATAGACAATAGTATGATAGTCCACCAACTTGAATTGCTTTGTTCGGAAATCGGAGTAACTGAGAGATTTGAGGAAGAAAGACTGTTTTTCTTCAATAATAACGGGAAATCGCCATCTTGCGGTTTTGATTTTGCACCGCTTGTTAACTAAAGGCTGTTAAATTTAAGGGTACGATACATTTAGACGGCGGTGGGTTTTTCCCTACTCAAGACAGGTTCAAATTGTTATGCTCCCCACGGCTATACTGTGTGTCTAGCGCTTAGCTTATATTATGTCATTTCTTGGAGGTCACTGCTTTGATCCCAAACATTGGCAACCGTGGCTGAATGTGTTTTTTGACCATTTTAGGCTTATTCAAAAGCGTAAAAAAGTCGTTTATAAAGGAAATGTTGAACTATTCTAGTGTTTCTATATTAGAAAATAGATATTTACTAAGATAGTGTTTGGAATACTTTTTGCGAGCCTTAAAATCATTGGCAACTATAGAAAATTAAAAATACACGTTTTAAAAGCTTCTAGAACCGCAGTGTACACAGCATACACAAGGTTATGGAGACCTGCATGTAAAATATTATGAATTCGATAAGGCGTAATATTTGAAGGTTCTAAATCACATTGGAACCGCACCAACATTATTTAACTTTCAACAAAATCAAATTTAGCTGACGTTTGTCATAAGATGAGATTGGCTACCCCTGCTTCAGAATACAAGTGCCTACGACGTAGCTGATAGGGGTGAAGTGAGAGTGAAGAAAGACTAAGCATCCTCATAGAGAAGCCCACTTCAATAAAATTTCTAGATAGGGGCGCCTTGGTAGTCGTGATAGCACAAAATTACGTTTAGAAAGTAACATTTCTTTTAGATTATTAACCATGGCGGACAATGCAAGCGTTCAATATTTTCTACAATAATTATTGTAGCCATTACAAAATGAGCAAAATGAGTTCGATACGTATGTTGTATAGAGATGGGAATTTTGACCGTGCCCGGCCAGGCCTGACTTTCGAGCCACAGTTTTCCACAAATTCTAATCTCTAATGTTTTTGAAGGCCAAGATGATATTTTGCCTTAAAATCACGCAGTCGTACAGAGGTTGAAATAAGCATTTTTGCCCAAACCGTAGCTCTTAGGGATCCGAGAATGTCTTCACTAGCTCTCAGTAACATTGTTACCAATATTAATAAAACTAAAAAGTCAAAACATAATTTTAGGTGGGGTGGGGGACGGCTCAACAAAGAATAAGTTCCAAAATTATTTAACAAAATCAACGTGAATAAATTGAACGAGACAAAATTATAAATCCACAGTTGAAATTTTATCTCGTGATCAAAAACCACTAAAGTAAACTTCTAACTGACTACAAATATGAAACGCAATTCTTGTGATATCATTTTTAAAACGATTTTTCAAGCCCAATCACATTTTTACTTATCATTAACATTAACTTTTACACTGCATTTTTTAATTTTAAATATATTTAATTTTGGTACGCACCCTGTGAACGGTGCGAGGACTCAAAGACAAGTAGCTAGGAGCAGTCGGTTTCCTGCCAAGGCACACCTCAGTCTGGGTAGCTTGAGTCTTCATAGTCGACCGTTTCAATTTCTCTGAAAACGATAGACAATAAATCACAGATCAGATGTCGGCCATTTATCGAACAAAAACCAACCAAGAATCCTCTTTCCGGTAAATGTATTCGGACTCTTTGCAAGAAAGAGACTTGGTCAAGGGTTTTGGCGAGTGTCCAAAAGCAATGATGGCCCAACGACCCGAACGACGGGAAGATATGAATGCAGAAAGTTGAGCGATGACCTATACAAGTCTAGCGTATGGAAATACTTTCTTTTACTTCTCTTTAAATCACGATTGGTGAAATTCTGTCTAGACAAGTAAAGTATAATTCGAAGAAACGTTGTTGAATTTAATCATAAAACAACCTCAGT
This sequence comes from Sweltsa coloradensis, assembly GCA_024449915.1. Taxonomy (NCBI): domain Eukaryota; kingdom Metazoa; phylum Arthropoda; class Insecta; order Plecoptera; family Chloroperlidae; genus Sweltsa; species Sweltsa coloradensis. The sequence continues at coordinate 1,560,374 of JAMZAV010000159.1, read as the reverse complement.
GTATTTGTAATGTATACATTTAGTTTGTATTTCACTTTTCACACAATGCCATCTCGACGAAAATAAATTGTTGTACAAAATACAAGAAACACGATATACTTCTTAGTTTTTATTACCATTACATATTATAGATTTATTAAGTTATCCACCATAGTCCTTATCACTTTCCTGTATTTTAAAGTAGTGGAATTAGTTTATTATTCATTATTACAAAATAGCAATACAACCTAGACATGAAAGTAATCAAACTGTGTGTTAAGTAACACATTTTCTTTGTAAATCACATGTTCAAATTAAAACTCTCATTATTTGTGAAATTTATTATATATTTTGCTAAAAAAAAGTATTTTATTAAATTGAGTAAAACACAATTGATCAAGCAGTAGTTATTTGAGGGGAAATTCAAATTTTTCGTCTTAAAATGATAATAAATCGTAACATCTTACACTCTATGAAATAAACATAATTAGTTAGTGCCTAGTCAAGCTTAATATATGGACAAGGAGCTGGTTATTAATGTTTCAGCAAACACAACAACACCAAGTAACACAAGACAAGCAACGTACCTACGAGGACGATCTTGGGCGACTCTCCGGGGTCACCGATCTGTTTCTTGCCGTCGATGAGTCTCTCCTGGCTCCTAGCCAAGACGACGCGACCGTGGCCGCTCGGGGGTCCGAACCCCGCTATCGCGTCGTCGAAAGACGCTAGGGTGTGCGAGCGCGCGAAGCTCACGTGCTTGGTCCTGGGGGGCTCGTGGGGGAGCGTCGGGGGCGGGGGCGGGGGCGGCAGCCCGGGGTGGGCGGGGCAGGGGCTGTCCAGGTATTCACTGCTGTAGCTCAGGTGAGAGCGACTAGAGAGGCAGGAACCTGCAGAGGGAAGATCAAGTTAATAAAAATAACAAGCCTTTTCATTTTACTTAATTTATTTTATGAGTTCACAGCAGAAAAAAACTGCTGACAAGCGTTCCTCTCTAGTAATTCCATATTAAAATTATTTCTGCGTGAGTTGGCAAATCTGCCAGAAACAATGAAGATTTACGGTGGGAAGGTGAGAAACGAGATAAAGAGAGATACAAGTGGAAGGGTGACAATACAAAGCAACGAGTTTATTCTGTGTGGACACTGTACAGTCAAATCAATACATTACCCCTCTCTCTCATACGCGAATAATTTCATTTGTACATAACTAATAACACAAACGAAATATCAATACATCACATGAAACATTTTAACTTTTATCCATACCTGACACAAACATGCTATACCGAGCAAACCCTCGAGGCATTCGCTTTTTAACACAAAGTATAACAGAACGCAAAAGAACTGTCCTTGTTCCATTTAGTTATATTTATAACGTTTCAAAATGTTCATTTTAACATCAGAATAAACATAATATGTTATTAATAATTTAATAACTGAAGGGAACAAAATGCAGAATAATTTATACTAGGGAAACGCCAAAGTCGTTGTTAGACGAGTGAGTGAGCCATGTTTTGAGTACCCGGTAACATTCCCTTTCTTCTCCCTACCTTTAAGGCCTCTCTAGCCTATCATAGGCTAGAATGGCACTTTATGGCCTCAGTTGACACTCAAAACTCCTATTAATTATACCTTTATAATTATTACAAAACTTAAATGAAAATGTTCCCTGGTACTCAACACATGACTCGCTCACTCGTCTAACAATGACTTTGGCGTTTCTCAAGTCTAGTTGGCTAAGGCGCCCTTGTACCCGGAATGTAGGAGACCTGGGTTCAATCCCCTGGTCGGAAAAGATTTTGAAGTTTATGGATTGTATTCAAAAAATTATTTAAACATGTTTTGAAATGTATATAACGCAGTTTATTCTACATCAACCTTGACAATACTATGGAAAACATAGCCAGTACGAAATACGAGTAAAGATTGCAAGGTTTACTCAATGTCCCAGCGGAATAGGGGAGCCTTGGTCACTGCTTTGCATGTTATCACAGCCTGCCAAAACTTAATCGAAAAAAATGACTTTTCAAGAGCAAAAGCATTGTTGTTAAAATGAAACCTACACATTTCAAGTATATTTTTCAATTTATAATTTCTTGTAGGTTTAAATCGCAACGGATTATTTTCATTTTGTTAGCAGTTCTCAGTTAACTGGTCACGGATGTCTGTTTAAAATTTCGGCTCAATCTGTTTGGTCGTTCGGCCGTTTGGGACCGGACAAACATTAAACAGACACATTAGTCACGAGAAGGCCCGATCGAGTAGCGTTATAGACTTCGTTTCGCTGCGCTCACTCGTCTAATTAATTCTAGAAATATACGAAATAAAATTTCCTTGCTTAGCAATATGTCAAAGTTTATAATTAAAATTCGAATGAGGGTTTGAGTTGGGTTAAAACAAAACAATTATATATACGTTAGAAAATACATGTGAAGCAAAAAAACTAACATCACATCATATATTTAGTTTACTCTATTTTTATTCTCTATTGTTGATAAGGTGATGAATATGATAATATGTGAAACCGCATAATCATAACTCGTTCAATCGTATTAGATCCTTAATTGCAAATTAACCTGCAATTCCATGTGCTTTGAGAGTATGGCTGCTTTGTCCGTTTAACCGACAGTCGCGCTCCACATTTCAGTAATTAACAACGAGACTGTACGAATACGTGTTTTGGAGTATTACCGGCACTTCGTAGAGGCAAAGGAAGCAATTAAACTGCACCTACGCGTTTCACAAATACGTGTTCATAGAATTTGATGTGAACTTCTGAACCATTAAGCGTTCTTCTATTGTTCCTAAACGTGGGTTAAAGGTCATACGCCCTGTAGAGGGTCGTAATGTGGCAATTCGAAAAGCCTATCTAAAAAGCTTTAACTACTTGTTAATTACTGAGTAACTGTTTAAATATTTTTTACAACCGATATTTTAAACTTAAAAATGAGTTATCAACACGAAATCAACACAGTAGAGGGTTTAGATTGCAATCAATTTGGGTTATATTATATTGGTGGAGGTGCCGGGTTCATCTCAACGGAGTAAGCTACTAACCGGGTCACTTACAGTTCAGCGTTACTTACGAAATACCATCGTTTAAATAAATATATAATGCTATAAATAATAACATATACCTTCATTATAAGATAATACGTCAAGTATTTAAGATGTGGTGTAACTAATGCTTAATTTGATTACGAAGTTAATTTGTAATGACAAAACTTCTTAGACATTGATCACGACAAACACATAGTTAATAGACACCGAGAGAGATTGCGTATTAAACTTCGGATTTATGTTAGTTGAATGTTGGTATTGTTCTTCATGTTAATTAATGGAGACAATAAAATTATTAAAAATTCGGGGGAATTGACGTTTTACGAGAAAACACATTTGACAAAAAAGACATTGGTCACAATAGCATTGAATATTTGTTTAACGCTATACTTTTTCTATTCTAAAACGTTATTAATGTTGTCGGTTTTGGTTATTGATACCTAAATACTGATTTTAAAATTATTTAAAAATCAGAGTTACATTAGTATTCCAGTTAGTTGTTTTTGGTTGTGCGTTCATGCGATGTATATATTGTTATATAAATGAAGGTAATAATTATCTTTTACATTATTAATTATTATAATTTACGATGGATTTGAAAAGGAGAAATGCAGCTTAGAAAAAGGTTACCCAGAAAGTAAAGAAAGAAAGAAATAAAGAAAGAAGGGAAAAAATGAAAAAAATGAAGAAAGAAAAATATGGCAAACACTGGTGGAGGGCCCAAGAAGAAGAAGAAGAAGAAGAAGAAGAAGAAGAAGAAGAAGAAGAAGAAGAAGAAGAAGAAGAAGAAGAAGAAGAAGAAAGTGAAAGTAATGCTGATGCAGAGAAAGAAAAATACGATGTGGGGGAAGCGTCAGGCATGATAAATTCGGGGGGCCAATACTGTGGGGGGAACCTCCCACCCCTTACCCAACTTCAAAGTTGGAAATATGATTATATATTGATTGAACTTCATTATCGGTATGATATAGTATAAGAAACGACTGTGCGACAAACTATGCCCGAAAATAATTAGACGAGGGAGTGAAGCGACTGAGTATCTCCATTCGACTCAAACGACGCTCATTCTGAGAGTCTGTGGGCGTGTGTGCGTGTACATCGAAAATCAGCCGAATCGCTGAGCAGATTGAGCTGAATTTTAAACAGAAATCCGGTACGAGTTTACTGAGAACTGCTAACAAAATCAGCTACATCCATTGTGATTTAAACCTACAAGAAATAAATAAAAAAAAGCATATTGTAGGAATTATTTTAACGACAATGGTTTTGCTTTTGAAAAATATTTTTGGTTTGTTATTAATTGTATGGCTGTGAAATGCAGTTCCTAAGGTGTATCGAATCTTGCATGCTCAAGGTACGCCCAAATTCCGCTCAGAAATTGAGAAACCTTCCAATCTTTACACGTATTTCGTACTGGCTATCCATAGTATTGTCTCAGGTGATATGTTTTAAATACAATCTAGAAATTATAAAAAAAATTCCGACCAGGGGATTGAATCCAGATCTCCCACATTTCGGGTATAAGGGCGCCTTCGTTGTTAGACGAGTGAGCGAGTCATGTGTTGAGTATCCGGGAACATTTGCATTTAAGATTGCTTTTTATATTGGTATAAATAATAGGATTTGTAAGTTTTTGTTGGTATAAGGGCGCGTCAACTGTAAGGCCATAATGCACCACTCAAGCCTATGATAGGCTAGAGATGCCTTAGGTAGGGGGAAGAAAGGGAATGTTACCGGGTACTCTATACATGGCTCACTCACTCGTCTAACAACGACTTTGGCGTTTTCCCAGTAGTACACTGACTTATATATTTGAAACACACTTAATTATTAAATTCACCGCCACGTGTGCTACACTTTCAAAAAATACCAGAACAATAATACCTCTCCCCGTAATATAAGTAATACAATCATAGACCCGGCACCTCCACCACAAATGCTATTCTTATGGAGCTAAAACTTTTCTCGCTATACCCGGCACCTCCACCAACAATGTTATTCTTATGGAGTTAAAAATGTTTTAGGTCTACCTGGCACTCACCAATCTCATATACCTTGTTATTCGAATCGTTTGTGTATTACATAATTATATTATGGTGAATTTGACTTCATTATAATATTATGAACTGTGATGTGCATTTAATTCCCCCAAAACTTTGAATAATGTAACCTTTTTCCAGTTATTTTGTATTTATTTATTAACGTCTATTATATTCAATTAAAAAACTGATTTACAAAGGTGGACAACTAAAGAAACCTAATTACATAGTTCCAGACACAACAATGAACTACAGTTAAGTAAATATTTGAAATAGTAATATTACAACAACAATGCATTAAAACACAACAATTTTGGTAAGAAATTCAAAAAGGATATTAAATGCAACTAGGAAAACGTCAAAGTCGTTGTTAGACGAGTGAGTGAGCCATGTGTTGAGTACCCGGTGACATTCCCTTTCTTCCCCCTACCTAAGGCCTGCCTAACCTATCATAGGCTAGAGTGGCGCATTATGGCCTTACAGTTGACGCGCCTTTATACCAACTTAACTTAAAAACCCTATTATTTTTACCAATATAATTATCAAATATAACTTCAAATGTTTCCGGGTACTCAACACATGACTCGCTAACTCGTCTAACAACGACTTTAGCGTTTTCCTAGTTAACTACGACAATCAATCTCAATGTAGCTCATGTCTGCCTGCACTGTCTTGTTTTAGGAAAGTTTGGGCCAGCTAAACACTGTTCATCATAGACGCTGCACCCGTTTATTACCAACCTGGCGGAGCTAACCTTTGTAACACGTTATCACTGCACATTATCAAAGCCGTGTGGATGCACCCATTACTCGCGGCAGTTAAACATGACAAAACGATTAACTTCAGCGGTTGTCCTCTCACAGCGAAACTGCGGGTAATCTGTTTTAATTAACTAAAGTTACCCTACGGCAGACAGTGTTTGTTGGTGTCATCTGTTGGAGATTTAAACAACATGATTTATACGAGCCTTGACAGAAAATACATGTTTGTTACAGGTTTTCTAAACCTGCTAGAAAACAATGAATATTTATTGTTTGAAATACTGTTTAACTGTAGGCCATATATATTTTATAAAAATGTGAAAGAGTAAAATATCTGTTCATCTACCGGATTATCGTTTAGACTATAGAGCATTTTGACTCAACAATCACGCATAACTAAATAAAAATTCGGAATTAAGCCCAGACTAAAAATTATTAATCTCGACATATTTATAAAATAATATAACACTTTTGATTGAACAGTACATTTAGCTAACAAAATCTCACTCATCCTCAAACTTAAAGGTTTTAACCGGCAATTCATATTCCGTGTGTTCCGTAAGCCGTCCAAACGATTACCGTTACATATCCAAAGTAATCGTGAGGCAATAATTCTTGATTTTGTTCCAACACTTTTATCTCACCTCCCACCTCCTGCTCCGCGTCCCCGGGCACCAACGAGACAGCTTAATCTTCTCCATATTGCCAATTTCCGTACCGGGCTGGTGCGTATACCTCCGATTTAATTCCGTCCCCCCCCCCCCTCCCCCCCAACCCATACAACTCTATCTGAGAACTACGTCCACCCGCCCTATATTTACCTAATCCTCTTTCGATAAGTGATTGTTTATTTTGTTTTGACATTCAAACAAAGTCATGTTACTCCTTAATAGATATACATGGTTTTTCTTCTTGCTAACTTACCCTTCCAGTGAGGAAACAGTAAAATTAATGTTATTAGAAAAATACTGTTTATTAGCGGACACACTCTGTATGATAAAAAATAGCGTTTTGGAAACTGACAGACAATCTGTCATTAGGTTTCGAACAAAATTAAAAATTAAAAACACAAAAAAACGCAAGCTGGAACGGCAAACATTATATTTGGTTAAGAATCCTTCAATGGTTTAATGTTTTGGTGGAGGTGCCGGGTAGGTTAAAATTAGCGTTCACTTCTTGATACAAGCGTCATTTGAGTGGATAATAGAATAAATAATGTTTTATTCATAACTTTATATTTTAAAAAAATACATCACAATCGTGAGTTATATTCTAATAACAGTCAAGTAACTTGTTTAGACAAAGCGGAGAAGAATCCTGGAGCTGTACCCCGCGCCACTAGGGTGTCGTTTCCTTGTCAAAATCATGTTTTATTTCCAATAATACAATATGTATATCGTTCGTCTCTTAGGTTGGGTGCACGCCTGATTTCTATGCCAAGGTTCACGGTTCAATTCCCTTTTCCCTCACAATTTAAGTTTTTTAAGTTTAAAATGGGCATTACTCCATCATTGTAATATAGTGGCTACGTAAACGGTGACTCTAGAGTTAATATGATTAATCTGGTAAACATATTCACGGGTGAATCGTAATGCCAACCAGCGGACCTGTATTTAAAATACCGATCGTCGTCGTCGGCGATGTTGACGTCGTTAGCTTGAAAACACTTTTATTTAAGTCTTACACTGAAAATTAGATCTTTTGAGTGGGTTGACTGTAAATTATATTATTTCTTAGCGTATCGTACTGTAAGTTATTTGACATTAAGAATGAACTCTATCTGCAAGTTTTATTCACATGGTTCCGGGTAGAGGACGGGTGTACATATTCCCAGATTGCGATGGGACGCGGCCTGCTCCATACGATGCAGACTTCTCATCCTTCGGACTCCACGTGTACCTCTTGTTGGGTCGTTGAGAAAGCTCTTGGGACGACGACGAAAGTAAGACGCCTGCAGGAGTACATACATCATGACCAGTTTCAAAACTTTTGCTTTCATAAGTAAGATAAGTTAATATTTGGATGGCGATAGCGAGCGTAGCGAGCGAAGCGAGATTCCATTCACTTCGGAGAAAAATCCGGAATGTTTCTTTTTTTCTGTGATATTATTGTGTTGTGAGCACGATCCGGGTTAAACCGATACCCCAATTGCAATGAAATTTTAGGAGGCCTTCGAAATCTGCTAAAACCAAAGCTGCCACGTTTTGAGCGCCAATCGGGAAATTTCATAAGAGACGCCATTTACGATTTTTCGATTTTTAAACTCTCGACTATAACCCTACTGCTTTAACGATTGTATATTTTTCAAGAACCTTAAGTTCATGAATTAAGAATTCGTGTGAAATGTTGAGCTTAATTGAAAAATTATTTCTTATGAAAATCGAATTTTACGGGTTTTTTCTTTTTAAAACAATTCTTTGATTATTACACCTACATGCTTTATCCTATTGTAATTATTTTTCACAGAACCTTAATTTCATGAACTAATTAGTCGTGTGTCGAGATTTGAGCGCAATGCGAATATTTATTTGTTAATATTATTGCAACTTTACGATTTTTTTCTTTGTTAAAAATTACGATTAAAAAAAAAATTAAGTTATTTTTTTATTAATTAATTTATTAAAAAAAAATCTTCGACTAAGTAATGATTTTTCACAGAACAACAGAAAATCCGCGTAACTCCATGGCAGCTCAATGCACCAATTACGCTCATCCAACAACGCGGCGGGGCTTAAGCGTTTTCCTAGTAAATATTAAAACTAAAATTAATTGGTTGAAACATTGACATAACTGTTGTTCCCACTGTTCTGATGTTCGAATAAATCAAATCATCATTTTGCACCATAATATTATTATAACCTTTCCAACATTATTCAAAACCATTAATTAACATTTTTATGGTTTCATTATAACAATAATTATGTACTTTGTATAGGTTTCATTATAACAATAATTATGTACTTTGTACTGATTAGTACGCTGGAACCCAGAAGTCATCCGATGTAATTTGGCAAGCTGACAATATAACTGAGTTTTATAATTGAAACACATTTATTGGCTACCTTAGCTATTGTCTTTGTTTGTTACGATATGTTTTTGATACACATGATTTTTGTTTGCTAAATAACCTTGAAGACGCAAAATAAGTAATTTCCGAAAAGTACTGAGGTAAAGTTATTATTATTAAAGTAAGCTATATAATAAAATCTTAAAAAAAAAAGTGTGGGCCGAAAAGGAGAACTGACCCCTAGGGTGAACATTTTTTAAATTCATATTTTGACATTTTCTTGGGGAGTATAAAATTCTAAACATTTTGGTGCAGCAAATTTTAAAATTGGTTAAAATTGGCAAAGTTATCCTCATTTTAGTTTAAATTAACGAAAACTTATGTTATAAATATAAACAAATAAAATAAATACTAAAATTTATATCCATTGCAAACGGTCATAAAAACGATTTTAAAACATCATACTGTTAATAAGTTATCACGTAGTATTCCTAGGTTACGATATAATAAAGACATAAAATGAAAATCAACTTTTTACAGATTGTTGGCTTTTTTTGCCTGTTGCCTATAGCAATTTAGTTTGTTACCGCTAAGGGTTGATTCTCCTTTCCGGCTGACAGTACGTACGAACGTAACCTAACAAATGATATTGATTAACTTCCATTGTACCTACTGCCAAACTTATCACTAGGATACTTAATTAATGTATGGATTGTTAAATTTGGAAATAAAAATGTTTCAATGTGTTTTATTACTTTGTGATCAATCAAAGAACATTTTCTTTATAAATGTAACAAATCCATTAGTTTGTTTAAACATGCATTTATAGGTATCCCTCCAACATAGTGACTAATTGCTCAATTGTCTCTTTTGATTACTGTTAGAAAATACAAACTTCCTAATCTAAATTGAAACATCAGTTTGAAGTTAACTAGGGTAGAAGTCAACTTCAACTTTTTTTTATTGCGCAATATATTCCGTTATTAGAATTGTGTTTTGCACTGTATTGTGTTATTTTACCTCTTTAATACATATTACAAGTGTTATTTGAAAAGTAATGACATTTTATTTGGTCGAGTCCACTCTGTATTTCTATTGTGATGCAGTAATAACTGCTAAGTGTTTCCTCAACTTCAAACATTACCAAATCCAATCATTCCAGAATGTAATATTATTATCAAGATATTCAACTACTTTAGAGTAAACGTTTTATTCATATCTTCATGGGATGTAATGTTAATAAATAACAAAAACAATTTTTAAAATTGGTATAGGCATTGGGTAGGCATGTGAGCAGCGACGGAACTTGGAGCTAAAACTCGGAATCAGCTATGCGGAAAAAATAACGAAATATCATTCAGAGCCAGATTTTCAATATTTCTGATAGTGGCAAAAATTCCCTCTCAGTCTGGTGATTTTGTTCCACCTTGTCCCATGCTAAACAGAATCGAGAACAGTTGGACAACAGCGCACTCATGCATAGGAAAATTGCTCGCACGCCAACACAAAGCACCGGAAAGTGGTCAGGAAAGGGAAACAAACTGACACCATTGAGCAAGAAAATCGATTATGAGCCTAGAAAGTTTTATACAAAAAAATTGTCAATTTTCTGGTCTTGCAAAAACAAAATATGAATATACCTAACTTTATCTAAAACGTTGAAAAAGCACACAAGTGTAAATTTTGGCTTTTGCATTTTCATTTAAGCGTTTGACATGCACGAAAAAAATATTTTCAATTGCGACTATAACCTTCAACAATATACCATTGGGAGGGCCTGAATTTATTTTATGCGTAGGTGGTATAAAAATATAGGGAACGGGGAAGTACAGGATTTACGAGATTACTACCATTTAATAATCAGCTTTCCAATACGGGAATTCATTAGACAACCAAGCCGTTAAAAATACCCCCAAAACATTGATTTTTAGTATGCCATTATAAAATACATTTTTATAGAACATTTAAGCTGGATATTTTGTTAAACTGTTTCGATTTTGGGGTAAATAATGATTTTGACATGACTCGAGCAAGGACCTACGAATACGGCAAAGTTAATCTGTTATAAACACCCATTTATTTAATAATCCTTTTACCATTTATTTAAAATCGAACATTAACTCTATTTGGTCTATTCGTATTGGGCGATGTTACCTGGAAGCACACGTAATACTGGTTCTCAATTATTTCATGCTATGTGGCATAGGGCATTGAGCATACGAGCCATGACGTGAAGGCTCGCACGGAACGTCAGATTAAACTGGAGTGTATGTGAGTGTGTGAGAGAGAGAGAGAGAGAGAGAGAGAGAGAGAGATCATTCGCATCCAACGTACGAGCGTGTGGTGCCAATAATATTCTCCAAGGTATTCCACAATGATGAATATCACGTGGCTACGTGATGTTCGCGCGAAAACACAGACATGTTCGAAGTTGGCTTTGTTATTCGAAAAAATGTTACAATTAATTCGTACCGGTAATGATAATTTGCAAAAAGTTTAATGGCGATACTTTTTGCACATCTACTACGCTTCTTTCACAGACATACACCATTTTTTACTAAATGTGTTATTTACCTCTCGCCCTTTTTGGATTAAAAAAGTCTTTGGAATTAATATTTAGAGTATTTTACTTGACAGGAATAAATTTAATAAAGGGTTGCAATTGTTTTATAACAGAAGTGAAAAGTAAACAACAATATCGTGGTAATCGGAATTGAATACAATTAATTTCTTTTATATTTTCATGAGAAATTTGTATTAATAACATTTTACTTTTTTGAATTAAGAACGAAGGTATTCATTTTAAATAATTGTTCGTGGTATTATTTGTAATTAATTGTGTCTTACTCTTCAAGTTAAAAATTAGTTTCTTAATTTTTCCTTGCATTGTTTATAAATTTAATTCTTAGTTATAAAAAAATTATAGACCTTGATAAGACAACGACAATTCTTTGTTACTATAATTCCATGTCTGAACGTACGAACATGAGTGCATTTAACCACAATGTAATGTAAACAAATATACATAATGTTAAATCATCCTTAATGCGCTTTTATTAACGAAGACTTAATTAAAGGAAATGTGCGACATGGCTTGCTGACTACCGATTCTAGCTCTTACTCCTTGTACGTTACTTCCGTCGTTTGGTTTCTTTTTCTTCCTCCTTCTGCGTTTATTCGCATCGTTTAGCTACCCAACAGGGGACTCTATTGTCTTTCCTGAGGCAATCTCTATCTATAGCAACTGCGACTTCAAACCATTCCACCACTTTATAGTCTACGGCTACAGTTGGCCTAATAGTAATCGGGGATCGGCCCAGCCTACCGCATTGAAGCGTATTTTGCTACGGGGTGTTTTTACATTTTATTCAGTTACAAAAACAACTTGGGATACAAGAACAACTTTTCATTTAAATGGACGTCTCAGTTGTTATTAAAATGTTAACTTAAATTGGCACATCCTGTAAATTTTAAGGGTAGGCCAAATCTAAATAATCAAATCTTGTACATTGTATATAAACCACAGACATGACCTGAGGGAAGCCGGAATATTTTACGTGCGTGCTAGGAGTTATGTCACAATATAAATAATTGAATAGCTTTCTTTGCGATTCAATAATGTGGCCCGAATTTGAAACGGTGCTCTTAGAATTTATAATCGGGGAAAGTTTGAGTACATACTCTTTAAAATCGTTCATCGATATATTTGTATAAGGAGCTTTTAATGGAAGCAAAAAGTATTATGTTCACGAAAGCTTCCGGCTTTTAACGTTTTTTAAACGCAGCTGTAAACCCAAGCGTACACGATGTAAATCCGAGCAGTGTTTCTTCGGGCAACTTTAAAAATGCGTACATATTTTACATTATGAACATAATTAAAACACGGTTTTAAAAGAATGTACCCGCGTTTATTTTAAAAAATTCTCAAAACATTACGAGGCTTAATTCATGATCGCGAAATGAAATTGCATGTCATGAAAAACTAGAAAAACTAAACGTAATAATAAACGGCAATGATCGTTTGTTTTGAGTACTCAGTGAGTTTTCCAATATGTTGACATATTTTGTACAACAGGCTGACGCTATCGATACAGATTGGTAAAACGTAAGGATAGATGATTTTTTTACCACAAATGTTCAGTTATAAAACAGTAAAACACAAGAAAACAACCAAACACACATGTTTTTATACGCACCTGTACCAGATTGACGAGTATATAAATTTTTAATATAATTAATACTTACAATTAATATTTGAAATATTACATTATAAAATGAATGCGAGAGTGACAATAGAGCATCTGCTACTTAATATGCGTGTGTACCTGTCACCCTCAAAGCGCAACTAACAAATTAACGAATTACTGCCGAACTGCGTAGGTATCAGATTGAAGAGTAAACGAATTACTGTCGAACTGCGTAGGTATCAGATTGAAGAGTAAACGAATTACTGTCGAACTGCGTAGGTATCAGATTGAAGAGTAAACGAATTACTGCCGAACTGCGTAGGTATCAGATTGAAGAGTAAACGAATTACTGTCGAACTGCGTAGGTATCAGATTGAAGAGTAAACGAATTACTGTCGAACTGCGTAGGTATCAGATTGAAGAGTAAACGAATTACTGCCGAACTGCGTAGGTATCAGATTGAAGAGCTACGAATTACTGTCGAAATGTATTAAAGTACAATATTAATGCTACATCAGTTATATTTGTACAACATGTTGGCATAAGTACATACAGATTGGTTGGTTAGTTATTGTGTTTTGTTAAATATATGTTTATTTTACTAAAAATATGTGCTATGTTTTACGTTAATATTTCGACTTGATTTTGTTTCAATTAATGTATGAGATTAGTTATAAATTATAATTGTAACAACAAAAGCATAGTGCACTAAATTCTTGTATGGTTAGATAGTCTATGTTGTTTCCTATAGCTGTGCTCCCAATTGAATGAAAGGGGTACGCGTAGGAAAGTGAACACATCGAGAGTGAAATTGTACTGGGAAATTCTTGCCTTTTGATTTCACCCTATCATATTTTACTTGAATAGGCTCCTAATTTTTATTTTTGTAGTTTATATTTTGTACCTTGGGACAGACGTGTCAAAAACACGATATCTAGTTTTACACAAATTCATTTACGTCGGACGTACTGAACGCATCTTGGATACGTAAATGGAAAGGTGTTCTCGATTGTCTGGCAACTGAGCTTACGAGAAGAAAATACTATTCAAACGAGCTAGTGCGTCGCAGGTGGCTCCAGAAAGTCTCCGTCATCAGAATGGCACAAATTGATTTCTTATCGCTGTTCAAGAGCGAAGATAAAGAACGAGAGCTGGAGACATCTGTTTGTTAGTGTATCACCAGAGTCGATAAAGAAGTTTCCCCGTTGTCTTTATCGACTCTGGTGTACACTTATCAAGTTATCTGGTAACCGGTTGCTTGTCCCTGGTGTTACATTCATCGCAATACTCTTCACTGATACGACTGACGATTCAAAACTCGAAAGTCTCGTATTTGTACCGTTTGACAAAACAAATTGTAAACCAACTGTTATTTCAGAAATATTTATATCCTTATAGCTGAAACTGAAGCTTAAGATGTTTAGAAACTATATCCAGAAAACCGACTTTCAAAATTTAATTTTGCATTAGATGTGCTGGAGCTACACTATTGTCAAAAAAACGACACATAATGGCCAACATTGAGGTAATGTCCCGCCCCCAAAAAATTAATAATTTTTTTCTGTTGTCTGTAAGGCCCTCTTTTATTCAGAAAACATTTGAGCCATGTTTCTTCGACTTTCAAAACATCAACCACAGGTGGAAACAATAGCCTTAAACATCACTTTCGATAACTAATTTTTATTGTTAGTTTAGATGTCACCTCTCCTTAAACAAAGAGCGGCAAAATGATCAAAGCACAACAAGTGAAGTCTAAAACAAAATATTGAACCATCAATATGTTTAAATGAATCTGTTATAAATATTATCTGTGAACCTCGAGATCTTCGTCGTATCTGTACATGTCCGGCGGTGGCGGGGGGTAGCGTGGCCAGCGGGGCAGGGGGGCGTACTCGGCGACAGGACGGCGACACAACTCGTGGAGGTTCTCGTCGCTAGGCACTTTGCGGCGCACGCACACGGAGAGCAGCGAGTTACGGGACCGACACGAGCTCTCCTGGGGGACACAATACTCACGTATTTAATATTTACCTGCTGGAAGATGTTTCATTTGGGTCTAGATTCCTTAAAAAATATAACAGTTATAGGAATGAAATAGGGCATAATTATTATGACATACACAAAGTTGGGAGATCACAATATCAGCAATGTTAATATCTATATATTATTTTACCGTGGGAATTATACCTGTTATAGGGAGCAATGTATGCCCCTCTTCAGATAAACTAGGTATAGTGTGTATAGGACAATTGTGAAAGGATGTCCGAGGTCTGTTTAAGAGGACTTAATCCCTTGTGTTCGCATTAACCACCGAGGAAAACCTCGACAAAAACCTTCAGTCAGGATTGCCGGCCACGATAATATTCGAGCCCGGGACCTCTTGAATCAGAGTCAAGCGCTTAGCGCTCGAGACAAAACTGTCGGTATAATTATTGGTGTACACTGCTAGCTAAGCGCACAATTATATTTTTTCTGTTATTCTCCTATATTGATTTAGAAAACTTACAATATAATATAATCGAACATTTGGGAAGGTGCTTTTCTAGAATACTATTGCAATAACATCAGAGATGTGCGAGTACCTGAAATTTCGTTCGTGCATGAGTAGTTGCAACTCAAAATAGAATATTATTTAAAAATATTATTTTGGTGGAGGTGCCGGGTAGCCTGGCTGTAGTTATAATATGTAGCTGAACGATATCCCTGAGCAAAAAGACTAAGAACTAGGGCATTCAATACATTTAACTATAACAGCCTTGCCTTCAAGAATTTTCTCTTTAGGTATAAGCGTTTTATTTTTTACCGCGCATGGCCGACGAGAGTCTCTTCCATGGTTATTTCCAGTCACATTTTTGTCGGACGTACGCTCGTTTTGCACAGAACATAATATATACCCAATGAATATTTTTCTTCCACTGTAATGAACAATGAGGTTTGTCATTGTGTGTGTTTCATGAACTCAAGATACATAATATTATTATTAAAACAAGTTTTTGGTCTGAATAAAACTTTAATACCAATCAAGTTTGTGTATGTCAGCTCACTTCGCTGACCTGGCACGAGATAATGTGAAGCAATATATTCTGTATTCTTTTGTCAATCGATCCTTCAGAAATCAGACCTAGGATTAATGTAGAAATCTTATTTCCAGATGTATATTATAGTCGTTTCGGCGCTTATTTTGTAATTTTGTTACCAGAATCATACCCTGTTTCGTTGGGATGGGGACTGGGATAGGGGATGAGGATGAGAAGACTTTCATAATATATTCTGTTTGGCATGAAGCTCATATACTATTGTTTCTTAAACACACAGGTAGTTTTCCAGGTACGTGTTTTGTTAATTTTAATTAAAATATAAATGAGAAGTCTGTTGTTTGATATGTTGAAAATAATTTTAAAAAACCATATTAAAAAACTTTATTTTTTCTCAAACTGCAGATTCGCTTCACAAGTACGTTACCAAGTATATTGATATAGTCATGTTTCAGCACGTTTCTTCCTTCTTTCCATGAATTAATTAAAAACTTTGAAAGTTATTAGCATACACACCGGGTAAAAGAACGTGCTTTTAAATTTAAGCGATACAGGTTTGAAGAATTTCAGATTTTGTTTGACTCATCTGATTTTTTTTCCAAAGCGACTGACTACATACTCGTAAGACAAAACGCTACAATACACTAAACATACCACACACTATACACAATTTACACACAAATCTACAATCACACACACAGTTCATTTAAAAAAAAATGTTTACTTGAATAAGTTTTAATCTACGATCATATTAAACTGGACTCTGCAATGCGCCTCGTTCTCAGTTCGTCAACTTAGTTCCAGAGGTCGACTGGACACACTCACTCGAGGGTTGAACAATAAGAAGTGGCGGGCGAAAACAAAACGCCACTGTGAGTTAGAACTCTGTTGAGTTGAAATAAAAAACACCCCATTCTTTATCTCCCACCACTCAAGTTCGACAAGACAGGACGTCATAATATATCTATCAGTACTCTGAACTGATATATGGTTGGCTTGTAACTAACGCAATAAATGTCCATCGAGAATGAAGCGAAGTGAGAAATTAAATCAATAAATAACGATACATTAAACGATATTTCAACGCACGTATATCATTATTAATGATGGACAGCTTAAATTACACCGTAAATTGAATTTTGATGCTGGATTTCAAATTGTGGAGCATTTGGTATGCGGCCTAGAGTGGTTTAAAAAATCTTCACAGAGCAAGCATGAAATATTCCTGGATTATTAGAGGTAAATCGGGTCAAAAGGAATTAAAAACGAAAAGGTTACAAAACGAAATGAATGGGTATACAGTGGAGGGTGGGGCATGGGTGAATGCAGGGGTGAATGCATATTAGGCCCCGTCAATATAACCACAGCAGGACCTATCTAGTTTGACGTTGTTTGACACAATCCACTGGATGAGACGTGACTGATGACTGCCGCAGAGCGATGTCAGACACACAAGTCAGACGGTTTCTGCCCACACAATTCAATTCAATGCAGTCTGACTTTTAAAAAGGGTCGAAATACTTTTACGACAGCTGTATTTTGCATTTATCCATTCTTGAACAGTTGTTTTGTATGTTTTATATTTAGTTTGTTTATTTGATGCATTATTTTTACAGTTTGCCTAGTCTATCAACCATTTCAAATGTAATAACTAAAACAAATGAAATAATTCCAATATTATATCATGCAGAAATGTAGCTTTTGGCTATTTTCCACGTATATTAAATAATAATCAATTACTTATCAGGACTATGAAAATAAATATTCCATTAAGGATTATCTGAATATTTTCAATTATTTATCCATGCACGTTTTGACGACAACTCCATTTACAATAACATATTTCAATAATGTATTTATAATACATGAAATAAAATGTAGCGAACAAAATTATTCCATGGAAGTTTCATCATCATGCATCATCCCCTAAATTATTAACATGACGTTTATTTGTAGCTGATGAATAACATGGTTTTTTCATACTATCGCTTAAAATATTAGGGATGTTGCATTTATTGATAGATATATTCTCGGGCTAAATGAAGAGGTCGGGCTGCGAAGCTGGAATAAATTATTCGTCTTTTATATATGTATATTTACTGTTTACGTCACACACCATCTTTGAAATCTTTGTTATGTGTAAATATGTATTCTATATTGTATAACATGCCTAGTGGCAAAATTAGAATCATATTGACTCAAAAGTATTATATTATAATGTAATATCAAAGTGGTATTCCTGCTACGAGTGATACTATCAAAGTTACACACAATTTCAAATTGCGCGATTGTGAATTCAATGATTGAAGATATAAGGAAATAGTCTTAAAATAATTCAACTCTCCTGTGCTAATAGTGTCTCGTCATGAGAAGTAAAATAAATTTTATAACAATACTTCTATATTTTTATATCTTCAGTCAATTCAGCTATAATTACACAAATAACAATAATTTTAAATTTGTCATTCCGGGGTTTTAAAGATTATTATTTTACCTTCGGAAGATGATTAAGAAATTTCAATTTTTTTGCATTTAATCCGAAGTAAAGCACGCAAAATTTACAGGAAAAAATCATTATAACGAACGTTTCCCTGTTGCATTTAACATATTTTATATTCTAGCAATCACACAAAATCTTAATTGAAACAAAATGTACAGGAATGGAATTAATAGCCTGCAACGTAAGAAAAAGTTCAAAAAGTAAATATATTATGTACACATTACATAATTCATGGACAAAATATGAAGAATACCAATATATTATTCAGTATGAAAAACAGTTAAATGTCTAGAGCTAGAGTTATAGCACTCGAATATTTGTACCCTCAAGAAGTTTGTCGGGTATAAACCCTGTCACTCCCTTTATTATCCAAGGCTTACTTACATGGTAATTAGATAGGCAGCCAAACAGGCCCGAGCCCCTGGTATTCTCGAGCACATCGAGCTGTTTGCTGGTGATGCAGTATTGTTCCCGGATGTCCTCCTTGGAGTACAGTGGCGTACCTCGCTTGTTGCGGTTGAGGAGATCGCTCGCCACTTTGTTTCGGCGACCCATCGTCTCATCCTCGGACTCGTAGCTGGTCACCACATCCGGACATATGTCGGCCTGGCAGACAGACACACGGGATTAGTATAGATTAAGTGATTAATGATTGCTAATGACTTATTCCACAAGCCTGCCCTGAAGTTGCCCAGTCACTGACAGACAGACAGACAGACAGACAGACAGACAGACAGACAGACAGACAGACAGACAGAGGATTAGTATTGATTGAGTGATTAACAGTTAATTAACGGCTTATCCCTCTGGTCTGCTCTCTGCGGTCTTACCCGACGTAGTGACGTCATGATCCAGGCGAGTGTTGGTCGGAGAATAGCGATTGTAGGAGACTACCGGGCAGCGCAACACGACAGTCATAAGCAGTGCACTATTTTCATGCTATGGGAGTGGTCAAATTTAAAGTATAAGAGCTACTCGTTGACGAATGTAATCAAAGTGATAAATTTGGTATTTGTAGTATTTCAAAGTCCATAGTGAAGCTGTCCTACGCGTAATCGAATCTGCCGTTGAAATATAGTATTGCCAGAACCAACGGATAGGGCCAAATAACGCTCAAATGTGCCTGGGCGTATGGGCCCTACATTTCGACAGTAAAAATAAATACTCGTGGCAGCCCTACTTACCTCAATAGAAAATATCCAAATAACAAAAGAATTTCGGATCTTCACCAAGTATTGGACATTCCGGGACACATTTGATTTTTTTATGTCCATCACTGCATAATGTAGATTTTGAAGTACGCGCGCCTGCAGTGCACTGAAATCGATGCGCAACCCTTGAAGGCAGAGCAAGATTTATTATCCCGGAACGCACTCCCAGAGAGTACGCAGTAGCACTGGAATACGTGACATTTACACCGGGACTTTTGTAAAGTCCCAGTAGGGTACGACCCGACTCAGTGGCGGGCAGGTAGCCAGAAGAACAACCCGCACGCACGATTTCTGCATTGTTACGAGCTAATTCTTTCTCTCAAAACTTTGTGTTAAGTACTTGTGTATATGTAACGATAGCTCTCGAAGGTTTTTAATGATTATTTTTACTATAAATATCTCGTCTATTCGATTAAAAAAATGTTCTGTACTTTTTTTAAATGACAGTCATACTGATGAAAACATTCTCGTTAATTTAGATATAGTACAGAAAAATTAAAAAAAAGAAATAACACTTTCGTGTACATTTACATATTCCATACAGTGGTATTTATGATGATGATTTCATTTATAAAATGAATAGTAGTATTTTTTGTTGTTCCACTATAATTTTGAAAGGTACATTTTATGACGTGTTTGATTTCATCTACATTTAGACTTTTTTCTATTACAAATTGTGCTCTATTTGCGCTTCACTCGATCTATGTTTCTGGCAGTATGAGTGAGTTAGGTTCTTTCTTCAACGGCGGTCAAGAGAGTGATTGGCTCCATTCGAGACTCAAAGCTTTCTATCAACAAAGCTTTTAATGCGAGACGTTATTCAAGAGTGTAGGGGATCCTTCAAAAGAAAACGAAGAAACTAAAACGTGAATTTCCAAGTAAAACACAATCAGCGACGGAGTAAAATTGTCTTAAAATCCGTTTTTTCTTCTTCAAAACAACCGTTATTAGATCTTTAAGATGAGAATAACGTAATTTATTATATTGTAAGTAAGAAATATAAGCATTTAACCTAGTTAGAAAAGCAAAAGGTTTTATTGTAGGCCTACTAAGAAATTAGCAAAAGCAAATACGTCATGGCGATGGCAATAATTGGACCCCAGTTTAAAAGTGTATCAAACTTCATTAATATCAAAAGAAATATTTAAAAGCAAACAAAAAAAATGACTTGTATGTAAACTGCCTGATTATTGGGAAAATTTGCACCCACCAAATTACTATTAAAACATTTTGACTTTCTGTGGTAATCAAGTTGCGCGTCGAGTGGCAATATATCGATTTGTATGTTTGTGGGGTCTGCTTATTTCGTATCAAATTTGGAGGTTATTCGAATACATCCCCTTTACAACATATTTTACCACAGTTTTTCAATGGAAATTTTCTTTTTGAATGGAATTATATATTTTTGCACATGAGAACGAAAACTCATTCGTTTTCAGTGCCCCAATTTAACGTTATTCCAAGGGTATGAAATAATGTTAAACTGAGTTCTAAAGAAATCTACTCATTGCTATATGTTTCAGTTGAATGCAGCACGGAATTGTGTTGTCAATACCAAAGATTAGTCATGTAATCTTTGCAATACGTATTGTGGTCGTCTTATGCGTTGTATTTTAGTTGGACTAACTTGTCTCAATACGATGTGTTGGTAGGTGTAGAAAACTCGAGCACAGTTTTGTGAAAATTTTTGTATTATTACATTTGCATTGTAGTGTTCAACAAATAAATTTACGAGCGAAGAGGTAAGGTATACATACCACTGACGATCTAGACTGGAATTAGTTTTTATTCTTTCATCGAAATGAAAAAGAACTCCACTCTCACGGAATTGGCGAAAATTACTCTTTTTCACCTAAATTGTACCACTCTTGCCAACAAGAGAAAATGAGAATGTACGTTCTCTTACATATTTTTGGAGTTTAGGCCAATATTGTTGTTGTGAATGAGGAAAATACTCCAGCTTCTTTATTTAAATGCACATTTTATGAACACCCCCTGACCCCACATCCATTCTGTGTGTAACATACGGTATCATTATGGCTATCTATATCCTTCCCTTTCTTCACATTTCCATAAACATGCCTAGGAATAAATATCAACGCTTGGCTTTGACCCTCTTCAGCCTGGTTCACTGGAAAAGTACTCTACAACAATGGTTGAGTGTTTTGTGTTTTCAATAAACTAATTCAATGAAAATTTTTCCTTAAAACCCTAAAACAAAGAATAAGCGTTCTTCAATGTTGTCTATTCTAGGAACGTGTTCTTTTGAAGGAAAATACAGGAAAACAAAACCTTGTAGCTTTGGGTTTCTAGTGTAGGTTGTAGAGAATGCGATGTGTTGAGCTCAAAGCCTCCGTTCACCGAAGCAAATTAAAATATTATAAAGAGTAGAAAAGTTAAAAAAAAGTTTATTGTGCTCTGTCTTTATAGAAGTGCTTTGAATTTGCGTCAGGGCTGGGGGCTTGAAGAAGGGGGGGGGGGGAGGGAGCTTTCGCATTTTCCAACTTCCAGCTCATTTTCCTTTGCACAACTTTAAAATACACATACGCAATGTGAAATCCTTTCATATAACGTTACAAGATATTTCATATTCTTTTCAAACACGTTTCGTTTAAACTCAATTGGTGTACTAGTATTTCAAGTATGTAAAACATGATAGGCTGTAACACAATAAGGGACTGAAGTTGTTTGCATAGCATTCGTTGCGGGGATATTAAAACTAAATTAAATTGTCGAGAAAATTATTTAATCCCCACACAAGAGACCACTGAAACTTACTTGCTATGCTCATCTAATTATTACTAGGTAAGACCAGAAGAAAACAATACAAAAGTGTTTGGTTACAAAGAACGAAACGCGATATTATGATCTGCGAGAGAATAAGCCTGGTAACACTGCACAGGGAAATGTGAGTAATAATGAACTCTCTCATTACAGCGCAGTTTACTCCAATCCCCGTTAAATAAAAACTTTTTTTACAACGATCATTTGAAATCGTTTCCATTGTAAGCATAATAAAGGTAATGAAGAACTCGAGCAGATAATACGCAGTCTATTCATGAGAAAATTACAATATCGTACACGGGTCTCGAAAACAGAAATCAACTCTACAAACTCAGAAAGAATTACCGCTGGTAATTGAAGTTGTAGACTATAGGATTTAACTTGTAATGCCGGACAAAGGAACTAATAAGAGTGACCTCTTTACTAAATGGACGTTACAAAGTGAAGCGTGGAAGTTGTGTGTTACGGAGGCTAATTTATAATTAACTTGTTATCTATTACAATTACACAAATTCAAATAACTATTAATAACCACTGAATAAAAATAATATCATTGATGATTTATTTAAATTAGTAAAACACAGACAATTATTATTAATATTATTTATTTATTTAAACATTATGTGAAGTTATTTATAAAGGTCTGTTGCTATCGTTTGTTATGACTTCTCATATCACAAAACAAATTAAAATATATTATGTTCTCAAATTAGATTTATTTTAAGAACTATTGTGTATAAAAACCTGCTCAGATAGTGTTAAAGTGATGATATAAAACACACTTTTTTCTTGCTTTACATAATGTTGATGATGTTAAAACACATTGCAACAACCTAAACAATGTCGTAGCGTAGACAAAGGACAATCTTGGTTTCAATCAGTTATCTAATGTACATTCGTATTCATACAATTACTGTAATAGAATTTGTATCAAGCCAAATACCAAAGTAG
Organism: Sweltsa coloradensis; assembly: GCA_024449915.1. Taxonomy (NCBI): domain Eukaryota; kingdom Metazoa; phylum Arthropoda; class Insecta; order Plecoptera; family Chloroperlidae; genus Sweltsa; species Sweltsa coloradensis. Next base: position 1,536,858 of record JAMZAV010000159.1, on the reverse strand, counting down.
ACTTAGAATGAGCTCTCGTGTGTTAAATTCGTCTTCAAAGTCGCCCCCTACTCTATTCAAATGATCAGTGTTAACAAAATTACAATAAATTGCGCATCCTAGTTCCGACATAAGTTTCTTAACTTCTAAATTAACTGTACGTTATCAATATTGTAATTTGTATTTTTACATACATATAATTTGGAGTCGGTCTGCAACGAAGTAAACATTAAAAATACTAACACTGTAATTCCCTGAAAAATAGATCTTAGCATTGATTTGGCTCTATTTTATACAAACTAATTTTTTATACGCCTTACGACAAAGACTTATCGCACAAAGTATGAGTTTGTCAAACATTGCACAGCTATTCTTCATGTGCATTGAGACGATATTAAAAGAAACATCAATACGTGACTATGATTTTGTAACTCAAACGACGAAGAAATATATTTTATTCCGATGGGTAACGTAACGTTCTACACGTTAACGACCCCTTGCAATGTGACATCGTCTGTGGCAGCCTTGCCTCTGCCCAATTGTCATTCTAGTCAGCAGGTCGCCACGCCGTGCAACTCCAAGCTAATTTAAGAGCCATTAAAATATTCCAGTGCATGGGTTTCCAATTAAATCTTGACTGGGTACCTCATATTCAGAGCACATCAGAATCGCACATGATTCGAGCGGCGACTCCGTGGGTACGCAAGCTAGTGTTCACTTTAACCACATCATTAAAACTAGGGTTCCCCGTTAACCAGGATAACAGGAAAATATAATGAATTTTGTTTTAACAAGCTAAATAAGAATCATGTAAATTATGTCACATTTGTTACGAGGTTAATCGTGATTTTGAAAGAATGAGGGTAGATCTACCAGAACAAAGTTGTAAAAACTTGGGTGGACTTTTCCCGGATATAATGTGTGGTGAATACAGATATGGGATCGAATCGTGACGATAGAAACAAACTTCACGTCACACGTGTACTTAGCAGTCTTCTCACGGAGGTTCATTCGAAGCATCCGGGGACGATCTCGTGGGTAGATGGAGGTCGAACTGTAGGGAAGGTGAAATCCACGTAAGCCTTAGTTTAGACTTCGAGGCTGGATGGCGCGTGGGTTGACGCCTCGTGTTCCCCACTCTTGGATTTTTTTGGGAAAAGTATTTTTGTTAAGACATTACGTGGAAAACCTTTCGTGGAAAATGTTGGCTACGTGAAAGTCGACAGTGTTTTAAAGGGGTATTTAACCGCTAAACTCAAAAAAAAAAAAAATTCATTCATACTAACTAGTAATGAATTAAGCAATTAACAGAAAAATTATTGGGGCCACCATGACCTTCCAAAAAATTGTCAAACATGACATTTTTCGAGCTAGGTCCCATCCCGAAAATCTCCCTTAAGAAATAACATGGGGACGATCTTTATGCCCCGTGACCTTGGAGGATTTTGATCCAAAAAAATATTGGCCATTATTGACGTACTCGACAGACTTTTCTGTAAATTCTCTATATTTTCTTTTGTAATTTGGGCAAGTAGTTCGGTCAAAATAAGCTGATTACCAAGATGGGGTGTGATTTTGGAATGCATATTTTTGCGTGTTTGAGGGTATATTTGGGCACAGTTTCAAGACACGATGTTATAAAGGGGCATTTTAGATTGGTACTATGCTCTAGTATCTATGTGGACCAAAAAAGAAGCAGGTTAACGCCGATTTAGGAAATTTTCCAAAACACCAATTTTCGCCAATTTCTGGATCAAAAAAATTAAAAAATTCGTGTTAAATCACAGTTACAAGATATAATTTTTTAAACGGTCATTTAAGTGTAGTATTGTGATATAGATCACGTGGTAAAAAATAATTTTTGGGGTTTTTAGCCCCTTTAAGTAAATAGCGACAACTGTGCACAGTTATAAACACTGGTCACAGGTTCGCTACAGAATTTTTAAACAATATTATGTTTTCTTGTTTGTTTGTGTGCAAAAATGGTAGATCAATTAATTCCCATTTCATTTACACAAAATTATATAGTTTTACAATAATTATTATTGTTGTTAAGAATCCGGACCATATCAAATTATATCATATCTGCCACATAGGTTTTAGACCAGATTTTCCCGACTGCATTTTTGTCCCCAAATCTAAATACTAAATATTTTTTTAGTCATGTATTGTTTAAATACACTCGCAATTACCTTCAAATCATTATTTTATTTTAACTTTATCGCTTTATTTAATTATTATTCTGACCTGTACTATGCTTTTTGTTATAATTATACAGAATATAAATTGATATAATTATTACTACGTCGATGCAATATTCAATAATTGATTGGTGTAAATTATATGCTACGTATTTTTATTTAATATATATAACGCATATTATAGTTTTGCTGTCTAAAAAACAAAATAACAAAGGAAAACAATCGTACACATATTTAAGGGCGTTCTCCTAGGTTTAAACAGCTCTTGCCAGTAATGTTATAAACTATCCTCAGGTTAGCAAGTTTGCATAGACCAGTTTGCATAAACGTGCGTCAGCAAAGCGGAATACATGAATACAAATTAGTACTGACAAATTGAAATCAGATTGAAATTTGTGTCACCGGTCCAGACAATGTGCGCTGGCAATAAATAACTCATACGTTATAAACATTGAAGTGAGTGAACATGAGAAGCAAAACAATTTGCAATGTATTTTTTGCCGACTTATTGTTTTAACAGCTACATGTGTTTCGATTATTAAAAATAATTATTTCAAAATTATACAACCTTAAACCAAAATGGTGTCATTGAATCGCAACTCTAAATAAATACATTATATTAAAATTTTATCACATTTTGACACCTCAAATATTCAAACTATTCGAATAGCAAACAAGTAAACATTCTCTTCACACTGACAAGAAATAATTATTCAAATCGATATACTTTGGTGAGTTATATGAAATGCATCTATGCTCTAGGCAAACAGCAGAATAATATACACATTTCAACGCAATTAAACACCTATTTGGTTTACTAATAAATCAAAACTTCAATACGTGCTTAGTTTTTAGGTTTCCATCCTCTGACTGAATAAACAAATTTAATTTTTCGAACGGTTAACTTTGATTCTACTATCGGTTTTTATGCACATTGTAAATGTACTTTGGTCCGATTCCCCTTCGCTTGTGGTCATCACGCAAGAAAAAACTAACAAGATAAATCAGATATTGAAACCTTCCTCATAACCAACGTTGGAGCCTAGACAATATGGCAACATGCATGAAGTAGTTTATCACTTGAAAGATGGACAACATGGTGGGCCATTGTTTAATAATGTAAACCGATCAGAATACGGAATAAGAAGGATAAACAATTATTTATGAACATGGGAGTAAAACATTGAAGAGGCCCTGGTGGTGTAAAGTGCATCTATGTAGTTATAAATTATTCATGGACATGCCAGTCTAGTGGTGTGTTTCAAAATGACTTATTCAGGGTGAGTTGCAGAGCGGATGCTGTTTACTTTTGTAAATATACATTGTTCATAGCAATCGTAATAAATTCGAATATTAATTGTGATAGCTGCTCAGACTGTGCGCAATTCAAAAGTCACCGATAAATAAATAAATGCGTAAGTATTAGAAGTCTACATAATTTATTTTCAGTAGGGGATGTATAATATATCGATACATTGTTGCCACGTTTTACTTAATTTATAAACCTTTTCGTAGTTCACCGATCAGCAACACTATCACTTAACACAAGCTGGGGTTATTAAAATTTTTGTTCATATCTTACATGGTTGAATACGGAATATTGATTTTGCTAGTATCCTGGCAAGGTGAGATCCCAGCCTACAGACTGGTGTAGTTGTTTGTAATAATGAATCAACATTCGGTCAACTAGGTACCACTTTTGCATTCTGTATTATACCATACAATAAATAAATTGTTTAAACGGGATCAATAAAATGAAATGAAAATTGTTTAAACGGAAATGAAATTATTTTAAATATATAAATTAGTTTCGACGAACGATATTTTTCCCGTCAAACTTCAATGTATGAAACTGAGGTATCCTCTGTGTTCTATTTTGCTATGTATCCACGGATTAAAATATTAAACAAATAATACGAAAATGTTTGGCAGCAAAAATGCTTACTATAATTCATTTGATCGGCAATGTTACTCAAAATAACACAACACCATGTGTTGTGATGGCTTATATTTTTTCTTCTTTTCAGAAATCAACTATAAAAACATAAACAAACATATTCTTATAAAATTGAAATTATTCTAGTCACAGTTTTTCTATTATCAACTTTGTTTTAAATTTAATTATAATCCATATAAATCAGATGACGTTCCATTATATTATACTCAACCCTGTATTTTGTAGAAAGTTTTAGTTACTACTGTACATTTTAAATATTTAAAACCAGACTGATCACATACCTTCTATTCAATGAAAAGTTAAGACAGCTTCGAGAATGGAGTTGTAGTCCCAAAAGTTTAATATCTTTCTTCTTACTCCTTCCAACTCACCCACCCATATTCTTTTATCAGAAAAAGCGTAACAAAAGTGTGACAGTTCAAATAGCGGAGATAAATATTAAAGCGAGCAAGGTAAAACGTTCTTCATATTATTGTCTCATTCATTCTCTTCATTCTATAGTCCGCCATTAGAAAATTTGTGTAATAACTGAATATAGCAACGATATGTTGGTACGTTGTTTGTATTTTCTTAGGTAATTAATAATAACAGGTAGAGATACGTGAAAATAGCGTTTTGTGAATAGATGCTACAGAGCGCTATTTTTTCACTAAACACGGTTTTTCAGTCATATTTTATTTTATTTTACATAGTACCTATATTTTGTTTATATACATTTTTATTCAGTTGATATTAATTCAACCTTGATGACATAATTTCAAAATAAAAATATGAAAAAACTCCATACACAAGATTTTGAAAGTGACCAAAAAATAGCTGCTACAAAACGCTATAAAATGACACTTGAAAATGCTATTTACACATACCGACAATAAAATGTAATAAAAGTAATTGAAAAGATAAAAAGAAAAAGAAATAAGTTAATTTTTAGTATAATATAATATTTTTAATTTTTAAATGTTAATTAGTACTAAACAACAAGTGTAAAATGAGTATATTGGATGCAATATATTTCGGGTTCACAACAATAAGAAAAATAGGCGACTTACTGATTTGAATAAAATTGTGCAAGTCTCAAATAACGTTATAATCCAAATGAAATGTTCCTGACAAACAAAGGAATGAGTTTCCTTTACGGAAGTGATTATCTTGAATAAATATATTTTGCACAGGTGTTTTAAGGACCAATTTCCTTCAACTTTAAACTCAAGTCTAATTTGAACTTCTTCATTTGTTCTCATTCACAACCTAAATCTAATAACACGTAACAATGCAATGAATAAACCCTAGTTTAACTAGCAAACTGCAAAACGTTAATAAAACCAGGCCTAACTTTGAATAACGCCATTTAAATCAGTAAAATGCTGTATACGTATTAAAATAATCTAAACTGAATGTTATAGACCATAGTAAAATAATAAAAAGGCATACTGTAGTAGAAGTAGTAGTAGATTAATCTTTATGAGTAATTTCCGCTATGATTTATACACAACGCAATAGTTACGAAAACGAAGTTTTAAAAAAAATGAAAACGGCCTTGTTTTTTTACATTGTTTTCAATCTTGTTTAGAATCGAAGATTAAAAATATCGCAAATAATTATGCTTTAGTTATGACATATTTAAAATATAATTGAGGACTCAAAAGTTTATTTGACTGTCATTCTCAATTCGAAATAATTTAATATAAATAGATTTTTGTTTCTCCCAATGTTAACAATAATTGACATACAATCAGCTATGTCTTTGTCTGAATTTGAAAAAGAGTCAAATTTCACAACACAATCTCCATTTTGTGTTCGTGACTGTGTCAGTTACAAACTGTCAAGAATTCCGCCGAGCTAGGGGACAGTTTCCTTGAAGTAAGAGTCGCAATTTGCATTCAAGTCAAGTGCATTAAGGGTATTAATATTTACCTGCGTCGAGACATCAACTTGGTAGTGATTTGTCCCCGCAGAGGCGGGGTGGTGTGCGTGACTGACGCGCGCGCCGTCTAGCGAGCCTGGAACAAAACACATTATTAATGCGGTGTTCAGTTTCCACTGTTGGAACTTTCAGGGGAGTGTTTTCAAGTGACAATACTAGAGGAGAGGCGAAACAACAGTTTCTTGCCTCGTAGAGAAGTTTGATATCTCAGAATCGAACTTCAATGTTCATGGCGCAAATAATTGAATAGAAAAACGTCGATGTCTACTGTAATATGGACGGCTTTAGTATCCAGCAAACACATCATTAGAATACAAGTTGCCAGTTTACAAAAACTGACAATACAATTTGTGTCGTTTCCACATGGAAGTAATTTTACTAGATAAGGGTACATATGATAGGAAAAGTTGAAAACAGATCACAATTTTCGGAGATATGATAAGCCAGCAGTTATATTGTGTAAAAGACATAAAAATAGCCCAATGCAAGATGGTTTTCCTGGAACGATGTGCTATTGTAGGGAAAGTGTAAATGTACTCACTGCGGAAGGGATTAAAAATACAATCAAAATTCAATTTATTGTAACATTTTGAAAGATTTTAAAAATTTTACCACCAATACTTCAAAAAATTGTTAAAAGCAGTTAACACAAAGCGAAAAAAGAGAACTATATTTTTACAAAATTTAAAATTATTGAACTGTAAAATTATAATACAACAAATACAACATTCTTCTTTTGCAGAAGTGTTAACACGTAACTTAGTGACTTAAGAAGACTATGACTAATTGCGATGTTTGTTTAGTAAGAAAGGAATGTTCAAAGGCGGTGAGACTCAAACCCAGCCTTCGTCTATGACTGAGGAAAACCGTGGGTAATACTTCCGGTGGCAGGTATCGAACCAATGCCTTCCAAGATCAGAGTTTCGCTTTAAGCCGACGTGCTATCTACGAGTGTACAAAACATTCAATACTAGCAAAAGCAACAAGTGAAGAGTGAAAATGCGTTAATTTTTCTTATGACACCTCATTTGATATGAGATCTCGCTAAAGCAAGAGATCATTGATTTATCAGCATGTGCATAAGAACCCTTGATACGAAATATCGTTGAATTAAGCTTGATTCATTTTCACAGTTTCAAGAGCTAACATTAAAGTAGATTTATACTTAATTCGTTGCGACAAGTAGTCAACATCTAACACATTTATACTTGTCCTTATATTTATGATGAATTTTGATAAAATATGATAAAGAAAAATTTAATTATTTTCGACTAAGATTTACCCAATATAGAAATATGTTTTGCTAACAGATACGAAGAAACACACACTCAATTATATTAACACATGTTCGATTGATATTATTCGTACAGTGAACACATGACAGTATATGTGACACAAAATGAAATTTTTCAATTTAACCCGATCAAATAGTAATTACAAAAGGCATAATGAGATTACACGTGATGGAATGTAATTTCAGTGATTGATAAATTGATTCCTATACGATATTTAAGTAAGGCTTTATTTAATGAAGTGAACATACGTAAATAAAGATATATTAGAATGTATATGTACCAGAATTTATTTAAGGCGAAAAACAAAGAATGTTAAGGTAAAACATTTTGAACTGATGCTATTTTGGAGCATTTTGCTTTGTTTTGGCATACCGCCGCATAGTTGTGAGATCACTGCTGTGAGATGTAAGTTACTCTTAACGACGCTATCAATCATATTTCACGACGACAAACAAAAACAAACGTACAACTTTACAAATAAAACTAAACAAGTGCAATATTTTAAGAGGTTTGGAATAAGAGAAGAGAAGACCCGAACTTGGTATCAACGTAAAGTACAGTATCTCATTGCCTCAAGTGATACAAGGGTTTAGACTGTAACATAAGGACTCGCAGTAATAGTACCTGCTGTTCTGTACACGATTGACTTACGCTAATTAATTTTTTATTTTAAATTCCACTTTACAAATCACGAGTTTTTAAAAAATATTACAGGTGTATACATAGAAGATAAAACATTTTTTAAAAATCGTCTGAAGTTAATATTACTTTACGTATATAAAACAACTCACAAATTTAATTTTAAATGCAAAAATGAGTGCTTATTTGGAATTGAGCTACTCATTTGTAGGTACTAAAATAAAAAAAATCAATTTTAAAAATAATTTTGTACGAAACGTATTGATTATATTATTGCGCGTTAGGCTGTTATATTATATGTTATTGGCGTATTAAAACTTATTCAAAACCAACACATTATATGAAATGTATGAACATGTACAATATTATAAACATATTTTTTTGCTTCATGCACAACAGATTATTGAATAAACGTAGTCGGTAGTTTCCATTTACAAACTCTCTGGATCTGGCAACATCTTATGAATTCTAGTTGCACGTGTTATCGTCTTCCAGCTGTTGCCCAGTTTACCAGTTCAGAAGCGCATTAGCCTCGGGTCTACTCGGTGATTTAAATCACCCGCCGTTCCCTAGGCTAGAGTCTTAATCAGCCCCTCTCTCTCCAGCTAACACCACGTCCCAGCACCTAGCTTTCATCCTTGTGAGAGACTTTTGCTCAAAGGTAATGAACCGTCTTTGGGTTATTCACAAGCTCGATGTCTTAAGCATATGTCTCGGAAACACGGCCAGGCCTGAGGGATATGGTTGACGGGCTGGCTGAACGTGAACGTGCAGCTGATTCGAAGTCAGAAGATGCGATGGGTTTTCGGACGTGATCGCAGAACAGATTTATTGCTGAATTAGCAAAATGTGAGTTGGCAGAGAAACTTATCAATCAATGATTATCTCTGGGCATCTCTCAGGTTACATCTCTCTCTCTTTTTTCCTCCCCCACCCCCTTTCTCCCCCCCGCCCACTTCTTCCCCAGAGTCTATAACTTACCATCTAGCTCTTGCCAAAGATATAACCGTATTTTTCAATTTCTCTCAAAAACACTCTTTTTACCAGTTTGTTTTAACTTATTGGTATAATTGAATTTGTGCCCATAAACAAAAAATGCGTAGAAGAATTATAGGACTACAATTTAATCATAAAATTAGCTGCAAAAATTCTCTTTTGTTTTCATTGACTTAACAAGCTTTATTATCATTTGCACTAAAGCAACTTGAATTAAAATAGCTAATGACTTAGTTCTGAATGGACGCTGCACTAAAGTTGGATGAGCTCAGACAAACCAGTATTTCATGCAAAATGCAGTGCTTTATTCTGAAACGCTTTGAACCTCTACCGATTGTCCTGTGAGGTTGTGGTTTGCGTCACTATGCCAAGTTACATGTGACACGATCAGAATACACTTCAAAATATTGCTTAGTTTTTTCAGTAATCGACAATTAAGGACACAATGAGTTTTTCAATGTAGTTTTAACCAAAATATGAGTATAAAACATTATTATTTTAAATGATAAAATGCTCTTGATTGCGCCATTCTTAACAACATTCAAAAGTTTCAAGTTTAAGGGTGATTATAGGATAAAGAAACGTGGTCCAGGATGTACAAGAAATTCATAGGTTTGACTATGAAACGATTTTTTAATAGGCAAATTCGAGTTCGTCCATTTGTCTTAATTATGAAACAATACTCATATTGGAATAATATGTTTTGACTTCTATTCGTACTTATTATTTTATTATTTTCAGTGATTTGGCATAAAAACACAGCATAATCACACAATGTTCATATTTTAAAGATAATATTTACAAAAAATGTGTAGTTAAACGAATAACATCTTCCACACCTCACACTACGAGAACGAAATAAACAAATTTTAACGGGAACGCGAACAGACTCCTCACATTATATTGTTGCCTCCTCGACACCTGAAACATCGTCAGGACAAGGTGTCACCATGGCTCGATGATGATGTATTGATATAAGTGCTTTGGAACCGAAATCAATCAAACTCCATTCAGAGTTTTGGAGGTGAAATCTCAAAGTCTATTCAGGAAACTGTAATGAATTTTTATTGATAGAAAGAAAAAAATTGCCATGAAATTTAAATCGTGCATTGAAGAATGGCATTCGTGCCATGTTCATGAGCATATTAACGGGAGAGAAACAAAAACATATTTGATGGGTATACCAAGAAGGTTTGGATGGAATGGAATGGAAGCAACAGTAGCTTTTCCACTGTTTAGTATGCTTTGTTTGATTTATACATAATAATCTTTTGGACAAATAATATTAACTAATAATTCTGTTTAAAGAAAGAAAGAAACAATTTATAGTGAATATGTACGAATATGTATATTAATAATACAATTAAATTGTTAATTTTGAGTGGTACTGTTAACGTATATACATTTAGTCCATACGATATAAGATGTATCGTGTTTGGTGAAAATAAGAAGTATTAAACTACATGTCTCATGCTGTGCAGGACACGAACCTTCGTCTCTTGGAGTCATACTCTTTGCAATTGTGCTGTGCCACTATAAATTGTATGATTATCAATCATTAGAGAATCTACAACTATACGTCATCATGGTTTAGAAACTAAATCCAAAGTTAAAGTTGACTTATGCAAAACGTTCTCGTGACATTTACCCGAAGCTAACTCATACAAAATGTGTGTACTCATGATATGCTAACACTGACTACGTTTACCACACACCTCTGAAACGGTTTAGTTTAAACGGTTCTGGCTGAAACGGTTTGGAGATGTTGATTATGTACCTGTCGGTTTTTGGCCAAAAACTCTTTAGTTCCTATTAAGTTAACTCGAATCGGTTTATATACATGTCAAACCGTTTCAAGGGAAATGACAACGCCATGACAACGCGATATACCAATATCAGAATTTAAATATTGACTTTAAATTGATTTCCGATCTAACTTATTCACATACCCTCACACTATTACCTATACTTTTTTAAGTTTGTGAAGACGCAATCATATGATCTATAAGATAAACACGAAAAATACAAAGAAATGTCACTCTTAAACTAGAAGATTGTTTTCCAAAATGGCTGGCGTGGCGTGTTAAAAAACCTCGAACTGTTTCGGTCGAATCGGTTCAAAAATCTATTGAATACACTTATTGGTCAAACTGTTTCAGGATGAAACGTTTTCAATAAACCGGTTTGAAACTGTGTAATAAACTTAGTCATTGACGAGGCTAAGTAACATAACATGATATTGTTCTGAAATACCGACATCACCATGCCACGTTATTATATTGTTAGAAAAGAGTTTTAATCCGGAAAAGTTTAGTAAAAAAACACGTACAAGTAAAAAAGATGACCACAGTCACAAACATTAAAAAATAGCAAATTTTTTGGGCCACACTTCTTGTGTGTGGCTCGAAAATTTGAAGTATAGGAAGTAGAAACGGCCCGAAAATTTGTATTTATTTTTAGTGAGCTTGTAACCCTGGTAATCTGTTTTTTGAACTAATGACGTTATTACATTTAGCACAAGGCTACTGGATTCAATCTTTAACATCTCCAGAACAAGAGTGAGCGAAGTTATTTTATTACGCAATGAACAGAAATTAATGCAGATATGGATGCGTATCTAACTTTAATTTTCGAATAACGCCCGCTGTATAGGGTATACATAACCCGTGACCTCACAAAACTAGAGTAACACGCTCTACGCATGAGCCACCACTGTTGGTGTGCATGTCCTTGGATTGTTACTGCGAAATAGACGAACATTTCTACACTAATCAACTATTTATACATGTTGAGTTTTCTGTGTCATGTTGCGCTTATCGAGACGAGTAGAAATAAGAGATTATCAACTCCCCAGAAACTTTCGTGTAAGTAAACCAACATGGGTTTAAATAACGACGAAACAGTTTGCATACTTTAAAAATAAAACGACCTCCTAACAATTAAAATCGATAGTAGGTCATTAATGTGATTAGGGCTTTATCCCTATTTTCACAATATTCAACGCGTTTCTTGTAGCCTATACAAATAATTAAAAATAAAATAAAATAAATTCCCTAAAATGTATTACAATCAAGAAATTACAAAATCCAACTCGATCTGGGAGCGAACGCCCTGAATCACTAAGACCACCGAGGTATTATTGATCAGAATATTGATCTGATTAGGATAAACCAATTTTTAATTTTAATTTCTCAATGTTATTACATATTTTCTATCCCACTTCGACACTGTTTCCCCACTAATTAAACTAAACTAAAATAACAATAATGATGTGATTCTTTAAAAGCGTGTCGCTAAGTATATGTTTTCTAACACGCCAAGGAACATTCGCAAGAATCAAGAATAAATCTCCACGACACAATTAAAATGATATTCAGGGAGTAATAACAGTGAACATAAAGCGTCGGGGCATTAAAGAATCTTACAAAGCTTGTGCCGATCCCGAGGAAAATACGTTGTGGAATAATAGGGAAAGTACGTGATTCCCAAGAGAAATTATTTTGATGTTAGTACAGTACTGAATAAAAGTTACGCGTTTTGATGGTTAAACACAACATCTTTCATTTTCATTTAATATTCGGATGTAACCACTCTGAAGATAATAATATATACTGTAATCTGTAACATCTGCGAGACGAATGAATAAATTTGTATGTGAATTGTTTGGTAGCGTTGTGACACCTTAAGAATGTGATTGTTATTTTTTATATTAAACGTCTATTATATTCAGTTATACAAATTTATTTACAAAGGTGGACAATTCTTAATACTAGGACGCTTCGCTAACGCTTTTTACAGTCTCGTTGATGGATGAGCTTTTATGGTTGATTATCGTTGCCCTAAAAGTGCGATTTATATGAAAAATATTTCTTAGGTTGTCCCTTAAATCAAAGAATTGATAATTTCAGTGATTTTAAACGTTCCTATAAAGTTTAATCAAGATCGGAGTAGCCGTTTGCCTGGTCTTGGGCTACATATCACGAAAATTTCGCATTAATAACAGAAAAAAAGTAAAAGTACGATGTTCATAAGAAATATTTCTTCGGTTGTACCCAAAAACTTGGTAGATCTTTGTATAGAGATTTTGAAGGTACCCACCAATTTTCATCAAAATCGCATAATATGCCGCTTGTCCAGTAGAAAGCGAACAAACAGGAAAAAAAAACACCAGAGCTATTTTTCTTAGGGTAAAGTCTTTGCTTCGCTCATCCAAAAGCTTATTACCTCATATATCTTTAAATAGTAACTTTTAACTAAAACGTTATATAAATTATGAAATCATTCATTTTAAAACAGAATGGCTTCACAATGATGATGAGTACAGAAAATGTTTGGTAGGTAGGATGTGTATTCGATTTCGAATAAAATATATCACATTTGTCTTTAGATTAATTTTTGATCGTATTATTGCATTCTCTGAATGCAGTTTAATGCTGATACTCAGATACCTAGATCTTTTTACATACTATTCTTCAAAAAGATTTAAAAATTATTTATACATGTTCCATTATTAAAGATTCGATGACCCGGCACCTCCACCAAAACATTGAAGAATTATTTGAATTATGAATTCTTCTTCGACTAAAAGTTGGTTTTTATTTACTACAATACAGAAATTAAAAAAGTCCGCCCCAAACGGGAATCGAACCACGGATCTCCCACATTCCAGGTGGACGTCTTAACCACTAGACCATCAGGACGGGTACATTTTAATCTCTGAATTGTAGTTGCATTATACATCTGAATGGATGGAACAGTACTGCAACGAATATCTGCTGCCTTTGAACTGACCACCAAACATTAATTATAATGTCATTACCTTTACGCAGGTATGAGCGAGGGTTTATTTCTCGATTTGGTTAGTCGGGAAACACTCCCGTGGGTGTAATTGTTTTTATTTACTACAATACAGAAATTAAAAAAGTCCGCCCCAACCGGGAATCGAACCACGGATCTCCCACATTCCAGGTGGACGTCTTAACCACTAGACCATCAGGACGGGTACATTTTAATCTCTGAATTGTAGTTGCATTTACATCCATTCAGATGTATAATGCAACTACAATTCAGAGATTAAAATGTACCCGTCCTGATGGTCTAGTGGTTAAGACGTCCACCTGGAATGTGGGAGATCCGTGGTTCGATTCCCGGTTGGGGCGGACTTTTTTAATTTTTTAATTTCTGAATTGTAGTAAATAAAAACAATTACACCCACGGGAGTGTTTCCCGATTAACCAAATCGAGAAATAAACCCTCGCTCATACCTGCGTAAAGGTAATGACATTATTAATGTTTGGTGGTCAGTTCAAAGGCAGCAGATATTCGTTGCAGTACTGTTCCATCCATTCAGATGTATAATGCAACTACAATTCAGAGATTAAAATGTACCCGTCCTGATGGTCTAGTGGTTAAGACGTCCACCTGGAATGTGGGAGATCCGTGGTTCGATTCCCGGTTGGGGCGGACTTTTTTAATTTCTTATTGTAGTAAATAAAAACAATTACACCCACGGGAGTGTTTCCCGATTAACCAAATCGAGAAATATAAGTTGGTTGACCAGTTTTGTTTCCTCTTTAGTATTTAGTACCAGTAATTGTTTCACATATTGATCGAAAAATAATCTCATAATTTTTATAATAATAATAATTTTTGGTGGGATACCTGGCCAGGGTGCAATGCTTGCCCCTCTTCAGGTGTCTATAACTAGGATGTCTGAGGACTCAATCCCTTGCATTTGCATTAACGACTGAGGCAAACCCCGGAAAAACCTCCAGTCAGGATTGCCGGTACCGACGGGATATGAACCCTGGGACCTTCCTAATCAGAGTCGTGCGCTTAACGCTCGAGCCAACACTGTCAGCCATCTTTTTTATTTTTAATCTAGATGAAAACAAGAAGTTTCTAAATTAAGTAATGATACAAACAGTTTGTCCAGAGATCACTCTATTTTTGTACACAACACACATAATATTGTATTATTATTTCACTCGTGTTTAACAAATGATTTGATTTTATGATTTTTGTTGCTACGCGTCTCATATTAATGCACTATGGCTATTCGAGACGGTGAGTGATGATAGATGATGAAGGATGATTGCAAAATACCCATGCCTTATGCGGGATTTGAACCCAAGGCCTAGTTCAAACCAACGCCCTAATCGTATGTGCTACCGCGGACGGCTTTTTTAACAAATGAAATCTGACGTCAGTTTGAGAGGAAACATCCTGTACTAGAAATGCCAGAGTTTCTAGAAAAAGTTTGACAAAGACGAAAAGTTTTACGCTAACTTTGGTGATATTCAAATAAGAATGGAAGGGATTTATGTCACAATTTACTGCTCAAGTTAAACGAGTTTTATCATTTGTCCAATTATCATCCTTCTATCTATCTTTCCGATTCAAGTTCCAGAAATGTTGTTAACTCGATTTCTCGTTATCGCTCTTCTCGCCCTACATCAACCCTAGGCACACACCATAACAAGCATTATCCTACTAGAACGTCAAGTTATTAATTTAACATAATCCCGAAGATTAAAGTATCATGCCTCGAACGAGGAAGCTCAGGATGGGGTGGGTTCGAAATTTCCGGAGGAGATGTGAACTTTAATCTTAACATAAAAATAGAACAAACTTCAGTGAACTTTGGCAGAGAATTCAGAAAGGAATGTTGTTGTTTTTCTACCATGAGGAGTTGAGGAAATTGTGTATTAAGTTACAGGGTTTTGGTAATGGATTCCACATCGGTAACATATTATACTCTTGTGGTCTCGAATATGTTTACGTAAAGTAAAGAGTCAGGATATTTGATCGGTTTACATAGATACGGAATTGTAGTTTTAGCTCATATTTTTGGGATAAACTAAGAACACATTCTACCATTTTGAAATCTTTAATTAGCAACTGTAGTTGTATTTACTTTTAACTAGAGATAACAATGTGTTTATTTATTTATTTTTAATTTTTTCCATTGAATGTCTATCCTAGTTAGTAATAATATTCTGGTGGTGTGACGGATGCTGCAATCAAGGTGAGTTCGCATATGAGGGTAGCCGCATTATTCGTCAACACACATGAAAATATACTTGAAACAATATAATTTCCTCCTCTTTCACAGATTGTTTTTTTGTTTGATTATTTTCGTGTTTTTCTGTGCCTGTATAAATACTTCTAGTTGACGCAATATTAAAAAATTATAATGGCACATATACTTAATATTTCCCTGTCGGGTTATGTATGATGACTATAAGTTAGATGACATCATGTATATATCTGTTTCACATGCGTAAAAAATTAGGGTAACAAGAAGTTGAATAATTCATTTTAGCAATATTTCTTAGACTTGCGGGTCACAGTATGAGTTTATAATTACCCCATGTGTAATCGAAACAGACCATAATTAGGCGAAGTAATTGTATTTAAATACCCTCCGTGCACATCAACTGGGATCTTAAATAATAATGTGAACACGCAATGGCTTACACAACTCCAATAGTTCATCCCCAGAGATAATAACTTATAAGTGAAATTCTCGTCGTTTTTTCGCAGCCTTAAAAGCCTACATTTCCCTCGGAATTGGTAAAAACATTGCCAACGTTTCCTACCCCTTTTCATTTCCACCCCCTTCTGTCAGCCTTCAGCAAAGCTTCTCGTAAGAAGGTGAACCTAATCCTCGGATGCAAAGACATCAATCACCATCAACATAACTATCGTAGAAGATAATGTATCCTTGGCTAATAAACTGACATTATAACCAGCACAAATTGCGGCCATATTTGAATTTTGGGCGTGTTCTCTCTTTATCACTTCTTTTGATCATTTGCGTGTGCGAGTATAATTAAACAAATAATTTACTCTGGCACTGTTGAAAGGTATAACCGTCACGATTAATAAGCGTAAGCACAGCGACGCGTTAAGCTTTAGGGGAATTCCAGAAAACAAATAATAATTATTCGTGCGGGCGATATTTCACGTTAAACACGCTCTATGCGGAGTAGAAATGACAGTAATGCTTCAGTTGAATTGTCTCGAACGTAAAATAAGGTATGCGTAAAATTATATTGTAATCAACGTTGCTTTATGTAATCAGCATTGTAAGACAGGCAAAGTCTAAATATGCTGACAAAAGTGAGTGGATGAAGTTTTTTTAAGCTTTGTTTTACTCTCAAGAATACGGGTTAATGGGAATATTTGTAGACGCTAAAACGAAAGATTTAGTATCGTTAACCGTAAAATAAATTACTATGTAAAATACTGACTTGTAAACTGACCTGTATTTAAAAAAAAACTATGTTGTATTATTTGTTTTTGTATTAAAGAAACTTCAAAATTGTTGTGGTCCCAGTTCTTTACTATAATATTCCTCCATGTTGATTCACATTTAATATTTAGTTTTTGAAGGTGGGCCTAAAATGCATTTTATTTCGAGATATCAAGGTGCGCGGAAGCGCACCGGGCCAAGCCACGCGCGGCTCCGCTTCCACTAGCGCCTATTACCGCACGCCTACATTAGCACTTAACACGGTGTCGCCGACGCGAAACCATGTGAGATAAAAACCTGCAACTTGCTTCAAATCGATGGGATTTTACTATGAGATGAATTTCCATTTCAAGTTTCATCCCGATCTGATGATGCATCTAGAAGTTATTGAGACGTCAAGATCGTTCGAAATAACTTTCTTCTTGGGCTGGCTGGCTGGCTGACGAATTATGCATCAGTTTGTGGGCCCTGAATGGATAATGTTAGAGAAGCCAAAATTTGCACCGATGTCACTCATTTATTTTATTTTATTTATTTATTTTTAACGTCTATCCTATTCAGTTATAAAAACTGATTTACAAAGGAGGTCAACTATATAAATCTAATTACATAGATGTAGAAACAACAAGAAACTCAGTGGCCATGTGTTTGACAAACGGGTAATTGGATTAGATGACCGGAAGCTTAGATAATGCAAAAATAGCAAATTATTTAATTCGTGTTTTGCTAAGCAATGGATAATGTTAGAGAAGCCAAAATTTGCACCGATGTCAGTCATCTCAGTGGCCATGTGCTATACAAACGGTAATTGGATTAGATGACCGGAAGCTTAGATAATGAAAAAAAAACAGATTATTTTATTTATAACTGCGATGCTCAAACCTTTTAATAATCAATGAGTGAGATTTTATTTTGAATCATTGTAAATAAAGTAATTTTCTCTACTTGGATGCTAACATCCATACCGTGTTTGCTCTAAAAAGAATTATTGATATACCATACAAAAATGCAAAAAGTTGCAAAAAAGGGGCCAAGCCGAAAACGAGGAAGATACAAGTGGCTCAACTGCATAAAGTGGTGAGATATAGAAGTGTGGCCAAGCCCATTATTTTGTTTAAAATAATAAATATATTTATTATTTATTTCATAAATTAATAATATATTAATGTCCATATTTTTATCGATGGATTTGGAATTGGTTATGTTTTGGTTAGTCAGTAACGACAACCAAGTTAAAACTTCATCGACCAAGCTTTTAATTTTGAATGGCGTCTGTTAATTTTGATTTTTCCACATGTAAATGTTTCAATAAATTTATTGAATGTTTATGTTATTTTTGTTAATATATATTTCATAATTATAGTTATATAATAATATGGATATTGATAATTTATTAATTTATTATATAATTAATAAATATATTTATTATTTTAAACAAAATAATGGGCTTGGCCACACTTCTATATCTCACCACTTTATGCAGTTGAGCCACTTGTATCTTCCTCATTTTCGGCTTGGCCCCTTTTTGCAAGTTTTTGCATTTTTGTATGGTATTCCTTATACCTTATACCCGCTGTGAGCTCTAAGGAGGAAATCTATTTTAAAGCACTCGTTTGAAAGAGACGTGGAACGTGACCAGGCCATCTCAGTTTGGGAGGCTGATTATTGACTAAGTAGTGGTTAGGGTTTGATATAAAACACAATGGCACGATAAAACAAGAGTATCCATGGAACGATAAAAATAAAATGGTAGAGGTTTACGTATACATAAACACTTCGAAATACTTTTTGTCGATAAGCTTCTCCCATCTATATCGATTATATATTCGGCATGTACAAAAACGTTTCAAGTCAATCAATCCAAAAGTTCAAAAATCCATCTCAGCCGGGTATCAAACCCGGATATCCCAATTGATTATATCAGATTGTGGGTGCAGTAGAGATATAAATTGATTTGGAATGACAATCCAGAACCCCCCACCCCTACCCCGATTAATGAGATCATGACAAATAATTAGAATTGTATTGATTTTAAATGTAACTATATACCACAATTTCTCTTTGAACGAGAAGCAATTCCTCCACCTCTCCTAATCCCAACACTTAAAGAGTTTTTATGAGAAGAAAATGGGTGCAACAAAATGCTAAATTTGCTCAGAATTACAGAAATTAATATTTTAAAAAATGCTATTTTTTTGTATATTTGGTGGCGATAGTATATTTCACGAGGAGAGTAAATATTCCAACGAATTCGTATGATTCAAAAGACAATATTTTATTAAGCGAGCGAAGCGAGCGTTTCCATTTGACTCTGCCGGAAAAAGTAGTCACTGGTTTTGTTTTTTTTTTTTGTTTTTTTTTTTTTTTGTTTGTTTGTATGTCTCGCCATAACGTTCGAACGGAGGCTCGGATCGAGTTGAAATTTTGACCATCCGCAAGCTTCGTTCTCGATTGAATGCCATTAGTTTTGTGGCAAAATCGTTCAAAAAGTTAAAAAGTTACATTAAAGTTAATCGAAAGTTTTTTTCTAAAACTTAACGGGGACAAAATCTGAGATAGCCAAATCATTTAGAATGTCCGTCCGGTCACGAATATGTTAATTTTATTTTGATCCGATAAGTAGTGTAGATGGAAATTACATTATAACAAAAGTAACGTTGCCATGGCAACGAAAAGACGCGCGAAGTTTCTAATGCACTGCCACCTAGAAGTAATCAAAATACTTTCGAGGAAGCAGTCTATTATTTGTCAACAAATAGTTTTCCCAAGGAGTCAAGGTCCTCTAGATGGCGGTGGATTTTGTTCACAAAGTAAAGGTTTACACACGGGTTTACCCAAATACCTTGGCAATAATAAATAATATTGGAAACATGGCTTTGTGGACAGCGAACGTCGCAAATTTTAAATTTAAAAAAATGTGCAATGTGGGTCTAGCTAACGCTCAGTTGGACGCGTTGATAAGCGAGCACGTGCTATAGCTGCCCCCACATTGCACATTTTTTTAAATTTTGAAATTTGCGACGTTTGCTGTCCATGGGGCTATGTTTCCAATATTATTAAGCGAGCGAAGCGAGCGTTTCCATTTGACTTTGCCGGAAAAAATAGTCACTGTTTTTTTTTTTTGTTTGTTTGTTTGTTTGTTTGTTTGTTTGTTTGTTTTTTTGTTTTTTTTGTTTGTATGTCTCGCGATAACGTTCGAACGGAGGCTCGGATCGAGTTGAAATTTTCACCATCCGCAAGCTTTGTTCTCGATTGAATGCCATTAGTTTTGTGGCAAAATCGTTCAAAAAGTTAAAAAGTTACATTAAAGTTAATCGAAAGTTTTTTTTTTCAAACTTCACGGCGACAAAATCTGAGATGGCCAAATCATTTAGAATGTCCGTCCGGTCACGAATATGTTAATTTTATTTTGATCCGATAAGTAGTGTAGATGGAAATTACATTATAACAAAGTACGGTTACCATGGCAACGGAAAGTCGTGCAGCTTTTTTGGCTCATGATAGCGGTCGAACGGAGGCTCGGATCGAGTTGAAATTTTCACCATCCGCAAGCTTTGTTCTCGATTGAATGCCATTAGTATTGTGGCAAAATCGTTCAAAAAGTTAAAAAGTTACATTAAAGTTAATCGAAAGTTTTTTTTTCAAACTCAACGGCGACAAAATCTGAGATAGCCAAATCATTTAGAATGTCTGTCCGGTCACGAATATGTATGTATGTATGTATGTGTATATGTATCCGATAAGTAGTGTAGATGGAAATTACATTATAACAAAAGTAACGTTGCCATGGCAACGAAAAGACGCGCGAAGTTTCTAATGCACTGCCACCTAGAAGTAATCAAAATACTTTCGAGGAAGCAGTCTATTATTTGTCAACAAAGAGTTTAAATAGTTTTCCCAAGGAGTCAAGGTCCTCTAGATGGCGGTGGATTTTAAAGTAAAGATTTAAACACGGGTTTACCCAAATACCTTGGCAA
This sequence comes from Sweltsa coloradensis, assembly GCA_024449915.1. Classification (NCBI taxonomy): domain Eukaryota; kingdom Metazoa; phylum Arthropoda; class Insecta; order Plecoptera; family Chloroperlidae; genus Sweltsa; species Sweltsa coloradensis. Next base: position 1,515,633 of record JAMZAV010000159.1, on the reverse strand, counting down.
TAATAAATAATACTGGAAACGCGAACGTCGTAAATTTTTAAATTTATAAAATGTGCAATGTGGGTCTAGCTATAGCACGTGCTCGCTTATCAACGCGTTCAACTGAGCGTTTCCTAGTTTATTATTGCCAAGGTATGTGGGTGAACCCGTGGGTAAACCTTTACTTTGTGGATAAAATCCACCGCCATCTAGAGGACCTTGACATCATTTCCTTGGGAAAACTATTTGAACTCATTGGTTACAAATAATACACTGCTTCCTCGATAGTATTTTGATTACTTCTATGTGGCCGTGCAAAGTGCACCTCGTGCGACTTTGCGTTGCCATGGTAACGTAACTTTTGTTAAAATATAACTCCCATCCACACTACTTATCGGATCAAAACGAAATTAACATATTCGTGGCCGGACGGACATTCTAAATCATTTGGCCACCTCAGATTTTGTCGCCGTTTAGTTTAAAAAAAACCTCGATTTTGCCACAAAACTAATGGCATTCAATCCACATCAAAGCATGCGGATGGTCCAAATTTCAACTCGATCCGAACCTCCGTTCGAACGTTATCATGATCCAAAAAAGCTCTAGCTTCGTGCGACTTCTCGTTGCCATGGTAACGTTACTTGTGTTAAAATGTAATTTCCATCTACACTACTTTTCGGATCAAAAAAAATTAACATATTCGTGACCGGACGGACATTCTAAATGATTTGGCCACCTCAGATTTTGTCACCGTTTAGTTTAAAAGAAAACTTTCGATTAACTTTAATGTAACTTTGTAACTTTTTGAACAATTTTTTATTATTATTATTATTATTATTATTATTTATTATTTATTTGCAACAGGCAATGTAGCCCACTAGTGCAAATTTAATAGAGAAGGAAGGAGGGGAAACCCGGTACCGGCACATAGCCTACTCCTACCGAAAAGTACCAAGGGGACCAACAGCTTTACGTCCCATCCGAAAGGACGGTGTAACTTTTGACAGTCATATAGGTTCCTCCACTAACCCGGACTGCCGAGCAGACGGCGCCAAGGAGAACGAAGCTGTCACACAAGCTTACGAACCCTAGTCTGCTCTAGCCAGCGATATACGTGTGTTTCAGGGCAGAGCGGCGACCCACTCGACCCCTGACCACGCCCGATGTCGCTTAACTTCAGTGTTCGAGTGGGAACTGGTTAAACGACCGCGGCTAAATCACTGGCTAAAGGGTGCGTCAACTTTAAGGCCATAAAGTGCCACTCTAGTCTATGACAGGTTAGGGAGGCCTTAAGTAGGGTAGGGGGAAGAAAGGGAATGTTACCGGGTACTCGACACATGGCTCACTCTCTCGTTTAACAACGACTTTGGCGTTTTCCTAGTTGGTATTACCATAGCAATTAGTACTACTAGGCCTATATAAAAATTATCTTAATTTAACAAAAATGATTTTGCAATGGAACTTGAAAAAGTAAAGAGATCCCACGCAAACTAAAAGCTTCCAAAAAAGCTCATCCATCAACTCAACTTTTTTTATTGACTAAAAGTGATGACCGAATTTTGTGGAGCCGTGACAAGCAGTCCAATAATTTGTACCTTTACATACATCCAGACGGCTGTGCTCTTGGCACAGGTGACCACCAAGAGGACACGTGTGGATGTCTTTGTTGTACAGTATGTTGAAATCTGGGTTGATGTGTGGTTACTTAATTTTGAGGCAAAATTAATATTTTTTTCCATTTGTTTCCTATTTTATTATTATTATTTTGAATATTTAATACCAAAGCTTTGCGCCCCACACTTTGAGAACCACTAGCCTAGGGTATAGCTTTAAACAAGAGTAGGAATGCTAAAAAAAGACCAATAATGTTTATATCGTACAACGATCTTCTGCGATGCAATATATAGATTACACAAACAGTGCACGTTTAATTCATACTACCAAGATTCATACAGAAAACATATACGTGCGTCACTCGTACTTTTAAAAATATTACTGTTAAAATACTAAATCGAGTAGCTTCACAGTTCATAATCCTGTCAGATCAGTCTCTTACATCAAGTTCATAGCTGGCAATTCTGATTGCCGTGATTGGTCATCCATCAACAAAATTTCTTAAAATGTTACATGATTTTATAGGAGAAAATTTAGCCAGTCCTTCCCTTCGAACGTACACGTCTTTTGTCCTCAAGAAGCGCAAACACTATTCACAACTCCGTAGGTCTTCTACAGAATACCAGCGACAATGGAAACATTCTAGTGCAACTCATATAGAGGCACCTCCTTACAGCCTTCAAGCTATTGTGATTAAGAGAAGACAATGTGTAATTATTGTACAACTGAGGAACTCTATTAGCCCTACATAGATCTTTTCAACTTCAGTGAAGACATAAATTTGATTCAAGAAAAATAAAATAGCAACAATATAACTTAGAATATCTTTTGACCAATAAATCTTTTACTTCAATTTGTTCATACAGCACTTGAAAGACTATAATCAATTATTACAACTAGGTACGGTATGTGTTGCTACAAAGTACAAACTGTGGCATGATGCACATTCTGGCAAGCAAATTAGCTCATTGCACAAAGTAGCCTACATAGTAAGTTTAATACATAGTCCACATGACTAAACTGTAAAATGCAATCTATCCCTACTCATAAATTATGTACAATAAATGATTATTGTACAATTCAGTAAAACAATAATATATATTATATGTAGTGTATATATGTACTCTATAGATATAGAGTAGGTTACACATTTCTTTTTGAACATCAATACAACAGTTTTAATTCTTACAATAATACATTCATAATAATATACCATAGTATATATATTATATATATATACTATATTAATTCTTAAAGATTTGTGTTTACATTTTCTTGGTTAACGTGCCTAAAATTTAACAGGCTTACACGACCTTTCCCGTTTTTTCTCAAGTGTGCTCAATCTATGGAGAAAATGTTAAAAGAAAATGTTGTCATTTTATTAATTGCCAATCCCCATTGCATACAGGCCTTCTAGTTGAAGTTCCATTTATCGTAACTTTATTTAAGCTTGTTTCTCTGTCCTTTCATATTAGGTACTATACAATTGATCTCAAATTTATATGTACAATAAAATTTCATGCCACAAGTAACTGTGTGACCATATAATTAATTATTATTATTATAAAACTGTCTTTTTTAGTAGAGTATACAATTAATTTAAATTATTTACATAAAGTTGTTGAAATTGGATACCAATTTATTCCAGTTATGCCAAACTTATTTTGTCATGATTATTTTAAAACATCAAGTTTACTGTTTAACAAATAGTATGTAGATTTTTTTTTAAAGCTCACAAGACACATGACCTATCAGAGTACATACCTATAGAGCCTACTAAGATAAGCTCCCAGTTTGTGCCCACATGACCAGTTTTTGCAAAGAATACCTACATATTCACAGAGCCATTTAATATTAATAATAAAATGTATGATATCTTTATCTACAAAATGTTCATCTATTTAATCGTCTCATATTCTTAGGCTAATTTTATAAGAATATATTACCCAAGAAAGCCTAGGCCACACACTCACTACTAATTAATTATTTTGCCTCAATTAAAATGCAAAATTTGTTTGCAATTTCATGTACCGGTAAGTCATGTTCATTCTTGCAATTGTGGCAATGAAATTCTTCAGATATGCCAACAAGGACAAATATAAAATACACAATTATCTGTCACTGTGTCACCAAATCCTACTTCATTTAATGAATTATCTGCACAACTTTGGGAACCTTTGTTGCAATCCAGTTGTCACCGTCTCCCAAATGCCCTTTCAGATTAGAAGGATCTTCAGGTAGGAATGGCAATGACTGTGTTGTACCACTTGCTTCATCTCCTATAGTTTCAGTTTTAGTTGCAGGAGGGTTTGACTGTATATCTAGGTGGTTTAAAATATTGGAACCCATAACATTGATTTGAGGGCATGACACTTGATTAGCAGAAGAAAGGCTTACATGAGAAATATTCTCATCTTCATCTGGAATAATAGAAACTCTGGTATCTTGCTGGGAACTGTTAGTGGCAGTATTTCCATCTAACATGTTGTCATCGTAACTGCTGTGAGCCTGCGATAAATTGTTGGTAGGGTCAATGTCATCAACAACTTGAAGAGTGTTTTTGAATGAGTGTTGTGTGGCCTCAGATTCCGTTTGAGTGTCCAAGAATTTAGGGAGTTGAGAATTACATTCTTGTGAAAGCTGGGTTTGCAATGCTGGGATTGGGATGTCTTCGGTATCGACTTCTTTTGGCTGGCAACTTTCGGGGGCATCCGAGGACAATACCGATGGTAAAGAATTCGGAACCTTGTACATGTCCTTGGGCAAGTCACTTGCTTTTGAAACAGACAAAAGAGAACCAGACGTTTCAATTGTTCCCTCTGAAATACGATTTGCAGGCGGTGTTGGACCCGATATTTCTTGAACTGACAACACTGTGGATGTTGGACAGTGAGATTCTTCTGAAGATGATGCATTGAAAAACAAGTCGGGTTGTTGTGCATTATCCACGGTTTGAGCAGCCAATTGAGATTGATCATTAGTATATTGTGAAAGTTCAGAGTGCTCTTGAATAGTGTCATAGGTTATCTCACTATGAGGCAAGTCGGATGAAGTCGTGGCACGGATATCCGTCATCTCTTCGGATAGTAGAGGCATGGACGGCTGAAACATGGTCTCCGAAGTAGACACATTCTCACTCAGCACGGTGTACGAAGACATTGGACCGGAAAGAGACTGGGTCACAGTCAGCGGTAGTTCCATCGGGAATGAGATCGGCACTTGTGCTCGAGTGGGAACAATCGACGATGGAACCTCTAAAGGAGTCATTATTGGTTGATTCAATGTCAATGACGTCTCGGAAACGTCTGCTGCTCGATTCATCGAGGGTAGAAGCAGCGACGGAGGCGGCGGCGACGTTAACATAACGGAGGACTCGACCACACAGGGTGTCATGACCGATGTACGGTTGCTACTGACTAACGTCAGAGTATCAGACTGGAACACGTCTGTGTTAGCTAGAGCTGCTGCCAGGATGTCTTGACTCGAAGACGGCGCTCTAGTGTTATATATCGAAGAAACATTGGTCATAGTGTTTGTTTGGCCCATGTCCAAGGCAAGAGAAGAAGAGTTCCCTATCGTTAAGATAATGTTATCCAAATCTCCGCCCGATTCAAGGCCGTCAATGTAGATTGTCTGACCAGACTGATCGCTGCCATCGTAAGAGATCAAGGATTGACTATTGTACGGCTGCAAGTTACCGGCCTCATCAATAGTGAGAAGCATGTAAGTGGGGGGAGCAGCATCACCAAGCGTAGTGGCCGAGGTTGGAACGAGCTGCTCAGAACCACCCGACTGGAAACTTGGCAAGGACATGCTCGGAGCTTGAGCCAGAGTAATCACTTCGTGTGAAGAAGTGGTTTGCGAGCTGCATTGGAGCCAGGGGAGGGAGTGCTTGAGTTGTTAGTAGTTCAACTGTGTTTGTGCGAGGCAAACTCGGAGAAGAAATGAAGGTAGTGTTTTGGACTGGTTGCCGCGTGGCGGTGAGTTTTGATTTAGATCCTAATAAAAGTGGCCTTGTTTGAGCTGGTTTTTTAACAGATTGCATTGTTTGTCTTGATAGTTGCTTCAGAGCCTGTGGCGGAGTTGTTTTGTTAAAAACTTGAGAAGGAGGAGTGACTTTGGCGACTTGGATTCCTGGTTGAATTCCACTTCTCACATTTGCCGGCATTGCTGGTCGAGGCTTTTGCATTAGCATCCTCGGCTGGAACATTTGTCTCGTTGTTGGTTGTTGTACTTTTGGAATCGAAGGTAGGATGGGAGGTTTCCCTGCAGCCTGTTGTAGCATCGTTGCACTCGTCAGCAGTTTTGGCCTTTGTTGTTTTGTTTGCACAGATACTCTAGGAGATGATTGAGGTGCCGACGTGGTGGCTTTGGAAACAATAGAACTCAACACTGAGCTACCCTGAGTAGCTTGAATAAGAATTGTATTTGCTTGTGTTTTACCAGTAGTTACCATTCTTACCACCGACTGTGGCTGAGTTTGTGGCATCTTTATTGTTTCCATAGTCGGTAAAATGATCTTGGTTTGCAGACTGTGCATTTGAATTTTTGGAACAAGTGCCTGCTTACCTGATGCTGTTATGGTTCTCATTTGCTGTCCTGTAACAGGGGTTAGTTTTGTACCCATTGGCATAACATTCCTGGGGTTAACTGGTGTCAACAGCTGGCCTGTACTGGTGAGGAGGCGCTGTGGGGGAGGCAGCTTGCCTACAGCAACTAGAGCTTTCTGTTGGGCAGGAGTCAAAGCTGTTAACACTTGTTGTTGGCCCCCACTCTGGCCCTTTGTAATGTAAACTAATTTCCCACTGCCAGCAGGCTGGAGACTTATCTGCTGCTGAGAAGTGCCAGCTACTGGCTTTATGCTTGCAACTTGCTGAGGTACCGGTATATAAGCCTTGGGTGTTTGCCTAGGCTGTGTAATAGCTGGGGGTTGAACAATAACGTATTTCCCACTAGCTATACCTTGTTGTAGTAGCCTCGCTCCTCGAGCAGGAGTCAACTTTTCTGCACTCTGTAGCCTAGAAACGCTTGAACCTGTTTTGTTTGAGACTTTGGTTAAACTTCCACCCAACTGCGAAACTGAAACCACTGTCTTTACGCCCGGTTTGCTTCTGCCTGTGGTCGAACCACGAACCGCTTTCACTACCGATTGTACAGAAGGTGGCATTGCCAATCTGCCATCGCTCATGACAACAGTATGTGTATTTATTGAATTTGGATTAGGAATCAAATCGATTTTAGGCATCTGAATGTTAATTAGAGGCACTTCGCTCGTTGATGGCCCATCAGTAATAATTGCATCAGCCATGACTACTGGCATTGAGTTGATGTCTAAAATGTCATCATCTCCAATTGGCAAATTTAGAAGGGCTGCTTCATTGTTCTGTTTTGCACTGTAGTCATGATCTCCACCCTGAAACTCTACATTGACTGTCTCGAGCAACTCCACGGACTTACTTTCATTACTGGCCACTTGGCTACTATTAAGTACTACATCGGGGAGAAGAGAGCTCTTGGAGGACTCCGAACTAGTTAGGGGAATCTCTGGCAGTTTAGGAACTGCCGTTTTCTTCTAGCAGATTGTTGATTGCTTTGTCAAAATCCTCCAAACCTTTACCTTCTATCACAATTTCTAGTTGTGAATCTATTGAAGATGAGGTTTCCAACACTTGTATGCTAGTTAGTTTATCATTTTTATCATCAATCACTCTGGGAACCTTTCTGTTCTCCACAAACTTTTTAGCCCTTTCTTCCAGCTCGCTATCAAGTATAGCATCTTTGGAATCGTCGAAGTCGAAACAAGAGGCAGCTTTGGTCTCATCATTTTTTGGAGTAGCAGAAACATCAGTGGAATGTGATGTTGCTCCATTATCTCCCTTTACCAGTTTCTGTTTTAGTAGTTCAATTTCCTTCTCTTCCTGCTCTGCATCCTCATCATCCCAGTCGGCCAACAATTTGTCACGAATTTCTTCATCATTCTTAACCTTCTTGGCGGCTTTGTCCTCGCCTCGTGTACTCTTTCGCTTTCCAGACACTGGCGACTTAACTACATCACCACAAAACTAATGGAATTCAATCGAGAACGAAGCTGGCATATGGTCCAAATTTCAACTCGATCCGACCCTCCGTTCGAACGTTATGGCGAGACATAAAAAAAAAACAAAACAAAACAAAAAACAAAAAAACAAAAACAAAACGAGTGACAATTTTTTCTGGCAGAGTCGAATGGAAACGCTCGCTTCGCTCGCTTAATAAACTTCAGATAATAATCTGTCTTTAGCTGAGCATTTTCAAAGATAACCCCAATAAACGTACATGAAATGTATGTTTCAAGACAATATAATTTTAAATTAATGGAACTTTGAATTTTTAAGTTAAGAATGAGGTAATATTATTACAATTATTATCGAGATAAAGTTTAACATTAACAAAATTTAAAAATAAATTTGAATTAAAACAACAAATCATTCGGCTTGGTGTCTTTGGCTTTTCCTTTAGTCTATATTTATTTTCGTTGTGCAGACCTTTATTCATTTCGCAGCCATAGGGCGTGGCCAGCCATTGTTTGCATTCTAGTTTGACTTAAAATCACGAGCGTATTAATTCAAAGAGCAGAGCATATTACAAAAAACTTTTAAAGTCCTATCGCGAGATAAACGTTGAAGCTAGCCAAGTTCATCTCAGTGGAGGGAACTCTGATGTTTTATGCAGTAAATTCACGTTTATCGCTTAAGGGGTTTGACAAAATAAAAAGTTGAGTTTCTCTTCTTTGATATTTCCCACATGAGAACAATAAGGTCTTGTTGAATACTATTTAATAAAAGGAAAAGGCATTTGCAATTTATAATTACAACCAATGGAATAAAAGAAAGTCGTTATGGGGAAAGGACAAAAAATTAATAAACCTTATTTAAACTCGCTTTGAGATTTTTTGCAATTATTTCATTCTGTGCAGAAAATGGTGCGATAATAATAGAGAAAATTATATTCTACTATTGCTATTAGTATTGTTATTGATATATATGAGATAAGAACATAGCCTGGACAGCTTAGGTCCCGGGTTCGATCCCCGGTGTAGTCACTTTTTAATTTCTGTCTAAAGTACTAATATATATGCAAAGAGAGAGAGAGAGAGAGAGAGAGAGAGAGAGAGAGAGAGAGAGAGGGTGTGAAACGAAATGGTTGATGTCACCAAGTACTTTTATAATTGTTTAATTTATATATTATGTGAAATCTTGACGCCAAATCAAAAATATCATACGGAATTCACAACAGACCGATTTCTTTAAACTCCACAAATGGCAGAACAGTAACTGTTGTGAATAATTAAAGAAAGGCTATGCATGTTTTTGTTTTGCATGGACTATACGGAAAAAAGCTATTTTTTAAATTTCTGAATAAAATCCGAACAGTGACTTTTTGCATGTTGTCATATAGCACTCCTTTGTATACAGTCTATCTATTAGAGAAAATGTATATCTGAGGTAAAGACTAAAGATTGATGCAAATTCTTTTGTCAGACAGTACACATACGAGCGTTTTACGAGTTGTGTATCAAAGAACGAATATATAAGGCTAAGCAAATGATAACATAATATTTGACTTTAATTTGAAAAAGTGCAATATCAGACATTGTCATTTAATTAATTTTTAAATCTATTGCTTTCTATACACCACAAGAATTTTGTTTGGTGTTTATTAAGCTGAAAGTTTCTTGCTATCCCGCACTTTGTATGTTACAGTTTTTGACTTTTATTTTATTTGTAGTAATTGTTCTTTTCTGCAGTCTAAAAATTATTGTCATTTAGTCCTAAGGGATAACATTAAAATAATTCCAGTGTCGAGGAAATTCTATAATTATTAATAATCAATATGGTTTCAAATTCCTGTATGCCATAATTGAGGCACTTAGTCATTTTCTAGAGAACGTTCTGGTGCTTCTCCTTCTTTTGTTCTGAGATTTAAATAAAACCACTGCCGCGAAGTTAAATGCCCTGTTATCAAATCTTGGAATACTCATAACGAACATTCTTCTTTATTTGTGACAGACGTTAATTGGATTTTGAATAAGTTACGAATATAAGACTTCTGCAAAGTGAATTATAGCTCGGAGCATTTCTACAATTATCAGAGGTGAAGTTCGTAGCAATCACTAAGACACCCATTCAAATTAATACTTCGGAAATAAAATCGATGCATGAAACGATCCCATTCGTTGTTGTTGGTTAAACTGTAAATACAAAATAATATATTCTTTCTCAATTTAATTAATCGGAGAGCACTACCATAGGTATAATTGATTATATGTTTATCAATCCAGATTTAAAAATACTATCTCAGTGGAGTATCGAGCGCTGGTCTCTCGATTGCCGTTCGGGTGCTTTACACTTAAGCTATCGATACGGTTAACATAAAAATGTCTGGATTGTTTGTGCATTTGAGATCTCAATGATTTTTTAAATTTATGGATTGAATTCCATGTAATGTATTCTTTGTTCGTGATTAGATTTTTCTATTTTGTAACCATGCGTCCTAAAAATGTATCCACAAAACGGCTTAAAAAGTATTTCCCCAACCGTTCCAAAACATTTAAAATTATTTTACGTAAACGTTAATAGATAATTGCAATACACTAAGTCCAGACACTCCGCAATAAACTTATTTCATGGGATTCCACACTGAAAACCTAAAAAATTATGCCGTGATAAACTTGAATTCAGACAATGAAAACAAAATACTCTGCGCATCTATCTAGTCCATATTAGAACGACGCATTTCTTTATAACTGTCAATTGTATGCACAGAGTTATGTTCAGCTGTTTTAAGATCATACAAAGGTTTGTGTCTTTCACATAAAAACAAAGAAGTGATCATCAAAGCTATATAAATAAGGGTTAAGAGGATTGAAACTACTATTACCCATAATGTTCAGACGTTAACTCATAACTTCCATAAGCTGAAGATAAGTTGTGATCGCTGAAATGTGTTGGTGTTGTATACCATATCTTTTCAGGGGATGGATTATCAACGGTGCAATAATATCATGGCCCAGTACCAACATATCAAAGATGAATATTTTTCATTTCGTTTGGTGGAGGCGCCGGGTCCAACGTGGGAGATTTTCATTTTAGAAAACATTCATGTATAAAGAACTGTTATATCCGCAACAATAAAAAAAATCAATAACACATTCAATTATACCCAATACACGCAATAACACTTGTCTTTAAGCCCGTTTCAATAATCAGTTCCCTCGCGTCTGAGGAAGGAAGCAGAGCTTCCTTTACGCACTTTTTGGTAAGTGTTTTATTTCTGACCGTGGTGATTGTTCCTGTGTTTGTGTTTATTTATATCCTCCCGGTCTAAGAGTCTTGGTTTTTAATTAGTAATTTAGGTACTCTGCTGGTTGATTAGACGAGTGAGCGCAGCAAACGTAGTCTACAATGCAGGTCGAAAAAATCGGCACTCACTGTGAAAGCTGTGACTCTGTCAGATACTTAACGGCCGAACGGCTGAGCAGATTGAGTTGAAATTTTAAACCAGTTAACTAAGAACTGCTTACAAACTGATCAAAATCCGTTGCGATTTCAAACTACAATAAATAAAAATCTTATGAATTTAAATCTAGATTGCAAATGTTTACATTTGCTATACGTATAGAAGGCCACTGCCATGGTTATATAAATTAAAAACAATGATTTCGGTGAAGGGTAAAAATCACCAAGTCGGTGGCTATCACCAGTTGTTTTGATTTTGTTTTCTTAAATGTCAATGTCAGGTGCTAGGCGTACGCTTCGGTAGGCCTGTTAGGACATTTGGCCAAGAGATGGCTCGCGCCTAAACGAACTCCATTTCCCAAACGTCAGCTGGTAAGTAGAGTATTACTCCTCGAAACTAGAGGCGAGCTCTGGTAGTCGTCGTCCGGGACCTCTCCTCCTTCACTGACGACCTCCCCAACGACGACGACCATAACAACACTAACGATGACAAAGACGATGACGACCACGACGTGAGAACCCCTCTTTTCCTTTCACCTACCCGTAGCTGATTCTGATTTGCATGGGGTTTTCCTTCCTATATCCCCTAGGCTAGAGTGGCGTATTACGACCTGGCGGTTGACGCGCCCTTAATCCAAATCAACTTAAGCTCAACTATGTCAAAGCCTCCTTTCAGTACGAAGACGGCGACAACGACTACACGATTGGTTGACGCACTCTGAAACCATACTAGAAAAACGCCAAAGTCGTTGTTAGACGAGTGAGCAAGCCATGTGTTGAGTACTCGGTAACATTAGGAAAACGCCAAAGTCGTTATTAGACGAGTGAGCAAGCCATGTGTTGAGTACTCGGTAATATTAATATAGCCTATTATGAGTATAAATGAGAGGGGTTTGAGATTAGTTGTTATATGGGTGCGTCAACACTGTAAGGCCTAATGCACCACTCTAGCCTAATAGACTGTGGAGGAAATGCCCATGCTAGCTAGATTCAGTTTAAGGTTTTGGGGAGGAAAGGGGATGTTTCGGGTACTCAAACATGGCTCACTCACTCGTCTAACAACGACTTTGGCGTTTCCGTAGTACTCGTAATCACGAAGGAAAAATGTATTATTTTCTCAATGTCACCTTACTGTAAAACGAATGTAAAAGTTGATAATATGATCTTAATTATTCGATTCCAACCGGAGTAATACTTTGTCAATTCTTTGTATAGTAAGAGGCTCCAAATCACATTGACAAATTTAGTTCCAAATCAAAATGTGCGTTCCCGCTGAACTGTTGAACAAACGTTAATTTTCTGCTAATCGGTTGCGACTGATTTTAACAGTTCACTGACCCTACAAAGAACCTGAGCATGACTCTATAAGTATAACCTATACAGTATACACTCTTTGAGCAATGGAGATACTTTACTCCTTGTTTTTTGTTGTCGTTAACGATAGTACCTCTAAAATAGTTATAAAGTAAAAGTAAAGTATTATAACTTTAAACTTTAAAGGTTCATACGTTACAAAGTAATAATACATATTTGAGGAAGTTGCATTGGTTGGGTCAAACATAGAGATATAATTAAGGAAGAGCTCATTTGCTCTTAAGTGTCCCAATTTTTCTTTCACGACGGTTTGTAAAATTAATGTATGCAATATGCATGCTTATTTACTCAAACCCACCTTGTAATGGCAGTTGGGATTTCCCTTTTTCGGAGTGCGCGATGTCAAGTAGGTAGGTTGCTTTGAGACTTCTGTTTGACATCACGCTTGATATCCTCGGCTAGTCGTGGGAGATTAGCAGCCCATCTACCTTCTAATTGACATGCTTAGTGCGACCTGTATTAGCTCGGACCTGCCTTGGAGCTAGTCCGTCGCTTGCCTTATACACACAGCTAATCTCTATTCACCAGCATGCAGCTACTGGCCTCATCACCACGCCCTTTCCCTCCAACTCACAGCAATCATGAAGAGCTCTATTCACCAGAACACAGAGCCAAGCACTATTGTCAGGTGTCACTTATTTTCCACACATCTTCGCTTCTGAATTTAACAATCTGTAGAAACCTTTTTACTAGAATACAGATGGAAACAGGAAAGTACTTTTTCAGCGTTTTCAGCACCCAAACAGCAAGACTACCTAGAAATTCACTCAATTCTTAACACTACAGCACTGCTCAAAACTAAGAAAGTACTGCGGCCAAACTGACAAGTATGCTCCATTTGCATTTCTGATCCTGGTATACGTTGAAGATGGGTTTGAAATATAGGCGAAGTTGATGTATATTTAATTTTTTAACGTGCAATGTATTTATGAATTAAACTTTATAAACTAGATATACAAGTTGAATTGAGTATAGTCAACCAACGTCATCTGTGATAGTAACAAGCCACCCAATATGTGCTCGTGTCTATTTAGATACATTTATTCTTTGCAACTACACCTTTTTTGGGGTATTGATTATCTGTGTAGAAAAAAACTCGCATGCATCCATGTTTATGTTCACACATATTCAATGCAAGTTCAAATTGACATTTTGTGTATATGGTTACATTTTACTACTGACTAGTTTATAGGTCTTCGTAGGAAATACGTTTGCCTAATTTTTACTATAGACATCTACGGGTAAAACATTGTGCACTCTAATAATTATTATTAATTTTGTAAAGTTTGGGTTGTAAATGAATATAATGATAATAAATACAAATATAAATTTATATTGTAATTATTTAACGCCTTATTTTCTAAAAACAACCGTATAGTTTATCAATAGTGTCATTATTTTATATTTATTTCCAAAACCAAATCATCCGGCTTTAAAAAGTGTTAATGCAAATGTTAAAAAAGGTTAAAAAATTTTTTTAGTTAGTACGTTTAATATTATGTTACATATTTGGGTTTAGACTGAACCAGCCAACCCATTTCTTAAATGGTTTTATAAACAAGCAATATTCCTACCTTACAAGTATCATGATTCTTACAGGCGTCATAAAGTCAGGGAGCTTTACTTACGAAAATAGGAAACAACGCTGTAGGGGGTGGTGTCGTGAGTGGGCGTAAATAGAAATGCGTATCCGTGATCATGGCTGTAAGAAGTTAGTTCTAGCGCCAGTGGCTACGTCTACTCGTAATGCAGTTCCCTGCGTCAGGGGCCAAGCATTCGAGGCACGTTCTTGCCACGTTAAGTCTTCAATATGTGTGGTGGCAAGAAAGGGAACTTTACCTGGTTAGCTTGCTAGACAATGCTAATACAGACTCGACATGTAACATTTAAATGAAGTTGCTAACGTATTACGAAACACAAATTCTCAAACACTATTATATATAGGAAATATTATAAAAGGTTCACTTCAATTAAATGCGGAAATTATTCGTATTACAGCTTAAGAACTCCTGTCATGATTTTTTTTAAATAACTTATTATTGTCTCATAAATAATTGTGAACTTGTAGATTGTGTGCTATTATTTATTTATTTATTTATTTATTTATTTTAATTTCAATATGATACAGTGATACATTGAATACAAGTTGGTCAGCCGAAGCTTGTAATGTGAACAGTTATTCAGATACCGCACCCCACAGAAGTACAGCTGTAGCTTGAACGTGGGTAGAGGTATCTTGTATCGAGTCTTAATCATTATATTGATAATACAACTTAAACTATAAAACAAAATAAGAATTATGTGAACAATTTTAGTAGGTATAATAAAATGTGTCATATGGACCTAATCTAATAATATTCTTCTCTAGTCTTATAAATGAACATGGTACATCTAACTTGCAGCATTACATTACATTACACAAAGTATGAAAATATAAATGTATTAATTAAGTAACAATGGTTAAAGATATTATGTATAATATTACTATATTAATATAAATATGAAGTATGATGTAAAAATTTTCATGCAATAACATGTATAAAGTATAACCTAAAAATGCAATGGAAAACGAAAAATTAACTAAAGAAATATTTATTTATTTATTTATTAATTAATTATTTAACGTCTATCCTAATCAGTTATAAAAACTGATTTACAAATGAGTATGTAATTTTCGGTATGAAACGTTATATCCAAGGAGCCTTACATTGAAACTTATATTTGATAATGTGGGTCGTTATAAGAGTGGATTCATCGTCAATGTTGAGAATTTACTACTTAAAATGTTATTTATAATGTGTTATGTTATGGTACTTATAATGTGGATTCTACGACATTTCCGATAAACCTTCAGATTAAGTTGACACTATCGTCACATTGACCATCATAATCATCATAATATCAAATAATTTTGAAGTTAAACTGATATTTGATAATCAAACCAGGTACGCTTTTAGCCAACATTCGAATACAGTGTAGTTTACCAAATTTAGAAACGCCTTTTCTTCGGGGTTATAATTTACGGTGTTAGACGATTTAAACGGTCTATCAAAAGTGCAAGTATGAGAAAACAAGTTCCATATATCGCAGTTTTTATGTAAATTTAGCCCTAACATAATTCGGAGAAACTTAAAAATCATACCTTGGATTTCATTACAAACACGAATGGATTATGAATATGTAATACACCTGTCGAATCTGGCTGATTAGTCATCAAAATATAGAATGCAGAGTAAATTTAACTTAACAATTTTACTTTTTTAGATAAGAATGATGTATATAGTCTTAAAAACATTTATACTTTCATCTTACTTTACTACGCAGTAGCGCAGTGTAAACTAACGTTTAGACGAGAGAATGTCCGGAATGAAATTGGCTGCGGACACCAATTCTCAACCTGTCTCCTGGGAATTTAATCGAGCGTGGAGTCTTCTGGCCGTGCCGGCCTCTCAACGGCTAGTTCAAGCCAGAACTATGCGTGGGCCCATCTTCCACACCCGCCTCTATTCCAGACAGTTCTCGCTAAAAGCGTGGGACTATTCTGTTCAGATGGAATTAATTACAGCTCTGTTCAAATCAGAATAACGTAACCACGTGCCACTGAGTCCGATTTGACTGCTTTACTAAACAGAATTGGTCAACTATAATGCAGCTTAAATACGAAGCAGCATTAAAATAACCCCTTCAAACATTATTTTTGTCATACGACTATAATATAATATTACTTACAAGAGACATCTACGTACGAACGCATAATGCATGTACACCCTAAAATACCAGTCAGATGCCAACTAGACCTACTTACAGTAGGTAACTAAAAAGTAAATTATCAGACGCCTTGTTAGCTTGCCTTTAACTAACTTGCCAAGCAGTTATTGTTTTGAGTATAACATGACGTAATGATTAACTTTTTTATATTTACTTCTTTGTTGTTCGAGTAGTTCAATAATCGAGAAAATTTAACGCTATATATGTTTGTATTACTTTTGGTACTATACAGATAGTGTATCTTAAACGATTTTTTATTTTATAAGCATGAAAAAAAATTAAGTTGTATATAGCTGATACAATGATCGTCGTCACAATTGTGTTTTATCATCCAGATGGTACTTGATGGCTTCTCATGGTAAACGGTGTTCACAGTTATTAAGTTAGAGACGACTAGTTTCAGCGACAGCAGCTAATGGTATTTGTCGGTCAACCCAGGGGAAAGTTCGGCTAACTCACTTACAGTGAACATGGTTCAGCGTCGTTACAACTCTCTATACGGTTGACCGAAGAAGTTTAATAAACAGAAGTGGTGAACACTGCGATTTTATTACAAGACTTTCACACGTTCATATCATCATCAGCTAGCGAAAATTAAACCACACGAGATAATTAATTTAAAAAACTCGACGTATTACTACTGAACATCATGATTCATTTTGTAAATATTATACTCATTCGTCCAAGCTCTTTGCAATAATTAACAGCTTGAAATTGCTAACGTTGTAACGTTATCATTTGTAAGTAATTGCATGAACGTACTGTGATTACTATAGGGATCCAGAGTACATCTTAATTTGTAAGTTTATCTGTCAGTGATGTTTGAAGCTTTAGGGAGAAGAGCGCACAGTAAGAACAAAGTGCACTTTAAATCTCAAAACCATACATTTGACTAAAGTGTGTTTTGTTAGTAACGACACATAAATAATAAAACATGATTTTTCCATTTAAAATTCTCGTTTTTAGTGTGTTTGAACAACAGCAGAAGAAAAGTTAAATAAACGCATTTTTTCTAACAACGCACGTAGATTGCAGATTGCTGATGACCAGTACCAACACTTCTCGTATAACGCAAACTTTTTTACCCCTGAAAGGAATGAATAGCAGATCCTTTAGATTATTAATAAATCATCCCAAATCCCAAAGAGCTCATATTTTCTGTGTTTACACGTCTTTTAAGTTCAGTTGGTTTCTTTGAATCGCCCACAATCGTAAAATATGTACACGGTATCTAGGGCGACGGTCGTCGCCCGGCAGACAAGCGATGCGATGCTTAGGCGACACCGAACTCCGGCCCTATATACACCTACAAGAGTTGGGGGGTTTTCAGCTATCTGCACACGCCGCCCCGAAAGAGTTACAATCTTGAAACTCGGTATATGACCTGGTATGTGGTCCATGACTTACCAAAAAAAAAATCAACCCGATCCGACAACTCGTTCTGTGTTAAAAAAGGCTCTCAACATCGTCAAATTCCTTAAGGCTGGCTGGTGGCTGGTGGCTGGTGGCTGGTGGCTGGTGGTTGCATGGGTGGGTGGGTGGGTGGGTGGGTGGGTGGGTGGCACTTCTCCGCGGAGAGTTCTTTAGCCTACAGAGAAAACGGTAAATCTTAGAACTATGAAACTTGGACCACACTTAGGTGTATTTCAGACGCAGTGCCTTTTGCTTTCAAAACCAAAATCGGGTAACAGGGACCGGAGAAAATCAAAATTTGGATGATAATCAAAACGCGTAATTACCAAGGCGTGGTAATTTGTACAGACTTGAAATTTAACATGCTATTAACCATTATAAATATCTTGCGTCCAAAACACAAGGGGCTAAATTTGGGATGACCATGGGCCCAAAAATGACAAAAAACATATCTGAACTTTAAGAAATGAATCATTCAAAGAAAACGCTACAACTGAGATGTTTCAAACGTGGAATACATTTTGATATCTCTCATTCTTTATCACTTTTGAATATGGAAAGCAAAATTGGTTAACGGGTACCGGAAAAAAAACCAAAATTATCAAAAGTAGGTAATTCCGTACTCTTATGAATAATACGCTATACCGAGAAAACGGTTCATCTTAGAACTTTGAAACTTGGGCCACACTCAGATGTACCTCATATAACAAAAACCGGGCAATTGGGACCGGGGAAAATCAAAATCAAAATCAAAATCAAAACGCGTAATTACTCAGGCGTAGTAATTTGTACAAGCTTGAAATTAAACATGCTCTTAACCATTATAAATATAAAATGCTTATGCTAGTGCGTTGGTCTTGTTGTTAGCGTGTCTGCTTCCAATGCAGAAGGGCCAGGGTTCGATTCCCGCTAAAGTCAGAAGTTTTTTAACTTCTGATTTGAGCTTAAGTCTATCAGTTCTTGTCTTAGGAGTTTGTAAACGGTGACTTTGGAGCCGTCCTAGCAAAATTAAAACGCGTAATTACTCAGACGTAGTAATTTGTACAAGCTTGAAATTAAACATGCTCTTAACCATTATAAATATAAAATGCTTATGCTAGTGCGTTGGTCTTGTTGTTAGCGTGTCTGCTTCCAATGCAGAAGGGCCAGGTTCGATTCCCGCTAAAGTCAGAAGTTTTTTAACTTCTGATTTGAGCTTAAGTCTATCAGTTCTTGTCTTAGGAGTTTGTAAATGGTGACTTTGGAGCCGTCCTAGCAAAATCAAAACGCGTAATTACTCAGGCGTAGTAATTTGTATACAAGCTTGAAATTAGACACGCTCTTAACCATTATAAATATCTAGTGCTTATGCTAGTGCGTTGGTCTTGTTGTTAGCGTATCTGCTTCCAATGCAGAAGGGCCAGGGTTCGATTCCCGCTAAAGTCAGAAGTTTTTTAACTTCTGATTTGGACTTAAGTCTATCAGTTCTTGTCTTAGGAGTTTGTAAACGGTGACTTTGGAGCCGTCCTAGCAAAATTAAAACGCGTAATTACTCAGACGTAGTAATTTGTACAAGCTTGAAATTAAACATGCTCTTAACCATTATAAATATCTAGTGCTTATGCTAGTGCGTTGGTCTTGTTGTTAGCGTATCTGCTTCCAATGCAGAAGGGCCAGGGTTCGATTCCCGCTAAAGCTAGAAGTTTTTTAACTTCTGATTTGGACTGAAGTCTATCAGTTCTTGTCTTAGGAGTTTGTAAACGGTGACTTTGGAGCCGTCCTAGCAACGAAGCACATAATAAATTTCAGAGTTGTTCTGAATCGGCCTTGTTGATTCTGGCGTTGATCCGCGGGTGTTCGCACTGTCCATACCACAGATTGATATATTTCCTATTAAAAATATCGATCTTTGGTTGGTTTTCGCTCACTCGTCGATTGCGTCGGGGCCTGCAGGGTTGGCTTGGTCGCTTTGATTTAAAGTCCCCCACTGAAAATCAGTTATATAACTGAGTGGGTAGACTCTAAATAAAAATTTATTTATTTATTTATTTATTTATTTATTTATTTATTTATTTATTTATTTATTTAAGGGGTATCTTTGGGGGACCGTGGGCCCAAAAATGTAAAAAAACAACTTTGAACTTAACAAATTTAATCATTCACACCTTGATAGCAAACGAACAACAAAAAGATGTAATATCCAACCAAATACAAAAATTTGTAAAAAAAAAACGGCAGCCAAGCTCTCCTTCAAAAGTATTCGGCTGTGAATGCTGTGAGATATAAAAGTTGAGCCAAGCTTTTTATTCTTCTTCCCTAGTTTCGCTTTGAAAATAAGTAAGATCATTTCGCCTGTTGACGAGCGCCAAGCCAACGATTTTTGTGGTAAAAATTTTACTTTTTTACCACAAAAATCGTTGGCTTGGCGCTCGTCAACAGGCGAAATGATCTTACTTATTTTCAAAGCGAAACTAGGGAAGAAGAATAAAAAGCTTGGCTCAACTTTTATATCTCACAGCATTCACAGCCGAATACTTTTGAAGGAGAGCTTGGCTGCCGTTTTTTTTTACAAATTTTTGTATTTGGTTGGATATACTCTACTAAGACTCGGACTAAAGTTTAATATCTGGTTTAGTATTCATTGCTTCTTCAAGAGTCTATGGAGGTCAAACAAAGGTTCGCCTTCAGGCTTTGAAAGCCACAGAAAGGGTCTAGATGAGACGCCAAGTACCCTACAAGCCGTCCAGCTACCACGGACAAGACAAGACCCTGGGGGATGCTATACGGACTGATACTTGATGCTGCGTTTGATACAACCACAGGATCAGTGAGGGGGAAGATTAAGGGGCAAAGATATGACAGCGTGTCAATAAGAAAACAGAAACAGACTCAACAGTACGTGGTTTGAATGCTTTAAACCAGAGCGGATTAGTTGATGTGGGCGATGGAAAGAAAATAGTATTTACGTCACAGAATGAAATAAAATTTTTCACTTTTAAACTTTTTAGTAATATATGTGGCATTTGGATCTGGAAGAGGATATATTTTCCACATTTAACTTATACACACACATTTTACTCTACGTATACCTTTCGAGAAAGATAATAAAAGTAACACATGATGTTGCATTATTCTGTAATATGTGATAGTAAAAGAACGCCTTTAGATAAAATATAAACATACATAACAAAAACTTGTAAAAATACAGCCAAACCTTTCACACTCAAAAGAAATGAGATCTAAAAAAGGGCCAAGCTCATCCACCCTTCCACATTTGCGCATTCTTAATTCACAAACGAGCAGTGTCCCGTAACAACATCCTTGAAAAGCTTGGCAAAATAGAATTTGCAACTATTAATTCAAACGTAATAGTTCATCCAAATTCTTTTTTTCTAATTGGATGAGCGAAGCGAAGACTTCAATTTCACTGACCCCCCAAAAAATTTAGCTCCAATGTTTTTTTTTTTTTTTTTTTTTTTTTTTGTATTTTTGTCTGTTTGTTAGCAGGATTCCGGGCAAACGACACAAGCGATCTTGATGAAAATTTGAGGGGACCTTCGAAATCTCTGAACTTAGAGGTGTATTGTTTTTCGGTACAATCGAAGAAATATTTCTCATGAATATCGTACTTTTACGATTTTTTTCAATTTTTAGTGCGATATTTTCGTGACATTTGGGCCGATTCTGACCAAATGGGTGGGGCTACAACGTTCATATTATACATGGACATTAAGGTTATGGTGATGTAGTACCTTTTGAAAGAAAAAGTTGGAAAAGTTAGCCAGAATCCATAGAAATAAAGATTTTAATGTAAGTTTTTTACGGTAAATAATAACATTTGACAAGTAGGCCTAGGGCCTAACAATAGAAACTTGGCAACAATCACCTACAATGCATAGGCAGTAAAGCAAAACACTTGTAAAAGTAAAGATATCCCACGCAAACTAAAAACTTAAAAAAAGCTCATCCATCAACGCGGCGGGACTTTAGCGTTTTCCTAGTTAATTTAAACGTAATGGTCATACGAATTCTATTTTGCCAAGCTTTTCAAGGATGTTGTTACGGGACACTGTACGTTTATGAATTAAGAATGCGCAAATGTGGAAGGGTAGATGAGCTTGGCCCTTTTTAGGTCTCATTTTTTTAGTGTGTAAGGTTTGGCTGTATTTTTACAAGTTTTTTTATGTGTGCGATCTTATTACCTTTTCAAGTTCCATTGCAAAATTTTTTGTTAAAATATAATAATTTTATCAAAATCGATTAATTTCTATGGTATTAATAGACTTGCTTTTTGTAAACAATGTAGCGATCATTGTCAAGTAACTATAGTTACTTGTTGATTGTATGCCTGTTTAAGGCTTATATTAAAACCTTTATTTGGAAGCCTTCCAGCAAACTTTTTCAACTTTTTCTTTCAAAAGGCACTATATCACTATAACCTTAATGTCCATGTAAAATATGAACGTTGTAGCCCCACCCGTTTGGTCAGAATCGCTGGCCGATTGAAACTGACGAATTAGACAGTAGCAGTAGTAGAAGTAACATTAGTAGTAGTAGCTAACATCCTTAAAAGTGATTTTGAGCATGTTTCAAGCCATTTTTTCACCAAGAAGGAATGCTCGTATCCCAACCAAATTTGGCATGTGTTGTCAGGTACCTAAATCCCCTAGATTTTGATAGTTTTCAAGTTCACATCACGTTTCATGACGGCTGGGTGACACCTCGAAATCATCCCAACTCTTCTTGCTGTATAAGGTGCCCGAGTGTGTAGCGCGCCGCGGCTTGGCTGCGGCGTCCTAACGGGCACCTAGATAACTTCTATTAGATCTGAAAATTGTATGTTTTTGTTTAAATCTGTTGTGCACAAAACTTGTGGTAAACATTAAGTAGTACGATCATTTTAAATATAATAATGATTATGTCAGGTGATAAAAATGTGGTTTAATATTAATGGTACGTTTTTCTATGTTTATCACAGTGAAATTCAGGTTTTCACTAACAATCTTAAATTTAACGAGACCACTTCAATTTTACCAATTCAAGATTTAAATTGCACTTAAATTTTTTAAAGAAATCTCTTCTATACATTCATATACTATTTGGGATTACTTATTGGCTTTAACGCATAAAATCATTAACATACAGTTTTTTTTTCTCAACGTAACATTCTATGCTATTCTCAGACAAAAACACACAGTTCGTACATAACAAAAAACGGGAGAGTTCTTCCAAAATTGTTTTTATTCCATCCCTTGGTATAAATTGAAGTGTCAGACCAATCTATCGAAAGCAATAAACAACAAATACAGCAGGAGTGAATAGAAAGAAAAAGAAAATTCTAACTGACAAAAACTCAACTCTGCATCATTCATGGTTCTTTAAAAATGAGAGTTTCCTGTAAACATTGGAATCGATGACCTTAACAATCTCTACCAATCCGTTTTACGACCTACAAATGTCGCGATATTTTCACAGTCACTAAATTAGCAATCACTAACAGAGCAACGTAATATTTTGCAAGATAAAATATTGACTGTTATACAAGGACGTTAATTGTATGGAAATATTCAACTATAATATTATGAAAACACAAGGTTTAAGCCCACATCAAACTGTTGTTATATGTTACACGCGCCATTTAACTTGATTCTCGGGGGATCTAACCCAGTTCTTGCATCAATAACATTCAGCCATGAACTTCGTTACGAATTTCAACTATGACTATGAATAGAGTTACCAGGTTATCAGGGCGTAGTTACATTATTAACTACAATGCACGCTTGCCAAATGAAATCCAACGGCACATTTGTAATTTCCCAACTATATTGTACAATTACACTTGGAAGTATACCTCTGGAGAATTGTATGAATAAGATTGATTGAGATAAATCTACAATGTGCTTCAACTTGCAAGGCGACACTATCACAATCATTATTAATCATGAGACTCTACTTGCGTATAGTTTGATTATAGTTCATACAATAATATACAAGATGCTGTTCGATAAATTTTCACAAAACATTAATCATTAGTGTAAGATAATTTAAAAGATAAGTTTAGAATAAACAAAATACACAGAAATAATTTTTTATTTTTAAATATTGTTATTAAATATGTAAATACGTGTGCTAGCCTATACCTTCGTATCAGCGGAAGGCAAAATTCAACGAATGACCAGAGAATGAATGAGTTTAAAAAAAGCAGACCAACAACCGACATATTATAATAAGGAATGTGTCCGGCATATACATAATTAAATAACTATAATCGTCAAAAATGTGCGTTCTACTCAACCACAAAATAAACGAAAAGTAGTTTTGGTTTTCTCATATGATCTAATATTGTCATTTATCCATAACTATGTTTAATTTTTGTTTGAGAAAACTTAAATAAGGCCGATACAACCACCTTGAGCCTAGTTTACAATCGTCTTTCAAGCTGAAGTTTTCATTCAGTTCACCATGAATTGCATTCACGATTACTGAAATGCGTAACCGTCAATTTCAATGTCGACACGGATAACTTTCAAGTTGGCGTTGACGTCCAAGTTGACGCTGATCGTTAACTAGGCTTTAGTTTGCAGATAATGTGCACATTATTTCATTATATTTTATTCCCTATGTCCTAATTAAACATGCATGCTCGTCAATATGACGTTACAATTTACTTACAAAACAAGAGTTAGTTGTTAACACGCTGTGTATTATAACACAGCTTTGATTTTCCCACGCATTCTATGTGTTAACTGTTAACTACGTTAATTTCAAACTGGATAGAAACTGTTTCATCATTACATAAATTTTATAGTATATAAACATTGCTATGCAACGAAATCTGTGATTAAACGAGTGAGCGCAGTGAACGAAGTGGACCTTACCATTCAACTCAAACGGCGCAAATTTGTTTTTCTGTACGTGTGTGTGTGTATGTGTACGTCAAAAATCAGCCGAATCGCTGAACAGATTGCGCTGAAATTTTAAACAGATATCCGGTACGAGTCCGGTACGAGTTTACTGAGAACTGCTAACAAAGTCAGCAAGATTCGTTGCGATTTAAACCTACAAGAAATAATAAATTGAAAAACAGGCTGCCAATGTGTAGAAATTATTTAATGACAATGGTTTTGATTTAGAAAATATATTTTTTGTTTGTTATTTACCGGCTGTGAAATGCCGTGCCCAAGGTTTATCGAATGATGCATGTCAAGGTACCCCCAAATTCCGCTCGTAGATTGAGTAAACCTTGCAATATTTTCACGTATTTCGTACTTGCTATGTTATCCATAGTATTGTCACAGATGATGGACTACACTGCGTTATATGCATTTCAAAACATGTTTAATATTTTATTAAATACAATCCAGAAATTACAAAATCTTTCCCGACCAGGGGATTGAACCCACGTCTCTCACATTTCGGCTATACTAGGGAAACGCCAAAGTCGTTGTTAGACGAGTGAGTGAGTCATGTGTTGAGTACCCGGGAACATTTGCATTAAAGTTTGATTATTATATTCGTATAAATAATATGGTTATTATGTTTAGTTGGTATAAGGGCTGTCAACTGAATGAAAGAATGAATGATAGCTTTATTTCCATTTATGCATTTTACATAGTTGACCCTTAAGATAATAGAACTATATCTTACAGTAGTGTATATGAAAAGTATGTGCGTGCACATTTAGAATTTCCCATTAAACTAATTAAACCATAAACTAAAAGGAGCACTACAGTTAAGGTTTGGTAATAAATTAATAGTAATGCAGTTTGTGCAGTCTAACACTATAGGCCTATATCTAGTAATATAATACTCAAAAAACTAATATAATACTATATATACAATATATACAAATGATAACATGTATTTCACATGTCGGTGACATAAGTTTGTATTTGTATTTATTTTACTTCCGTTGACAGGTACAAAGTACATGTATGGATATCGTCAAAGATTTAAAATACAGTAAAAGAAACCCAGACAAAACGGGCGAAGCACATAGTAATAGTACTTACAGGTACAGATAATAATTACAATAATAATAACAACGATAATAACATCAATAATAATAATAAAAAAATAAAATAGCACAAGACATAAGCAGACAAATTAGAAATACCATTCACAGGATTGTTCAGTCCTACATTAATAAAGTTTAAGGTTGTATATTATAATCTACATCAAGGCCATATCTATACAGTAGGCCTAGTTAATTTAGGATTGTAGATCATAGGGTTGTAATTTAACACTATAGGCCTACATTTTTTATGATGAAACTCTAGTCTATTCAGGCGCCACTCTAGCCTATGATAGGCTAGGGAGACCTAAGGTAGGGGGTAGAAAAGTAATGTTACCGGGTACTCAACACATGGCTCACTCACACGTTTAACAACGACTTTGGCGTTTCCCTAGTTAAAGTAATCCAGTTTTATGAGTAAGTGGTAGTAGAAAAATGGCTTTTATTCATCAACATTTATATTAAACGGGTTTCTTCTTAATTTTTTTGATATATTGCATGTAACGGTTTTAGGCACATACTTTGCCGATTTTAGCGAACTATTTGAAGAGACAAACATGCAAAGCTCCCTCTACATTAATACACATTCAACGTAATATCTGCTAATTTGTCATTACTAAAATAGTCGAATCTACATGAGGACACATAAAATGTGGTTATAACTGCTAATTTGCCAGATCTTAAATTATCATAATATTACATTGTATCCCAGAATTTCCCAAGAACAATCGAAGTGTTAATATGCATGTGTGCTAGTGTGCATTGTCTGCACAGCCATACAACTGCATGGATCCACTGGGATTACGCCATACTACGCCATAAACAAGAGCAAATATCACACCGTCATGGGAGTAAACTCTAGTATCTGAATGTAATTGTTAGTAATGCCTGTGTGAGAGTACATCCATGTTAATTGAATATTGTCAGTGTCTGAAGATGACCCGAGTAAGATATGGTTTTCTGTCGATTGTGGGGAAACAAGGACTCTCTTCAAGTTATTACTGAACACGGGCATGGGCTAGAGTTTACTAGAACAAGACGGCAGAGTTCCGTTGTGTTCCCTCGTCTCTTGTCCCTAGGGTCGCATCTCAGCAAACTCAGTTTAGCAGGGAATTCGCCATAATAGTGGAGACCTAGTTTAAGTTACTACAGCTCATATCGAAATTAAAGGTAAAACCTAACTTAAACCGAATTACGCAAAATAAGGAAAAATTGTGAAATGTGAAACCTGAAGTAGGCTTATTAAACGTATTAAAGTTGGAAATCTAGTTATCAATTTTTATGGGTTGTCGTCAAGACTCAACTATGATTTGTATCAACTGGTATTTGAATAAGAGGTAACAAATTATGTTAAAAAGTAATTCGTATAGACACTGAAAGATCGCGCAGTCCAAATTAAGGGGATAATGCATCCACAATTAACTGTGTGGAAGGTTGTTTAAAATGCAGTGTGATTTAATCAATGAATATAAATAGACAACTGCGATATATTGAATATAAAAAATGTAGACAAACAATATTATTTTATTTAAAATTGATTGTATTTTACATAAGAGTTGAATTGAATGTACCAATTTACATAAATCGACGCTATAGTTTCAATTCAATAAATTACATCAGTCTTTGTCGTCAAACTTCTCAAAGTGTCGCTCAACAATATTCAGAATTGTATTATTACTTTTCGAATTTAGACGTTATCTTTATATATCTTCGTTTTCTTTATAATGTGTTTCGAAAAATATCGTATCTCGGCTTTTTCTTCCTTCGTTGATTACATTTGCGTTCTTTATGCCTAGTCTGGCGCTCGAAATAACGATATGATCCATTCGCAGAGCGACTATACAAGGTTTCACCGTCATGTAAATTAATGTTTTATTTATTCTACTTGAAGGAAGAAAGTGTATGTATATAAAGTTATGTTGAGCAGAGTAGTAAAGTAGTTGTTAAATGGATAATATGTTCTCTGCTCAAAACGCCTTTGTGTCCAGGCCTACATGTTGTACGAAATTTGACGTATTTCATTGCTTTAGCAATATACTTGAAATAGGAGATGAAAATTCTGACAAAATAGAGTACGGTGAAATACAATGTTATGAGAATTAGTACATTGTATATAATGTACTGAATAATAAGTAAGTAAGGTGCGTTAACACAAAATTCTTATTCATTTCAGTCTTACGGTGCCAGTGAAACTTTTATATTTAATACTTGCTGTTTCAAACTTTGTTTCTGACATTCAATATATTTTCACCGCCGAAGAAAACGCATCAACTATTCATGAATCGTTGTTTTCCATCATCTATAAAAATAAAAAAATACTTTTTCTCGAGGGTTAAATGCCAATATTTTGACTAAGAAAGACACGGCTTTTGAACTTGAGAGCATGCAATGCAAGCCATATCGTATATCATCCTGTCTTTGAATAAACATTTCACCGTAGAGTACTCTTTTCTTCCGTTCCTGTTTCCTTAGTCCCTAGTTATCGATTTCTAGAGTTATACTTACGTAGTGAGCAATCTTATTTTAAATATGTATTTTTTGTGACCGGTTTAGAAACATAGAAAGGCATTCAACATATGAATGTATTTAAATAAATATTTTATAAAGATGGACGCATAATAACATCATGTTCAAGAACACGTTTTAGACTTTAGAACGGAGAAATATACGTGTTCTTGGAGCACAATCACACAGAATGATAAGCGGATAAAATTATTAGGGGATAATAAAATGTCTCCAAGCCCGTCAGTTGAAGATTATAAATTTGTAAAAAGCGCAAAAGAAAACAAAGAAAACTGCGTCTCATTTTTTGGTAGTAAAATTAAATCCAATTTTCTAAAACTTGTATCCCTTTATTGCGAATGCCACAGAAGCCAAAATTCCACCTTCTCAAGAACATTTTTCAACCAAGACAATCTCTCTTGACCCTAAAATTCTGCCAGACTTAAAATCCTCTTAAAAGTGGAGGCTCACAGAGTTTTCTTTAACTAAAATTAATTAACTTCTTGTCATTTCATAACGTCAGGCTTTATTATTATTTATTTGACGAAGAGCTTTACTCCAAACAATGAGAAATCTAGAAGCTGACGAGCTTTCCAAATTAAAGATCTGTGAGTGTACGAATAAATCAGACTTTAAGTTGTTTGCAAGTTTTGTTTAATGATGATTTTATAACAGTGATCAATTAGGCCTACAATTTATATGTATTAGTACGGTATAAGATCTTATCGATCTTGTTTGAATGTTCCCATGTGTTTCATAACACAATTTGTGTTATGAGGATAGTTCAATTCAAATTCTTACCACCATGAATCGGAATTTGTATTCTTTGCCAGATTGAATAAATAGTAAATAATAATTTATTTTTTATTTTTTATTAATTCATTAATTACATATGTGTACATTTTTTATATGCTTCGGTCCACAAAGCCTTAGAATAAGGCTTGTCATAATAATAATAATAATAATAATAATAATAATAATAATAATTAACACAATTTATTGGTCGGGACATTTCGCCGCGTCGAATCTGCTTTAATTGCTTTTGACGTTTCAGCCCAACTGTGTGGGCTATCCTCAGAAAAACAAGATATTAATTCTAAAAACTTACAAAAATAAAAGCACAGACAAGGCGTTACATAGAAAAACAAAATCACAAAACAAACAGTTACCATGACCAGGCCCCGCCTTCTATAAACATGCGTTACATTCTTATGAAGACCAAAATATCACATTTGAGAGTTTCTGGTACGTATACGATCACTTCGTCGGACTCCACTTTCTTGGGGCTGATCCAGTTCTGGGACAGGGAGGACGAGAAGGTCTGTATTCGAAACCGGAAGTAAGATGTCGGGGATAATGCAACTATTTTTGATACGGCCAGCGTTGGAGTTGTCTTGAATCCTTTTCAATATAGGCGCCCACGACCCGCTCAGCTTAAACCCAACATCACCATTAAAATTGTTTGGTGTTTTAGCAATTTCAATGGACTCTCTAACCAATCTTGGAAGTAAACGAGGCTCTTTGCAAACTATTGTGGCACTCTCAAACAGAATTTCATGTCTTGGATTGTTAACATTTTCACAAGCATGTTTAGCCACCGCTGACTGTTCTTCTCGAGCATGCCTACAATGAGCTTTATGTTCTTTAAGTCTTGTTCCCACTGTCCTGCATGTTTGGCCTATATAAACCAACCCACACTTGCAAGGAATTTGGTAAACACCACTCTCTTGCAGTGGAATGATATCTTTGACTGGCTTCATCAAATTGGCTACCTTTTTCCATGGAGTATAAACAGTTTTGATCTCTTTTTTAGCTAAAATGCGACCGATTCTGTCCGTCGTGTACTTCACGTAAGGCAGGAAGGCTCTCGTGATGTTACCGGTAGCCTCATCTTCAACTATCGCTCTGTTATCTTGTCTTTGTGGCCTGTTCAAAGCCCTGTTGATGGTTGCATTACTGTAGCCATTGTTTAATAATGCTTCTCTGAGTACACCCTTTTCCTTTTCCAAACTTGCTTCGTCTGACAGTCTATAAGCTCGGGTTACCAGCGTGTTAATAACAGACTGTTTCTGTGGCGGGTGGTGATGGGATGTCTCATGCAGGTACAAGTTGGTATGAGTGGGCTTGCGATAAACGGCGTGGCCAGGTATGTTTCCTCTCGTGACTAGAATATCCAGAAAAGCTAGTTGGCCATTCGTCTCAAATTCCTCGTGACTAGAATTAAAGCAGATTCGACGCGGCGAAATGTCCCGACCAATAAATTGTGTTAATTATTTACCGGGCCGCGAAAGCCTTAAATTTGAAATAATAATAATAATAATAATAATAATAATAATAATAATAATAATAATAATAATAATAATAATAATAATAATAATAATAATAATAATGTATCTTAATTGGCACATACCTAACAAACGTAGACGAACACAAAGAGACGGACACGTTAACGGGTGTAACCGTAAATAAAAACGAAATGTGTAATGTGAGTAAATGCATAATAACATATTCGTGAACGTGAAGAGGTTTTATATGTAATAACGGAGATACATTATACATTCTATACTATAACGTATGCATATGTGTTATAATAATACATTATCTATAATAAACTATAGTAAATAATAATTTAATTTTAATTTTTAAAAATAATTATAAATTCATGGAAAAGTTATATAGGAGTAAAATAAAATGCCTACAAGACTGACAATTTGAAGAGTAGAAATTGTATTAAAAGCAAAGGCAAAGACAAAGGCAAAGACAAAACAAAATAAATAACATGCCATTTTGGGTTATAACAGTGAGTTAAATCCAATTTTCTGAAACTTTTATCCCTTTATTGCGAATGTCACAGTAGGCCTACATTCCGCCTCTTTAAGAACACATTTCAACCAAGACATTTCTCTTTTGACCCCAAGATTGAGCCAGACTTAAAATCCTCTTAAAGGAGGAGGCCCACAAAGTCTACTTTAACTTGATATTAATTAACTTCTTGTCATTATGAAACGTCAGGCAACCCTAACTCTTTCTTTGCAATGGTCGAAGGAGAGGAGGCTAATTTATATCTATAAGAAGGGTTTTATTGCATCCAATGAGACATCTAGAAGAGCTTTCTAAATTAAAGTAAGGTGAAAATCCGAATAAATCAGACTTTGTAATGCTGCTTAACTCAACAATGAATATATTAACCCATCGGCTTTCTCGCCAGTCGAATCGACGGGCTGTTTACAATGCGCGCCGATTTACCTGGCCATCGGATCGACGGGCTGGAACAGCAAGGGAACAGCGCGCTACATTATCGGTCGTTGTATGAGAATGGTTCGTCCAATCACCAAGAGATCGCGCTCAATGTACTCTACGCACTTCGCTGCATCCAACGATGTGTTTGGCTCGTCACTCGGTCAAGTTTTAGCCTGTCTATGCTTGAAGGAAAGATTATGTTTGCATTCGTAGGTGGAATGGCGGCGCGCGCGCTATGGTGGCTACAGCTTATTGCAATATTTTTAAGGATATGACGAAGATGAGGGGTGTGATATTTTGACACCAACAAAAATTCGAAGAAAAGTTCATACACCAAGACATTTATTTAGGCTACATTTTAGTTTTTATTTCAAGTAAATCGGGTTATTTTTGTTGGAGCAGTGAATTTTTTGCTGAGGTGCGCTCCGCAACCCCATTTCGTAAAAAATAAATGGATTTGAGGGGCCAGGCGCAGCGATTTTTAATGGTAAGCCGATGGGTTAACTCATTTTTAGCGTTTTGTTTAGTGATCACATTCCCTCTGTAGTACGGTATTAGATCTCGCTTCTCTTGTTTACATATTTTTCATAACTCATTTTTCTTTTGTTATATGGTTAAGCTCTCATTATTTCTAACCACCATTGTAAATTTTTATTAATGGCCATATTGTGGTAGTAAATAAATAAAAATAAATCATTGCCAATACTTTACCAAGTACTGTGGACCATCACAACCTTTTCAGAAGAAATAAATAAGGCATTTTTATACGACTACGGCCACGGGTCAACCCTACCTTTGCGACGGCCTGAGCTGTAGATTGTATTTCTACCTTCACGTTGGCCAAGTAGAAACCTTTTCGTTTCACCCTATTATACGATTCAAACTTTAGTGAGATTGACTGATGAGGATTAAATCCAATTAAACTCACATTTTCGTTTAGAAATGACTCCAATTAAAGGAATAATTAATTGATGAGTCAAACCTTTCGCTCTAGGGTAAGAGCATTTTCTCTTTCATCACTCAGTTTTCTTTGTTTGCGTTCAGTTTTAACTTAATTTAGTTCATACAACGTGAACAAATAATTATCATAGTCACAATTGCGATCACAAGAACAGCAAATTTCCTTTGTTAGTAAAATACGTTTGTTCAACTCCAATAAACATGTGTAATTAATTACAAGAACACCTTAATTAGATCTAATAACAATATCTATACAAGGTTTGTTTTAGTAAATGAATAAAATTGAATACTCAACTTGACAGTAAAACTTAATGTGGGGTAGCATCTACCACAACGTGTTAAACACGCCAGGATAAACGTTAAACTAGTATTATTCGTAGATGATTAATTAGAGTTTTAAGTGTTGGGATGTAGTGCATAGCTCTGGTGCGGTAAATATATAAGTTTTGTAAACAGAGTATAGACAAGGTGTAAACGTTTGTAGCGAGCCAATTAACATTCATATTGCACCCCACGCTTTCACATATTTAATTGGCAGCGCATTTGATTTGCGTCAATATTCATAATTCATTAAAGTGGCAAATAAAAGTACTATGATAACAGTGAATGTTGGAAACATTTTTATTTTTTCGCTCATCTTGAGAAGAATCTAACTTTTGTAAATTAGAAAAGCTCATTATTTACAAGAGTTCGCCGTTAATTATTCTAATTATCTATTGAAGAAAGTAATTTTAAAATATTCCTTGAGATTTTTTTGTTATGTGAAAGTCTTATTAATTAAATTCTCTAAATACAAGAGTAAACCGGCATATAATTAAACAGGAAGACACCGAGAGAATTTGTAAGATGTAAGAAAGAGGGTTTATGAAATATTTAACACACGGGAGTATACAAAAGGGGTTTTAAAATATAAATGGCAAACGGCATGCTGAAGTAAGGTTTGGAACGCAGAAAATATTTTTTGATTTTTAAGAACAAGATGTGAAAAATTAACGAAAACGAACTTTTTGTTTCGAAAAAAGAAGACATAAAGCATTTCACTAAACTTAAATGATGATATTTTGTAAAGTAAATGCAAAGTTCGTGTACTTGTACTAAATTATAGACTCCATGGTGCACCTAAGACTAGTTGCTATTAACTTAAGTTTATTGATTGCCCTTCTTTTAAATCAGTTTTTATAACAACATAGGATATAAGTTAAATAAATAAAAACATTGGGCATAGGTTTGAATTCTGCATAAGACTCGTCGTTTACTTATAATTACTCTACAACTCATCACCATTTTCGTCTCCAGTACGGTACTATAATATATAATTAATAGGGACGTAGACCAACACACTTCCTTGTTGAAAATAAAGAGTAACCATTCTTTAGAATAGCAAAATAAAGAAGAAAAGACATTCGAAAGAACTTCCAAGAGCCCTGCGTGAAAGAAATAACAATATTGACACAAGGAAAAATAGACTAACATAAAAGTAGAAAAACTCAAGTGCGGAATGTTTTGTTAAACATGAAAACACCATTCTGAGCCTGGAAAAGAAACCCCGAAGAGAAAATACAAACGTATTGCTGAAAGGAAACGCGCGAGGACGAGAGAGTGTGAGTGAGTGAGTGAGTGTCATGAATGATTCGGAGAGGCTTGATAGTGGGTCATGCGGCCGACGTGTGGGGACGGCGCGTCGCAGAGGCTCCTAAACGGCGGGCGTAACTATGGCAACGTCACGTGTCGTCCCGGTGTTTGCCTCGCGCGCGGTGAATCCCAAGCCTCACGTCTAATGAGATACTGAACAGCGGTGTCTAAATCTCCACGAGGTGATTAGTAAATTATGTGCAGCGCGGACACACGACGCCATCGGAAAACACGACACTCCGTTCGCTATATAAGTGAAGAAATTGATTGCTCCCAACTTAGAAACAAGTAGTTGAACTTATTTTTAATCAAAATAAAGTAATGTGTTCGTTTAATCCATATCTGCAATATGTTAGCAAGAAATTCCGTTTTATATTTTAGACGTTTTCGCACAGAATATATAAATAATAACTGCCATTGAGCTAAAGCCCTTTCCTGCATTCAATTGAAAAACCACGATATCCATATTTGTTTCGTGATAAATCTACTGACAAAAAAAAGAACTTGAACTTGAACCAGATAAATATTAAACTTCGTTCGGTTGTTGAGATAGGCAAGTACTTTCTTCTGTAAATGAAAATTCTTAACATTTATTTTGCTACACTAAGTCGACACTTAACTGTAAAACAAAATGAAAAATAATCAGGTGATTTTTTTACCTTATACGGTAACTATATTTATTTAGAAAATATTAGTCATTTAGTGTTTATTAGTATTTTCATGTCATAAGTGAAAAGTGTGCTGCAAGGCCTGTGTGATCTAAATGTGCTGTATAATACTTACAGGACTTTCACCAAAACGCTGCAAGTTGTCCCGTTATGGAATGTCCACAATTATTTAAAGCAAATAATTACAAATTTAACACTCCATTTGTAAAATGCTATTCTGCTAATTACTGTGTACATACATATATTTTTAGACCAAACAATGTTAAATGTCATTGCTATGTGTATTCTGCACTAGAACGTGGAATGTAAGCACCAATTATTAACGATTAAATCCAAATGGTATACAACTATTTTGCCAACTGAAAACGGAAAGTAATATACATTTGTAGAGGCCCCAAACAAATTTGGTTTGGTATGTTGAAGTTCAGATTACTTAATTTCACATTAATGTACTAATCCTGCATTTATTTATCTGATAACACAGATTACCGGGTACGCACATCTTAAGTGTCTAACAACCGTCCTTGTAGATAATACCACTCACCTTTGTCAATGTAAACTTCCTTAGTAATAAAAGTTTCAGTTATGATTTAGTTACCCATTTTATTGATGATATATTTAACTTGTTCACAAGAATAATATTTCTTAATGATGTCACGCAAAGTTTTTTGACGTTGTTTTTCATAAATAATTTAGTTTTCCGATTTCTTGTTCAAGTGCTTTTGAGATTGCAAGGTTTTATTACAAGTTTCGGATAAAATATTGAATGTTTTAAACTGAGAATGGATATTACAATAAGTTAAAAATAAATCTTGATCGCTGAAAGAAGCTCAATACATAACTTTAAACACGACTTACAACTTAAATTTTAAAATTGTTCTCCTGGTTTTGTAGTACACATATATTACAAACAATCGACCAGAATAACAAGTTATAATCGTGTTTCCTTCAGGTTATCTTCCACACAAGTTTTCTACAGCTTTGCATAATGTTGATTTATAGGAAAACCTCGTACTAACTTTCTAAGCGTTATCTTTCGCGAAGCATGCACACCACACAAATCTTTTTTTCATTCGACAAAAACAAAAATAGTTTCGTTGCTTTTAAATGGCTCTTTCTATTGGGGGTTTTTTAGTGGTAGAAATAACGTAACTTTGTTTACTCTGCTTAATGTAACCATTACAATTATATATATGCAACAAAAAACTTATTCAACAAAGTTATCTTCAAGAAAGATTTTATTTGCATCAACCACTAATAGGAACTTAGACAAAATTGCAAAAGATGCATTGCATCACTTAATTAAATATTCACTGCGTTTCAGAACTGGTCTAATTTTGAAATACAAGCTTATGTTGATGTAAATGCAGTGCTCATCAGTTATGTTAAGAGTGTCAACTGACTGAATGGGCAGACTCTAAACACAAATTTATTTATATAAGAAAAGGCACATTCAAAATGGAATTCGTTACCCCTCTTCCCTTCCATAAAGTCTGTTCCTCCTGATGCACTCTACAAAATACGTGATTTTGTTTTGAACGTGATACGAGAGCAAGTCATTTATGTCAATTTATCACAGGC
The DNA here is from genome assembly GCA_024449915.1 of Sweltsa coloradensis. Taxonomy (NCBI): domain Eukaryota; kingdom Metazoa; phylum Arthropoda; class Insecta; order Plecoptera; family Chloroperlidae; genus Sweltsa; species Sweltsa coloradensis. Next base: position 1,479,412 of record JAMZAV010000159.1, on the reverse strand, counting down.
GTTTTCAATTATTCTGCATAAAACACGATGCGGTCCCTGCGAGTTTTGTTCAATCAGGGGTGGTTGTTTGATGGATGCATCGAAGAAGGCTGACACTAATGAAGATAGACGGCACTTCTGTGTGCATGCGCCATCATTGGAATATGCGATTGATATCGGTGTATATTGAGGTCAATGCTGAGAGAGAGGGCCGATGTTTTGTTCATAAAGGTGAAAGACATAAAACACGACACTTATCGTTAAATCTTAACAAGGACATTGCAAATGTATGAAATGTTCTATATTTTGTATTTCTTCGGGAGTTATTTAATCGTTATCATAAGGAAACTTGGTGTGAGCATTGAATACGAAAGGTTAAAACATGTTAATTACTTAAATAGAAAGTACAATACAACCATGCACTATATATAAAATTGCAAGGGTAAGTCAACAAGAAATGGTAAATGACCTTGTAGTGTTAGGTGGCCAATATTACATGTTTATCGTTCAGAAACACAATTCAAGAAAGTGCAGTTTTTGAGCTTTTTAGAAACTAAAGATCGTAAAGAATAATAAATTCATTTCCGTTTAGCGTGCATGTTTTATTTTTTTTTTTTAGAAAAAGTCTAACGGTAATGTTTCGTTATCAAGACAAATGTAACAAGTTTTGGAAACTGTGATCGAGTTAAGCGCTGCAAGAAGTATCTTGTTCTCTTTACTTTCTCAAAGAAAAGATTACACATTGATTACGGACACAGTAAATATTTCGCAAATGAAAAATTCAGATAACAGATGTAAAATCTGAATGAATTATTCTAAAAGAGTGCGTTTATACATGTTTTCTATTCCAGAATAAATCTCTCTTCCTTTATGGCTTTAAAGCTCAGTTTGAATTACCATAATATCTTTACCGCAAGAACTTTTTTTAACTATTCTCATAGGTTATTCGGCCTACGATTTAAGATGTTGTTCATGTTTATTATACCATGAGCCAGGTTAATGGTGTGCTCAACATCAGCGAAGTTTAAACAAATAACTGCCTACTCTATAATATTAGAGCATATTCTTAACGTCAAATTAAGGCCACACTTTAAACCAGCTTTATCATGTCAACTTAAATCAAGTTGGATATCCGATAGTAGGTTTCCATGTTTCATTTACCCCCGAACCATTTTCACGATTTAAATTGTCAGTAACAATAACGCTACACCCTACGTGAATGGGGCGATAGAGTTGGACATGAGCCAAGTGTCTCCGAAAGTTGATAAACAAGCTTCTATTTTCTTTCATCGTTCCTATTTATTGAAACATCCGTGTTCTTAGCTCACATATTTCCTACGTTATTCGTGATGGTGTTTGTACAAACCTACACATGCAGTTCCTGTACGTTTTTCTGTGACACATTATTTCAAACAAATGTCTCTTCTGCTACTTCCAAAGTAAATAACTATTTAACTAAAATATATATAAATTAAAATTAAATCAAAATTAGAAATTAACTTTTTAAATAAAATTTCCTTTGTTTCTTGAGAACTCAGAAACCATGTCCTCATCTCCAGATCTGCATGATAATTTAGTTTAACTTTTATTTTGAACTTTCAGAGAAGTCCACCCCTCTCGAGGTTGTCACATTGATGAATAATTCCTGCCATTCTCAAGCAGGTGCAGCGGAGCATGTTGCCAAATACAACCCCCCCCCCCCCCCTATTCAACAACTTGATTACCAACTCAAGGAGTCCTGGAGCTCAGCAGTCGAGGTAAAGACGCATAGCCGTCTTTCTTCGACTACTTTATGTTTCTCACCCACCTCAATTAGATAAAAGAACTGTGTAACGAGTTGTCGGTTTTTCGTCACCAAAGCCGCTAAAATGACTTTCCTTATAATGAACTGGAAATGGCGGCTTTAAATGTTGAGTCCCATTCTGAGTAAAAGATCTGAGAAGATACAGAAAGTACGTCAAAGAGGACGAATGTGACTCGTAGAACTAAACAAAATATGTAAATGTGGGATTTTATTACGAAAAATGATTAGGATAATTATTGTATCAATATAGAAGACATGAAAAATTAAGATGAATAGTTAGGTAGCCAATTTGTACAATATGAATATAAAAAACTATCAAGTGTATATCGACTTCTTCGTAATGAATCCGTGTGATTTTCACAATCTCTAAAAATGATGATGATTTTGTTTGCTTAACGTCTCTATTAACGCACTAAAGTCTACTCGAGACGATGAGTGGTGATAGATAATAATGATGATGATGATGGGCGATTAAAAAATCCATGCCTTATGGGGGATTCGACCTTAAGAGTTCATAGCGCCATACGCTTTAGACAAGCGCCCTAATCGTACGTGCCTCCGCGGACGGCTCTCCAAACATGAATACATAATAAATACGTGTTGTGTAGAGTTGCATCTAATAAAACATATTCGATAAAAACCTCCATTGGTCCATTTATATATTGATTTTCCAGTTTTATAAAAGGTCGATTTGTCAACAATATTTCAAGCATACTTTTGTAAGTGAATATGGTAGTATCACGCTTTCTCAGAAAGAATTGTGGAAACAAAGAAAAAGTCTTGGGTGACAAAATTCAAAACGACACACACATTTGTAAGGATGTTTGTGATACAGAAAATAAAAAAGGTACATAATATATCCACGGACCTGAGGGAAGTTTGTAAAGAAACAGACTTCACGATTTCCTTCCGTTCCGAACCACTGAAGGTGATGAAAAAGTTGTAAAATGGGGTGAGTTTGTCGAGTGGATTTTCCAATAAGACTTGATTGAACAAGGTGCGAGTGTTCTTGTCCAAAGGGGTGACAAGATCAAACCGAAGCTCGTGCGTTGACTTTTTAAAATTCCAGGTGAAGAGTTGGAGCGGTTGATGGAAGGAATTCGATATTGCTCTGCTATCGAATAACTTGGCGATAGAATGAAGAACTTTTGTAATCTCAATCGTCTCTTCGTTTAAGATGTAATGTGTGAATCAATACTCCAATAGCGACAATTTGTGGCGTAATACTTTATACAAACATATTTTCTAAATCAATCGCTAGGAGCAATCACAACATATCTATTGAAGTAGGACGCGTTATAGGGGTAGGGTACGTAATTCGATGTTCTACTCTTGCAGTACAGTGCTTATTGACAGTGTTAGCTCGAGCGTTAAGCGCGCGACTCTGATTCGGGTGGTCCCGGGTTCAAATCTCGTCGAGACCGGCAATCATGACTGAAGGTTTTTTCCAAGGTTTTTCTCAGAGTTAATGCGAATTCAATTTTAAACAGCCCTTGGGCATCCCTTCACGATTGCCTTAACTCCAATATACTTATAATTAGCCATCTGAAGAGGCGCACCCTGGGCACGCTTTCTACGAAAAATTATTATTGCTAAATAATTCATTCTTTCAGTTTGGATAGAAAATAAGTTTCACAGTTGCCCTGCTTCCAAATTTTCTGTGCTGCGTATTTGCATTTATTGTTGTTTATGTGTATTTTCTTCGCAGTGAATTTATAATTCACTTGGAAATAGAAAATAAACCTTGTAGGGGCTCACTATGAATTGGTAATTTTATATGTTGATATATGTATAGAAAAAGCTTTCGATGTGGAACTTCATGATATATGTTATATGACATCAATTAGGAATGTTTTAAAGGTGTGTGGTAATGTTCTAAAAGTGAGCATTATATGCTCATGTGAGCTGAGCTTCATAAAGTAGCATATTCGAACTATTTACGTGCAGTGTGCGAAGCGAGGTTTCTCTAAATGTTATTTTATTTTACCTTTCTATGCAAATTTAATGAATTCATAAGTTCACTTTTTATAGCTAACTTTGAAGTTACGAAGTAGCAAAGTAAAGATTGCAAAGAACTTCTTTCTTGAATAATGGAACAGAAGTCTTGGTATAATCAAGACTACTGACTGGGTGGGTAAACAGTTTCAGATTGAAGAATGCAAGATCTGTATGATAAATTCTCAAATGTTTGCCAACACTTTTACATTATCAGAATTTCAAAACCGATTCGTGGAATTGATAGAAATTTGAAGAAACAAGCTGTCTCAATTTACGAAGCCCGGATTGCAAGTAAATGTGATTTAGGTTTCATTTCCATAGTAATTTTTTTTATACATACACGAAAGCTTATAACACGAGTGTTAAAATACAAAATAGCAATATATCATGTTCACGTACATTTTAGTTTTCAGACAAATGCATTTATAGGACCGTCCATTGCATTTCGTCAAAATATCAATGTTACAACTTTTTAAACTTTCCTAGTTATTTGTGGGACAATAAATGATGAGTTTATACAAATAATATTTTTACATAGATGATTTCATTTTTAAAAATCAAATTACCCAACCTTGTAGTATAATGGAAAGCATTATTATTATCGAGACTAAAATGTATTGCAATTGATTTTAAAATGTAAATATAAGGTCACGAAAAAAAGGTATCGTTAACTCTGATGTAATTAGCCGATGTAGTTTTAAATTTAGTTTTGTAAAATCATGAACACTTACACTATCATTCAAACAACCAATCGGCAAATATATTATGTGTAAGCTATCCTTATTGTTCGTATAACTTTTTAGAACATCTAAAACAGAAATTAAGTAATTTTTACATATCCAGGAATTACTTCATACCATTACAAAATGTGGTTACATAGTCGAAGGTAACACACTGCACAACAATTCAATCTGAGACTGAATCCGTCAGGATAAAGTAACATCCCAGGGTGTAGAATCCACCTGACACTTCTGATACTGTGGCTAGACTTACGACGTTGGAGATGGGTTTTATCTTCTGTTTTCACACAATTTACTTCCTTATGTTATCTAGAAAGAACACTTGCTTTCGTTCCAACGTTGTAATAAGAATCTCAATCAAAAAGAAGTCCACTAAAAGATCACCAAACAAACCATAACATTTTGCAAAGTATAGTTGAACATTCCATTTCCTTTGTAATCCCGAAGTTAGTTTCCGTGGCCTAATAGTTTTAAACAATATAATCCCCACACAACGGGGTTGAATGGAGTAGGCGGGTGCTGTGATCAGTGATGCGAATGATGGAAGGTATCGATTCCCCCTCTTCTTTAAGCAAATGCTCACGAGTATCTCAGGGCTTCAGACTTCGCTGAAAGGTTTTCATATCACATAGTTGAGCCTTTATTCAACCACTTGCTGCCATTATTGGGTTCTTTGGCAATACACTGCGGATAAATCATAGCAGATTAGAATTATAGGGAAACGCCAAAGTCGTGTTAAAACGAGTGAGTGAGCCATGTGTTGAGTACCCGATTACATTACTTTTCTTCCCCCTACCTTAGGCCTACCTAGCCTATCATAGGCAAGAGAGGCGCATTATGACCTAACAGTTGACGCGCCCGTCCCGTATACAAACTAAACTTTAAAAAACTATTATTTATACGAATATAATTATCAAACTTAAATGCAAATGTTCCCGGGTACTCACCACATGACTCGCTCACTCGTCTAACTACGATTTTGGCGTTTCCCTAGTCTAGTTGGCTAAGGCGCCCTTGTAGCCGAAATGTGAAAGAAGTGGGTTCAATCCCTGGTCGGGAAAGATTTTGTATTTCTAGATTGTATTTCAAAAATAATTAAACATGTTTTGAAATGCATATACGCAGTGTAGTCCATCATCTGTGGCAATAGGGCCTACTATGGTAAACATAGCCAGTACGAAATACGTGAAAATATTGCAAGGTTTACTCGATCTACGAGCGGAATTTGGGTACCTTGACGTCAACATTCGACAGACCTTGCATGGGCACGGCATTTCACGGCCAGGCGAATAACAACAAAAATATCTTTTCAAAATCTAAAACATTGTCGTTAAAATAACTTCTAACATTGGAAGTCTATTTTTCAGTTAATTATTTCTTGTAGGTTTAAATCGCAATGAATCTTGCTGATTTTGTTAGCAGTTCTCAATAAACTCGTACCGGATGTCTGTTAAAATTTCAGCGCAATCTTCAGCGATTCGGCTGATTTTCAACGTACACACACACACACACGCACGCACGCAGAAAAACAATTAGGCCGTTTAAGTCGAATGGAAATCACTACGTCCGCTGCGCTCACTCGTTCAGTAAAATTTTGTTTTCAATTTTTCAAATAGCGATGTTTGCTTTTAAAACTTGCGCAGTGAATACTTATGGAATTACACAAAAAATTAAGCTGGTTTAGGCACCTATATCTACATTTAACTTCCAAATCGATATTCCTGGAATTGGAAAATGAACTTTTGAACTCTGCTGAAGTTAAATACATCAACGAGATAAAATAACATTTCACTCACTTGAGTAGATTAATAATGTTTACTAATATGAATAATGATGTTCAATAGTTCAAATATTTTTAAATTTGTGAACTTTACTAAAAACGGATATCTCAGCATATAAACCCATTCTAAAGAAGAAATTAATTCTTTGACAAAGCAAACACACTTAAAACACCATCTGATTTAAGCAGTTTACCATCAATTTCAATCAATTTAATATTACGATTACAAACGATACCCTTATATGTGGAACACGTGTTGTGTTTGAAGCCCAATAAACTTTAACAAGGTAACAACAATATTATATATTAATTATAGAATTGAAACTATGTCATGATTTATACTTCAGTTATCACAGTTTGCACTCAGGATTTTTATACGAATCAAAACAATGTTTCCACTAAGGTTTGTGTTACATGTATTACCATTAAGAGGTGCTGTTCTTAACACTTCACGTAATTCGCATATTTAAATGTCACGTGTTTATTCGACAAGTGAAATTCATGGTTTTCGTCCACCATGTCTGGTGCGCGGCGTCTTAACCCAGCGCCCGATCCCTGCATCGCTCGAGAGTTCACGAAGAATACACTTTGGATGGGAGACACTATGGAATAGATCTCACAGTATTTTAAGCGTTTAATAATATGGGAAGAAACCTTTGAGTGTAGCACTAAAAGATCACAGATGGGTGACACAAAGGAGCGAAACAAGATCAAAATCTTCATTGTTTGCGACTAACGCTCGAAGATCGAAGAATTGACTTGATAAAAAAATACAAGCTTGTTTAAAATTTGAGATAGATTATGACACGTTTTCTGTATAATGGTGAACATTATGATCGAGTGTCGTAGGCCTATCTGATGTAGCGCATAAAAGAGAATTTAAAAAAAATGTAAACAGTTAGTCAGTAAATATTATTTTTAAGAGACGGCCTTTTATGGAATGTATATTACGAATGAACATACAATTAAAACTACGACTGAAGCAAGGTTGTGGTGTGGTATCTGTAATGGATGTGTCAGAATGTAAAGTGTTTAGCTACCAGTAGCTAAGTAATATTAATTCTATATATCAAAGGGATTAATAGGCAATGACTTAACGTGTCCCTTTAAAGTTTATAATCTCTAATGAACTGCAAATTATGTCCTCTGTTTAAACGTCCTTTTCTAATTTATTCATAACCCTACAATGTTGAAGTATTCTTAATTCACGGACGAATACATAGAATGTAATTTTCTAATGAATATTGAATACTGTATACTAATATATATCCTAATTTTGTGGTTTTCTATTTATTGTAAGAGCTGTTGTTGGATTTCCCACCATCACCTGATAAATTATTGTTATTCTCAATTTTTTAATACAGTTTTGAATGTGTTTGTATAAAATTATCCCTATATTTTGTTGGTAATTACTCTGAACATACATTTTGTTACACTATTAGATTATCTACAGCTACGTGTAGAGGCGTAGAAGTTTATTTTAATGCTTCACTTGATTGTGTAAGTGACGCCCGTGGAATATGATGTTAGAATTTTATTCCTAAATTCTGATTTGTTACTCATCTACGCAATTAATTAAAACAAAATAATGGTAAAATAAGCAACCTGAGCGATTAATAAATGTTAGCTCGTCGAGAATGAAACACCTTCCGTTACCATTAATACATAATAATTGCATAGTATATTTTAATAATATTATCTATACCACTTCTAGACATGGCTGAATAGGCGTATCGAGTACATATTTTACTAAGCCCTGAAAATTACAGGCTTAGAACTGGCTTTTGAATACGTGTTGTCTTTTAATCCATGCTGTAATTTCATTTCCATTCTCTTTATTATTTAATAATAAAATCCCTTTATAATTGATTCATGGTATCAATGGTAAAAAATGCTATTTTGAGTTGAAAAGATAACTTTTTGAAGTACATCGAGTGAACCTAAAAATGTAAACAGTTTAAATTTGTTTACAATATTCAGCTTCAGAGACGGCTCTATCTCACAGTTTTGCATGAATACCTACTTAAAAAAATAATTTACTCATTTTGAATTAATTAAATACAGAACTGTTTCTTTGGACGTTTTCGATTAATATTGCCTCAGCATAAATAACATTTTAGTACAGAACAAACTCTCAGTGTTAACAAACGCTCACAAGATAAGAAACCCGAGGCGCTATTACACTTAATAAATAGAGTAACACAATAAATTTCTTCTGTTCTAAGCAATTAAGTTTGCTTCCATCACAAAGATGAAATACGTCTGAACGAATCTCTCTTGCCATTCTATGATCATCAATTTACCATATATCTATTTCCGAATATCCAAGACTATCATATAGCATTTTACTATGACTGAGGTAAATTTTGAACATCACCGACAGAGATATATCATGCGTATAGTGTGTGAGACTCTGATTGGGAGGTCACGGGTTTAAATCCAGCCACCGGTAATCCTGACTGAAAGTTTTTCCGAGGTTTTCTTATTCGCTAATGCGAATGCACCAGGTAAATCTGATGTGAAATCGCTTTCTTTTGTATTAACTTTAGACAGGATTTTAGGTGAGTGGTGTCGATCCGGTGAGTTCCAAAATAACAGCATCGCGTTTAAGCTACATTTGACATCTAGTCTTACATCTACCTTACGTATTTCACAGAAGAGCACTACAACAGTACGGAACTTTTTTTATCGGTTTGGTTAGTCGGGAAACACTCCCGTAGGTGTAATTGTTATTATTTACTACATATCAGAAATTAAAAAAGTCCGCTCCAACCGGGAATCGAACCACGGATCTCCCGCATTCCCGACAGGCGTCTTAACTCTTCATGCATGATTTTTCCAATTTTATTAGAATAATTATTTTAGTATTCAGGGGGAAAATACAAAATACTAAAATTATTGAAAAAATTCAAAATTAATTTTTTGGGGTACATTTCGGCCTCGGAATTAAATGGCACATATGTGTACACTATGCAACAACGGAAAAATAGGAGCATACAACAAAATCTTACATATAGATTTGAATTAGTATTTTATGTAGGAATTATGTCAGTTTATGACATTTTAAACAAAGCAATTTGAAAAAAAGTATAATTTTACATATCTAATCAATAAAATAATAATAAAATTGTGATTATAGTAGATGATTATGTGATTAGGGCCAAAATACAAAAAATAGCCTTAGGAATTTATAAACAAAGAATGCCAAATAATGATGGGTATATTGAAGTTAACAATCTTTCAAATTATTAATTACTATGCATCATCTAGTCAACTAATTAACTACTAATTAGCCTCATTACCGTGTGGGAGAACACGTTTTACAATAATTGTAGACTACATTTGGGATAAAAAATACTTAAAAGTAAAATATTATGATTTAGTTGCATAGCTTTAAAATATTTTGCAAAACAATGGCAAAAACAAACAATAACCTCAAAATAACATTCAACCTTAAGTGCATAGTGTCATCAAATGGTGCCACATATTTATTATCCATATTTAGCTGTAAATTTTTTAAACTTTTTAGATCTACATCAACAATATTAATTATAAGTGTGTTTAAAAAATAAATAATTTATTGTGCCTTTATATTCGGTCGAATGACGTGACTAATTATGCAAAAAACATGTGGCATTTTGTCAACAATGAATATTGGGGGCGTGGCCAAAAGAACAGCTCAATTCCTTGTCCCGTCACGTGCTGCTACCTAGCGGATTTTTTCAGAAGTACTAAACGGCATCACTTGTGTATTCTATGCATTGGTGGCACAAAATTTTTATTTTATCTCATTAAATATAATTAAAATATAAGTGGCATCATTTGACGCCTCTATGCGGGAAGAGGTTAACCACTAGACCATCAGTACGGGTACATTTTGATCTCTGAATTGTATTGTTGTTGTTGTGTTTTGTGTGTGTGCAACTACAATTCAGAGATCAAAATGTACCTGTCCTGATGGTCTAGTGGTTAAGACGCCTGTCTGGAATGCGGGAGATCCGTGGTTCGATTCCCGGTTGGGGCGGACTTTTTTAATTTCTGAATTGTAGTAAATAGTACGGAACTTAACTCAAGAAATCCTACGAGAGTTATGTAGTTGGGTGCCGTATAATTCACGCCCATTAGTCGGGTGTAAGGCGGTACATAAGTCTGATTGGAGTAAGTTGAATAACGAAGTTAACAATACTAACTCTATGTGGGACAATGACAAATAGTGACCATCAATGGATTTATTCAGAAACGACTCTTCATGCACGTTTAAACAATCCAGATTTTTAATCTGATTTTCTAAAAGAATTAAAAACACTCAAGACAAAAAAATATTTGTTTAGATGGAGATAGCGTCTGCTCTACGTGGTAGAATGTAATTTCGATATAAATTTACACGCGAGGGGTTTTAAAGTATTAACTCCCACGGCCAGAGCGCCGACAAGTGCTAAGATGCAACCGAAGCGCGCGCCTTTGAAGGCAAGGAATCACAAAGTCTGATTTCGCATCGGGTGAAAAAGACGCGTTAGAGGCCATTAAAACCCGCGAAGCAAACATTTCACAACTTATCTTTGCTTTCAAGTTATTGACGAGGCAAAATAGATGGAGCGAAAGTGCTAGATAAAAAAATGACTTCGTATGCATTGACTTTTCAATGTCGCTTGTTGTTTTAGAGTGATTTATCGAGTTATAAACATTGGTAAATCATCTTAGTAGAGCACAGAAATGGTAATATCCCCACTGAATATTGGGGAAGAATATGATAATTTTGATAGGCCTAATGTTAAAAAATTGAATGCACGGTTTCCATGCAACTTAAAAACAGTTAAGACTCGCACCCAGAGTTATTAAAATTGAAACTTGCGTTGGAAAACTAGTTCCCTTGCCGATAAGGCTCTTACAATAAAAACCATTTTAAACGGTGATGCATTATCTTGCTGAATAGTATTAATCGCACTCTTGTAAATGTAACAGTAAAATCGGTGAAAGTATGAGAAGATATTATTCTAATTTCAGTATTTTATTATCCAAAGTTAATAACTATATGCTAAGTGTTTACACAAGACGAAAATAGTTTTTATTTTAATGTGGATGCCCAATGAAGCTGGAATAACTGCTGATAATGAGTTCACTGACGTAAATTGTTGGTCGATTACAAATCTTCTTGGCTAAAAGTAGTAGTTACACTATATGTACATTCAAGTAAATATAACGATGTACATAGAAAATTAAGTTAGAATTATATGTGTTTATTAAATTGACAATATTATCAGTCACATACATTTTTGATATTACCTGCTAAGACAATATGATTTCTGTATAAACATGCTCTGAACTAACTCGATTGTTTCTGTTTAATCTTCTAAATGTTTGATTGGAAGGGTCTAGAATGATGGCTATTCAAATGGTAAATGTAATGTCTCGATTCTAGAGGGTATTGATCACTCAGTGATTGATTTAAACAGACTTTTACATCGAAGTCCAATAACTCAGGGGGTAGTCGTCTGCCGATCCGTATAATCTGATGTAATCAAGCATTAATTTTAACTAGTGATTTATCGAACTTTTTTAACTCGAGCTTAATACTGGTCTAAAATATGTTGTGACCTCAACGTTCTGCGACGAAATGTGCGTTCCTGGTGTATTGGCTTGGACACATTAAAACACATAGAAGTAACACAATTACTTTCCTAATATTGAAAAAAAAGTAAATTTGACGTTGAATTAAAGCTAATAGTTTCATTAATTGAAAAAAACACTCTTAAATACTTGTAATTTCAGTTGTTTCTTCTAAAAACACCACATAAAAACCAAACACAGATTCAATTAAAAACTACACACAAATATGTATTCACCAATCTACGGACAAAACTCGTATAGATTAATGGAATTACGTACTTTTACCGCCTTGTTCACTTGTGCAAACATGGTTATTGTTTCCATGTGAATTATGTTTTAATCCGCACATTTAAAATGTAAATTTTATAAATACGTCGCAAGCATCCTCCACTAGATGATGAATACGCTTACTGTTACATAAAGGGTTGAAGAACGTTCTCTCAACTCGCAAAATCGGAAAACGCGTTTTAAATCCAAATCCAAATTCAATCCGTCATTTGTTTTCAGCTGAGGATTGAGTTTCCTAGCGCCGCGTATGTTGTTTTAATCCAGCTTGCCTACGCATTGGAAAATGGAATTCGCGATGCCGTATCTTCCCTATAGCACGGGATCTCTTCGGGCATTATACCATAACTTGGGCAGCACCTGGTTCGGAATGTGACTCGCATATTTTAGCACCGACGATCGACTTTCGACGAAAAGGTCAAACAAGACCACACATGCCAACCATACTTAGACTCGGGATAAAAAAGTGTGGCCCATATTACGCTCGCACTGAGCATACCACGTTAAAAATGAAAGATGATGAGATTAAAAAATTAATTAAATAACAACTCAGTTTAGTATGCATTTTAATGATGATTAAAAGGTAATTGAATTTTAAAGCAGTGTTTTTGCTGCCAAATAAAATGTAAATAACCACATTTTAGTGGTATTAAAGTTCTGCGTATAACTCTTTCATCGTAAACTTTTGAGGCTTAACTGACTATCGTCAACACGCGTATCATGAACTGAGGCTATATTTGTTTGAGCTTTAGTAAATAGTGTTGCAGTCTAACATAAAAATAATAATCTTGTACAATATCAGCTCAGCTTCGGTAAGCTTACACGTGTTTGGTGGAGGTGCCGGGTCTCCTATCTTGCATTGAAAAGTGAGTAATTTTACAGTAGAAACATAATTTTAAACATAGGGCTTCATCGATCGACTATTGGCCCATTTTGCAGCTGGCGATGTCAAAAGATTTCATTACATGCTCATTACTCATGACTTATGCTCAGTTGTCCAAGAAAGATCAAAAACTTTATATTTGTAATTTCTCGTTGGGCACCTACACATGCCCCTCTTCAGTTGGCTCACGAGACACTTTAGATTTAGAGTAGTTGTGAAGAGAATGTCAAAAGAATAATAAAGATGACACAATGCTTTGCATTCGAAGTTACGACGAAATGAAACCTTAGAAAGAACTATCATTCAGGATTGCCGACGGCGAGTATCGATCACGGCACGTTACGCTGTGCTTCAACTGTCGGAAAAGACGCATCATTTTTTCAAATGTAATTTGTAAAATTTCAATACGGTTTGTTCAGTAAAATAGTATTTTATATACGTCAAAAGTAATTAAATAGCCAACGCGGCGAAACTTTCAACCAAAATATTTAATTTTGATATTCCGTGCCGCAATAGCCTTTGTTCTGAAAGTATTCATGTTATTCTATAGAGGTGGTAAAAAATAGTGAAAATAATTTTGATGCACAATGTTATACAAAATTTTGAAACGTATATAAGTGTACAAATGTAAAGAGTGTAGATTTTTTAAAACTAAATTCCAATTACGATTTTAATGCATGGAAAATGTCTCAAATCGAAAGTGAAAACGTAAAATGCTAGATACAGTTGGGGCCACGTGTTGCCAACATCTTACAGCACAGCAGACTTGGTTATTAGATATCTTTCCCACCACTTTGACGCAATTTAATTTTAAACATTATTTAATTAAGAGGAGAAAGGATGTAATTCTACAAGAAATTCTTAGTAACAAACGATTATTTCAGCAAAATTTGAAGATGGTTTTAAAATAAAACTAACCCGTACCGTTTCTGAGTGGTTTGTAAGACGCCTTCAACTAAAAGCTGACTTTCGATTTAAGAAATTTTGTCTGCTGTCGTAAAACCAAACGTTTTGCATATCATTAACTTGGGGTTTAGGTAGTTATGCATCTACCAGATGGTAGAAACTTTTTAATAGTAGTAATAATACTAACAAAGTGTGATTTATGGCAACATGTTAGTGGAAGCCTATGTACTGTGAAATAGCTGTATTGGAAAAGTATTAAAGATCACTTGGGGAATAGGACACATATTGGCAGATCGGAAATAGCTATTCGCTCGGCCAGGAAACATCCGGCGAAATTTGGACTTGCCAAGTAAAAAAACATGCACAGCCCTACGGTCGTACATTTCGTAGATTTGCTTATCAGCCAGTAAAAAAATCTCGTATTATCTCAATTTTCGACTTTAACAAAATCCAAAATCGTAAACAATTTTTTTTTTATTTAAAATTATGACCGTAGGAGAGCCCTTCATTTCGACTTCCGTGACGACATTTTCAAGTTCAAATCAACGGTGATCTATTAACCGTGTGACAGTGCAAGCGAGCGAACAGGAATTTGTCTAAACCGCAACTCTCTCCTCTTAAACACGACTATTAAATACTAACTAGGAAAACGCTAAAGTCCCGCCGCGTTGATGGATGAGCGTTTTTTTTGTTAGTTTTTTTTGCGTTTTGTGCGTTTGTTTGCACTTTTCCTTTGCAAGTGCTTTTTGAATGCATTGTGGAGGTGATTGTTGTCAAGTTTCTATTGTTATTTGTTAATTAGTATTATAAACTTCAAAAAACTCATATTAAAACCTTTATTTCTGTAGATTCTGACTAATTTTTTCAACTTTTTCTTTCAAAAGGTACTACATCACCATAACCTTAATGTCCATGTGAAATCTGAACGTTGTTGCCCTACCCGTTTGGTCAGAATCGGCCCAAATGTGACGAAAATATCGCACTAAAAATTGAAAAACTAATATTAAAACCTTTATTTCTATGGATTCTAGCTAACTTTTTCAACTTTTTCTTTCAAAAGGTACTACATCACCATAATCTTAATGTCCATGTGAAATATGAACGTTCTAGCCCCACCCGTTTGGTCAGAATCGGCCCAAATGTCACGAAAATATCGCACTAAAAATCGAAAAAAATCGTAAAAGTACGATATTTATGAGAAATATTTCTTCGATTGTACCCAAAAACAATACACCTCTAAGTTCAGAGAAAACGAAGGTTCGGTCAAATTTTCATCAAGATCGCGTATGCCGTTTGCCCGGAATCGAGCGAACAAACAGACGGAAAAACAAAAAAAAAAAAAAAAAAAAAAAAAAAAAAACACCCGAGCTAAATTTTTTGGGGGGTCAGTGAAATTGAAGTCTTCGCTTCCGCTCGCTACGCTCGCTCGCTCATCCAAATACTAACTAGGGAAACGCCAAAGTCGTTGTTAAACGAGTGAGTGAGTAAGCCAAGTGTTGAGTACCCGGGAACATCCCCTTTCCTCCCCTATACCTAAGGATCTAGCCCAGTATGAGGAATGATACCGGGTACTCAACACATGGCTCACTCACTCGTTTAACAACGACTTAGGCGTTTCCCTAGTTATATAAATTGAACATTTGAAATGCGAATCGTATTCAAAACGTATTAGCGTGAAACATTAACAAATTTCCAAGATAAAACAAAATTACCTAAGTTTTATTTCCCATTTAACACCCCTCCAAAATATAATGTTAGTGTAAAAATATAACAAAGTTCGAGCTAACGGGTATCGAACCCCAACCCCCCGTGCGGTAGACAAATGCTTACCAATAGGCCAGCAACCACGTAGATATTGCCCCCGTAGCTGCTACTAAAAAAGCTATCGATATTTTAAAAATCAAAATTTTTATTTATTGTAGGATTAAAGCAATGGATCTAGCTGATTTTGTTAGCAGTTTCATAAACTCTTTATTGGATGTTTTTTTAAAAATTTCACCCCAATCTTTTCAGCGGTTCGGCTGTTTTTTCGAGTACAGACGACAGACAGACAGAATAAGAATGAGATCCTTTCGAGTTGAATGGAGAACTCGGTCCTCCGCTCCCCGTTAATTACCATGGACTCTTTTGCTTGTATTCCATAAAGGTGCCCGTTTTGGAACGATTGGTTTTTTGGTTCTTAAACCTGAGTAATAGTTTACATAAAAATGAGATTAGATTCATGGATTAAAGACTATTTAAAAAGTAGGGCCTATATTCAACCTAAAAACGTAATTGTTTAGAAATTGGTAAACTTAATTTAAAATCAATACAACGGAAATTGCTTGTCAATAAATCCCTTCCTTATTTGAAATAGTATCAAATCATCGTTTGACTATTTAAACTCCATGGTTTGATTACTCAAAACTAAGATTGTAACTACATCTAAAATATTAATTATCGTCAACTGTTTATCCAATAGTGAAGTTTCAACACAATCCATAAATTTAATTTGTAGCGGATAATGTTTGTTGTAATGAAATATGAAAATGTCAAATATTGTGCATACATAAAAAAATCACTACTGTAGCATGGCTTTTTGAAGTTTACATTTTTTGCAAGAGAAGTGGTTGAGGGGTAAGCATTTTGCACGATTACCCAAAAAAACAAAAAAAAGCTACTCGTAGTTTGAACAAGTTTCCTGTGCATCTCCACAAGGGCCATGCATTCAAGTTAGCTGTAGTTCCAACCAGCGGAAACAAGGATGCAACGGCCAGTTTACCAACGCTTTGAGCCTCTAGGGCTGAGAGTGTACGGATGTAATGCTAACCACGATTTATTATTCATCATGCACCACCATATAAAAAGTCGCGGACCTTGCACGCCTGTCAAACCGGCCAAAGTGGCTGTTTTATACTTGCTCCGTGTCGTCGGATTCAACCCGCAGTGCTTTCAAGACCCTCATAAAAACAGCTTGCATCATTTTAATCCGAAATCAAGTGCTGAGTGTATACTGAGTCGGTATAAACTTTCTTGAGTTAGTACTGAGCCTGAATGTGTAGACGGCTTTAAAACTGAGCATGGACCATTTTCAATTTAGGTGACAGAACCATACAATTTCCATTACTTTAAATAACCATTTTATACATTTTAGCTTATAAAATATCGGCACTTTACTTTTTTATAAACATGTTAAGAAGAGTATTGTCTGTATAGACAAAATTAAATGTATCATATATGTTTTAACGGTATACTAGCCGCCTTATACACGCAGTTTTGCCAAAATTAGAGTAAGAATCGTATATCATTTTGAACTTTATCTGTGAAGTGAGTTTCCTTATTCTTATAATTGCAAACTCATTTATCTATATAAAAAATATTATTTCCTTCCCATTTAATGTGTACTTAAATGATGTTAAAGGGTTACAATGTTTTTGAGGGTTGAATATAGAGAATGCAAGGATTACGGGAGTACATCTACAGAAAATATTATGCCTCAAGCTTTATCGCTCTACATTTTCTGACATAATATGAAGAAGTTGCTCAAGTGTAGGCAAGGCATTTCCAAACTGTATTCAAAGCTTTCGCGTCACTATGGCACTTCATGACGTAAACATTTCACTGGCTTCAGTGGTTTCAGTTGTTCTAAGTTGTAGCATTGAGCTTGTCGAAATTAGTTTCGCTATCAAACTAATTTAGTTGAGATAGCCACTTACTAAGGCAATACGTTGGCTTCTCTGTTCACGTGCCAACCAACACGGAAACCAGAAGAGTGAGATACTCTTGCAGATATTCTAGCACGGATAATCAATATCTGAAAATAACTCTTCAATATTTAATAATGTAGGAATGACTTCGGCTCCATTCACTGATACTCGTGGTAACATGAACATCTGTAAGTGAGCCAAGGAATTATCGGTTCTGCTTCCATCTTAATGATCCTTTCATAAGAACCCAACATTGCAGTTTTCGCAGGAAATTTAGGAAGTTAAAACCATTTTGTCAGACGCTTTGAAACTGATTGGAATGCTGCCAATAGATCAGATTTAAAAAATGTGTTCAGAGTCGACCCCTCAGTCACAGAATTTAATTTAAAGCGGACCACCAAGTCAACCTAGTAGGAACAAACACTGCGACGAGCGAACGCCAAACAATGGCCAACTAGGGATCGGTATTTGATATAGAGAATAGCGACCAATTGGTTGGGCACGATTCACCTTAGAAAGAAAGAGAATCCTTTACAAGGTTAATCGGGACAACTTGAGTGTTTTATTGATTCGTTGCTAGGACGGGTTCAAAGACATCGATTTTTAAACATATTCAACCAAAGAATTGATGAATTTAGTCCACCTCAGTTGTCAGAATCTTCTGCCTGCTGTAGGATTTTGCTATGTAACGTGTGATGTCACTCATTTTTGTTTACTTTAGAGTGTATGATAAATTATAGACCAATTTCATATTATTTTACAGCTAAAATTCTTTCACGGGGCTACATTTTTTGAATATTAAAGAATGGAGATTGATAAGAAAATCCTGTTTTAAATCTCGAGAGAAGAAGATTATTTAGTATAATGTGATGCGTTTGTGTCAGTTAATTAGAAATAAGTTAGAAAGTATCGTGCCCCTAAGGTGGTTTAAGGGTAAGCTAATTAGTTTAAACTTTATTAATCTTTCTTGGATTGGTTGTGCCATAGACAACCGAAATTCCAGGTAACGTTTTAACACCGGTTTACAACGCAATTGATCCATAACTTTTCCGCCTTATACTGTGGGGAATATGCGTTGAAACCAGAGCACTCAGCAAGTAATTTTATTTCTCGATTGAACGCTTTATCACCGCTACATTCTTGTTTGGAAATTGTTTCACATTTCACGTTAAACGTTAAAAGTTCGCTTTTCAACAACGTCTCACTAAGTACTCCAAAATAACTGAAAGATATTGTGAAAAGTCGTATGCCTCAAAATGTATTTTTTTGTAATATAAACGATAAATTAATTTTCAAGTCATGTGCTACATTTCTGACAAAACGTTTAACCAAAATCTAAGCCCACAATAAATGCGATATTTATAATAAAGGTATATATGTATATTATACACATCATTTTTTATCGCAGGTATGTTTATACAATATTATTCACATTTTATCCTAGAATTATTATCTAGCAAGCACCTAGATCATCTAATAACCAGTCTAGTGAGCAAAGAGTGGTGCACTCTATCTTAATAGAAGATTTGCGTAGATTGTTCAATTAACACGTCCTTATTTGTACATTCTATTATATTGGATGCTTGAAATAATTGATTTAAACTAACACCCGACACCGAAATCGAATGATCACCACGCATACCTCAGCCTCCAATTCGTGTTGAGTGAGAGCGGTTTGAGGTTATGATATACAGATCGAATGTCACTCGAATCAGATTGAAGTCGATCCACTTTCCAAAGCCGATTGAAAAACCGTGATATATAGGGCCTGGGCGTGTCTAGCGCCGAGATGCCTATTCCTACTGCTGCCGTAGACACAAGGACTGTATAGGTGCAGAGACAAATATAATAATGTTTTACCATTACGTGAGCTATAATATTTGTTGAAATGATTAAGTATCAAATAATTATAAACTTGAATTAACGAATTTCTTTAGGAGTATGTAGGTCAGTAAATAGCAATACAAGCATGTTCAATAACAATAAACATAATGTGATGCAACTCAAAGCTTCACTGCCTACTGATAGTGACGTCACTGATAGTTGTTGATTGAGTTCAACTAGGCTAGTCGACAACGGAAAACTGGAGCATACAATGATCATAGGGCAATGGTCAAACTAATCTCCCACCAGAGCCCAGATCGATCGGTGTTTGGTCATAGTTGTCTTTACGTTGATAAAATAGGAATTTTTACAACATTTTGACGACAGTGCATTATTGTTGTAGTGGGTGACAGATTTCCCACCAGAGTGCAGAGCGATCGACGTTTGGTCACCGCCATGTGTAAGTTCCACTGGAACCACAATATAAAGAGTCCTGTGACCAAACCCCGATCATGCGATCCTGGCGGAGAATCCGAGCGCACCAGCGTGACATTACCCTATCCTAACGCTGCGTTGAGTCTGAAAAATAATTAGGAGTTAACTGGAAATTACACCAACACGAATCGAAGTCGAAGTCGATTCTCAAGCCAGAGGAACACATTTGATGCGAGATTGTCTGACCGGTTTGACAAATAAACCAAAGACAGTCTATCTAAGGACTTTGTAATTTGATTATATTTAATGTGTTTACCGTGTATCAGGTGTGGATCTTTTGCATCGTTCTGACTCGTTTAGTCCATCGAGTTGTTACCTAACAATGAAGTTAACTGCTCCATGACAAGCCAGACTCAAGCAAATGCATAAAGTTTGTCTTCATCAAATCAGTTTGATTGTTTTAAATGTTTAGATGAAATACTCATTTGTCTGTACTGTGAAACATAAGATATCCATTTATAAGACAAGTTAATTTGTAATGCGTTGAAATTCTTAATAAAGAAGTTTGTTTGTTTACTTCAAATTCTTTTGTTACTTTTCATTTCTCTAACCTCTTGACGTGCTCAGCATTGTCAGAACTTTTTTTCATTAAACTTTCACCTCTTCCTTAATTAGTCGTAATTACCTTTGTAAGTACAGCTGCGTGTATAAGTTGATGAGTTCACAAGAAATGTTGGCTCTTCTTATGAACTTATAGTAAGGTCGGCAAAAAGAGACAGAAGTGAAAAATACCTTCTATAAGAACTTCAAACGTTTGTAGCAATTAAGCTTATTTTATATTCCAACAAAGATTTTTTTTCGTTTTTAATATAAATCAACAATAGTGTCTTACAATTTTAGATTCAACAACTCAAATAACATTATTATTTTAGTATGCATTATCTTGGATTTTGGATAGAACTGCATGTTAATACTTATTTCGTATTGTCACTTGCCACGTGGTACGTTTAACGAATTTGACAATGTACAATAACTCCATTATACTACATTTTACTCGTTCATGGGATCGCCATGTTTGTACAAAGAGCTAATAGAATCAGACAGTAATAAAGCCAGAGATGAAAAATGTTTTACTTATTTAGTTGTGTCACTAGGAGTAATCACAATGAATAAACATGCTCACACTATTCATCTTGGTCGCAATCTACCATTCAGCTTGTTGTGGCATTCAATGAGGCTCTCTTCAGGTTCACCACAAATATGGAAATCATTTTATGAATACGTTGATGATTATGCCCTAGGGTTTCCCGTGTGACTCAATGACAGAATTCTCCATATGACGCAGGATTCATATAAATATAGATACAAATTTTATTCGGGGTTTGGTGCAAAGTCGAGCACATTATCACTGAATAAGTCTCTCCTTTTCTAGCAGTCTAAGGTTGTCACTTGTCTATGCTCAATCATTCTTTTGGTACAATTCACTTCATCATGAAAAAAAACTTTAAATTTGGGGGGAAAGACTACATAATCAAATTTTTGCTGTTTTTCAAAAAAAAATATCTATGAAAAAGAGAATAATTTTGATGGTCATGCATAAATTTTAAAAATTTTTATTAAGCGAGCGAACAGCGTTTCCATTTTACTCTGCCGGAAAAATAGTCAGGTTTTGTTTTGTTTTTTTTTTTTTTTTTTTTTTGTTGGTTTGTTTTTTTTGTTTTTTTTTTTGTTTGAGTCCGCGTAAGTTCGAAAGGAGGCTCGGATCGATTGAAATTTTCACCATCCGCAAGCTTTGTTTTCGATTGAATGCCATTAGTTTTGGGGGGAAAATCGTTCAAAAAGTTAAAAAGTTACATTAAAAATTAATCGAAAATTTTTTTTTTCAAAATTCACGGCGACAAAATCTAGATGGCCAAACATTTTAGAATGTCAGTGGGCAGAAAATGTTAATTTTATTTTGATCCCAAAGTAGGTAGATTTGGGAAAATTTCATTATAAAAAGTACGGTTTCCATGGCAACGGAAAGTCGTGCAGCTTTTTGCTCATGATAGCGGTCGAACGGGGGATCGGATCGAGTTGAAATTTTCACATCCGCAAGCTTTTTTTCTCGATTTAATGCCATTAGTTTGTGGCAAAATCGTTCAAAAGTTAAAATTTTCATTAAGTTTAATCGAAAATTTTTATTTTCAAACTTCACGGCGACAAAATCTGAGATGGCCAAATCATTTAGAATGTCCATCCGGTCACGATATGTTAATTTTATTTTGCTCCGATAAGTAGTGTAGATGGAAATTACATTATAACAAAGTACGGTTACCATGGCAACGGAAAGTCGTGCAGCTTTTTTGGCTCATGATAGCGGTCGAATGGAGGCTGGGATCGAGTTGAAATTTTCACCATCCGCAAGCTTTGTTCTCGATTGAATGCCATTAGTTTTGTGCAAAATCGTTCAAAAAGTTAAAAAGTTACATTAAAGTTAATCGACAGTTTATTTTTCAACTTCACGGCGACAAAATCTGAGATGGCCAAATCATTTAGAATGTCCATCCGGTCACGAATATGTTGATTTTTTTTTTGCTCCGATAAGTAGTGTAGATGGAAATTACATTATAACAAAGTACGGTTACCATGGCAACGGAAAGTCGTGCAGCTTTTTTGGCTCATGATAGCGGTCGAATGGAGGCTCGTATCGAGTTGAAATTTTGCCCATCCGAAAGCTTCGTTCTCGTTTGAATCCCATTAATTTTGGGGAAAATCGCCCAAAAAAGTTACAAAGTTACATTAAAGTTAATCAAAATTTTTTTTTTAAAACTTAACGGCGACAAAATTTGAGGTGGCCATTTATTTAGAATGCCCGCCCGGTCACGAATATTTTAAAATTTGTTTTTGTCCGATAGTAGGTAATGGAAATTACATAATAACAAAAGATCGTTCCCAAATGAAACGAAAAATTCCCCTATGCAGTGCCCCTTTAAAAGTTATCAAATACTTCGGGAAAAGCAGTTATTTTTGTAACCAAAGAGTTAAAATAGATTTCCCAAAGGGAACGATGTCAAGGTTTCTAGATGGGGGTGGATTTATCCAAAAAGTAAAGGTTAACCCACGGGTTTCCCCAAAATACCTTGGCAAAAATAAATATTTTGGAAACATGGCCCCGGGACAGAAAAAGTCGCAAATTGTAAAATTACAAAAAATTGCAATGTGGGTCTACTATAGCACGTGCTCGCTTTAAAGCGTCCATGAGCGTTTCCTAGTTTTTATTTATTATTGTTATTTAAAATGTACGTAGGCAACGGAGATGATCTTAGCGCAGGGTCATAATTCTTAGATTCGGTACCCATTGGGAATATCACATTGCAAAACTATCCAACCTTGCTATTTTCCCGGTGGAATACGATAACATTCCAACGCATACTCTGCAAGATAGAATTCTATTACAATAACACCGTATAGACCTAAATCAACAATAGCCTCTCTATTTCTAAATGGTTAATTTTTATTCGGGGGTACTCAAGTTTTCGACATATAAAACATTTTTGGGCCTACACTATTTTCAAAAATGTTTGCTTTTTTTTTCATTTTGTTCCTACTAGGAGCAGGATGGATTTCGTCTTTTGACTTTAAAACAAAAATTTTTGATTTTTCTTGGGTCCATGGCATCGTTCAATACGTGCCTTTCGTTTTGTGTGGAAAATATATCATTTACTCATTTACCTTACATTATTCTTTCCTCGGGAATTTTAAAAACATTTA
Source organism: Sweltsa coloradensis (assembly GCA_024449915.1). Taxonomy (NCBI): domain Eukaryota; kingdom Metazoa; phylum Arthropoda; class Insecta; order Plecoptera; family Chloroperlidae; genus Sweltsa; species Sweltsa coloradensis. Next base: position 1,455,732 of record JAMZAV010000159.1, on the reverse strand, counting down.
TTGGGGTCCTCCGGAAAGCCGGTAATACGTTTTACCCGATTTTTTGGGAAATTGTTAACGCCCCGGGGAAAAAGTGTGATTTTAAAGTAAATTTTGTGAAGCGGGTTTACGCCTTTTTTCCTATGCGCAATGGATCAACTCCTAGCAAGGGAAAAACGTTTTCTAAAGTGTAATGTGACTCGTCTTAAAAACCCCATCAAAAACGTGCAGACCGGGAGTTTATAAATTCATCAATAAAAGGTACATAAAAACGGTGCATAAACTTTCTACAAAAAAGCGACACCTACTGCACGCCGTAGTGCTGCGTGGGAAAGATGATCCCAAATTCGAGCAGTATGAGACTGATATTAACAAACTTTTTTAAAAGGTTGGGGGCCATTAGATTAGTTTATTGGACCGGGCCGATACGTCGGCGCGTGAAAACCCACTCCACCGAAGCTAGGCCTGCCCCAGTAAGTAAGGTTACCAACTTCAGTGCCGACGTTTATGGCCCCTACAGTGTTGGCTATCTTATAGGGGGGGGTTTTAAAACCCTAACAATCGTGCAAATCGTGAAAAAGCATAAAAAATTGGGAATTACTTATGACCAAAAGGGAAACCCAAAAAACGATGGCCCCAATTGGGTTTCCTGAAACTTTCTTTTTAAATTGAATTAATAAAATTTAAAATTGTTAATTAACCAAAAAAAAATTTTTGAAGGAGAAACACATCGACTTTGGGTATCAAATGAAAGCTTATTTTACGGAGAATAAAAATAAATGAAAAAATATTTAAAAATTAAATTTAATTAAATCATCAAATTAATTGAATTTTAGTAATATTTTTACCACTTTCGATTTTGTATAATATTACACCAAAAATTTACCGTTGACTACAATTTACCCCTTTACTAACTAATGCAATAAAAAAAAAATTTTTTGATGGCCCCCAAAACAAATTTTTAAAAACCCCCTAGTTTAAATGGATTAATAAAATTAAATAATTAGATAACCCCAGTAAAGTTTGACATTCAAAAACCCAGTCAATGATGTATCAATATAAAAAAAAAAGCATAATAAAAGAGAAAAGTGAGGGCCCCAAAGGTGGGGTTTTTCTTATCACTTTCCCTTTAAATTAATTTAAATTTCAATTAACGGCAATTAATCAAAAAAAATTAAAAAAATTAATGTACAAAATAAACACAGCATGGGTCGCTTGGGTATCAAATGAAAGCTTATTTCACGAGTAAAAATATTAAAAAAATGTTTTTCATTAATAAATTAATCATCCAATTAATTACATTTTAGAAAAAAATTTAACCACTTTTGACTTTGTATAGTTTGTATTCCAAAAATTTTCCCGATGTCAAAAATTTCACCATTTTAAAATAACATAATGCCAATTAATCCAAAAATTTTGATGGCCCCAAACGAATTCCCCCAAAACCCCCAGATTAAGGGATTAAAAAATTGAAAATGAGCAAAATTTTCCTTAAAAATTGTCTTAACATTCAATTTTATGCGCTACGATTAAAAAATTGTATATTAAAAAAAATAGATCACAATAAACCTAAAAAATGAGGGTAAAAACTGAATTCCACTTAATTTTTATTAATTAAATTAAGGGAAAATTAATTTATATTTATTTCAATCAAATTGTAAATGATCACAGCATAGTCGACTTGGGTACCAAATAAAAATTTTTTTTATGAAAAATTTAAAAATCTAAAAAATATATTTAATTTAAATTAATTAAATCAAAATTTAAAGGGAATAAATCATCAAATTTAAATTAAAACTAGAAAAATTTTACCACTTTTTTATGTATAGGTATAAAAAAACTCAACGATTGTCATAAAATCTTACCATTACCGGGGGAAACAGAAAATTTTACGGGTTTTAAAAAGAAACCCAAAAAAAACAAAAAATTCCAAATTTTGAATCAAAAACTGTCGGGGGCATGGAAACTTTTTCAATATTAAAATTTCCGCCCGCAAATTTAATTTTTCTATGACTACAATTGACCTTTCAATAATTAAATGTGGAACTTTTTTATTTTTTAAACCTTGTTTGTTCTGTATTTGCCCTTTAATTTTTTTTAATAGTCCAATTCAAGTAATTAAATTCAATAAAATATAATTCATACATTTAAATCATATTCAATTATTTTTAAATTTCAATCCAATTAAATCCGTAACGACTCCCCATGTTTAAAGAAAAATTTCGTGGGTATTTCGTTAGTGTTTTTTAAATTGGAAAACCGCCAAATAGTGTGGAGTTAAAAGTTGACTTGATCATTCATATGTAACAAGTATATTTTTAAATTAAAGTTAATTAAGGGAAAGCATTTTAAATAAAAATATGCCTTAAAAAAATTCTGTCAATTTCTTAATTCCCATTCAATTGGCTTTATTTAAACACCAGTTGACTGTGGACGTAAACTAGCAAATTCTTTTTCATTTATTAATATATTAAGTAACAAAAATTTCGTTTGGTGCATAATTTTTTTTATTTTTTTTTATTGACTCGTGTTACCGGTAGAAAAAGTGGGGAAGATTTTATGACAATCGGTAGATTTTTGAAAAACCATACATAACCAAAGGGTAAATTCTCTAGTTTGTAATTAATTAGATATTAATTCCTTAATTAATATTAATTAAAATTTAAAATAATTTTTTCGTTTAAATTTATTCATAAAAAGCTTTTTTTGGGTACCCAAGTCGACTTTGTTTTGCATTTACACATTTGATTGAAATAAATATAATTAATTCCATTAATTCAAAAAATAATAATATGTGGATTCATTTTTGGACCCATCTTTTTTTAGGTTTATTGTGACATATTTTTTTTTAATACCAATTTTCAATCGTAGCGCTAATTGAATGTTAAAAAATTTTAATGGATTAGCTCATTCTCAATTTATTAATCCTTAAATCTGGGATTTGGAAAATTTTCGTTTGGGGCCATAAAAATTTTTGGTTTAATTTGGGCATTATGTTATTAAGTGGTGAAATTTTATGACAATGGGAAAAGTTTTTGGAATACATAACTATAAAAAATCAAAAGTGGTATAATTTTACTAAAATTAATTAATTGGTTTAATTTTTTAAATGAAGACTTTTTTCAATAATTTACTCGTAAAAAGCTTTCATTTGATACCCAAGTCGACTATGCTGTGTTTATTTTGTACTTAAATTTTGAAATTTTTTGGGTTTTAAATTTGCCGTTAATTAAATTAATTAAATTTAATGGGAAAGTGATAAAACCCGACCTTGGGGGCCATCACTTTTCTCTTTTTTTGCTTTTTTTTGTTATTATTTGTACACATTGACTGGGTTTTAAATGTAAACTTTTAAACTGGTTTTAAATCTAATTTTTAATTTCATTAATCATTAATCTAGGAGTTGTAGAATTTTGTTTGGGCCATCAAAATTTGGGATTTATTGGCATTATGTTGAAAAGGGGTAAAATTTGATTAAATCGGTAGAATTTTGGTGTAATAATTATCTAAATCAAAAAGTGGTAAAATATTAAAAAATTAAATTAAATTAGATGTTTAAATTAATTAATTTTTAAATTTTTTTTTTCATTTATTCATTCTCCGTAAAAAAAGCTTTCATTTGATCCCAATGTCGCTGTGTTGTCCCCTTTTAATTTTTTTTTGTTTTTAATTTAAATAATTTAAATTTTTTTTAATTAATTAATAAGAAAGTCGGAAAACTCAATTTGGGCCCCATCGATTTTTGGTTTCCCTTGTGGTCATTAGTAAATTCATAATTTTCATGTTTTTTTCTCACATTGACGATGTTTATATATTTGGGAGCTTATAGACCCCACTATCAAAATCTCTTCGGGGCGGCAGTACACAACAACAGTCAATTGCTGGAGCTGAAAACTGCAATATTTTAAGTTTTCCCCTAAAAGGGTGGGGGCCCCTGCTTACTCCTCTTTTCCTGTGACCAGCGTAATTACAGCGAAGCGGGGGAAATTTGTTGACGTCCGATACCAAAATAGCGGGAAATCGTAAAAAGGGTTCAAAAATGCGTATGTTCTCCCAGTCTGTCCTAAAACAGGAGTCGCTGTTGCATTACGAAAGTTTTTAGACAAAATTTTGGGAAATGTCCCAGGCCCGGGCAGTTCTTGGCAACCTGTCGAACATTGGGACGCTGTGCTTGTTTTTCCACACCGTGGTAAGATGGACAGTGAATCTCGGCGTCAATGGGGCTGTCATCACAACAAAGGACCCGAAAACTTTAAAACAGTTAACGACTTCATTGGCACCGGCCGAGCACTCGCTGCGGGGGGGTAGGCCCACCCTTAATCACAAAGGGCCCTTTACCCAGTAGTACAAAAATCAACTTACCCGAACAGACGACTTCACATCTCAGTGGGGTCTCAGCAACAGGGGATTCCTCATGCTCAAGTGGCCCGGTCATTTCCTTCACAAGTTCGTCCTTTCTTAACGACAACGTACCGACCGTCTTCATTGTAAAGGCAAAAATTATTTGTTTCAATTTTTTACGGCAAAAAAACTGCTAGAGACTGTACTTCCGGTAGTTGCCGCATGTCCCAAAACTGCACCACACATTGCTCATTTCAATGAAACAGTCTCAGGGGAACAACAAGATGAGGTCAAGCTACGGAGTCTACTGGTTCTCCCTTTCTCAACGGAATCGATTTTTGTCAATGGTGTTGCTTTCAAAAGCCATATCAATGTGCGGGATTAAAATGGGGTAAGCAGACCTTACGAGGTTGTTAGATTCGCATCTGAGGTGTTTTTTTTACGAAAAATGTTTCAAAAGCTTGATGCGAGCACATCGACTCAGGTGTTGTCTCAGGTTTGGCCTCCACTGCGTAGGGAAGTGTCGTGGCGTCCCTACAATTGAATTTTACTTCAAATTCAATAATGAAAAGTCCCCTTTCCGTCGAGGCTTTAAATTCTGCCCCAAAGGTTTCAGGAACTCTTCCCAAAAATCAGTCATATTGAGGAAATTGGTACATCTTAATGGCTTAAATTTGGGAGACCCATCTTAACATTTTAGGAAGTATGATGTTCTTTCGGAGCAGATGTTTTCCCTTGATTTGCGCTTGGTCGTTGTTCAGGAACATTTTGGTTCACCCTACATGGAAAAAAGCACTTTGGATGGGGACTTTCGGGTCCCATTAATGCACCCGGTCCTAATCCCCAATAGCAACACTGCTGTTCAGTGTGACTGGACAATTTCTTTGCGTAGATTTGGGAATTTGAAGAAATACCCTTCTGCAAACTTCTGATCCAGAAGAAAGCTGTGTGAAAAGCATTTTGAAAAGTCTCACCGGAGAGACGTTCTGGTAGATTTTTAGTTTAACTTTCCCTTTCGGGAAAAACCCCAGGGTTGGGTATCCCCAATCAGGCGGGCCATCGACTGCTTCCCCGGAGCGTCGGTTGAAAAACCAACCTGATAAAAGGGAGCAAAATGATAGTTCTGCTGAATACTTGCACTGGGTCCATGGGTTGTTCCCAAAGTCAACTAAACCCAAACCCCTTTAGTGAAGTTATTACATTCCTCACCATCCCGTCATGAAGGAGAGCGTAAACCCCAAAATTGAGGGTTTTATTTTACGCTTTCGCGAATCTTCTTCGGGGGCCACCTTGAAAGCAAACTAATGGGTTGGACCAAGCTGCAAGACGATTCGTTCCCATACTGTTCGTTCCAAATACATCATTCCTCTAGTAGCCGATACGCCAAAAATATCGACAAATTCGGGTTGATCACTCACATGCGATTTCAAAGAATATGTGGAGAACGAAGCCCGGGGAACCAAAAACAAAACTTGACTGTTAACGTTACTTATGGTGAAGGTTGTTCTTTTTATCGCACGAAAAGCCTTCAAAACTGGCAAGGGATGAAGAAAGGTTATTTCCAAAAGGGAGCACCGTTGTGATAAGGGGCTTCTACTCGACGACTTTATGAGGTGCGATACCATTGACGAGGTCGTCAGCTTTAGGGTGAACTTATTCAACTAAAAGAACAAGGGGGTTTCGAGTCCGCAAAAGGTTATCAATACCCCCGAAGTTTCGAAAGCAGTTCCGGAACCAATGCGAGAACTTAACATCCTTTGATCATCGGGTGAAGATAAATCGGAAAAACATTGGGGGCTTCAGTGGCATCCGCAGCTGACAGTTTTCATTTACTGTAAAACCAACCCCCCAGCCAGAGTGTTTTCACAAACCAAATTACTATTGACCTTGCCCAAAGGGTTTTTTTCCCCCGGGATTGGGGCTTTCACCAGTGACCATTAATGCCAACTTTTTTTAATATTGGGATTGAAGTTGATGGACGATGAGCTTTCCCAAAAAAATCTACAATGCGTGGAGACAAATTGCGAAAATCTTCCCCCCCATACAAAACATCAGAATTATCGATGCATTAAGCACCCCAGCCAAAAATGTCGAACTGGGATGCTGCTGTATCCTCTGAAGCTGCATATTCTGATTACCTGGCATTGTACTCAGATGGTACTGTCAGGTTCAACTAGTGGCTGGTAAAACAAAGGTGCACCGATACGACAGGTCTCCATTCCCGTTTTGGAAATGTGTAGAGCATGCAGTCATTGCAAAAAGCAGAATAACACAAAGCTACGCAATGCTACCTATCGCTACGCTACGCTACGCTACGCTACGCAACGCTACGCAATGCTACGCTACGCTACGCTACGCAACGCAACGCAACGCTAGCTAACAACGCTAGCTACGTACCTCGCTACGACGCTACCTTTCCCCTACGTACCAAAGCTACCAATGCTACGCTACACAACGCAACGCAACGTACGCAATGCTACCCACGCAACCAATGTTACGCAAAAAGAACGCACTGCAACGAACCCCCAGCAACGAGTAAGTCCGGGTCGTCCTTTTTTCATTGTGTGTGGGGCTCGCCGGCCCGTTCCTTTGCGGAAAACGAAGGGTGAAACCGAAAAAATTACAAGGGGGGATGTCGCCCTTTTTCATTTGCTTTCCACGAAGGCATCCATTGCAGCTAGTAAACACCTTTCAAAACCTGCTTTTATAGCGCTGAAATAAAGATTTGTCTCTCGTCGTGCAAACCGCTCGTATGTACAGCGATTGCGGAACTAATTTTTTGGGAGCCGCTCGGGAATTCGAGGTTCCTGAGCTCATTAAGACTAAAGATCATCAAGGGGAGTGGGAGGACATCTCGCAGATCAAAGGGATCACTTGGGATTTTAATCCCCCTGCACCTCACCAAGGAGGACTTTGGGAAACAGGAGTCAAATCGATGAAATACCCCCTCCGTAGAATTTTAGGAAGTACCACCTCACTTTAAAGATTGCCCATCCTGTCACAAGTTTTAAGCCTGCCTCAAACTGTCCCTTACTGCCACTTCCAAAATCCCAATATCTATATTTTAACACCCGGCCATTTCCTAACTGGGGACTTCCTGTTTCCCTTCCCCAACCTGCTTGAGTCCCCAAGGTTTTAAACCGCTCTCAAGGTGGAACTGCTCCAACATACAGCTCAGCACTTCTGGGTCGTTGGGCTCGGGTACCTTTTTCGACTTCAACAAAGACCCAAATGGGGCTACCAACCAAAATCCAGCCTGGGTTATGGTGCTCATCAAACGAGGGCTTCCTCCCCTTTTATAAACTTGGCCGGTCTTGAATACTCACCCTGGTTCTGACGGTTTTGGTGGGTCCGCCACTGTGAAGACATCGATGGGTTCTGCAACGACTATTTTTAAGCATCCTGCTTACCCCTTTTATGGGAATTAAATCCTTCCTTTTTTTCTTTCTAACTTCATTGTTATTGTGTTTGTTAAATTGTATTTTCAAGGTGGGCGGAATGTTTTGGCCTACACGTTTTTCGAAAAAGTTTGCTTTTTTTTTCATTTGTTCCACTAAGGCAGTGATGAATTTTTTGTCTTTTGACTTTTTAAAAAATAAATTTTTTATTTTTACTTCGGCCTGGCATCTGTTCAATACGGCCTTTCTTTTGTTGGAAAATAATTTATTTATACTTTACATCTTACATTTTTCATTTCCTTTGGAAATTTAACAACACAAAAACACCGGTTCTAAAGCCGGCTTATGAGTATTCCAAGTCGCAGTTCTATTACGAATACAAGTGTTCTGATTTCCATGTAAATAGTGAAAATGTGCAAAACGTTGACCACATTAACACAACATGGCGCAGCGAAGCCCGTGATAATTTGATTAAGCTGTGCCTACTCTCTTTCGCGACGTACTTGTTAGGTTCTGTAGCAACGATACTAATCCAAGGGAAACTTTCTCTGCATGTATTCAAAATTAAAATCTGTCCTGTTTTGTTGACTGTCCTGATACAATATTTGTGGATCACGTTATGTGTTGAAAATTAAGTTTTTTCATAGCTTACTATGCGGTTGCCCCCGGGGTTCACGACCGTATAGGAAACTTGACTTTTCCCTGTAAGCATAAAATTGAGCTTTAAGGTTTTTAGGAACTCTTATAATTATGTAATACTTTACTTTCATATGCATATTTCCTTACATTAGTTTGATGTTATTAACGGGTTTTAATTCCCTGGAAGTTGTGTGCAGAGCAATACACTTCACACACCCATAGGCTCTCAGCTAACTTTGACGAAGAGTTTTTTAACAGATTATCGCGTGTCGGGATATTGAATTGTTTGTGGAAAAAAATCAAAAGCCATTAAAATTTTAATAAGTTTTTAAAACAAAAGGGGAATGGTAAAAATTACCAAAAAGAATTTTATGTGTTAAGGCTCATTCATAACCCCTTGGCCCCCTAAATTAGCAGCTAACTTACCTTAACTTTAAAGGTTTTGTTCTTTTTGATATTTTGGCCCCTAAATTAACCCACGCCCCCTAGATGTTGCTCGTGGGAGAGTGCTTTAAAAGCCATCCGTCGCCCCTAACTTTAGGGGGCGTGCAGATAGATGTTTTTTAAACCAAACACAAACAGATTTGCAGTATTTACTTTTTTCGCGCCCAAGCTTGACATACAATAACATTCAGCTTTAGTAAGTAGGCCTAGCCTAGCTCTACTTAGGTACATTATAGAAAATTTTTGACTATAACTGTACGTTTATTAAAAAAAATTGATGGGAAAAAAAATTAAACGTATTTATTTTTAAAACAACGTGAAGTAAGCCTTACAAACCTCACATGGCCTAGCCCTAGCTGGGGGGTAGGGTATACCGCAATAACGTTAATAAAACTGACGGTCATTGCTTTCGCCCCAATCGATAGCCAAATGTTTTCTTTTTTAAATTTTTATCTTTGTATAAAGACGAAGATTTTACATAACAGTGGCCTTTTCATGAATTCGTTCAATAGCTTTTCATCGAACAATAGCTGATGTTCCTTGGGATCCATTTTTGCTGTTTGTTTACGTTTTCAATCGGATATGACCGGAAATTGTCGGCTCGAGTCTCTCTCTGATTGGTTAAAAGCTTAATGTTAAGTTAGCTGCTAAGTAAAACCTTGGAGTTTGCAAACATTCGGTTGCTGATAAATGTAAGTTAAAGGCTAAGTTTGGTCATGAACAGACGTGTTGTTTTCCATAAGACAAACCTTTAAGTTAGAGGCTAAGTTAGCTACTAAGTTGGTTGTGAATGGCCCTTTATGTGTTTAATGTAATTAAGCAGACATGATCATTTATTCATTTTACAAGGTTTTAAATTCCCCAGCCAATATTGCAGTCCCCATTTGTTATAAATCTACCATGATTAGGTAAAAACAAAATATGAAAGCGCTCATCTTATTTAGAAATTTCCCTTGAATTGAGTTTAAATAAACACAAAAACAAAATTTTCTGTAGTTATAGAATCTGCCAAAGTGATCAAAAACACCCAAATAAGTATTAATTTTTGACAATATGGTAATCGGTTTGTTGTTCGATAAGTGATTACACTATTGCACTTTAAAAATTGTGTCTGTTTCCACTGAGTACCTTATAGTAATAACTGATCAGATGTAGTAACGCCGAGTGAACCGATAGTTCCTCTTTAAATGTGCCTTGCCAAGGATAGGGTATGTATTGTTCTAGAGAGTGGTACTGGCTTAAAGTACATTTTAATAATACATGATTATTGTAATCTATGTATGCGCACATTAAGTACTTCACTTCGGATGTAAGCCCATGATCAACCAGGCATTTGAGCCATACTGTTATTCAACGCGCCTGTACTTGTTGATTCAATATAAAAACTAACGACTTCTCGACACTCATGTTGTTTAAACAAATATCAAATAGAATATAGTTAGTTTATAACAAACCAGTGTTGGCACTAGTTTGCAACTAAAAACAATTTTTGCCGCCAAAAACTTGTAAACATGTAAGCACACAAACATAAAAAATGTTAATTTACTAAATTTAAAGGACCAGACTATTAAACAAACTTTAAATAGCTATAAATAAATAATTTGTTTATAAATGAATGCAAATTAAAATAAATTATAATTGTATTTTTATATTTATTTGCGAAAAACCGTGTAAGACTATTAAGCAAACTGTATCTTGTGAATATAAATTAATCGTGTTAAGGCCCCTCCATCGTCCATGTCATCATCCTTCTTCACTCTTCTCACCCCCTCTCCCTCTCTTAATTCTCTCGACAACCACCGGCGCCTACTGACCAAATCAGTCAAGGTACAATTCACACGAACCCGTGGCCACAGAAGAGGAATATTTACATTTCACATTGCTTTACGCTTGAGAAAGTGCACACAAGCAACCTTGGAGCAACTGATGAAGGGCATTTGCTTTACTGTTCGGTAAAGGCTTTAAGCGCTCAATTACTTCTATAATGCAAAGATAAGTATACGTACATTTTAGCAACCATGTCACCATTTATGCAAAGTATTTACTTTACAATTTGGCAAGTATAAATACTACTCAATTACTGCTATATTGCAAACACATGTAAGGTAAGTTGAAGTAATAAGGCCACCCTAAGGAATTTTATTTAGTAAAATTTAAGTGGGAAGAGGTAGAGGCTCAAAAATTTCAGGAAATAATATTCAAGGCATTGGTTATACAATAAACTAAACAACATATTTTAGTAATTAGGATATTGTCTAAAACTAATTATAATATAATATTGTGTAAAGTGGCCTTATTAAAAGCACGTGTTGATAATAAGGCCATTTTATATTTTATGTGTTTATAATGATATAAAATCCATTTCCAACATATTTGTAGCTTTGTTATTATTGCCTATGGTATTTGACATATTTTATTTACTTTGGGCATGTTGTCAGTGCCATCATATACTCAACAGGAAGTAAATTTAGGGATTCATGAATAATTTAAAAAAAAAAAAAAATGTAAGAATAATTTTATTATGACAATTTTTCTGACTACTGTGACAACAACGGGCATAAAATTAGGCCTAGGGTTTACTCCAACAATGAGCTTTCAAGTAAGTCGGCAGTAATGTTGATCTTCATTGTGAGGTTATGTCAGTGGCCTTTTTACCAAAACAGCACGTTTGTGATAATCCTAGTCATATTTCAATTCAAAAAGTAATTAATCGAAAAAAAATTCTTCTATCATATACTTGAATAACTAACCTTCAATATAAAGTATATATTTAATATCTATCACTATTCATGTCCGTAAAAAGATTTTTTTCTTACCTTCCGTTTCTTATAAAACACCGCCTGAGAAACGCGGATGACAAACAAACAGCTGTCAAAACTGTTCTATCGGCCGTAATTGCATGTAGTTTGCACCGTTGTGGTCAGATGGAGTAGCTATACACTCTAGAAGTTGAATCGTCAAAAAATATTCACTAGCAACGAAGATACAGGCGAGTGGCCTTATAAGTCGGGTGTCCTTATTACTCCGACCTACCTTAAGCAATTTGCGCATTTAGAGAGATTATTTATTATTTATGTAATCAATATAAGTGATATAAATTTTTTTTTTTTTATAATTCCTGAGATTCTTAGAACAGTTAGGTTTAATAATTATAATCAATAATTGGACTCGGCATGTTCTTTTAGTAAATTATTATATTAAATTAATGGAAAAGCAATATTTCGGGTACTTTCAGTACCCTTCAAAAGGCAACAAACCAAACAAAACATAAAACTCCGTCTCCCAGCCAAGGTCGACACATCTAACAAAACACTGCCATCTTGATCTCAATAAAAAATATATTCAATTAAAAATTAAAAATTATATTCCAATCATGCCCACAATAGTTCTATGGCTTGGGGACAAACTCCTTCCAAATCGCCGGGAAGTCAATGCTGGGAGCACTGATGACATCATCAGCTACAGACATCAAGGCAGCCTCCTTTAGCCTCCGTTCATGTGTATTTGCTTCGTGTAGAATGATTGAAGCGTCATCCCAGTTCACATAATGATGATGTTCATAGACGTGCTCTGCTAGTTTTGAGGAGTATACCTTGTGCTGTGCAACGTTGTTTTTATGTTCCTTCAGCCTGACTTCCAGAGGTCTCTTGGTTTCTCCGATGTAGATGGCATCACACTGACATGGGATTGAGTACACTGCATTTTTCGACGATTGTGATACGTTCAAGGGCTTGGTTTTTGTCAATATACTTCTTAAGGTTCTGGAAGATTGAAAAACTGTTCGTATTCCAAATGGAAAAATAAACGAATGATGTGGCCAAACGAATCCTGAAGGTAAAATGTTTTGCAAAAACTCAATACTATAAAGCAAATTAAATCACGAGTATAATTTACTTTGAAGAATGAAAGGATACATTAGTATCAAATTAAACTTCATTAAAAAGCGCAATACATTTCCCAATATTTATAACAATAATATTACGTTAAATATCACTATTGCATGTATTGATTAATTAATCAATATATTGTCTATCCTATCCAGTTATAAAAACTGATTTTCATAGAAGGATACTAAATAAAACTATGGACATTAAGGAACACAAAATAACAAACAGTAGGAGTTCTTTTTATGAAAAAAATGTGCTGTAACAAAAGAGTTGCTTGCAGAGTAGCCAATCTAATTCAATTATCTCTATTTATCTTCACGTTGCAAGTCAATACATGTATATGTTATGTATTGAACCGTTGACTCTCAAAGATGAATACATAGACGTGAAATTACACTTTTGAAAACATCCAACGTCGTGAAATCCAATACACCCAATTCAGTTTGAAAGAAAACATTCGTCGAGTGCTCTTAGCAAGTCAGAACATGTTTTCGAACGCGCCATCCGAGGAGGTAGAGTTATTTCATTAAGAACGAAGGTTCGCTCTTTATTTGACACCTTCGTGTCAAATCGATAACAGAGGTTATGTATGCTGGCGAAGTATCTTGACACGTGTACCACAAGATGTCACATATTTCCCCGCGACCTTATTCCTTCCCCTTTGTCTAGAGGTTTTCAAACATATGTCATTTATCATTGTTAAGAAGGTGTTGAGAGAAAAGTGCCATTACAAGGAGTGTGAAATGTGATATACGTGGGCGTACTGTAGTAGTCCTACGCCTTTGCGGTCACAGAATAGATGCGAAAGCCAAGGCGAGGAAAATCAAAGCAAAGGCTTAGGTGAAAGCTTTCAAACCTCAGGCGAAGCTCGTCTTGAGATAACAATTTCCTTTGTTCTAGGCTCCAACCTAAGGCGTCGGCTTAGATAGACAAACAGCTAAGTATAGCACAGGTTGTATCGTTACCTGATCGAGTTAGTACAGTGCATGCCTCGTGTGTTCAAGGGAGTTTGATCTACGAGTTAAATACACTGAACAATTATTTGTCTCGATTCTTTAGACATGTAGCATAATAATTATTATAACAAAAAACAAAGGCCTACCTGATAATAGACAAACCTATACAATTTGCAAACTTTATTCCATACACGTTGGTTGCAATTATGCTGTTACTTATTGATAACTATCAAATTAAATATTAAGGAGCAAGGCTCCTATATAAACATCAAATTTCCGTCCCTATTTAATTTAAAATCCCTATTTATTATACCAATATAATTAACAAATTTAAATGCAAATGTACCCGGGTACTCAACACATGACTCACTCACTCATCTGACAACGATTTTGGCGTTTTCCTAGTCTTTGTGGGTTTTGGTGGAGGTGCCGGGTCCAACGAAGATACAACCTTGATTCTACAAGAAACGATTAAGTTACGAAATATATGTCAACACATCATGTTGCGCATTACTTTTCATATTATACAGTAAAACAATCTTATATTATAAATATTATTACATATTATTATTATGTATTTTATCCATATAGTCAAATGTCACACTATAATATCAATATTAGTCTTCATTTATTATTATTTAAATAAACTTTAACAGTAACTACAGTTCTACAATAAAACTAAGAGAGCAATATCGACTGCATAATATTTTATTAGTGGGTTTTGGTGGAGGTGCCGGGTCTTAACAAGATACAATCTTGACGCTACAAAAAACGATCAAGTTACGAAATATATGTCAATACATCATGCTGCACATTACCTTTAATATTATACAGTTAAAAAATATGATATTATATATATATATATAAATAGGCTCAGGATGCCGGGTACTCAACACATGGCTCACTTACTCATGTAACAACGACTTTGGCGTTTTCCTAGTAAAATAAATTCCTTTTGTAGTGTTTTAACATTGTAGAAAAGTATGGAAAACATAGCCAGTACGAAATACAAGTTAAGATTGCAAGGTTTACTCAATCTCCGTGCGGAGTTTTGGTAACCTTGAGCGTGCAAGATTCGATACACCTTAGTCAGTGCATTGCACCACCTGACATTCAAAAAATCATTGAAAAATAATAATTCTTCAAGAAAAAAAATTGACGTTAAAACAAAACCTACACATTTAAGTCTATTTTTCTATTTATTATATCCTTACCTAAGGCCTCTCTAGCCTATAATAGGCTAGAGTGGCGCATTATGACTTCACAGTTGACGTGCCCTGATAGAAACTAAACTTAGAACCCTATTATTTATACCGATATAATTATCAAACTTAAATGCAAATGTTCCCGTGTACTCAACACATGACTCGCTCACTCCTCTAAAAACGACTTTGGCGTATTCCTAGTCTAGTTGGCTAAGGCGCCTTTATACCCGGAATGTGGGAGACCTGGGTTCAATCCCCTGGTCGGTAAAAGAATTTGTAGTTTATGGATTGTACTTAAAAAATTATTAAACATGTTTTGAAATACATAAAACGCACTGTAGTTTACATCAACTGTGACAATACTATGGAAAACATAGCCAGTACGAAATACGTGTAAATAATGCAAGGTTTACTCAATCTCCGAGCAGAATTTGGGGGTACCTTGAGCGTGCAAGATTCGATACACATTGGTCAGTGCATACAATCACAGTCACAATGATTCGATAAAAATGACTTCTTCAAAAACAAAACCATTGTCGTTAAAATAAAAACTACCCATTTCTAGTATATTTTTCAAATTTTTATTTCTTGTAGGTTTAAATCGCAAGGGATTTTTTTCATTTTGTTAGCAGTTCTCAGTTACCTGGTCACGGATGCCTGTTTAAAATTTCAGCTCAATCTATTTGGCCGTTCGGCCGTATGGGATCAGACAGACATTTAACATTTAACATTTAACATTTAACATTTAACATTTAACATTTAACATTTAACATTTAACATTTAACATTTAACATTTAACATTTAACATTTAACATTTTACATTTAACATCTCGATCAAGTGGCGTTATATCCTTATTCGCTTCGCTCTCTCGTCTAATCATTCGCTTCGCTCACTCGTCTAATAAAACGATTGAGTGATACAAAAAAATGTGATGGATTAAAATAATAAATTAACCCTTACTTGACCATGAACCAACAACTGTCGCTTTCAAAGAGAGCCATCGTTTACACATACAATTATTTGTTTGAAAATAAAACTGTGAAACTAACTATGAAACTAAGGTAAGCTTCCTGTCTTGAATGCTCATTTTAACACACACACCAGTAACCTACTTCTTATCATACCGTTATAAACCACACGCATTTAAGACGGGCGAGGACATAAAAATTCGATAAAAAACTCCACAACGACAACTTTGGCGCAGTACATTTCGTTTCTTTTGTTTTGAACTGGCAGGTGTTCATAAGACGGTTCACACTCTTTTGTTTTGAGTGGTGTGGTAACTCAAGTTGAAGCTTGAGGCAACTTCAGGGAGACCGACAGCTCGCCGCAAAACAATGCATAACATACGCTGAGACGACGTCTAGAGGCGCCCGCGTCAAATGAGCCCGTCAATCATTGGGGCGAACTATTAATAAACCTCATCTAAACTAAACGCTGCTTGACATGTTCTCGTTTTGAGAAGTTACCCGTGCCCGAAACATTGAGGTTACAAAAAACACATTTTTATGCCCATCACATACAACGAATTAAGCAAATACGCGATTAGATAGGCTATGTTTCGAATACTAGCAACACTGGTATTTTACCGTCTTGAGGAGGAAGTTTACTATTTTCTGACTCTCAGGGTGGCGTCGGCTTGTTTTCAGCAACCGATAATCAGAACTGTTTTTTTCTAAACTCTTCCTCGGTAAATTTTCCACATAATTATCTTAATTTTGAACTTTATGCTTAGTTATTTATCTGAATACGTGCAGACCGGCCTGCCAGAGGTAAGCGCCACAATGGCCTTCCTTATTTATTTATTTTTATCTCGTTAATAACTTTAGTAATATTATTTACAATAAGGTATTAATGTTATTAAAATAAATAAAATGTTTCAAGTCTAAACTCACTGTTACAAAACCAATTTTCTTTGTTGGTCTTAAGTAATTTAAAGCGGACCAAACCAGCCCTGTCGGCACCAACATCATCGTCATCGCCGTCATCGTTTTACTCATGCCTATTCGAAGAATGGACGAAAACAAAATACATTGTTCAATCCTCCTCATTAAAATTTATTTTGAGTTAAACATGTGGACAATTAAATTATTTAATTAAAATATATGTATATGTGTAAACATTGATTAGTGATCATTTTGCTAGAGATTTTGAAACTGGTAAAAGTTAAGCATGCACTTATAATCAACTTCAACAAATCGTATGCTTATGTGTCCTTACTTTACATGCCACCTTATAGCTGCATTACTTGAACGAACAGTCCCAATTATTACCTAAATATTCTCGTCTGAAAGTCACTCTTATCATAAACCCCGACGTTTAAACCCCGACCCCATTATCACGAGCCCGGAGCGTGAGCCCCGTTCCATTAGTCATAGCGCCGCCGTCTTCCATGCGGCGCTAGAACCTTGCTGAAGATATGGAGTCATAATGACTCTGAACTCATGAATAATGTTTAACGAGACACGTGACTGTGTCCTGGTCATGTGACGTCATGCGTGAAATGCCTGCGTAGAAACCGTACATGGACGGTGTAAAAAGATCTAACGCAACCAACCCTGCACGGCTTTGAACGGCCGACTAATACACTACACACCGCTAGCTTTGCTAGTGAGGGAGGCGGGAAGTAATTATTTAAATGAAAGTGTCTGCTCCTAAAACAAAAATGTTGGTATATTTTGTACATCACGGACTTTGCGTGGAGCTTTAATTAGTATGTAAAATATTTTCTGTACTAAAACTAAAAATACAAGTGTTTGGATAACTAACTGTGTAAACAAGTTAATATTCATGTAAAATTAAACTAGACGTATAAATAAAATTATTCCTTTAATACAAAGATAAAACAAATATACGGTTGAATAAAAAATTAAAAAAACATAGTCTCGTAGATATACCATATTATTCAGTTTTTGTTAATATATTTAACTTCGTGTGGACGATATGTGAATACTGTGGTCCACTTGATTGAATGTACAAAGGTTGAGTGTAATTTAATATTCTAAAATTGAAGTAATTATTAGTGTAATTTGTTATAATTAATGCAAGCTTGAATATGTTATAGATATTTGATTTTTACCGTCGGAATTAAACCTGTTATGGTGCAATGTCAGCCCCTCTTCAGGTGGACTAGGTATGTTGCGGATATAACAATGTGAAGGGATGTCCGCATTCGCTTTAACGACTGAAGAAAACCCCGAAAAAACCTGCAGTCTGGATTGCCGGTCTAGATGGGATTCGAATCCGGGACCTCTCGAATCAGAGTCAAGCGCTTAGCGCTCGAGCCAACACTGTCGGTGAAAATGTAATGAGCATTGTTAAACTACAAGAACGAAACGTGGTAGTATTACAATAAATAATATGCCTCGTTTCCCTAATATGTACACAATTACAATGAAAACAACACATAACAAAATAGCAATGTATTGAAATGCATGATAGTATTTATTGAATGGTATAGGGAGTATAACAAACCTCATATCACATGTGTGTATTCCTAAATTTCTTTATAAACATAATTGAATAAAAAAATAAGAACAAAACTTATTTTTGACAAGAACACACAATGACTGACATAAAACATGTTTGTACACGTGTTATACATTGAAGTATGTGCATTTGTAAGTGATATAGCATATCATGTATTCATGTATGTGGCCTTTGACTTTTGTAACTTGCGTTCAGAGTTATTGGTTTGATGCTAACGCATTTTATATACATTTCATTGGTTACAATGCGCAAATTCAATTACATGTGTGTACACATTTGCTACACAATGAAAATCATCGTCACTATCGTAGATTGTTGAATTATTCAGAATAGTTTATCTTGTGTGTTACGCAATTGAATTGTTTGCCTCCCAGAGGCTTTATTCAGTCTATACAAACAGAAACTGTCGATAACGGCATGGCAACCAATTTTATTCTGTTGTATGCTCGTTTATACAAAATGTATAATAGACTAAAATGTCCGTTGCACGATGCTATTTTACATTTATGTACATAAGCTTTCACTGAAATAAGCTAAAATATTGAGGCCGTAGTAAAAAGTGCTATAAAAATCAACAGTGGAATAGTTTGACGATGAGTAGTTTTAGCTCTGGCTTGTAACAATGTTCCGTTAAAAGTATCATATCATCACTATTAACCATATCCAAAAACGGTTTCATCGCACTTCATTTAACCAAAGTATTAGTAAATTAAATGTGTTATAGAGTTTTGAAATGCGGTATTTTGATTCCAGCCACTTTTAATAAGTAATATCATGTAGCACGTATCATGTATGTCTATTGTATTGCACTCGTGGAGCTTTCCCAGATCTCAATAAATAAATAAATAAAAATTAATTAATAATAAATAAATAAATAATAATAAAACCTTATCTCGACAAGTAACACTATTTCCACTTGTGATGTGTTGTGTTCTTGGATTACATTTGTTTAAAGTGACCAATCTCAGAATGTCAACATTTTTATTTTGGTAGTTACATTATGAAAAACTTACGTTGGTACTTGCTTTATAAACACATGACTTTCCCATTTTATACAATACATCTTGGCCGTGTTGAGCAGCACAACTCATCACTCCGGGTTAAATCAAATTAAAATCACATTTCAATCTTTAACTAAGTTCAGTTTTTTTGCAATTTTCTCGACATCGCATGCTATATACGTTCTGAGGGGATGCTAACAAGTAATTGCAATTCCATTGCAGATAGCCAAGAGCTTTACACGGTGGAATTAAACAGTCTCCATTGTAAAACCCTATAAGCCACACGGTATACCAGTGTGAGTTTGGGTGTGCCCTGGCTAGATGTTTTACGTGTGTATTTTTTATAATCAACCATTGTAAACAGCTTTCACAATGTAAGGAATTTACAAGGATTGCTTCGGATATAGAATTCTATTATGAGACAACAAAACATTCTGTTAATAACAAAATGTGATCGTTGTGTTTCAATACCACAAGTTTCTCACTCAACAATTAATATACATTTGAATTGGATATGCACACTGCGCTATTTAGCTAATTTTCCAAATAAATTCCTATTTGAATCACTATAGTTTATATAGTGAGACACGAAGTATTTTGGCAATAAGTTTCAAAGTCTGAGCATATTTTGCATTATTTTTCGTCCCATTTGCATAAAAAGTATCTTTTCCACATTTAGACTATCTTTATTCATCAACTTTCTCGTCGTGATTTAAGATGCGGGCAGTGAACCATGTTCTCAACCACCGTTCTCTCCGTCTGAGAAGAAAGTTAATGAACTAGTTGCTTTTAAATGTTACGAATCTCTGAATGTTAGTTAGATTCTCCAGATCCATCCATGTTCCTTATCACGAATAACGGCATATAGGTGAATAGAACAGAACCATTAGTTGGTTCGTAACGTGCAATATATTACTTTAAAATATGAGCTTTTGTAAAAGAAAAGGTTATATCTCGTTCGAATTTTATCTAAGTTTCCAAAAAACGTATCATCTGTTTAAAATAATGCATTCTCCCAAAAAGCTTCCTCCGACAAATCTATACTTTATTGCTCATCGATTGGAATTATATTATTCGTATACTTACATTTTCGGAAAAAGTAAATCAATGGCATGACGTGAATACTTCTTACGTGCATGTCTCGTTAAACATTTTTAAAGTAGATTATTCGTTCTGTGACGTGACACAACGTGCTATCAAAACACCCTATATTGCAAGGACGAAACTACCATGCAGACTAGCGCAGTTGGGAACGCATTCATCGAGTTTAAGATTAATGGACAATCGGAGAGTATGTGCCGAGATCTTGTGTACGAGCGAATGAGAGTAGGCCTAGGCCTATCACGCACGCCGTACTTACAGCGGTCTCCAGCCCGACGCGCTAATATCCGGTAGGCCTATTCGCACGACGAAACTGGATGATATATGGGCGGCGATTACAGTGTGCGGTGTTGCCACGTTTTCAACTTCCAACAGCGCCGACGAACTGAGCGGGAATGAATGTCAGATTGGAAAGTCACGCTGGGTGAAAAAGACACTGCGTTAATCATAGACTGACAAGTGAAAAGGGTGGATGGTTGTTTTTCACACTACACCTATTAGAGTTCTGGTCATCCCACACTGTAGGGTGTCCTTGCTTTAACAAGGAAACTTGGCGCTGTGCAGTGCAGTGCTTTGGAAGCTCCGACGAAATGTTCTGATCAGCTGACGAGATAACACCCCTGAACTACGTGAGACTGTAACAGGCTCAAGACTTTCACGTCATCGGATGGGAAACACCAAAACTTTCTAAGAGGTGTTTCAGCAGTGCTAACCGCACAGATGCGGTGAAGATTAATTCAGACCTGATGATTTAAGTTAGAGAGAGGTACGCACTGAATTAATGTACAATTGAAGGTTGTTGCCTTGCTTTTGTTAAAAGGAAATTTCCTATTGTGTTATTGTCAATTTCGTAAATTTGTTAACTTTAGTAAATTCGGTAAAACTGGAGATTTTAATGATGTTAAATAGACTTATTTTGTTGTGTATTGTACTTCAAAATAATTATTTGTTTATAATACGTAAAATGGAATGTATTGAAAATAGTAAATAATAATTAATAATAAAAAATGTTTCCAGATAAAGTGTTTTAACATATTTTATGTTACCCAGATAATAAGGAAATGGTGGTGTGGTTTTTTTAAATCATAGACCCATGTGTCAGGATGCCTAACAAAGTGTAGGCCTAGATGATTTGATGAAATTTGACATATCACAAAATATAATTTTTATTCGTTCTCATAGACAAAAATTATTTATTTCATGTAACAATGTCTCACTGAAAAAAATTGTGTGTTTAAAATGTGTTTATTAAGATTAGTACAAATATTTTTTTAAAGACAGAAAAGCGTCAGAAAACGTTATACCCATTGTTTAGTGTGGGTTGGTCAATATTTTCGTCAATGTACAGGCCTAACAGCAATTAATTAACTGTTAATAATTGCTACACATTTTTTTTAGTATTTAATCATTTCGTTAATAATATTACAAAAAAAACAAAAAAACAAAAAAACAACACACACAAATGATGTTAAGAATTTTGAAACAGTAATTTATCGACATCGCTTCATTTCGAGAAACGGTTGTCCAAAACCATCTTACTTAAATGAAGATTCATAATATCATCGGCATCGCGATGTGGTTGTTGTGTAATACGACTTGGGTTCAATATTTTGCAGGCGCTCTAGATTGTTTGCAATGTGTTTAAATCCCGTGCTTACGTGCAGTTCAGTACACCAAACAAGGCAAACAATGTCGCCAGTCTCGAGCATTTCCGCTGTTAAACTTCCTCGGTTTATTCTAGGCTCGTTACTTCAGCAACTCGAGTGTTTTATTGACTCGAGTGTCGGGAAAGACACTTTCCATGAACTTTGTTAGGCGCTCAACGCTCGGCGGATTCTCGTTTTGTAATTCGTACTCTTTAGACATTAGTCTGGAATTCGTTATGGACTTGACTTAATTTTACGGGAAAATCTACTTTCCATGTGGAATGTCCAACATTGCCAACGTTGCAATCAGCACAAAAACACCAACTTTGAAATGAGCAAACAGATTTTAGTAGCCCTTCTAAATAGTTGTAAAAGTTAAAAAAAATCTAAGATAGGACACTGTCCATCGCCCAACTCTGGCACACAACTTATTTTTAGTCATAGGTGCTTCGCACCAGGGACTAAATATTACCAGGGGAGAGGCTTCGAGCCCCACGACCATTCCCCAAAAAAGACTGACAATTATTGTAATCATTTTTCAGGATACGAAGAAGCATTATTAAAATGCATTCTCTTAAAGTAAAATGTTATTTTTATGAACCTATTGTTTTCATTATGATTGATTCTACCTACGTATTTTCAGTATGTGTTTTCTTTTCGTTTTTTTTTTTTAAAAAGATTACATTTATTATTTATAAACAGGAGGTGAATACCAGAATACACAATTCGAAGTCAAAACGCCTACTCGTGTTGACGGCGTGGGACCACTATATACACTTTTAATGGTCAAAAATGAGTTCATTAGTTTCAATTAATACTATAATGAAACCATCATTTTAGAAGCAAATACATGAAGCACGCATTAAACAAAATAAGCTATGGTAAAACTAGGCAAAATTAATTTTTAGGACAGAAAATTAAAATTAAATGATTACAACGTGCATGAATATGCATAGTACCCTATCCCTGATGTATGTTGAGTATTATATTTGTGATTCAAAAATAAATTTTTGGCTGCATTTTCCACGTATTCTTTTTTGTGTAAATACACATTATATTAACTTTCTTACAAAATAAATCTTATGTATTCCTGTCTAAACCATGTCTATAATATTACACCGTTGTCTTATCTATCGGTCTAGTAAGCAGACAATTTACAACCGCCCAATACTGGGCCAAGAGTCGCACAGAGTTATCTTGACTCTGCAGAAGTCAAGCATTTCGGACCCGTACGTAACGTTAGATTCCAAGCCATTGGCCTGGGGCCAAGCCACGGCTGTGTCTTAGCAAGGGTAGTTGGAATGGAGAGGCACAAGGTAGCCAGTGATAAAGAGTTTCAAGATAAAGCGAAGGGGCGGGAGTGGATGGAACGGATCGGACACTGTTACTCTTCACGAAGCCACTGCCAACCACAAACAATGAGAACAGTTGAAAATATTATTGACGTCTAGCTGCAGATATCCTTTCAACTAAACATTTATACCGTAAAACTAAACAGTGGTGGGTAAAAACATTGGTTTTAACAATATCGTTAAATTAAACTGACATAAGGCTTTAAATAACATTAGGATCTCAAGTGTAGATTCCATGCTCGTTTTGATAATTTTATACGAGTTGTTTTGAATTGGATAAGCATTTAAATATTAGACTAGACGGCCTACTTTTTATCTTGAAATCATCACTATTAGCTATTACCTACATTATACAATAGTGACATTATCCATAACATCAACAACGTAATCGTTTTACAATAGTCGGTGTATTGGCGGACTATAACGTAGCAGCGCGTAAGACCAACACAGTATCAAACATGTGTCACCAAAAGACAGTTTATATTCTATCCAATGTTTCACCAACACATATTTCCCGTGGGTCCACTAAGTTAGCTTTGGACATCAAAATGTTGTAAGTGAAAGTATAGGTTTCTTTTTTTATGGTTCTTACGTTACGAAAGCTTTTTTTCAACATAAAAGTATAAAAATGAAATATGAATTTGAAAGTACTTTAGTTTCCTATTTGGAATGAATTTATAGCCTATTAATAAGTATTCTTCATGTGGAACGCTAAAACGTTAATCCCGTAAACGAGAAAATGAGTGAGTGCATGTAACGCATGTTACTTTTAATATCAAACTACAAAAAACATACAAAAATGTAAATTATCCAAAATTGATCAGTCAATTTCAGTCAAATGTACAATGAAACAAAAAATTATACGAATGGATCACTGAAAAGGTAAAGAAGGAAGTGTTGAACAGGAACACACGTTTGTTAATATTTTCAGGAATTCTTACTCGCCACAGCACGACAAGGTCTTGACGATAGGAATTGTTTTAAAGCCTTTATTGTTGAAGAAAACTTTATTTCAAAGATTACGACTAGAAATGTCACGATCAATATAAACGTCACAGCAAATTCAGAAAAATTACACTTCGGAAAATAGTATATTTATGTTCAACGGGAGACCGATTCTTTCAGTTTGTTTTTTACAACAAAACTTTTCACAGAGAGGCGTGTTTAAATATTAAAAGCTATGTGTCATAGTTGACGTGAATAAGCCTCTTTGGACAGACACTTCTCTGCATACTACAAAGTAATTTTTGGACAGATATATAACGTATCCCTATTTAAACCAATATTTATACATTTGTTTTGAATTGAGCATAGAATAACTTGACGATATATTTTGTACATTTCAGTTTTTTTTGTAGTTTTTGGCAGTTACGTTTATATTATTTAGAAACAGGTAATAACTGTTAGTTATACTATACCCGCAGCAAGCCAATAAGTGATGCAACGGACAGTGAGGACTCGACTGGTTAAGCTAAATGGTGGAGGTGCCGGGTACGGGAAAAAGTATTGTCTGTTTACATAAACATCTAACTTTTAGTTCTCAAACCAAAACAAGCAACATTTCTTAAAGGGGCTATAAACTCAAAAAAATATTTTTTACCACATGATCTATAGCACAATACTACACTAAAATGACAGTTTAAAAAATTATATCTTGTAACTGTGATTTAACACGAATTTTTCAATTTTTTTGATCCAGAAATGTGCAAAAATTGGTGTTTTGGGAAATTTCTTAAATCGGCTTTAACCTGCTTCTTTTTTGGTCCACATAGATACTAGAGCATAGTACCAATCTAAAATGCCCATTTTTTACATCGTGTCTTGAAACTGTGCCAAAATATACCCTCAAACATGCAAAAATATGCATTCCAAAATCACACCCCATCTTGGTAATCAGCATATTTTGACCGAACTACTTGCCCAAATTACAAAACAAAATATAGAAAATTTACAGAAAAGGCTGTAGAGTACGTCAATAATGACCAATATTTTTTTGGATCAAAATCCTCCAAGGTCACGGGGCATAAAGATCGTCCCCATGTTATTTCTTATGGGAGATTTTTGCCGATGGGACCTAGCTCGAAAAATGTCATGTTTGACAATTTTTTGGGAGGTCATGGTGGCCCCAATAATTTTTCTGTTAATTGCTAAATTCATTACTAGTTAGCCTGAATGAAATATATTTTTTGAGTTTAGCGCTTAAATAACCCTTTAACCAATGAGAAGCAATAAGTATAACTAAATAGCGACCAAAATGGATGGATGGTTAGTATCTTAGATATCACTGATGCAGACCACATCATATAACATTACTTTCTTCTAGTTGCCCAATTCATTAATTTTTAGCAATTTAATGACTACGGGAACTACAAATACCATCTTTAAACTCAATCGCGTAGCAATAATATATTTAAACAAATAAATTCAACACACACATATACAACCTAATGTGAGGTCACAACATAAAATACGATACAAAAAATAATAAGCTGTCGGAAAATATGTAACAACATTTAAATGTGTAATCATAGGCTTCCGCGAAATATTGATACATTTCACATTTTATTAATTTGACTAAGTTTTAAAGTGAACTACTAATTTTTACAGTTTAAAATTCATTTGGATTACTCAGTTATTTGTTTAAAAAGGTTATTTTAACAGTACAATGCCATTTTACATTACAATATAAATATTAAAAATATTTTAAATATATAACCGTTCTTGTGAGAAATGTATTTTTTGATGATCTTTTACCTAATTTTAGTACACAATACAGACAGTATACTCTACTATCGATTAGGGCAACTCATTATTTTAAAAAAAAACTAATTATTCATCTAAAAACTGTGTACAGAAGCTATAAACTACTAACTATAACCTCGGTCGATTAATAAACTTCTGTAAAAACACGACCTGCTTAGTATTCAGAGATCGACGTAGGAATGTCCATAACAATATCTACATGCATCTACGGGTACTGGAAATTGTTTAGTTCGTACACGAGCATAAGCCACGAAGTTACTGGTTCGTTGCGCACACGCTCGTGATTAGCAGTAAACAAACAGAGGTTTACATCGAATGCACGTAATTGCCATTAATTAAATCGACTCCACTGTAAAGCATAGCTTGGTACAATCACAAATGCAAAGTGGAACACGAATTAGGTTTAATTAAACATGTAAGGTGTAGGCTTAATCATTTCGTAATGAATGTCAATACAAGTGTAAATTGTTTTGTGTTGCTACTTTCACTTTTAAAAAATAACGTTTTGAACCGATTTTCAAACTGTGTTTAATGAAAGGAACGAAAATATATGCATCCAAATGTTAAATATGTTCTTTAACTGAACTCGGAAGAACCGCATATTCATAATAAAAATGCCACATGTTTACACAATACTATTACTTCCCAGAATGTAAACATAATAACATAAGGAACACTGCTCAAAGGAAGGGAAATGAAATTCGAACTCACATTTTGTCATAAAGCCCTGTGTGGGTTTATAACTTTATCATAAAATAGGATACAATGCAAACATAAAATGGGTCGTCAACATTCGTCTACAAAGTTTATTTTGTATAGATTGCTATGTGAAAGAGATGTACTTATCGCAAAAATGTTTAAATAAAATGATATATTGTTAACGATCAAGTATAACTTAATAATGTTTATAATCTATAATACGTCAGTATGTTTCTACAAAAATAATTTAATTTTGAGTACATAATTTTACAGGTTCTTTCTTCATAAAAAGAAGATCAGACAAGATTGATTTTTATCAGCTTCAATCACCTTCTTTTCAATACATTTTACATAATGATTTTAATTTAATTTATCATTCTTAAGTTCCATTCATACGTACAGTTGAATCATTAAAAACTTACATTTTATATATTATTAAACACAATTTGTCGTA
Source organism: Sweltsa coloradensis (assembly GCA_024449915.1). Classification (NCBI taxonomy): domain Eukaryota; kingdom Metazoa; phylum Arthropoda; class Insecta; order Plecoptera; family Chloroperlidae; genus Sweltsa; species Sweltsa coloradensis. Next base: position 1,428,377 of record JAMZAV010000159.1, on the reverse strand, counting down.
TACATATTATTCTCATAACACAATAGCAAGTAAAACCAACATTGAAACATGATTAAAAAATTATATTTAATAATAGAACCGATTGTCCTGGCTGGTTCCCATTTAGTTGCTTTGCAAGAGGTTAATTTCTACTTGGTGGAGTGAGCTGAATAGTAACCGAAGTTTTTAGTGCAGAGAGTTACAAATTATCCAACCAAAAAGACGAACATGTTTAAGTCTTGGTCATTAGTTGCAGCCAGTGCAGCCAACTACTGAACCAGCGTGTGTTTAATGTTTCACGACCGTAGATTTACTGTTGGTTTATGATTGGATATCGATTGAGTACAATTTGTGGGCCCGGCTAACGTTGTTGCGAGTAACTTATGTTTGTATGTATGTATGTATGTATGTATGTATGTATGTATGTATGTATGTATGTATGTATGTATGTATGTATGTATGTAGATGTATGTATGTATGTATGTATGTAATGTATGTATGTATGTATGTATGTATGTATGTATGTATGTATGTATGTATGTATGTATGTATGTATGTATGTATGTATGTATGTATGTATGTATGAATGTAAAAACAATTGTTTTAATACATCGAATTCGAATAGAGAACTACGTAACGCCCAAATTTTAACGCATGGTTTCATTTATCCTGTATTTCGCTGTGCGTGTGGTTATTCTTGTGATACTGTAGCTAATAATTGAATAGACGAAGAATCTATTTGATATGAAGCTTCAATTTTTTCATTCCTTTCTCCCTAAGTTACCAATTAGTTGATGTTTATTATGAAAAGAATTCAAACGTGCTACTAGGTTAGGAGATGCCCTAAGAAATTCGGGAGTAACGAATACCCCGTAGTGTTCTCCTTGGCATCTCAACAGTGCCTCCCTCGTATGTAGCAGTTGAACATTTGAGATACTTTTAGTTTGGATTAAGGAATATTTAAATCTTACCCAATGTATGTTGCTTCCATGATGAAATGGTATTTCACTGAGATATTGCCAGCTGAGTTAGGGCTTAGTGATTGGATTTTTTTCTCTTACAATTGAATAACGCATAAGGATGTTATGGTGACGAATGAGAAATTTCAACTATAAAAAGTATTAGATATATCTCTCGTACATGTTATTTACTTCAATCAAGCATTATTTGTAAATATAGGTCTCACAAAGCTTTGCACTTGCAAGCATGGAATCATAATTATTTAGGATTTTGTAGATTGCTTGTCAGTAGCACGAGTGAACAATATATTGTTTGGAAAATATTGGAATTATTTGACGTGTTGGGACATTGGGTAGTACACAGTCATATATCCTGTATTCTGGATTGAAACTTATTTGTATTAGTTACATACACAAAGTGTGTATAAAAAGGGTGACACACAAAATTAAAAGTATGGTTGATAACCAATACCAAATTTAATTGATTTGAATTGTTTACGACGGCTTTGTTTCTTACTCTAAAGATTAAAACGACACGAATAGAGTGAGAAATAACACATTACATTCATAGATAATACTGAACATACTTAAGCTATACGATGGATTTATGTGACATCAAATATTTTTATTTTCTGTGGGCACAATGAAATAACTTGAATCGTGCGTATTACCGTCCTTTACTATGAAAGTGCAAACAAGTCGCTGATCTGTAGGGTGAGAATAATGACTTGATTTAACATTCGAACAGCTCTGCCTTTCCGACGTCAACGACCTATTCGGTATTATATCGTTATCCCGCCAATCAGACGCTATACGCATCAGCGTCATAACGACATCGGTTCCATATGAAGTCGAGGGTATCGCCGTCTTGAGCAATGAAACCTACAGGCTGCAGTTAATACTTACGAGGATTTAACACCCAAGATGGAACGAACGAGATCCGTAGAAGGCAAACACTGTTATATTCAATGTGCTGAGAAATGTCTTATGAAATACCTGAAATATTCACACTCTGAAGCATTTTTCTGTGTAAGAATTTATTATATTCTTTATAGTGTTAATTTTCTGGTGGTTTTCTGGTCATTATTACATGGTAGAATGGATGAAAAAGTATCCTCGCCTTCTCGTATTGAATAATAATGATATATTCATGTCATTTGAAGTTGAGATAAACAATGCGGTGCAGCTTACAACATTAACTTTACAATAATATTGTTAACACAATAATATATTTTAGCCGCATCGTGTGAAGTAGAACAGTAATTGACACGTTCCTATTCAATCTCCACAAAGCATTAATAATTTTTATTTTAATTTAGATATGCTTAAGGTTGTTGCAGTTTTAGTTCAAAATTGTTTAACTTGTTATTTTATATATTGTGAGTTTGAGAAAAATGTAGCGATTTAAAAAGTTGCATTGCATGTTGATGTTGAATGTAATGAACTGAATTTGATTGATGCTTCATTTATAATAGTAAGCTTAAAACAAAAACTTGTAGAAATACAGCCAAACCTTACACACTCAAAAGAAATGAGATCTAAAAAAAGGGCCAAGCTCATACCCTTCCACATTTGCGCATTCTTAATTCATAAACGTACAGTGTCCCATAACAGCATCCTCGAAAAGCTTGGCAAAATAGAATTTGCGATTATTAATTTAAACGTAATAGTTCATCCAAGTTCTTTTTTCTAATTAATTTAAACGTAATAACATGCAAATTTTATTTTGCCAAGCTTTTCGAGGATGCTGTTATGGGACACTGTACGTTTATGAATTAAGAATTTCCAAAGAAAGAAGAAGTTCCATTGCAAAATTATTTGTTAAAAAATAATAATTTTATCAAAGTTGATTTAATTTCTATGGTATTAGCAATAACAATAGGATGTAAAATATCTAGACCCGGATTCATGTACATCCTGGGTATAGGCGGTATAACCATGGTATAACGACGACTCACGGCCAATTAAAACTTTCCCATGCTACAACAAGCGCACAACTAATGTTATTTTATACCTTTCACTGCATCCACAGCCATGTAAATCAAATGATTATCAAAAGAAGATCGAAAATTTGCACAGTTTTTGTTTTTGTTTTTATATAGTGACAGGAGTTTTGCGTGATATCATTGCAAGAAAAGAATAGGTGTATTATTTCCGTACATTTTTGTATAGCCTAGGTGGACAATCATACTATTGTTTATCTGAATTAGGCTTTTAGTAATCAAAACTAGTTATTTGTGCGGGAAGTGTGTCAGAACAAGGTTGTGCTGGCCTAGGGTTGGCTAGGCTTGTCAAACATGTAATGTAAGTATTTATTTTATCTAGTCCTATAGCCTAATGGAACTTTAGACCTACAATGTTGTATTATAAATAATTTTCTACATCTGGGCCTAGGCCAGGGACGGTTTCTGATTTGTTTTATGAGAGTATAATGACACCTTTTCTCGTTCCACACAAAGAAGAAAAATTTAAAATGTCCGCTATTTGTTTACGTATCGCACTTTCCCGCCTAACTCTGCTTGTACCGTCAACAAGTGTCAAGTAACTATAGTTACTTGTTGATTGTATGCCTAGTGTATAAGGCTTATTTTAAAACCTTTATTTGGAAGCCTTCCAGCAAATTTTTTCAACTTTTTTTTTCAAAAGAGACTATATTACTATAACCTTAATGTCCATGTAAAATATGAACATTGTAGCCCCACCCGTCTGGTCAGAATCGCGGGCCGATTGAAACTGACGAATTAGATGTAGTAGCAGTAGTAGCAGTAGCAGTAGTAGCAGTAGCTAGCATCCTTAAAGTGATTTTGAGCATGTTTCAAGCCATTTTTTCACCAAGAAGGAATGGTCGTACCCCAATAAAATTTGGCATGTGTTGTCAGGTACCTAAATCCCCTCGATTGTGATAGTTTTCAAGTTCACATCACGTTACATGACGGCTAGGTAACACCTCGAAATCACCCCAACTCTGCTTGCTGTATAAGGTGCTTGAGTGTGTAGCGCGCCACGGCTTGGCTGCGGCGCCCTAGCGGGCACCTAGATTATTTACTTGATTAGACATGTATTTTGAAACATTTTCTTGATCATTGATCATTGATTAAATTCAGATTGGTTATAAAAATAAATATTTGTAATATATAAATCTAGGTTTCTTCGCTCCACCGTTGTATTAATCAAAAGGGAGGTACAACATCGAACTTATAAATACATATTGTTTTTTATATAATGCAATGTATGTAATTGTTTAAAAAGTATCCTTTTAGGCCTTAAGTTTAAATTTTATGAATACAGAATAACAAATTAATCGATTTCAAGAAAATATTAATAAAACATACAATTTCAGAGGTTTACAGACAAATTTTTCCCCGAAAAGATTCAGCGCAAGGCTCTGCTAATCGTTAAAGGCGATTCGAGAGAAAAAGTCCATCTCGAAAACATCAGCTAGTAAGAAGGGTACTTAATTACTCCCCGAAACTAGAGGCGACCACTGGCATTCGACGTCGGGGACTTCTACAGTCAAATTAACAGCTTAAATTGTTTGTAACATGGTTTAGATAATTATATTGTTTTGATTTTGAGGTGCGTAACTATGATTATAGTTGATTTAGCATAAATACAACATAGTCAATACCAAGGTGAGCAACATTTTCTGTCAAAGTTGTATTTTCACTTATCTTGATTGCAAGCTCTTATCATTCCAGTGCCTATTAAAATGATATAATTGGATAGTGAAAGTGGGGACGTTGAATACCTAACCTGAGATGCTAGAAACAACCGTCATCCGTGAATACACTTGTTGATTTATTAACCATTCCATTAAGAGATTGCTCTCTCTCCTAGTTGATTTGGTCATTTAACCGTAAGAGCACCTTTACGGCGTACTCACCGTTACCCACAACGGTTACCCTGCTTGCATGGCAGTGAACACGGTAGTAAGAATATTATTAGCCTATGCATGAAAACATGGCACATAAGCATTCTAGTCTAGTGTTAACAAAGCTTCTATTCCATCTTATTTGTTACCCGTATTACTGAAGTCTCCCTAGAGTTGCATACAAAGTTTGGACAGTAAGAACCTATTTAATTAACGACTAGGAAGCTTCGCAAACGCTTTTTCAGGCGCGTTGTTAGATGAGCGTAATTGTTTAAAAACGAAAAAAGCGTAAAATTGCAATTTTCATGATAAATACTTTTTTGATTGCGCTCAAATTTCACACGAATATATTGATTCGTAAAATTAAGGTTCTGCAAAAAAAATCATTGCAATCGGATAAAGCATGTAGGTGTTAAAAGTCGAAAAATTAAAAACATTCGTAAAATTGCGATTTTCATAAGGAATTATTTTTTAATTGGAAGAAAATCGTAAAAAATGGAAATTAAATGGTAAAATTGCTATTTTTATGAGAAATAAACGTGGCAGTTCTTAGTTCAGATATTTCGAAGGCCTCCACAAAATTTCATCGCAATTGGAGTATCGGTTTAGCCAGAATCGTGTTAACAAACACACAAATATACAAAAAATACATTCCGGATTTTTTTCTCCTGTGTAGTGAAATGGAATCTTCGCTCGCTCGCTACGCTCGCTACGCTCATCCATTAACTGCGAATTTGACGAGAAAACTTTGAAGTTTGAATTAAATTTCTAATAAGGATTAGAGTACATTTCCAATCATCCAGTTACAACATAAAGCTATTTCATCCTACAATAAGCAGTTTCTTAAAATTACCATTTGCCGTAAGTAATTTGCATTGCATCTCATATATTTACTTGCGTGTTAAAAACATTGAATAAGTAGATTGTAAGAACAAAGAAAATATTAGTTTTTTCTCTTGTTAGCTATATTGTGTACGCAGTGCTTTAAAAAGACTACCTCGAATTGGCCATGACTATAGATTTATCGATGCAGTAAAAAATAAACGTTGCCCGACCGGTAGGTTTGTCAATAGGCAGACATATTTCCCCAAAAGCCATTTGATCGTTCGTTGAAAGGGTGCATCCGAGCGCAGGAGCCAACATGATTGATTCCACCCATATAGATGTTTGCTTTATTAAAACTATTTTTACGATCCATCAAATCAACCATACCTATTATAGCCTGGAAATTGATTACGTTTATAGTGCACTCATTTTGATGGAGCATAATATTCTTTCCCTTCCCTAGATGAGGTTTTCCCACTCGTCTTGTCGCCTACAGTTAGGCCTTGGGCACGAAAACCGAAATATTCCGTACGAGAGGTAGAGGGTGATTGATCAGTTATCAATATATCCTACCTGTCGCTCAAAATAAGTTTTATGTAATAAAAGGTGTCTTGAAATTCATTAATCGGCTTGATCTAGGGAATTTAAATTTCAAATTCTTCACTCCTCCCCATTCCAACCGTCTCTCATACTTTCAGGAATAGAATATTATAATTTGATACATGTTATGAAGAACAAAATACATATTGACATATACAGTTTAATGGTTTCACTGAGAGAAGTTATGTGACCTATTTGTTTTAAATAAGACTTACGTTTGTTATAAGTAAGCATTTTGGAATTCTTATAAATATATTTTCTTTAAGTTCTTAACAGCAACATGTTGTATACAACGATATTGAAATGTCAGAAGACGACTGCTGTAAAGCATCGTTTACCTATTCTATAACACTTAATAATAATTTTATGACGATTAATGTGTATGTGTAAAATATGTATGTATACATATTATATTGACATAAATTTCTTACTTTTTAGAGACAAATTAAGATTATTATAAAATATTTTTTATGTTTTCACCAATATTTAGTTTATATGTAGACATACTGTTCGGTGTGTGTTATTCAATGTTTTACGTACGTATAGGGAATACTGACATATTTTGCAAGACTCGTGAATACAGCACTGAGTTGACGCTTTTAACCCTTGCATTCACAAGTATTCCACCTCAAAACACTCCAAGTTTACAATGTTAGTTTATGTTGCAATCCTTTTTGTATCATTTGTTTAAAATATTTTCAGAACGACATTACTTCTCTTCGCTTTTGTTGTAGAACCTTACTTCAACTTAATTTATAGTAATTAAATGTTGTTTTACGACATTGTTTTCACGGAGCAACTGCTAATCTGATTATCTAGGGGTTGTGTTAATTATCTTAAGCCCCTAAAACTACATGGAGATTTTTGATTAATCTCATTTCAATGCTTACTTTAGGCTAATGGAATATTCTCAGCCCGAGCTTAGGAGAACCCTAAATCTCTCACTTACTCGGGAATGAAGTTTATATTACGTAAAGAATAAATATAGAGAATGGAATAATAACATCATAAACCAGATTTAATCCTCTTTGAATATGGCCGAAGACGATACATTAATTTATGATGATGAAATGTTAAATTTCCTTGGTTATCAAGCTTGAAAAATGCCACCGAGATAGGTACGCTACGCACTCCTCTAGTCACTGGCTCAGAACTAAAACCGTGAACACGTGACGTATTGATTTACATTAAACACTATCATTTGAGTATAGAACATCCATGTTCAATACTATGATGTACAAATACACGAGTTTCAAAATAGTTTGATTATCAATACGTTAAACGCATAATAAAACTGAAAAGAAACACGATTATTAATAATAAATATTATAACTACTTTATGATATGGATGATTATTATTTGTTTGTTAGTTTTCACTGATGAAATAATTTTTAAATTAATGAAATTGTGTATTTTTATTCGTCTTATTATATCTAAAGAACGTTTTCAAATACTCTCAACATCACCTAAAAATAAGACACAACTATGATCAAAACAAACTTGGAGTGGAGTTCTTGCAACTCAGAATACCTGACTTCTTTGAAGCATCATGTCAAGAGAAACTTTCCAAAGGTATACGCCTTTAACAAAAAACTTAAAAAAATGGATTCTTCGTTAATGCACATTGTTCAACGAATAGTAAATATTGAGAGTTGTGTCTGGGTTGTTTTTCTAGTGATGGATCAAGTTTCGTTTGAAAAGCAATGTACATCGAGTGATTATGTAGTTTAATGTTTAACCACGATTTGAATCAGGCCCCTCCCTCCAGGGCAACAATTAATATAGTGGATCTGAAATGTATAAACCCACATAATTATTCTATGCTATATCTACTATAATATATTCGTACATCTGTTGTCACTGATATGGGCTTCACCTAGTGCTCGGATATCGTCATCAAAACACATGCTATCCAGGCTTAATATTCAGGACATTATGTAAATACAATTGTCGCCGTGTGTCTCTGTCTTAGAGCTGTGAGTGCCTAATGCTCTTGAGGCTAATGTGAAAAGTAGGGTGCACAACATAAAACTAAGTTGGATGCTTCGCGGGAAGTCCTCGTTTGCTCTCTCATCTGTCATAAAATGTCAGCGAGACACGTGGAGCCCCCAGCCTCCAACGTTCCCATGCAGGTTTACGCAGTTACAGTTTAAGCCTATTAGAGTAATGTGCATGGTGACGGCCGTCCGCGTGTTTTAGTGCGTTCAAATAGAGTTCAAAATGCACGTTGTGGTAGAGACATTTTGGGAACAAAACACATTTTACTTGAAATGAACACTTGCAGAGGACGTATTTCATTGGTGTCAATCAATGCGTTTTTGATGCAATACCTCTTATTATGTATTGGGATAAATTCTCAGCCTTCATTCGTTCATAAATAATTTGCACAAAGCTGATGTGTGATCTCTGGTATATATTGTATGTATGTTGAGTATTAATTTTATTATTTATTAATTGTAAAGAAATAAGAAATAATTAAGAAATTCCCAGTTTTGTGATCGAATAAAAAAGTAAAGAGATAATACAATAATTATTGTTTTGTGGAAAATACGATGAATTTCAATTATGTGTGTAATAATTTGTATTTGTAGACTCTAGTACTAGAATTCTTGCATCATATTTTCAAAATATATTAAATTCAAAATAAAATCCATAAATCAATTCTAAAATGTACTTCACAATTTTTGCATTATATATGTACGCATATGTATGTTAGTACTAGACATAAATTAAGAAGTGACTACACCGGGGTTTGAACACGAGACCTTAGCTGTCCGGGCTATGCTCTTACCAACTGAGCTTTGCAGCCACCAATTTAAAAACTGTATAAATTCTTGGTCTGTTTTAAACACACATTATTAGCAATATACAAAATAGACCAAGAATGTAGACAGTTTTAAATTGGTGGCTGCATAGCTCAGTTGGTAAGAGCATAGCCCGGACAGCTAAGGTCCCGGGTTCAAACCCCGGTGTAGTCACTTTTTTAATTTCAGTTTAAAGTACTAACATAAATATAACAAATACGTAACGACCGATATTGATTTAATTATGAATTTCCGCTTAAAAGGACAAATACAGAACTTCTAGATACTAAATACTACTAATAATACTTGTAGATTATTAGGATGTTGAACTCTAACAGAATCCGACACAATGCCATCTTGCCAGGGTATTCGACACGTGTTTCCTACAAATCAGGCAACCATTATTATAGACCTCATTATTATCTACTTCCGTCGAGAACGAGGGAACACGTGCTAAAGACACGTGAAATGCATGAATTCTATCCCCAAGTTCTGTAAGACTAATTCTGCCTCTGGGTCAACCGACCCTAAACAATTAACTGAAGCTAATGTGCCTAAAATAGGAAATTACATTAAACGAGCGCGTTATCAAAGGATTATTTAATAAAACCGGCAATTAAGAGATGAAAGTGATTCAGAGAGATAATGAAAGAGAGATTCGGGCGTGTCTACCAACAAACAGCTAATTACAGCTAAAAGCGCTATCTTTGAGGCGCGGGCGGCCATCTTTAATGTTGTCTCGAGCTCATCATTAGCTCTGTAACGTCTTGTTTCTTGTCACAGCTAACATTCCGCTTGTTTATTTGTTAGTTTTCTGTTTGCAATCCACTAGTGGAGAGTCTAGCTAGGAGCCGGCAGGCAGGCGAGCAACTAGGGGTGGTAAAACAGGGACAGGAAAGTCTAGCAATATTGATTCTCAAAGATGAACAGAGGCAGGGGTGAGCTTGGCGGGATCCCCCCACCCCCATCACCCTCCGTGACACACTCCCGTGGGAAATTAATTCCACCTGGAGTAATTACATTTTTACAATAATTGAAAATAAATTGCTCTGGTTCTCTGCAGTAAACTGTTGTTTATTGCAAAATGTTTATCTATGTAAAGTTGGCCAAGCATATAAATAGGTTATGGGTAGAATCGAATTTTATCTGTGATAAAACTTAAACAAGTGTTTTCATTATTATAGTTTTCTATATATACACATACAAAATATAAAATACATGAACACATGAAATGCAAGAGCAAAGGAACATATTATTATCTTTGTATGTGAAATGAGTATTAGTGTTTAATGCCGTCCGCGGTGGCACATTTACAGTTGGCGATTAAGGCGCTGAATCCCGCATAAGGCGTGTTTTTTTTATTGACCTTCATCGTCATCTATCACCACTCATCGTCTAGAATAGCATTTGTGCATTAAAATGAGACGTTAACCGACAGAAATCATCTTATTGAAAAATTTACTATTTCTCTGATACCTTGTGACGGTGTATAATAATGTGTTATTGAATGAGCGAAGCGAAGACTTCAATTTCACTTAGGGGCATACACTGAGAAAAATAGCTCGGGTGTTTTTTTTGTTCGCTCTCTACTGGGCAAACGGCATATGCAATCTTCATGAAAATTGGAGGGGACTTTCAAAATCTCTGAACTTATATCTCCCAAGTTTATGGGTACAATCGAAGAAATATTTATTTATTGTGAATATTGTACATTTACGATTTTTTTTCGATTTCTAATGCGATATTTTTGTGATATTTAGCCCGAGACCGGGCAAAAAGCTACTTCGAACTTGATTAAACTTTATGTGAACGTTTGAAATCACTGAACTATGATAATATGTTATGATTTCAGGGACAATCGAAGTAATATTTCTCATAGAAATAGTACTTTTAGGGCAAAGATAATCAACCATAAAACCTCATCCATCAACGCGACTGGAAAAAGCGTTAGCGAAGCGTCCTTATTGTTACAACATTGCTTTCTATACCATACCCTAGTCGGTCAATCCACGTCAATTGCGTAGAGTGGACTATACGTGTTTCTCAGAATAAACAGTACAATCCTGCTGCCATGTAGGCCTACACATTTAATCATTATCTACCAGCCATTATTAATATGTTTGTCGTTACTTTGAGATTAGTTTTACCTGTATGTTGATAATGCGGTTGACAGACAAAATTGTGTTGTGGCTGTGTCCTTGTCTGTTTCACCTTCACATTTGTAATTTTTTGTTCATTTGTGAATAAATAGTACTATACAATGTGAATGTATGCATATATAAAGATGTGATAGTAATTGAAAATTGATTGTTATACGCCACGAAATTAATTTAATTTCGAATGTTGTTTCATTGCATTTGTAAATGGGGGGTATTACATTCGAGCTCAAAGGTGATTTTTATCGTGGGAAACCTGTCATAGGGTGCCATGTATGCCCCTCTTCAGTTGAACTAGGTATGCTGCGGTATGTATGACAAATGTTAATGGATGTTTGAGAGCTGCTTAAGAGGACCCCTTGCATTCGCAATAACGACTGAGTAAAACCTCGGAAAAAACTTCAGTCAGGATTTCCGGTCACAACGGGATTCGAACTCGGGACTTTCCGAATCATAGTCCAGCACTTAGCGCTTGAACCAACATTGTCGGTAAATGTACTATGAACAACGCTTCCGGTCTTCCGCCTTAAAGTTCTATTGCTGACCATGCCAACATAATCCCACATCGACGCCAATCCACCCATGGGCGTGAAGACTACATGAGAGACAAACATGAGTTATACTCAATCGCTGTCTATTGACAGAAACAAGGGTGTCACAGAACCAGCCTGGAAGCTATGAACAGTACTGACGACAACTTGCGAAGTTCCCCACCCTTGTGATCTGAGCGACGCGTAAAACGTTCACGCTCTACACACTGCATAATATTTTTACATTAGTTGGTGGCCGCTCTTTCATCGTTGTAATAAAGTTATAACGAAACGCACAATAACAATGTAAACGTCTAACGACAAAACACGAACGGCGAACGACGAACGACAAACGACAAACGACAAACGACAAACGACAAACGACAAACGACAAACGACAAACGACAAACGACAAACGACAAACGACAAACGACAAACGACAAACGACAACACGAACACGAACACGAACAACAAAAAAGAACAAAAAACGATGAACAACGGACAACTAATGACGAACGACAAACAATACAAAAAAAGGTACGTGGACTACGCCCTCCATTAAATGAGTAATTTGTTATGTTATAGCCCGTACATCTACGCAATCCAATAATTGGAATGTTTGTTATCATTCAATATGCAAACATGCTATAAGTTACATTGCTATACATAGAGTGGTCACGAGAAAAACGTATGCAGAATGGACAATTTCTCCATTTCAAATGTTGATATTTAATAAACCATTTGGGTCTAGTCCTTTATGAATCCTCAATGAGTGTATTTATCGGTATATGATTTCGTTTACCGTCAAAATGTTGAATATTGCAATTACTCTGCTCATTTTGCCCCCCCCCCCACCCCCACCCCCTTGCCGTCGCCCACAACCCACAACCAAACCATCCACCACACCGCATCATATGCCTTTGATACAAACTCATTCCCTTATCCAACTCCAATCAATAGAAGCAACACAGTAAATTAGATCCGTATATTGGCAATGAATTTCTTGTGCTGCCTTGTTTCTATTCGAATCGTGTGGCTAAATTGAATTAAGATAGCGTTCGTCTCACCATGTAATATCTCTCTCACATCGGGTCGCGCTCTCTGCTGAGTTCAGCCGCCTTAGAGTTACGAAGAGAGGGAGGGAACCAGAAGCAATCTCCACGGAGTAAATAATTGCCAACTGCTTTTAGTTTACCGAAAGAATTAATCGACAACAATGCCGGTTTGAGCTAACACATCTAGTAATTAAATTGCGTCGCAATACGAGAGCGGGGCGAGGTGTTCTATTGACGGGTAAACATTAATCTTAGCAAAGGTAGCAAGGTGCCTCGAGTACATCTCGTTATATTCGCGCATACATCTCGGGAAATACGAGAACGAGGTCGCGCCGAGTGGTTGCTTTGTAAGCATGGAGAGAGGAGGATTGAAGTCAACAAGTTCAAATGATATCGACATTGACAAAATCTAGAGCAAAGGTATTAGTATCATTTCCAATATAACAGCTGTTATGTCGTAATGTTTTAAAATCATTGTTCAATGCTCGTTGGTATGAAAACCAATACACTTCAAAATATGTCGAGTGAGACATAAGATTGAATTGTTGGAAATGATGGAAATAATAATATTATGCTTCATCTAACAGGCATACGTTGATAACAAATCCTGAATAAAGTCAAAACTCGTTGAGAATTAATTTTATAACTAAGTGAAATATGTATCTAAAACTGTTAGGGGTTTTAGTATTGCGGAGTTCGCTCCATTATATTCAACGTTGATTAATCATGGATTAAAAAACTCATTCTGACAGCGTGCTAAAGAGAATTTAGATTTTAATTAAAAGTGTGCGTTATATCCATTATGATACGCCTAAAAATTAAAATGTAGAATCAATCAAAATTCTGATTTAACTTCGTATTACTCCTAGTTAATAAGAAAAATATGGGCGTAGACAACAATTCACATTGTATTATAGCCGATATACAAAATAACCAGCACGGTTGCACTGGGATAATATATATTAAATTTATGCAATTATATCCATGACCTGAATATTGTGCACAAACAGCAGATTTCATTCTTGATGGAGTGTGGTGGAGTGTGGTGGATAGTCGAATGTTTACAATTTGTTACTTCGATCTCACAATGTATACGTATTTTGTGAATCCTGTGTATTGTATGTTACGCTAAGCTATGTCAATCATGAAACCAATAACTCAAATTCTACCTCCCCCTCCCCCCCCCCCCCCCCCCCCCGTGACTGCACACAAAACAAAACGTGGTAAATTAGATTTATAAAATTAGGAACAAACTGTTAAACACATATTGCCCAACCATAATTTTATATATGATTATGTTATTGGAACACAGGTTGATGTATAATGCCAATGGTATTGCGGTAACGTTTGTTACGTTAATCTAATGCGGGTTGATTGATGGGCTTACGTAAATTAACCAAAATGAAATCCGAGTATCTACATCATGATTTTGTTTTCATACGCGCTCCAACAGCTAAAGAAACCATGTACGTTATATATGTTAACATTAACATCTTCAACCAGAACATAAATTAACATTTGAAATAAATGAATTGTTATGATATTTAGTTTGCTTCCAATTCATTCGAACGTTTACTTTAATTCTGTATTATTCTCAGATTAATTTAAATGCACTGCATCATCAATATTAAGCTGTCCGTGAGGATGACCAATAAACACTATTTGAATATTGCAAGGACGCAATACCTACTGTGGGCAGCATTAAAATTTTTAATAAAATAAAGAGTTAAGTTCAGTCTGTTTTATTGGCACGCCTAATAATTAACACTGCAATACTTTTTGTGTATTTCCCTTAGTATCTTAATAGTGTACACCGCTTCACCTTCGCTGTTGGCTGCCTCGCACATATAAACGAAGACACAAGGCAGATAGTTTGACTTGGAAGTCGCTACTAGATAGAGCACACTTCATTCAGTTCTTCATTAATCATCTCGCGAATCCACGACCCTAGAATGCGTTCGTTCTATTACAAATAATGAAAAGCAATTTCAAGAGCTGTCTATCAAGCTGTAGCTTGGAAAATAACGTTTCTGTGAAACATTTCAATCTTCACCGAAGTTAACAATTTGGTATAAATTGTGGTTTACAGAAAGTTATCATATTATGCTTAGTTCGAATATGAGCAGATCGTTTCTCTTGAAAACCAACTTTAAATTTTTTGCTCAATTGAATATTATTCTTTGCTATATCCATGCTTTATTTATTCACCAGCTTGCTTTATACATGTAATAATTATACGCATTTTTTAATTTCTTTCTATAATTCCATTATACAAAAATACTTATACAAAATATACTAGTACATTTTATATTATCTTGAGTATGAATTTATTTGATTAAATTTAAAGCGAAACACTATAGTAAATTGTGCACATTCGAGAGGTCACTAAAAGTAAATTAAAAAACTTTTACGTCCAGATGGCCGGCGAAGGGTGGATTTGAGATTTACGCTTGTGATACTCCTCAAGTGACTATATATGTTATTAGGGTATTAAGGTCATTAATACAACTCAATACAAGCATTCGCATTTCGCCACTCTCAGCTTGTATTGCGAGCCTGTGTGTGCGAGAGAGTATTACGCCGTACCTCTATCCGATCCTATACCACAGGAAACCCCAACTAAAAGTTTTCTCGACGCAGTCCTCGTTCAAAATACTTTTTCTTTGCAGAGTCTTACAAAACAGTATTATATTGGACATTCCATTCAAGATATCTGAACACCCTTGTCACGTAAAGAGGTGAACGCGGGTGCATCGGTTTTCGGGGGGTATGGGGATAGTGCTGCTTTTGAACTTTCTACATGGCTAAGAATGTTCTTAGTTTCACTAAGCAATATTTGTATTTGGCACACATTATTCATCACGTATCTAGGGGGGACAATAATATACGTTCGCCATTCCCCCCTCATGTTATCAGAGGAGGGGGGGGGGGGGTGCAAGCTACAATCCTGCCCCCCAACTGATTCCAGCGCCGTTGGATATACGTCCTCACCACACAAATGTTGTATGAACGATACAATCCTAGCTGGCGTTGTATGAGTTTTGAGTTTGTGAGTGTGGTTGCAATGTTTTTGCAAAGTCTGTTTTAGTACATCCAGGTTAATCACACTTTTACTCATTTATACTTCGCTCGGTGATGAATTAGTTGCGACCGCATCCACTCAGCGCGTGGAATGACTAGGCTCGGTTACAATTCCACCGCTTCATTGACGAAACAAAACAAGCGCTTGCTAAAACCACGCGCAATACGCTGTTATTTTCACGTACTCGCATCATATGTTTATTGATGATCTGTCTGTGGCCAAAGCCAGGGATTACAAGGTGGAATTACTTATTAATACACATTGTATCAAAATAATGTTAAAAGTTTCTAACTGCATTGGTGTTCTAATCAAAATAAACACTCTTATATTAAAAATAAAACTAAATTTGCACATTTGAACATGATTCGTGGTTCGTTATTATGAGCATTGTTGTTGGTTACATCAGAGTCGATAAAGAAGTTTCCCCTTTGGGGAGGTCCCCTTACTCCCAAGTCAAAACGGAATCTAACGTCCTGCGCGCTGAGAGCGGCTCCAATGTGAAACTAATAAAAGCACTGCACGCTTAATACGGTCAGTAGATTATCGATGTGCAGTGACGCTGAAATTAACAAATGACAGACGAAACGTCAAACTTCCATTTTATTTCAATCATATTAGCCCTGGGCCCCAGTCTTTTATAACAATTTGCTTTTGATTTATTATTGTACTATAAAGCGTTGTACAAAAGTCACTGACATTTTGGTGCAAAATAATTTGAGATATGCCTTGTTCAAGACTAACGGACGAAAGTGTAGCCTAGGCCCAAGGCCACAATACAGTTTTCAGACGTAAGTACGCCCTTGGCATTCAAATCGAAACCTTAAGTAATCCTGATTGTCGGCCTAGGTCCTAGGCTTAGGTCTTCTACATCAGAAATATCCTCATCAAAAAAGAGAGTTGGCTTTATGCAAAAACCTTCGCCAATATTCGATCGTTTTTAATATTTGACGTTTCCGCCATTGTCGTCATCGACTGTTAACTACTAGTAGAAAAGTGACGTACTTTTATTGAAGTAGTTCCATCAATCGTCACACAGAGTCGCGCGGAACGTTAGATTCCCAACGCCAAAAACCGACTTTGGAGGACCTCCCCAACGGGGAAACTTCTTTATCGACTTTGGTTACATGGAAGTATAAACATCACTTAGGTTTGGTACACATCGACAGAATATACACCATGTAACTCCGCAATCAGAATATGACAATGAATTCTGTCTAGTTTACAATAGAATTGGTAAAGAGATCATTTTATTTTCAACAAATCTCACTCCGCTTATAATGTATATCTTCTAGCTAGAATCTAGGTGGATGTGAACAAATAATATTAAAGCTCGTAAATGGATATGAAAAACATGGATGTTATAAATAAACTAGGAAAACGCTTAAGTCCCGCCGCGTTGTTGGATGAGCGTAATTGGTGCATTGAGCTGCCATGTGTTATGGGAATTTTCTGTTGTTCTGTGGAAAAATCATTATTAAATTGAAATTTTTTTAAATTAAAAAAATAAAATAAAGAATTAACTTTAATTTTCTAATTTTTTTTAATAAATCGTAATTGTTAAAAAATAATCGTAGAGTTGGAATTTTTATAAGAAATGATTTCTCGATTGCGCTCAAATTTAAGAATAATATATAAATTCATAAAATTAAGGTTCTGCGAAAAAATCATTTCAATCGGATAAAGCATGTAGGTGTTATAAGTCAAAGAATTGTTTAAAAAAAGAAAAAAAAAACGTAAAATTTCGATTTTTATGATAAATATTTTTTCAATTGCGCTCAAATTTCACAAGAATATCTTAATTCATAAAATAAAGGTTCTGTGCAAAAATCATTAAAATCGGATAAAGCATGTAGGTGTTATAAGTCGAAGAAATTTTTTAAAAATCGAAAAAAATCGTAAAATTGCGATTTTCATGAGAAAAAAAATTTCGATTGCGCTCAAAAACGTGGCAGTTCTAAGTTCAGAGATTTTGAAGGCCTCCATAAAATTTCATCGCAATCGGAGTATCGGTTTAGCCGGAATCGTGTGGACAAACAGACAAAAATACAGAAAAAAAAACATTCCGGATTTTTTTCTCCAGTGTAGTAGAATGGAATCTTCGCTTCGCTCGCTTCGCTCGCTACGCTCATCCAATTAAAACAATACTTCGGAGACAAACATGAATTTGATTGACTGTTTTGTAAATATGACTGTTTGTAAATATTCACTGATCATACGCATGACGACAAACCACAAAGTCTTTGAAGACTAATTTCAAAAATGGTTCCAAAACGGAATCATGTAAAAAAAAGTAGAATTAAACCCCATAGGACTACAACATCTTCGAAAAGTCAAAAACTAAAATTTGAAAGAACGACGGTAAGTTTGCAAACTAATTATTGTATTTACAAGTATAGGATTTTCGAATGACCCGGCACCTCCACCATTTGTAAGAGTTAGGTTGAAATAAAGATGCTAAAACGTTCTCACACTCGGGTTGAATGACCGGCACCTCCACCATTTGTAAGAGTTAGGTTGAAATAAAGATGCTAAAACGTTCTCACACTCGGGTTGAATGAACCCGGCACCTCCACCATTTGTAAGAGTTAGGTTGAAATAAAGATGCTAAAACGTTCTCACACTCGGGTTGAATGACCCGGCACCTTCACTATTAGGAAATGTTAGGATGAATTTCTATAAAATATAACCGGCACCTCCACCAATAATCACACAAACCGAAATTTGAAGAACTAGATCGATATTTCTTTGGAATTTGCAGCATTTTGGCCGAATACATTGTCATTCTAAAACATTAAAAAACAAATAAATTGTATTTAGAGTCTACCCACTCAGTTATATAACTGATTTTCAGTGGGGGACAGTAAATCAAAGAGACTAAGCCAACCCTTTAGGCCCCGACGCAATCGACGAGTGAGCGATAACAAACCAAAGATTGATATTTTTAATAGGAAATATAACAATCAGTGGTATGGACAGTGCGAACACCCGCGGATCAGCGCCTCGTTCTATAGTTTTTGAAGTTTTTTAATTTAAAAAAAAATCGTATCGTATCGTAATATCGGTGTGTTTGCCTGTAGCCCCGATTAAAATGAATCAAATAAAAATTAAGAAAATGATTCAAAAGGGCGAAACAAAACGAAAATAGGTTTATTTTAGTCATAAAAGAAAAACGGACGATCTCACTCAAACGGTTTGCAAAAAAAGATAGAATACGTCAAGAGTAATCAAATAGTAGTTGGGAGTGAAAATATAAGGCGCTAACTCCAAGCATTCGTTTGTTTACTGAAGTTAACCTAGTCTACAACATCGAACAAGACTATCACGTATAACTAACGAGACACCTTTATCTGTCCGTCATGAATCACAATACCGACAATTCAAAAGCTATAACTTTGCATGACTCTTGGTTGTGTGTGCGAGTAGTTATAGCATTTTATCCCCCGGGAAATGAAAACCAATTGTAAAGTCACGTGATTGGTGGACTGCGCTATCATTCCAGCCTCCGCACTCGCTGCTAGATTACTAGCACGAGAGAGCACGATCCAGTGGAAATGCATGTTGCTATCCGCGCGGCCGAATGATGCATTATGTCAACGATCGCGCGCTGTGGAAGTAAAGCTCATGGGTTTTGATTATAGCCACAGTCGCTGGCATCTATTTTAAATACATTGTTTTGAACAATACACAATGTGATTTTGACTTTGATTTATTCGAACAGTATGGTTCTAAACAGAAAACAGTTTGAATAGATACAACTAATATCAATCAGAAACAGATATGAATCAATTTAAACCAACAAAACAGAGTAAATCATAAAGCTGATCTATTAGTGTCGTTACT
Organism: Sweltsa coloradensis; assembly: GCA_024449915.1. NCBI lineage: Eukaryota > Metazoa > Arthropoda > Insecta > Plecoptera > Chloroperlidae > Sweltsa > Sweltsa coloradensis. The sequence goes on along the minus strand of JAMZAV010000159.1, from coordinate 1,408,676 downwards.
ACGTTAAAAATGGTAAAGTTTACATCTCCGTATCATTGGGAAGAATCAAGTTGATTTGAGAGACATTATTAATAGCGTTGCGAGCGTACCGCTTGCTACACAAGTTCAGGGACGGCGCTAGGGGGGGCTAGGGGGGCTACAGCCCCCCCTAGCCAGTAGCTAGCCCCCCCAGTAGCCCCCCCATTTGCTGATCCTAGTTATATTCTGAACTGAAAAACTAGAAGCACCACTATTACCTCGAGAGTACAATATATTTTCCAAACAATAAAAAAATCCTTTTTCAGATGCTGTTATACTGATCCCGGATTTTATAACCCTTACGATGCAAAATAAAAAATAAATAGTGTGCAGGCGCGAAGGGAAATGGGTCAACGGCCAGTGGACATCAGCTCGTCGTTTGTTGTTTGGGCCAGAAGGGAAGGGGGTTGGGGCGCATAGTTTCCTTGAATGCTGGGCTCGGCTTGACCTGCTCGTGGATGGCACATCCCTTTTAGCTTTCAGAACAGTGCGAATGCTGTTGCCGTGATGCCCGTGCAGTGTATTTTAATGATTAACTTATATGTAAAAATATCAAAACGGCAACCACTTCATCTATTTTTTACAAGTGTGTCAAGTGTTGTTATAAACGAAAACTTTGCGAATGCCGCGATCGTGACAATGTGCGTGTTAGCGATGAACACTGAACCAATAAAATTTTAAACTGACATAACATGATAATATTTGTTAGTTCTAATGTAAGTGATTCTGACAAAGAAGACTACAAATCCTGTGTAACAAAGCGGGTGCGGGATGAAATAGTAAGTACACCTACAGCTACAGCTACAACGTCTTCTATAAAGACATTCACAGACTAACACTTTAGTAATTAGTAAAGTTCCTGGTTCCTGGACCGGTAGACTTATCGCACAATGTGAGTGATGGGCCCAAACAATCAAACGTACTGAATGTACTGGTAATAGGGTGTCAAGTATTTTGGCTTTCACTGATCATGGGTATCAAAATTAGAAGAAAGCCATGGATAAAGACAAAGGGTTCAAGTCTAATTCAAACAGTTTGCACCACAAAACGTGTGCTATAGCGTGTAAATCGTACCAGGATAGCAAAGTGAAGGGTTCTGTAGCTACGCAAATCAACACGGCTCATGCTGCTCTTGTAGCCGAAAATATAGAATAAGTTAGTACTTGAAAGTTATCGCCGATGCTGTGTTATTCACTGCGTAGTGCGTTGCAGGGTATTGCTCAGAGGGGTAATGATGAAAGTGCAGACAGTGAAAATCGTGGCAACTCCTTAGAACTGCATGTATTTGTATCGAAACACTATCAACTTGTAAAAAAGAATATATAATACCAATGATAATACGGCCCAAGAAATACACACACACTACACACATACTTCAATCCAAAATGAGTTTATTTATACTATGCATGCTATGCACTATACCATACATATGTAAATTATATTATTGGTGTCTAAGAGAGAAATAAAAAACGGCTTCACCGGGAACGAGCCCGGATTGTATGCTTGCCGTGCGGGTGCGATATCCCGACGTATATAAATAAATACTATTACCAGCCGGTTAGAGGTAAGCCCCCTTAAATATTTTGTCAGCCCCACCTTAGCCCCCCTAGTTTTAGAATCCTGGCGCCGTGCCTGCTCAAGTTGGTAGCTGCGTCTTGATAGTCGATGTTCATTGGTATCCCGTGGATGAAGGACGAATCCCTGTAGATGACTGTACCGTCTTCTAAGGTGAACTTTGTATGGTTTGTGTGGACCAACAATGTCTCCAGTGCTAGCAGAGCATCGTTTACCGTCATAATAAGTTATCTAGTGCAGTTTACGGCCTTCGTCGTGGTACTACTTTCGTATTATTCGGACAATATTTTACCCGGAATAAATCTTAGCAGATAGTTTATGATAAAACTCATTTGGCCTTGAGACATATTACGTGGGAAATTGGAATAACTGTCCAAGAGCGCGTAGTATTTCCAGGGAAATGCCGCAGTAACGATCCGTGCGTCTTATTCATGCCAGCCATATTAGTATGTTATACAAAACCTAATCTCTTTTGTACAAGAAAGTAGCTCAGGTTTATCGCATTTCAGCAGAAAAAAATTATCATTATATTTTTAGTAAAACTTTTATTTTGACTAGCCCAGTTATGTTTTTAATGAATATATTAAAAAATCAATGTCATTCGACATTAAAGACATTAATAAAAATATATAATATTATTAGAGGTGTAAGGTCGTTAATCAGATAGTTTTAGTGAATGTTGGTAAGTTTTTTATTTTATTTTTATAAATAACGTTTTATAAAAAGAAACGCGATAAACGTTTAACATATATTATGTAGGGCCAACATGTTTGAAAAATCGATCTTTGCTATAGAAATTCACTGTGCACAGATGACGTGTTCGAGATATTCTATTTTGCCAATGCCGAAGGGATAAATTCATATGTTTACTACGAAGACGCCCCTATTAAACTGTCAAACGCAATATTCAACATTGATCAAATCGATAAATAATATTAGAGTTCGTAGAAAAATGATTATGGAATAGCACATCACACTTGCATGGATGGGATATATCTCACCAAAATAAGGAAATCAAGCTTATCGTTATTAAACCACATCCATTCAAGTGTTAACGTTTCCTTGTATTGCTAAAGAGGTGCCGACTTCATATCTATTTTAACTTTATGGGTGGAGGAAGGAGTCTAGTCATGCCCCCCAGCCCCCCAGGTTCATACAAACAAAACATTATGTATTATCCTTGTGAAAGGTCAATGTAAAAAAAGCATGTCAATCGAAGGTCATGTTCTGTTTTATCGTGAGATGTGGCACACGCACGAACGTACGGACGTACATAAAATAAATGCAATAGGGGAACTTCACTAAATAAGAACGTGTATCAGATATTTATAAATCAATGAGTTTCAATGAATGATCAATGAGTCAATGAGTAGGCGACTATGACGGACAGCAGAAGCCATTGGGATTCAATCCCCGGTGGAGCGAGATTTTTAATTTCTGTATGTTTGATTTGCAACCATAATTCATAATTCAGAGCATAATTAATTTTCCACAAAATTTAAAAATTATTTCATGATACATACGACCAAATATGAAGGAAAAAAATCGAAATTTGTCAATTTTTAAGGAATTTAGTGAAATTTTGGGTTTTGAACAAAAGCAAAGATTAATGTTCAAATGTATTTATAAGTGCATTTTTCGCATATTTTTATTTTTCTATATCTCAAATACCAGCAATACTAGAAATATATTAAATTTTTGCGAAAAAAACAACTTATTTGTACCGTTTGTGCAGATTTCTATTTTCAATCTTCCTTAAAAAAGGTACTATTCGTCCTATCAAAATGACATAAAAACATGTGAATTTGAATTCCACAAACTTTTTTAATTTTTGGGGCCAAATTGAAAAGACTTTAATTCAAATTAAAAAAAACAAAACAAATATGTCCAATATAATGGACGCGTGGTCTGATTGAGTTAAAAATTACTATCACTGTTGTATGCATAATAATAGTGGGCGGTTATTGAAGCTCAATCGAGCATATAGTAGGCAGAGCACAAAAAATATGTGGGGATATCCTTCAGCACAACGATAGACATTTTTACACCAATACTCTGTGTATGGTTTGTTACCTCAGTTCAAAGTTACAAGAAACTATTTAATTATCAAATTAGTCCCAGGAAATAATTAAATAAAATTCAAACTCAAATTTAATAAAAATTACAACTTACGACAAGATTTCTCATAAAGCACATTGTTACACTTAAAACCACAATAAGTATATTATGTAAATCAATTACACCTACGGGAGTGTTTCCCGATTAATGAAATTGAGAAATCAAAAGTATCATTTACTGGTACGGCATTTTTGTGGATCCACGCTAATCTTGTACTCTAGTTTTTTTTTAAATTTGCATTCCCAATGGTGTTGATTTACATAACACGGAATTCTTACGAAGGGGTCTCATCCCAACTTCTTAAGCGGTATTTAGTTTCCTAATGGATTACAACGGTGAGTTCTTTTAAAAGTTCGCCAACCTATCTAGAAAACTTTCTGAAAGTGTTGTGTTGTCAACATTTTGCCGCCTCATTGTTCTTTGAGGCCCCTCGCTTCATCGGAAATAACTTCATTTTGGGGAGTATTTTTAGAATTCTCGGGGGGTAGAATGAGACATTATTCTAAAAATGAAAGTAAACTTTCTCTGTGAAAGTACAAATATCTTAGTTCCCTCTTAAATCACAAAGTTGAACCATGAAACGGTTAAGGAGATCTGTAACTAGCAATTGTTTTGAAATTTCTATTTTTGTATTTTGTATTTTATTCAAAATCTAGGACTAAGTGCGTGAATGCGATAGTAGTATCCGACACATCAAAATCGTAACAAGACAGAAGAAAAATTAGCTTTTAAATTTTATTTTGGTCGTGGGAAGCCTGCCTAGGGTGCAATGCATTCAGGTGCCTAGCTATTGGTGCTTAAGAATTAGATACGGTAAAGAGAATGTCCAAAGGCTGTTTTAATATTATTCAATCCCTTGCATTCGCATTAACGACTGAAGATAAAACCTATAAAAAACATTGTCATGATTGCCGGTGGCAGGATTCGAATCCGAGACCTCCCGAATCAGAGCCGTGGGTTTAACTTCTTGATCTATTATGTCGGTAACAAGACATAATATCTATTCTCTTATTCCGTTCAAAAATATTATAACAGTCCAGATAAATGTGTTTCTGTGATTGCATTTATTGGATGAACGTAGCGAGCGTAGCGAGCGAAGCGAAGATTCCATTTCACTAACACAGAAGAAAAAAATCCGGAATGTTTTTTATTCTTTCTTTCTTTTTTTTGTATTTTTGTCTGTTTGTTAACACGATTCCGGCTAAACAGACACTCCAATTGCGATGCAATTTTGTGGAGGCCTTCTAAATCTCTGAACCTAGAACTGCACGGTTCGAAAAATCGATCGAAAAATTATTTCTCATGAAAATCGCAATTTTACGATTTTTTTCGAATTTAAAAAAATTCTTCGACAAATAACACCTACATGCTTTATCCGATTGTAATGATTTTTTCACAGAACCTTCATTTTATGAATTTATATATTCTTGTAAAATTTGAGCGCAATCGAAAAAAAATCTTATAAAAATAACAATTTTACGATTTTTAAAATTTTTAAAACATTCTTTGACTTATAACACCTACATGCTTTATCCGATTGTAATGTTTTTTTCACAGAACCTTAATTTTATGAATTAATTTATTCGTGTGAAATTTGAGCGCATTCAAACAATTATTTCTCATAATAACTGCAATTTTACGATTTTGCTATGATGCTGCGATAATGCTAAGGCTTTTACAATTTTCATTTTTTTTAAAGTGATAGGTGTTTTAGATTAAAAACCAAGACATCTAAATATTTACCAGACGGATTTTATAATTTTTGTTTAGTTTGATAAATATGATTTTTTGCCTTTGCTTTGTTGGAAAATGTATGTTTTTGTAACAAATCTATATTTCCCATATTTTAATTAAAAGACTATAAATCCCATCAAAAAAGTGTCTAGTGAATTTGTCAGAATAAGACTTGTGAGCATATTAAAAAAGAAATTATCCTTTTATCTTCAAAACTGTAAGATAAGTAGGAAAATATGTTAACAAATGTGCTAGAATAAAAGTTTTGAGTTAATAGCATTTCAAGTTTATTTATGTTGTTTTTTGGTAAATTTGAGTGTAACATAGCCTTAAGGTTCAGTTTATTTATTTTACATGAATTCACTTGGCCTTTATAATCTGTTAATCTAGGATTCTTTAAAATTGACTAAAATTGTTATGAATAACACTCTATACAGCCCTAGATTAGGCCTAATATCAGTACTGGTAAGCCATTTTCCCATGCAAAATAGCATGCAGCGCTCAAGAAAAAAATCATTTAATGCTTTTAGCTGATATAAATCAGCATAAAATAAATTTATATAGTCAATAAATAAAAGAAAGTAAACTAAAAAAAAAAACAAGAATAATGCAAAATTGCTGGTTTTTCATACATTTTAAGTGAAATAACCCCTTAAACAATTACGCTCATCCAACAACGTGCCTGAAAAAGCGTTTGCGAAGCTTCCTAGTATAATATTAACCATTGTGTGGGGCACAAAACAATTGCTAAAAATCAATTAAACTTTAGAGCGAGTTTGCTCTGTTGAAAAGAAAAATAAAATAAAAATACAAACTTGAATGTAAAATCAATTTGGGAAATTAACTACCAGTGCGTTCTATAATAATTTAACATTTTCTTCATAATATTTTGTAATGAATATCGCTCTTTTGTTATGATAAATCAAAATCACCTCTATAAAACTTGAAATATACATCTGTCAACGTATAATTCAATTAGCATTCCAAAACTGTCCGACGTTGTATGAGCGATTGTCAATCTTGTCACATACAATACAAGCCACATGTGCCAGAACTAGTTTGATATGTTTCCAAACACAATACATACGCACGGCTGCCGAATGTAATTGAATCATTATTACTTTGGCGTTCCAATTTATTTGAAGTTTCTAGCCAAGTGTGGGATACACACAACATGAAGTTATATGCATTGAAATAACATCCGAATGGTTAATTGTGCCCGATAAGAATCGTGCACGGACTTCCATATTATTCACAAACCACTATTTAAATAGTTACGATTAAATTTGACCTAGTTGAGGCAACATTTCATTAGGAAAACTTTTACTACCTGTCATGCACGTTAAGTAGCTATAAGCTTCATTTATTGTTTTACAAAATAAACAATAAAAACAGATAATGCTATAATAATGCAAATAATGCCAAACATTCGTTACTACTAGTATAGGCTGTAATTGTGGCAGTCTGTGATTACAGCAATGAGTTAACGTATAACCTCTGTTAAAGAAGAATTTACGAGAAAGTACTTTTAGTAAAAAAATAGATTTAGTGATGGGCAAATTAGCTCGATAAGTTTACACTAAATGCTAATTACATTTGCTACAGTTCACACCCGAGCTTAAAGTATTATGAATCGTATTTATAAATAGGTGAGCCATGTTTATTGTCGAAATACGACATTGCTTTACACTGGATTTACGAAGTTGGTCCGTTTGTAAAGTTTTGCTGTCGGGAGTACAAGGTGGAATTTAATATCTGTTATCGAAGTCGAACTGAGGTGTTATTTAGATCCATCCCAAGCGGACGGCGTCGAAACCAACGTGAAACTATACCCATAATTTGCTGATGAGAATTTGTCAGTTTCTGACATCTAAGTCGTTTTTGGTGCAAACATTGCAAAACGTGGGTTCCTTGGTAGGAATTAGCGATTCGCAAGCAATTCCCCCCCCCCCTTCTCCATGCAATACATCTCTGTCCGGTGCCTGGCTAAAACGTCAAATCAGACAGAACTGCTTCGTCATGCCCTGACAGGGAGCGGCGTCTTTAGAGGACAAGATAATGCATTTCCAATAATTAGTGACTGTGAGTCCGGACCACTAAAGTCTGTTTCAGACAATTAATTACACGCTTAAATAGATACTTGAAAATACCCACTAAACTTGTTGGAAGATATCCTTTATTCCGCCATGGATAACGATTAATTCTCAATACACTTTCATTTTCTTCATCGATACTGAACTCGAAAGAAAACATTGCAAGTTTAATACTTAATTGTGAAAAATTGATTTATGTCATGACATAAATACATGTCATTATTAATAAACGATACGTGTAAGAATTCTTTGTTTGAATTGTAAGCGTGTGATAGTTTTTATTTTGCATGATGAAAATTTGTCGCAAACCAAACGAGCTAGGTAACGAGTCATTTTATGCATAACTTGCAGTAGTTATCTGCATCACCATTGAACCACACTCGCTAATGCTCTATACATTATGTTTGTGTCAAGTTGTAGTTATGTTATCAATGCCTGAAAATAAAACATCGTGTTTTCCTTTTATGAATGTTTGAAGTAGGGACCCCTATTCCAACAAACCGCATGACCTGTGACCTGCTCGCGATGGCGCCTTAGTGCGGGACACCACGCTTCCCTGCATCCCTGACACAATCATGTCACCCACAGTTCCCTTGCCCAGGCTGATCCTAGCTTGTGAACAATGCCGGCGAAAAGTAAGGCCCCTATTGCACAAGCAGCGTTCTCAATACCAACTCGGGCGGACATTACAGGCAAACACGTACTGTATAACACACACGAGCATTGAAGTCATACATGCTATGTTCGCTCCCTACATGGACTGGTTACAAATTCAAGAATCGATCGGTAATAATGTTTGAAATTGAAAATTGTAAGTTCGGTTGACATCGGTTGAAGCAGTACATACTTTCGTTGTCCGCTCTAAATCACAGAAACTAGCTGTGCTGTTGTGTGCTTAAAGTGATTGTAAAATCTTCCACCAAAAATGTTTTTCATACAGTTCTGAGTATCTTCTTTAAGCCTCTGGGATAATAAGAACGTAGTTCCTCTGAGGTATAATCAAGTGAACGCGGAAAACACGCAAACACGCACGGACACACACGAACACAAGATTAGGCGATGATAACTATATGGGAAGTGAGAGGAAATTTAAGTGCATAAATATTTTTTTGAGCAAATTTGCACTATAGGCAAAATTTGCGCCACAGCTATTCGTGAACTTTGGTTTTCGTGTACTAGAACTTAAGCGTAATTAAATTTTTGCTCAACAATATACTTTGTAGGCCTACCCAAGATTGTTTCTGATTCATAATAATTTTGTGATGTTGAAAGCGCAAAACTATCTGACATCTAGTTTAGAGAATAACTTGACTTTTCGTTAGGAAGTGTAACATACTCCCGATGCCAGCGTGTGACAGCATGGTCGCAGTGAAACCAGTGTATTACGATATGCCAAGTAAAGAAAATAATTATTTAAATATTCTGATTGGATTTGTTGAACACAAACCTATTTAATGGCAAGTATGTGTCGGTTACTTCAATGCCAAGAAAGTAAGCGTTGAACAAATCCTATTTACTTCATAATGATTATCCTAACTCTGTATCCTGTAGTTCAAACTGCCAGTTTGACCACACCTAAAATAACGAGGTGCTTTCACCTTGACAAGATATTTTTAGAGTGGGGTATATGTACGTGTTTGTGTGAGGGAGGGAGAGTGGTAGCGGAATAAGGGTGGAAAATAGGAGGTCACGGTTTCTTATATTGCATCGCTTGACAACCCCCTTCAAGATAGCAAATATTGCTACCTCTCTGACCGTGAAACTGGATGGTTATTTGGTTTGCGAGAAATTCCGGCGGTCTGAAAGTGAGCTTAAAGTGAACATTCAGCCTAGCAACATCTAGTGAATATAGTTGGAAATGCAACAAGAAACTTGCACGTAGAGTCGTAGTAAATACCTGTTTTCGCGTGTGAGCACTAATTGCAGATAAATCCCTGAATCCCGTGTTGCTGAGTTGGCCTAATGATAATCTTGTAATCTGGGCTGTTCGAGTTATCTCGGGCAGCGACTCCACGAACTCGTTACGGTGGCCCCTTAAAACTCACCTCGTTCGCGTTCCCAAGCTGTTGTCCCAGTTAACAGATTGGAATGTTATAAGAAAACAAAGGCATCTAGTATTTGACTCTTGACTATAGGCGCAAGCTTGCATAAGAAAACATATTTATGTAAAATTAACTATTGTAAGTCATAGTCTTACCTCGATATCAATGTTTAGAACAAACTAACACCAATAATACTAAACATAAAAAAATGACAAATAAAATAGGCCTATAACAAAACCAACATACAATCCGTAAGCAATAGAAAATAGAAAATACATAGAACATGTTACAATAAAATCGGCGTAAGCTGCCGTATCGTTGGAAATTTTAGCCTGTTATTTTGAATTTACAAATTTAAAATTTGATGCGACGTTTTGAAAAGTTACGCGAAATTCTAAAAAAAATTGTACAATCACTTCATTGTAATGATTGTTAGATAAGATGCCCCTAATGGTTGTAGCTCACAATATATTTTCTTATCACAATACCGAAATTAATGCGTAGTTTATGGTAATGGTGACATTCTTCATCCGTATAACACCCTATCCTTCTTGTGCCATATATCAAATGCCATTGTTATTTCTACCACATGCCACAGTCATTACTAAATGTGTTCAGACATCATGGGCTTCAACTCATTTTTCACTCTCACTTTACAAAACATTCAGGAGAAATATACGAGTTTCCAGAGTAGATAAAATCGGTTGTTAATGCAGATTTCATATACCGCCCGTAACATGTGGGGGGGGGGGGGATATCCAACCAAACGGAATGATGTTTATTTCAGCATCTAAAGGGATCACCTCCATATTATTTACATTTTCAGTTCTTATCGACAGGATTTCCATCGCGCACACACAAAAGGTTTTGTGGTCTAGAAAAGTTTCAGCTTCCAGTTTGTTGTCTCAGTAAAAACGAGAAACGTGGTTTTATACTTTATCTCAAAACAAATATTTTCTCCCTATTTGCATTGCAACCACTTTTGCGAAGTTATTTCGGGAGAATTTTATTACGTTTAGAATCGAATCAAGAGAATTTGCGGTGAATTTAAAACAAGAATTATTTACTTTAATATTTATAAAACGCGGTTAGAGACAAAGTTCACTAAAGACAAATATTTAAATGAACAATATTCCAGAAGAAAATGTTCATTAGTAGTAACTCTATAGAGTTGTGTAGCCTTGAACCAAAATGCATTTGAAAAACAATACATAGTTATATTCTATCATACTAATTCAATATTTACATTGTTATTTAACTGCATGATTTCTATGTTAATATAATATTCTAGTCTCTAGTAGGCATGTTAAAGTTATTCACTAGATCGGTGCTGTAAGATGAGAATAAACGCGCGCTAAGGAATCGCTAGGTTATTTGTTGTAAGGACGCAGAGTGTAGAAAATATTTGCACCCAAATATGTATTCAATAATCGAAATTCTATCCGTGAAACAAATTAAATTAAAAATAAATAATTTGTTCAAGAAATACGGTTGGTTTCTTCTATTTATTTAAAACATTAAGAATACATAATTAAACAGTTAGTAGTTAATTCACGTATTTCGTAATGTACTAGATTGGTATTTAAACAAGCATTACATTGTTGGTATACTCTTAATGGAGAAGTTTCTAATAAATACGCAATATTTAACCAAATCCGTGTATTGACGTGCTTAAAAGAAACCCTTTTAAATAAATAAGATATCAGGTTACTGATGATATAATATGCATTATCCAGTTTTCGCTTAGCTGTGTTTCAAGTTTGGAGTTAATGTAAAAAGTCAGGTTTGAGAAACAGAAAGGCAGTGATATTCATCATCTAAATTAGCATGCCACTGAGATGACATCTTATCTAACGTTTTGTAAGCTCATGTCCCTAGTGAGTTTAGATCTAGCTACATATTTTTGCGATGGACCGTAATCCTTACTAGAGCTTCAATGTTGCCACATGTCGCTGAATGTAATAACAGCAGCGCTGGAAGCGTTCAGAAAGGAAGGAAGGGTGGGTCTGTAAAAGCGCTCTGCCACTTTTCTGCTTTAAAGAAACATATTAAAATATCCGAACTGCTTGTACTTAAAACTCATGTCATTATAACGGCGAACAAGAAGAATTTTAATATAGAATAGATAGACCTTTTTCTGTAAACCTCCATGAACATTCGCGTACCCTTTAAGACATATGACCTTTTTCTCAGGAGACGCTCTCTTTGGAGTCAGCATAATAATTTCAAATCTTTATAATATTTACATTAAAGTACACAGTGTAATATGTTAATGTACACAAATAAAATCATCTGAAAATTAATTGGTAAGAATATAGTATACGTAGAGTTAACATTGAAATTAATTACTAATTGTCGCCTCACTGTTAATAACACTTGTGTACTTAATAGGGTACTTCTCCGTATATGAGAAAATTTGTCGATCTTTTGACAAGAAAAACGATTATTAAATGGTTTTGTGTTATCAACGACAAACAAAAAACCCTGTGTAGTTTGTTGCTTAGTTTAAATTACATGTATTTCATACGATATCTTCCTGTTATAATATGCGAATATTATAAATATACAAAATAGTTCACTATTTAAATGTAGATATTGCAATGTTTTCGCCAGTAAATACGAAAACTTAGAGTGGTGAATGGAAAGGAATAAACTTGACAAAGCTCCCTGTGGTGAAGGCTTAGCAGCATTGGAGAAATTCCATTGTCGTTACACACTCAAGTTACTAGAGAGAAATTATGTTGCAATGATTTTCAGACTCCATTAATTATGTCATTCTGTGTAGCAGAACAATATTGTGAAATTTCCCCGAGCTAGCTTCAACTTGAAGCCGCCTGTTTTCTTACAACTCTTAGTTAGACAATGCCACTCAACTGTTTACAAAAAGCTCGTCACTTGTGAGTTAATTTACTCTCATAATAACTGTTTTTAATGAATTAATTCATCAAACATTCATCAAATGACACCAACCCAATCGTCATCTACCTTGCTGTGTGTATATTAAAGAACCTACCTTATATATTTTTTAATTCTCATCACTTTTAGGTTTCTTTTTTATTCTACCATGAGACTAATACCATGACCAATTCACAATCACAAATTAAATACAATAATAAAATAATTGTAATAAATAAAGAGTATTTTGTAAAATAGATACATTACTATTACTATTCTCTTTTGCTTACGTCATTAGAAAAATTAATATTAGTGCAACTGTTTGCACTCCCGTTAAGATGGATCTATTGGCATTTTTACAAATTTAGTATAACAAAACAACGAACATAGTTTATCAATTACGATCGTCTTATATTGCCAAAACATTTTTTTTTGTTAAGCAGTACGCCTATAGAAGATTAAAGTGAAATTAATGGCGTACACCCCGAACATATTCCTGCTCATAATTTTTGGGTTGGAAGGCTTATTTTTATTTCTATTTGTTACACATACTCTTGTCTACAAACCGACATACTACTTGGAAATATGTTTTCGTTAATATATTGCACGGTACGATTTCTTTTTCCCCCCGGTACAAAATTAGTATTTCGTAAACAATTTTTCACATGTCAGTTCTTAGACAAGAGTATGTGTTACCAATAGAAACAAAAATTTAGCCTTTACAACCTAGAAACTTGAGCAGGAATGTATCCGGGATATACGTCATAAAACTCACTATAATCGTCGATATTGGTAGTACTGCTTAACCCAAAATAAATATAAATTAGTTTTGGCAATCTCAGATGATCATTGATTTACTTGGTATCCGTTGTGTTACTTAGGCTTGTTTCTAGTTGCACATCTACAAAACCTAAACAAGAGCAGACTACGTGCCGGTAAAGTGCAATGTGTCCTCACATATTATGGTGCTTAGTACGTATAATGAACATACAAGTGAATAATGTATGACTCGTTGACTAGTTGCATTATTAAGGTTTGAAATTATAATGTTTCACGCCACGTCAGTTCAATATAAATACTGTAAATTATTCCGCATTTGATCTGTTTGGCTTCATTTACATATACGTACGCAGTAATATTCGCGTTGGCTTAGAGCTAAAATGAAAACACTTTACTGTCACACGCTAAAAGCTATTGTAATATTTCGCACGATATTAAAACAAGTTCAAAAGTAGATTTGCTTTGTAGACTGTATTTTACATAAAACACAAGGTCCGTAGAGACTAACAACTGGAAATTGGAAAATTGATTTTAATTGCATTCACTCATTCCAATGGTTAATTAAGTAAAACTTGCAAATATATGGCATCGAATTACTCAGCTTACAATTTCATTCATGTTTTAGTCAATCCAAGTTATAAGGAAATACCAACATTGTGCTTTGCAATATTTATGTACTTAATATGTTTGAGTAGAAAATAGCTCGACGGTACTTATATGCAATTAGTTCCGTGGAGTAAGAACAAAAACATTTCAATCAATGTACTCACTAGAATGCTAGATTTGCGACAATACCGGTAGAGAACAATGAAAATTAATTAGCTTTACTGTTGAACGCACTGAAGCGAATGCTCTATAACCAAGATAATTGTGCAAACTATGGTAAGCAGCATTTATAACGTTAAACACTATATTTCCACCCAACTGCAATCATTAATGAAATATTAGGATATTTGGAAGGAATATTTCGCTATTTGAAAGTGTTTTTTCTGCTGTCAGAAGGCACTGATTTATGTGAGACTTTGCATAATTTCAAATTGTCAATATTCAGGAATATATGGGCCGCCACTGTAATACATTTTCATCGATTATAGTAAATCGGACACGAAAACAAACAACCAGCAAGGAGTTCACGTTGTTGGGCATTCTACCTAAAGCGTAAAACAGAGAATTGACGGAATCGATGAAAAATGTATCTAATGGTTCGTTCAAGACGTGTGTTCATATTAGTCGACAGTGTAAAACGGCGTTTGTTCATGATAAAAGTGCATTATTCGAAAACACCATTTTATGTTATATTTCGAATAAATATATAAACATCCTTATAATTAACACATTAAAATAACTTTCAGAAAAGAAGATGGTTGGGTATCTAGCTGCAGATTTGTGTAAACAATTATTATTTTGCCTAAAATCCAAATTATTTTGGTGAACAGTAGTCATTTAAGGTTCCTCTTTTTACTTTTCCACTCTTCACTTCAACAACACCATTATAAATCAGCTTCTTTGTGTTCGCATTGCTAGACAAAACAAGCAAAATCCACACATTAAATAACCGAGACTAACTAAGTGGTGTGAAAGTTAACAAATTCGATTATACTGAAGTCTGGGAAACGAATTGTCCGCCAACTTGAGGATGAGAGTATTCGAATCTTTCAGTGCTCATTTGGGTGGGTGGAAACGAAAGAACTCTGGAGGGTAGTTTCGGCAGTTGGTAATCCTTTTAATGTAAGTGCTCGCTGTTTTCCTTTACAGAGTCGCGGTAGGAGTTTACAGACCACTTCCATTCGCCGTGCGTTGGTTGCCGTGGGTGTAGGGTTCTTTGCTACTTGTATAAAAGTTTTTACAGCTCTTTTTAAACCATTTTGAAATCGGTCTTTACTGCTGGAATCATTCTGGTTCAGTTTACAAATTTTAGAAATGGAATTTTTACTGTTGAATTTTAGATTGCATACTTCTGTAACATATTTTTATCTTCATATCTCGGGGCATCAATCTAAAATAAGTTGCATTGGCTACGGGCGTTGCAGATCATGCTGCTGCGGCACAGCGATAGCGTACATAACTTATAAAGGAAAAGCCTGAATTATTTACAATTTAAGACTTGGTAGGCTAGAACTGGATCTGGGTTTCACCATAGATTAAACATTATAGGACTATTGTTAAAAATGAAGCTACTTTGCAGACGATAATGGTTATATTAAATGGTAGGTTGAAACGATGTATATATTTCTTTATTATACCAATGTAAGTGATGTGTTTTAAACTTACCACTGTCTTTTTGTAGTAAGTTGTACGGTTTATTGCAACCGCAGGATGAACGCGAATGTTAATATTTCTTTTACTACAAAGTTTGTTGATAACTCTTGCACCAGATATGCTTTAAAATTTTGTAATTAGACGATGATTTTCTGGTGGTTGCGATAATTAAACACTTTTTAAAAATATTTAACAACGCAAATAAGAAACTAAATTCACTGATTCCACATAGATCACTCATAGACGAAGGAAAACACAATAAATAAGCATTTTTTGTTGTTTCGTGGCAGAATAGTAGAGCACTGGAAATTATAAAATTTATTAGCCACACTAGAAAGATGTTGAATACAAATATGGTATGTTGAACGATTAAAAGTTCTAAGCCAAATTTAATATTTTTATTTCACAAAAAATTTGCAAAAATCCACTCGTATTTTAAAAAAATTACCAAAATAGTTATTTACAATGGAATATATTAACCGAAAATATTAAGCTCTCAATGCACAATGGCAAATATTATCGGTTAATACACACAAGATGAAAAGGATTGTTTTATATTTTTAAGAGAAAAGGTTTCAAAATATGAAATATTTTCAGAGTGAAAAGTGAGCAATTCAAACACGCGCGGGCAACTCCGAGGAGCGTCGCGACGTCTCGATGTCGGCGTCGCAGGGGATGCTCGACGACTGGCCGCTCCGACGCCGTGGATGCTGATGGAGCCCAACACCCTCCGGTCGAGGGGTAGCGGTGGAAGGGAGGGGGAGGGGAGGGCAGTCCCGATGTTTTGACGCAAGGACATGCGGAAATGATTAAAACAATTCTCAATTTACGGAGATATCTCAATATACCTATTTGCTTTCGTTATAATTGTTTGAGCAGTGTTGTTGACATTGGATGGTATTAATATCAAAAGGGAATGGGGAGTTAGGGGTTGTTGAGTGGTAAAGAAGAGAATGGAAGGAAGATTACTGAGGATTGGTGAAATAGAGTGAGGACAACATTTGTTTTTTTATCAATCAGCTTATGACGGATTTATCTAAAACCAAATATTGAAATAACGGTTAGAATATAAATCACTTTGCTCTCTGAAATTAGTTCGGAAAATAAATTTGTATTGTCATGAGACTGTATAGTGAACCTTTTAGAACGGAAAAATCATAATATTTTCTTGATTGATTTAGAGAAGGTGCAATCTGATTTACATATTTAGTGTTATTTTAAGCTTAACTATCCATTAACAGCTTTAAGTACTTAACGCCAAATGAAATGTTTGCGAGCATGGTTGGAGCTGAGAGCTTCACCAATTAATTAGTTTACCTTATTTTCAATGTTTGATAGTTTTCCTAATGATTGTTATAATGTTTTTATCTTTTATTATACTTATTGTTATAAGGTTGGCAGTCACTAAGTTTGTTTGGAGCTTTGCTCTTTTCTGCCATAACAAATAAATAATTAACCGACAAGGTAGATATTTTGAAATGGCAGACAAAAAGGTTTATTGCAATTTTAAGTTACATAACATCTTACCCCGCGGAATGAAATGTCTCGCCTTCTATGTATGTTCTGTGTAACACGAAGTTCTTCGAAACAGGCGTAACCAGCACCCAGACGCCAAGTAAGGAATTTTGAATGATGATTTTTCTTGGAAATACTTCCATCACTGAGATTAGAGACTATTTATTATTAGTTTGTTGATTACTATTTGCTCCTTCTTTTGAATATATAATAAAATCCAAGAAAATGCAAGTTCTTTCTCCATGTCTACATTCAAGAGAGCTATCAACTCTTCTTCATTATGTTTGCATAATTCGATATTGCTATTATTAATTGTTAGTTCTGTGTTCATGCCTCAACTTTCATATTTTATTAGAGTTGTTTATGAGTGTTTATTGGTGTTTATCAATGTTTTGTGTAGATACTGTCATGTCAGAGGAGGCAAGACACATTGTGCTTGGGGCATACTGCCCTTTTCTGCCAACCTTTCACTTTAAAAAAATGCATACACCTTCATTGTTTTTCAACATATCGAGTGGTGTCAAGGTGACAATGATATCTCATTTAAAAAAAGGTATCATGGCTTTAGGCAATGCTTATTTATGAGATAAGATGCTTTATTTAATTTTGTTTTTATTTGCAAAATGTACACGGCATTTAGTTCAACTAATAAGGTTCATTAGAAAAAAGTCACTAACACAGATTTTGTGAATAGCCTGTAATTTATATGATTGTTTTTTCCGGATTAATTAGTAGGGATATAATGCATTACGTTTTAGTGTATACATTGTAGTAACTTCCACGTTTTTGTTCACTCAGAGCCATCGACTGTGTTTCCATTCCCTATCTAGTACGCATCAAACTTTTGTTCAGTATAAATAAAAGATAGAAAAAAGTACAAAATCTTTCTTTCAAGTTATTTTTAGAATCTTTTATCTATCCCAGCGCACTTTCATGTCTCATCGCCTTTTATCTCTCATCTTCACAAGAACGCAGACAAAAACAAGAAAAAAACATCATTTGCATTATGTTTACCACCGGGAACCAAGCCTATTCAACGAAGCAATTTGCAGCATTGGTTCGAAAAGATGACTGTACACAGCTAGGTTGAATTGGTTGGGATGCTCATTTAACTAAAAACATTGTGACTATCTACACATGCGGAGATTGGTTTTCCTGGGTCGTCAGTCTCACAAGATAGTGTAAGGATTTCGCTAGGAGACTTGCTCGGAACTATGCAATTATTATCACGGTGGCTGACGGCTAGTGCCCATACGCCATTTGAAAAGTTGACATATTATTACACTAGGAAATAACAAAAAAATCTATATTTAAAGCGTAAGAATTTTAAATGTTGACTTAAATTCATAAAAAAAAGTTAATCCATAAGTGTTTACCATACTAAAAGCGAATATTATTCTTGCTTAAATAGTACTTATAGATAATGAATATATTAAGACACACAAATCGTAAAAATAAAATTAATGCCAATGGTCCCAGGTTTGCTATCAAACGCCAAACTTTAGGGCCAAGAAACTAGTTTGATTACAAAAACGTTAATTTAAATTTTAAAACGAGTCTACTTTTAACAATGCGTTTGATATAAATGACAATTTTCTTTGGAATGTATGCCTACATCATAACACAACGTACTTGTTAATATAACGTCTCCTTGTAAAATGGCATACAAATTCTCATCTGCATATAGCCACGATCTGCGCAGCTGTTCTAACGTGCCACCCATCCCACGTTCTTCTGTTCAAATATGTTCTCTTTAGCTTTGAAGACAAGTCCGATCAATTAGTGAGATAATAGCTATTTTTGGAGAGAGGTTACACCAATTTATTTCGTGTAATTGATTTCACGTCTGCTAAACTAAGATGGAAGCAATTTACATGTTCATTCCACTGGCATCTGTTCCACCAGTTGATTGGAACAAAATAGGTAATTGGTCTAGTAAATTGGATCCTTATAAACCAATTAACAGCACAAGTGGCACAAAATGTGCATTTCCTTTAGAAATATAACAGGCACTTGGAACAATTGAACTATCAAAAACATAGTTATAGAATTATTTCCATTCATCAATAAATTTAAACAACGGCAGTAAGTTAAATACATAATTCTTAAAGAATTAATCAATTATCTTAAATTGTAGGAAGTAATGAGACATTACACTTTCTTTGCTCAGTTAACCATTGTATTTTTGACACTTGTAACCATTGCAATGATGATCATAAAAATGTTAGTGAGATTCAAGTGATTTAAAAAAAATTGATTTCTTTACAATGAATCTTATAAGTATTTATTTCGATAAACTACTGAGAAAACCAAAAGTCAGTTTATGATAACAATTATTACACTAACTCCAAACAAACATTGCTTTACCATTAGAGTAACATTTTGGCCCTACTTTAAAATGCCAAACAACAGAATTCAACTCGAAAATACAGATCAGATATAGGCGCTCCACGCTAAGAAAGGAGATGCGCGCGCTTTCGACGGGCCAATCAGCGATCGATATTTTAAATTGGAGCCTGCTGAATGGCTACAATTCACCCGTTAAAAGCGCGCGCAACTCCTTTCTTAGCGTGGAGCGCCTATAGCTGAGTGAGTTCAGGTCGATGTTTTTACTCAAAGCAGTACGCCGAAACTAAGACAACTAATCTCTGATGCGGTCATGTCGCAAACTAGATTCAGCGAGCTGTAATCTGGCAATTGCCCCTGGAACTCGAATTGAATTACTATGCCATTTTCAGTTTGGTGCTTTCAACGAGGTGGTGGCGTTAGGTTCGGAAAGGGGGGGGGGACGGGGTTAAGGGCTATCTCCAGGAATACGCCATCAAAATCCAAAACCACTCGCTTTCAATACCACACCATGCATTGGTTCCCAAGCCTCGTGCCTTCCTTGCCTATTTATTAACATAGTGGAGGACAGGACAAGCTATTGAATGTGCTTGCGTACTCACAGCTTAACAATCAGAGGTTTTTTCTTGTGATATCAAGATTGTATTAATGCACAATATGGTAAGTTAGTACATGAAAATAGCATTACAACATCACGTACTTGAAATTAATTGGATGAGCGTAGCGAGCGTAGCGAGCGAAGCGAAGATTCCATTTCACTACACTGGAGAAAAAAATCCGGAATGTTTTTTTTTTTCTTCTTTCTTTCTTTTTTTTGTATTTTTGTGTGTCTGTGAACACGATTCCGGCTAAACCAATACTCCAATTGCGATGAAATTTTATGGAGGTCTATGAAATCTCTGAACGAAGAACTGCACGGGGGGAAAAATCGATCGAAAAATTATTTCTCATGAAAATCGCAATTTTACGATTTTTTTCAATTTTTAAAACATTCTTCGACGAATAAAACCTACATGCTTTATCCGATTGTAATGATTTTTTCACAGAACTTTAATTTTATGAATTAATATATTCGTGTGAAATTTGAGCGTAATCGAAAAATTATCTATTAAAAAAATTGCAATTTTACGCTTTTTCCGTTTAAAAAAAAATTACGCTCATCCATCAACGCGGCGGGACTTAAGCGTTTTCCTAGTAATTAACAGTCATGCATAATTTATCCACGGTATTTCACAATTAAGTTACATTCATAACACACAGTCTCGAGTAGTGCAAAAGTGCAAAAGTTCTAAAAAAAACATATATAATATATAATTATAATTAATCAGTTTAAGAGCGAATTTTTTGAATATTTATTTACCAGATAATTTTTGTATATTCATAATGAATTTCGTTGCTTATCATTAATTAAACTATTGAATTTGTTATGCGTGTGTTGGATCTAGAAAATTACCATAAAATTGGACGTTCCAAAAAAATACCTGACATGCACAATCATAATCTTTGTGCCACACACACACACTAAACTCTAATAGATAAAAAAGAACGCTCAATGGTTTGTGGTTACAGAGGCATTGGCATGGATTTATAAAAATGAGAATATAATTTCACCGAATTGTTTTTAAATATTATTTAAATTTTCATACATCAAGTAAATTTTATTCATTAATTTTACACCGCTATCCATGTGATAAAACAGACAAAGTTTAAAAGATACTTATAAAAATATCAACATCATCGTTTACTTGTGCCAGATGTCTGCCGGAACCTAATATCAATTGAGACACGTTTCCGCAGTTATCAAGCTGCTTTAATACACGTCCTCAGTGTCTTTCTTTGATTGTATTTTGCTAGACGATTCACCACGTAACCCAATTATTACGAACCCTTGGTACTAACGATTCCTAGTAACTCACCTAACTATCTAGGATTATCAGGATGGAAACACGGTTAACTTCCACATTTAGCCATCTTAATTAAACAAGCTGTCATTTTAGATTTGCTTTGTGCAATTTATAGAAATTAACAAAGGTGTATAATCTGTAAATTCAGTTCTCACTACGCTACCTTAAGGCATTTTAGTCACACACAGAGGATCAGAATAAGCATAAGCTAACTGAAAACGAAATAACCGAATCACTGAAACGAAATGATGAGTAGCGAAATAAACATTTGCCAGGTGGAATATCAAAATTTAAAAAATCCCCAAAATAGCCGTTTGAAGATAAATATTAATTTCATAACTTACTTTTCATTTACTACTGCGTATTAAGTTTACTACAGACAAAACAACTTATTATAAAAAATTAAGGATGTATATTTTGAACAAACCTTTACACGAAAATATTGTCATAATTAATTGTGTCCTTCGCAAGAATATTCGTGGATTTTAATGTCACTTCAAATTAGAATAAAAATGAAATAACGGATATTACACGAAATTATGAAATATAATTAAACTAAAGTTAAATATTATGTAATTAATATAAAAATATTAGTTTAAATGATATATAAAAGGCTCCTAAAATATCACTTAAAGTTTATGAAAATGATTAACGATTTTATTAATTTTAAAAATTTACATTTATTTGGATTTTATATTTAGTATTTACATTTTTACTTTCATAGCTTTCCTTTTACACTCAAGGTTTTATTATTCAAGTCTTATTAACGTCACACCCATTTACAGTGTTAAACGAACTTTGGAGGTCAACTCGCATTATTAATGTTACCAACATATGTTGGTATTCCTGATCTGCAAAGTGAGCAATCTACAGTTTGGAGAGTGTACTTGAACCAGCACGAGTAAAGTGGCCAGCAGTGTAGAGTGGTCGCCTAGGATTGGTTGCAAGGGTGAAGAGGGTGGGCGATATGGGGGTGGAAACAAGACACCACTCGAATAGACTCCACTGGGTGACAACGACTAAGCAATCAGAATGAGAGAGATTAAGGTCTTTTAAACCTTTATTCAAATTTTAATTAAAAACTGGGATCAGGAAGCTCTAGGTGATTAAAGAAGGAATGCTTAGAAAGAAAACGTTAATTTATGTTATCTTCAAGAAATGAAGATCAAGAAGATAAGAAGTTTTACATTCTATTCATGCCAAATTATTAGTTGATTGAGAAATCTCCTCTTGAGGAAAATTTTAAAAAGAAATTGACAATCTAGGCTCTAGAATAATTATAGAAACAAAGCAAGCCAGTCCTCTTTTGCGTAAATATCTTTTTTTAATACGCATATTTTTACACACAAAATATATTTAAAGTAAAAAGAAGAATTACAGATTTGTAGAGAGATTCAAATCCAGAATAATCGAGAAGATACTTGACGTAACATTGTTTTACCATGCATTAATTCCTTGTAAATCGATTTTATAACTGAATAGGATAGAGGTTAAATAAATAAATACATTAAAAATTACTTTATTAGTGTTTAAACCTCAATATAACTTAATTTTCGTGTTTTAGAAGTTTATTTTTATTAACGTGGTATTCACAAATGGTTGCAAATATATAATCATCACATTCACAAGTACAAACTATTAGTGAAATTAAACCTAACATTAATGTTTTGTTTGTTATAATTTGTTGTGTGAGTTAAAAATACATTTAGATAAGTAAAGTAAAGGTTTGAAGATGTTCGATTAAATAATTCAAATGATAAAATAACTACTCTAAAGAAATATTGTTATTAGAGACCACACAAACTCGCACGTTCTATATCACTTCCGCTGCTTCTAGAAGCCAGTGTTAAAACTTTGTCACTCCCTCTCCATGCCATTGCTAGAGTTGTGTTGATATTCTGTTTACAATGAAGTAGAGCTAATTGTTTGACGACAGTGACTTTCTGTGCACTCTCGACTACGAACACAGCTTAACCAGTTTTATGCTTGTTTGCAAAGTGAGGTCTTGACAGCCGAGTCAGACAACCGTACGTGCTTCAAAACTTTTGCTTTAACGCGTCTGGGTTGAAGGTTGTATCCAAATATCCAGCCTCGTTCAATAACATAGAGCACATACTGCAGATACGACACTTGCTTAACGCTAACGTAAATACGTATGTTATGTTATAGTAACCACCCGATTCAAGCTCTAATGTCATTCAACTTAAATCAACTGCACACCAAAAGCAGTTTAAAAAAATGTTTACAAAAGCTGACATGCTTCAAAGATGTCCGGAAATTACAAAGATTTAATGAAAACAGAGAAAAACTGTTTTAGTACGACACATATTTACGCACACTAACTTGTACACTTATAGTTTAGTATGTTTTGTATATATGTTTTTAAATAGTTAATTTAAATGTTACTACGTTCAGTTGGTAGCTCGCCAAAAATATCATTGGAGCTTTGCCTTTTTCTAACAACCAATAATTTATTTCTATGTTTTAAAAACTAGAAAAAAGACAACGTAGTTGCTAGACGAAAGATAGTGCCGTGTTTTACTTGCATTTCACTTAACTTTTGTTTAATGTTTAAACGTAATGTAATTTCATGTAATTATATACTTAATTCATAAGACGCCATTACAGAACATCAACGAATACGTTTTGTGATTAAGTGGGTAGACTCTAAATACGAAGATAATATTGTTTAATCATATCTATGATAACAAGACTGATATGCAACTTAAATTTTGCTACAGTTTAACAAGAGCATTCACTGTTAGATAATGTTTGCTTGTACATAATTAAGAGATTAAGATAGGTAGTGTTTATCTCCACGTAGCTTATTAGAATGAAGAGACTCTGAAATTGATATGTTCGATAATAACTAAAGAAAATATTGGTGGAAATAACTAAAGAAATCATTAGGACAGATTACCAGGGGCTTACATCATTCAATCAACGTTCAGAAGGGAGATTCGTGCATTATCACTTAGCTATGTTGTACATTAGCACTCAGGCATAAAACAATGTGTAGTTTAATATCGTGTTGGTTAGTAAAGCAGAGAGGATCCATTATCTAGCTGTGGTTAAACATTTCATTCTAACATACTCGGCGTATACCTAGATTTCTCTCGACTTAAAAGCTTAGTGCTGCTATCTACACGCGGCGACGAGCTACTAACGCTCCTATCGTTTTTCGCTCCTCGAAAACTCTACGCAAACCACATTCAAATCCAGCTACTGCATGCTTACACGTTTAGTTACAGCTTGCTTATATTACAGCTTTTATTATTCAATTATTAAACCACCATTATGTCGAAATCTAGAAAAAAGAATTTGAAATTTGCAGCCCATTATTGTTTGGTTTATTTCGGAGGGTTAAAAATTATTTTTGTCTGGAATATTCTCCATATAAACAAAAATACAGTTTAGTGTATAATAGAGTTAATGTTTATAAACCATGGCCTAACCATGGTTGTCCGTGCAACAAATAAATGTCATTAGATAAACGAATCATTTGAGCCTTGCCTTTAGATTCACATTGTGATGCCAGCACTGTGCTACGGTGGCAGCGGGACCTACGTTTGCCGACAGTCGCGCTAACAAGTGGTTTACGAAACCTAGCGGTTTACTGTCAAAGCTGCTGGGCGCCGCGGTGGCTCCGTCGGTGCTTTAGTATCTTCAGCGACCACTAGATCGCGCGCTTGTGCAAAAGAACGTGCAGCCCTGAATAACAGATAAGCGTAACCACAGATCCGTCACGCAAACAAATTAGCTTTTGGGGGTGGGGGGTGGGGAGGTCGTTTTTGTTTTAGGTTATGAAACACATTTATACAAACAAACCCCATCGAAGCTGGTAGAATCCAAATAGCCAGACTACATCGCGAATGTAAAATATTTCGCTAAGTTCCTTCATGCAGTTGATAAAATACAATTTGGTAATGTGGATACACATTATTAAATATCAAATGGCATAGCATTTTGGACTGGAAGACTCTTGCAATCAATTATTTAATAACTAGGAAAACGCTTAAGTCCCGCCGCGTTGTTGGATGAGCGTAATTGGTGCATTGAGCTGCCATGATTGTGTTATGAGGATTTTCTGTTGTTCTGTGACAAAATTATTACAAAGTCGAATAATTTTTTAAATTAAATTAAAAAAATACAAAATTAACATTATTTTTTAATTTTTTTAATTTTAAAAAAAGAAAAAAATCGTAAAATTGCGATTTTCATAAGAAATAATTATTCGATTGCGCTCAAATTTTACAAAAATATATTAATTCATAAAATTAAGGTTCTGTGAAAAATTCATTACAATAGGATAAAGTTTGTAGGTGTTATAAGTCAAAGACTTGTTTAAAAAAAAAAAAACCTGTAAAATTTCGATTTTTATGAGAAATAATTTTTCGATTGCGCTCAAATTTCACACGAATATCTTAATTCATAAAATTAAGGTTCTGTGAAAAAACCATTACAATCGAATTAAGCATGTAGGTGTTATAAGTCGAAGAACTATTTTAAAAATCGAAAAAATTCGTAAAATGGCGATTTTCATGAGAAATAATTTTCCGATTGCGCTCAAAAACGTGGCAGTTCTAAGTTCAGAGATTTCGAAGGTCTCCATAAAATTTCATCGCAATTGGAGTATCGGTTTAGCCGGAATCGTGTTAACAAAAAAACAAAAAAACAAACAGAAAAAAAAAAGAAAAAAAAAAAAAAAAAAACATCGCGGATTTTTTTCTCCAGTGTAGTGAAATGGAATCTTCGCTTCGCTCGCTACGCTCGCTACGCTCATCCAATAAAGAGAGTTTTTCTTCTCCTTGAAAATAAATATTCTAATCTAGCAACTAGAAGTCAACATTTTGGCATCGTATAATTTAAAGAAGTTTTGACTATGTATCTATAACGTTTGGATATCGAGTTCCTCTTGAAACCATAATATTCGCATTGAAAAACATAACCTCTGAAATTTAATTGGATGAGCGTAGCGAGCGTAGCGAGCGAAGCGAAGACTTCAATTTCACTGACCCCCCTAAAAATTTAGCTCGGGTGTTTTTTTGTGTGTTTGTTTTTTCTTTTTTTTGTTTGTTTTTTTGTCTGTTTGTTCGCACGATTCCGGGCAAACGGCATGAGCGATCTTAATGAAAATTGAAGGGGACCTTTGAAATCTCTGAACTTAGACGTGCCACGTTTTTGGGTACAATCGAAGAAATATTTCTCATGAATATCGTACTTTTACGATTTTTTTCGATTTTTAGTGCGATATTTTCGTGACATTTGGTTCGATTCTGACCAAACAAGTAGGGCTACAACGTTCATATTTCACATGGACATTAAAGTTATGGTGATGTAGTACCTTTTGAAAGAAAAAGTTGAAAAAGTTAGCCAGAATCCATAGAAATAAAGGTTTTAATATAGGTTTTTCGATTTTTAGTGCGATATTGTCGTCACATTTGGGCCGATTCTGACCAAACGGGTAGGGCTAAAACGTTCAAATTTCACATGGACATTAATATTATGGTGATTTAGTACCTTTTGAAAGAAAAAGTTGAAAAAGTTAGCCAGAAACCATAGAAATAAAGGTTTTGAATATGTGTTTTTCGATTTTTAGTGCGATATTTACGTCACGTTTGGGCCGATTCTGACCAAACAGGTGGAGCTACAACGTTCATATTTCACATCGACATTAAAATAATGGTGATGTAGTACCTTTGTAAAGAAAATGTTGAAAACGTTAGCCAGAATCCATAGAAATAAATGTTTTAATAAGAGTTTTATGAGGTTTATAATAACAATTAACAAGAAACAATAGAAACTTGACAACAATCACCTACAATGCATTCACAAAGCACTTGCAAAGGAAAAGTGGTCCCACGCAAACTAAAAACTTACAAAAACGCTCATCCATCAACGCGGCGGGACTTTAGCGTTTTCCTAGTTTATAAATAACGTGTTAGACGTCATTTTAACACTAATATGAATCATGGCTAGCTTTGGTGGAGGTGCCGGGTTAAAAAAATAGTTTCATGTTTCTGACGTGATATTAGTTTATACGTTATGTGCATTATAACACTATATGAATCATGGCTGCTTTGGTGGAGTGCCGGGTTGGTTAACAACAAAATATTTCATGTTCTGTGAGTTGTATTAGTGAGTGCTGGTTAGTTCTCAAGTTTAACATATTGAATATGGTAGTTTGTGAGTGCGGGTGTTTAAAACAAATTATGTTTCTGACATTTATGTATTGGTACGTTAGTCGCAATAACCTAATTGAATATGGTAGTTTGGTGTTAGGTGCCGTTTAACACAAATAGTTCTGTCTTTGACGTGAGTATGATTGGTACGTTAGTGTTTATAACACTAATATATGGTATTTGTGGGTGCCGGGTTGGTAACAATCATATATTTCATGGTCTTTGGGTCGATATGGTTAGTTTTAACGTTAGCGTTTTAACACTAATATGATTCATGGTAGCGTTTGTGAGTGCGGTTGTTAAAACAAATGTTGGTTCTGTGAGTGGTTGAGTTATTATACGTTAGTTCTATTTATATTAATATGAATATGTTATGTAACTTGGTATGCGGGTTGGTTAACATAATAGTTTCGTGTTTGGTGACGTTGAATTAGTTATTGATACGTTCTGTCGTTATTTATAACTAATTGAATCATTGGCAAACTTTGTTGGAATGCCGGTGGGTTACAAAAAAGTTTTCATGTTATGTTGACGTTGATATTAGTTATTGATACGTTAGCCGTCATTTTAACCCAATAATATGAATCATGGCTAGCTTTGGTGGAGGTGCCGGGTTGGTTAACAACAAATAGTTTCATGTTCTGCGACGTGATATTAGTTATTGATACGTTAGCCGTCATTTTAACACTAATATGAATCATGGCAAGCTTTGGTGGAGGTGCCGGGTTGGTTAACAACAAATAGTTTCATGTTCTGTGACGTTGATATTAGTTATTGATACGTGAGCCGTCATTTTAACACTAATATGAATCATGGCTAGCTTTGGTGGAGGTGCCGGGTTGGTTAACAACAAATAGTTTCATGTTCTGTGACGTTGATATTAGTTATTGATACGTTAGTCATCATTTTAACACTAACATGAATCGCGGCTAGCTTATGGCTAAACGTGTGGCATGTACCCTCCAGATAAGTTAAATAGTTTGGCATTCACAGTTTGCTTTTCAATTTAGCCAATTTAAGCTAACGCGGCTACAACGCCTCTGCACTTGGTAGAAAGCCGAGTTGCCCATAAATAGTTTACATTGAGTTATCGATGAAGGGATGCTCTCAGCGTGGCTCAGGACAAAGTTTCGTTCATATATTATGTATGAACTTGAGTGTGAATTCGTGGTCCTCTGTTGCACTAGTCTTCCCCAAGTGTCATAGTGGTAACCCATGAAAGAGGGTTGGGGCAGGGGAGGAGGGTATGAACACTTTGTCGATAGAGGCGGGTTTGGCTTACGCATTTAACGTTTTATTCACATCTTTCTTAAAACTACATATATTACACTAATTCGTTTATTTCATTTTCTTGAAATACTTGTCAACACTCATGAACAGCATGCATTGTTTGAATGTGTTTTTGATGTACACTAAACACTTTGCTCATCACAACAAGAGAGGGCAAATACAATGATGAACAATGAAGCAATGAAAGCAAGGCAATTGACAACAATCTACAATCTGGCAAATTTTATAAAATATGCATATATTATTTCGCTATTGAATGAGTTATTTTATTGATCAAGTTTAATAGTGTTTGCAAGTAAAATCGTTTGTCATAATTACATGTTCAGTAGTCTTGTATTAAAATGAACAAATTACAATTAATTACATCCCAATTTTTTTCAAATCTCTCACAAGTGTCTGCAAAAAATGCAGTGAAAACTGAACTATTAAGCTTATGTGGGAAAAATATAAATATTATTCTGTATAGCTTACCTTAGTGTACTGTGCCTTATTTTGTCTGTATTTAAATATATATTTATATCATATTAGTATGCGCGTTGTTTATTAAAGTGGTAAAAATGACGCCGGATTACAAAATACTTTAACAGCTAAAACATACCAAGTTTAACAGTTTTTCGTCGTAAAGATGGAATACCAGACATTTAGATGGTGGAACACACCGTGTAACATGACCTCTGCTATTTTATTGAAGAAGAAAGAAACCAGTAAATCGTAAGTGCCTTCATTTCCTGGTAGTCCTGGATACTTCTTATTTGTGATTCGTATTCAGGACAAGAGCGGCTATATATGAGTGGAACACAGTCACAAACCGAGAACAGTCTCTAAACATCATTCTTATACAAGGCTAATAGAAATAAAGATGGGCGTTTGAATGGATGATAGTAACCGGTAATGTCTATAATAATGTATATAATAATAATGGATGAGGAGCAAATCGTTAAAGTGTCAGCGATAATCAATTCTTTTATATTTCAGTTATTTGAAGAATTCTTCCGAAGTAAATTTGAAATGTTTGCTCAATTTATCTCATTACAGATTATCTGGAGTAGAAGAAATCTATCTTAAAGTATTTCCCGGATAAAAGAAGCAGAGAACATGCACGTTTATGCAAAAGACAAGATTCTGACTTTTATCTTAGTATTCTGGTTTTTAGAATACAACCATGACTATTAATTTAATGGTTAAAACTATTTTATTTCTTGTATCTAGTACCCTGTTAATCTATTATTTGATGTAAAGCCTGTGCTGAAATAGTTACTTTTAGGCAAATGTAACAATTTACTTAGAACGAACCAAGGTCGTGACAGGAATATTAATGCAAGACGCTTTCATATCTCTTACAACCATAAACTTAACTCTCTAATTAAGACAATCTATTAGATAAACCTCCACTTTCATCATGCATTATAATATGAGGCCTGTAATAATTCTGTATTCGTGCATCTTTGACGTCAAACGCATAATATAACAACACACCAACGTTTAATCTAAAATCAATGCCCTAAGCTGCTCTAGGTCTCTTCAAGGCTGTTAAATAATTACCGAGTGGAAATACCCAACAAAGACCGAGATAATGCTACAGTGGCGCCTGCTTGGGTTCACACTTTGAATTACAATTATGTTTGTTATCTTGCCTCTCTACTCCCTATCTCATTCGCTCTCTTTGTCTTCTTTGTTCATTACCCTCCTTTCAGATCAACACCTCGGGTTGTTGTCACGTCCAGTAGCAGACGATTCTTTACATCAAACCAACAAACACAAACACCGGTGACTTATCGCTAATGATAAAAAATGTTTACTTTCTTTAATGATTACTATGTACTTTTATTATTTAGTCTATATTTGCAACGGATAATGTGATCCACGAGAGCAAATTTAATAGATTAGGGAGGAGGGGAAACCCGGTACCGGCACGTAGCCTTACTCCTTTCGAAAAGTACCGAGGAGACCAACGGCTTTACTACCTATTCAAAAGGACGTTGTAACCTTGACAGTCATATAGGTTCCTCCACTTAACCCAGACTGCCGAGCAGACGTCGAGGAGAACGAAGCCGTTACACTAGCTCTCGAACCCTCCATCTGCTCCACCAGCGGTATACGTGTGTTTCAGGGAAGAGAGGTCACCCACTCTCCCCCTGACCACGCCCGAGGTTGCATAACTTCCGAGTTCGAGTGCGAACCGGCTAAGCGACCGCGGCTAAACCGCAACTGTTATTTAACTTAAAATTTGCTCAAATGTAACAAGAGCATTTACTGTTGGATAAATTTTTGCTTGTACATACTTTTATTAAATACTACCTGTATTGCTAATTTATTGGTAGCTCATTTATTTTCACGTAGCTTACTAGAATTATGAGGATACGCTGCAATAGAAATGTTGAAAACTCGAGAGAAGGGTGGAAATAACTGAAGAAATCATGAGTTTTGTCAGAGCCTTACATAATTGAATCAAATAGAGAATCGTGCATTAGCACTTGGCTCAGTTTTTATAAAAAATATATAATTTAATATTTTGTATGTTGGTAAATCAAGGAGAATCCATTACCTAGCTGTGGTTTAAGACTGTATTTTGTTAGACCACGGTCGGTGTATCCTCGTGTTCGTCGCTTCACCGGGTCACGTGTACACCTTTCATCTTAATTAACACCTCGTGACGTCATAATCCTGTTAACCCGTTAGTAAAGCGACGCGACTATAACACGTATAACCCGAGAGAAAATTAATCTCTCCTCCCTCTTGCCACATCAATGTGATTATGTTGAGACGTATTTACGTCACGGTGAGAATGAAAATGACCCGATATGTGTGTCTCTCTCTCTTTCTACCTCTATCCCTCTTTGCGAGTGTCCATAGCAGTGAATATTGTATTCGATATAATTTTGAAACAACTTAATTGTGATTCTTTAAATTACATATTTACGGATAGACAACTTATTAAGATTATATCAACCATGATTGTATTAACGATGTTATAAAGTAAAGCATATAATGATAGCTCATTTTGTGAATGGTTGAATAAGGGCAAGTTCTGAAATACAAGAAATCAACCGCGCATATGTCTATGTCGTACTCTCAATGGTGGATGGTTCCCGCTTTGCTTTGAGAATTATATTCTCAAGATACTAATAAATACACCTTAGCCACTAAGCTACCGAGACGGTAACTCACTGGATTGCTGGTGTATTAGCCATTGTAGATGGGAGGAGACCGCGTCCAGCAAGCGAAACCGCACCGCTCGATTTTTTCAGGTATTGTATTACATGTTATTAATTCCACCTACGAAAGTGTTTCCAGATTTATTTAATCGAGATACAAAGATCCAAAAAGTTACAACTACAAGAAAAACTATTTTATGTTTTATGTTATTATTTAGTTGTTTCTTTTTTGTAACAAATTGTCCAAATTATGTTGTGGATTTTAAATCGTTCTTTATGGTTTTGATTATTAGTGTATTGAATATAATTATTTATTTTATTTGAACGTTGCATTCGTAATTGTCTATTTCTTATTAAATTTTATATTTATCATGAGTACCATTAAAATTTAGATTAAAACATGTTATTGATATCGTATGCTGCACCATTTTTTTATCTTCGCGGTTAAGGGTTTTAAATAATAACAATCCAATTGAATGCTAACTGACATTGTGTAATACGATCAGAAGCTCAATTAATAGATCGAGTTCTATTAAATGTGTTGGTAAGCTTACCTTGAGTTTCAGTGCTTGACCCCATCTTGTCCATTTTGTTAATCCACAACGTGTCTTATCTGAAACAAAAGTTATTTTATTAATCTTTGATCCTAGAACTCTCCATTTTAGGGCTATGGGTAAAAGAGCATTATCCAGTGAAATTATACTCTGTAAAAACTGTTAACAAATAGATAAGGCAACAAGTATTACTCCAATCTAAGAAATACTATTATATTCTGTGACTTTTGGAAGTATTGATTTCAAGGAAGAGATCTTGCAGCGTGTTTCTCATCTCGTAAGATAGTTGAAACTTGCAACGTATCACATCAATAAGCTGCTGGGTTTTCATAAGATATATGTGTTTTACA
Organism: Sweltsa coloradensis; assembly: GCA_024449915.1. NCBI lineage: Eukaryota > Metazoa > Arthropoda > Insecta > Plecoptera > Chloroperlidae > Sweltsa > Sweltsa coloradensis. The sequence continues at coordinate 1,375,866 of JAMZAV010000159.1, read as the reverse complement.
ATTGATGTGAATATCTATATTTGTCTGCTACATCGCAGCTTGTTGATGAGGTATTCACAATTTAGATATATGGGATGCAATTGGTTCCACTCCACAAACCACACAGTGAGTAATGTAAACAGGCCAAACGGCTAAAGCCCCAGGCATAGTTTGATGGTAAAATATGTGTTTGAACGCGGTTGGTATGTGGATTGATTCCTCTCAATACGTCGGTCAGTTTGTCCTATGTTCGATAAACACAACCACTTGATGTTGTGTTCTGTAAAGCGAATGTAAATTGAAGCGAATCCACAGACAACCCGTGCACATAGCAACATCGAGTTCGTGTGTGATTTAAACAAAATACTATTGGATGCTGATGAAAAGTAATAAACCTAGTTGGAAGTTACTAATTTCCCAGCGGTCTTGCGTTGACTCTCAACAAACCAACAAACATTGTTTGACTCAAGTAAACAACAAAGCTTTTCTTGTTTCTCGAAGTACGATTCACGTTCACCGTTATATACGAGGCCAGTAATGAATTTAGTTCACCTCTCGTCCACTCATTAATAAGAAATGTTCTAGTTTGGACTAGGCCGAGGCCATGATGGGGAATGAGAGAACTGAAGCGAATTAATGGAATCGTACATTGCTATTCGGTCCGTGTTCCGAGCTAAGTAATACATTACCGATAGTGTATTGAGGTGTGACCGAGAATCGATTCCAGGCGGAACCACTATCAGCCCAGGCTGGGTCAATAGCCACGGCTTCGAGCCCCGTTAGTAGCCCGAGAGAGAAGGAGCCGAGGTATAATACATATGTTGCCACCGGCATTCATATGACGTAACGTAATTGTGCCGTTGATTGATCCCATCTAGAATGCAGAGTACACCTACTTAGCGGTGAAATTGTTACTACGCATGAATTTTAAACTAATTATTAATGAATATCAGAATTATAAATGTGCAAGCATAAAGGTATGTATTAAACATCCGTAAACCATTTTATTACTGTTTCAAATGTTGGTGTATAAAATGTCAGACATGACAGTTGTTTATTTTTCGATTTGGTTAGTCGGGAAACACTCCCGTAGGTGTAATTGTTATTATTTACTACAATTCAGAAATTAAAAAAGTTTTAAAATTAAGAAATGCGGGAGACCCGTGGTTCGAATCCCGGTTGGGGCGGACTTTTTTAATTTCTGAATTGTAGTAAATAATGACAATTGTTTAGATCCAAGGTCCACTAGTAGATATCATTGTGCTCGTCACTCCTCGAATATCAGCTAGGGAATTCGGGGGACATTGGTGTAGTTTAGGTAACAAGAAATCATTGTACATTAAAAATATCGCTATCGTACATTAATTTTTTACACGAAAATATTCTTACTACTTTGCTTGTGTACTTTTCGCAATGGCGAACTAAAGATGATGGGAAATGTTAAAAATAATATTGAATGAAATAAAATTACCACCAACATGGTACCGATGAGTTGTGAAGAACTGCTGAGTATTGAATCTACATATTCAACCAACAGGGAGCACGTGAAATGACATTTCCATTCAATATAAAACTAATTGTTGAATCGCACTCGACTGCTTTCCTGAGCCCATCACATCCCCTGCCGAGCGACGCCCGAGACTCGAGCGCATGAGACCATAATGGACTGCAATTACATTATTTAGATTGATGATGAGCGCGCTACGGATGGTGCGCGGAGAGGAACGACTGCACTCTCAATGAGACTTGAATACTTGTTGAGGGTAATGAAAGCGCACAGCGCACGCTCGGGTTTGAAACTGTTACACGTTACACGCACAAACAAGTGATTGCGGTTATCAAGTGTGTTGCTGTTCTATGCGGAGTGAAATCAGGAGCTAGAATGTGAGGGGACTAGAATCCCGGAGCCATGTCATGATCGTTATTAAACCTGAACATGGAAGGTGGTTTATGTGTGTTTTAATTGCAGTCTGGAGTGTATGGAGATTCAAATATGCATGCAGATGTTAAACTAAGCTAGGTGTAAATCATTTGTCCTAGTCGTAAGTGGATACCCAAGCTTGTGAGCATTTGGCTGTATGATCGCGATATTTACAATTGTGTATAAGCATGCGAACTTATTATTTCAATCGGTACAGTGGATTTCAGTCTAAAACGAATACTCAACAAGATAATTATTATACTTTTCTAGTTACGTAGTAGCAAGACATCCTTATATTCTCCATAGATCAATCAGTAAAATTATTGCCAATACCCACTCTTTTACCAGAGCTGTTATTATATTCTTCTATTCTTGGTTCAGGAAAGGTATTTTAAATTTCGAAATATTCCATAAATTAACCACAATTATAAATATCGGAACATAAATACAATAAATACATACACATACAAATACAAATACAATAAATACACCGGAATAACTTAAGAGGCTATCTTTTCAGTTCCAAGAACTGATTTCTTCTGTATTGACTCGCATCCTTATTATGAATCAAGCACAAGTATCCAAAATGTAGAATGTAGCCTACAATTATTGTTTCACAACGTAGAGTACAGCGTTGAACTATTTTTGATTGAGGTGCTGGATTCATAGACATTAGACATTGGGGTAGGGGTCACGAAAACAACATTTATTATCCCAGTTGAAGAGAAATGAAAAAAACATAGTTTAATCGGAGTTCATGTTCTGTTTTGATCGGAAACGTAACACACGCCCATACGAACAGAAAAGCGATGCATTGGGAGCTTTGCTCTTTTAATACAACATTTAATTGGTTAGATAGTAATTTGCGTTTTAGGCATTCTGTTTGCTCGCTGATGAATCAAGTTGTTAGAAATTATGAACATATCTCAGAAAATGGAAATAAGGTTTCATAGTAACACATTGCTAAATTTGTTTTTAATAATTATAAAGAATAATTAGATTTCCGAATTTCAATGTTGTTAAAAAGTCCAAAAGGACTATATGTGAATTTTTCCTGGCTGATCAAGTCAAATTTTGAAACCCTCATGTTAAGAACGTACAGTATGCTTATTTACAAGTTGCAAATTGTATATACGTAGAGTTGGCCAGTAAACTGCTATTACTAACTGTCAAAAGGGGGTGAACCTAATTTGTAATTTTGTATGAGATTCATGAAGTAAATAATTGAACTCTTGACTATATGAAAGTTTCGATTAGGTCCTGTTAGAGGTGGGATCGAGAAAAGGAAGATGGTACAAGGCACTGTAGAGGACTGTTCGTCAGGGCGCGGGTGTTTCCAGTATCTGATACCCTCCAAGTCTAACGGGCCGGAGAACGTACCGGAATATCCGCGTCCGATGACAACGACTAGCTGAAAGAAGCAAGGGCAAAAACTAGCCCATGTTACTACTTCGCAAAACCAAAGTTTTTGTTGAGTTGTCAGACTAAAAAGACGTCACGTAAAATGAAAAGTTCCCGGATTTCCTGTTATGTCGTCTTTGCTTAGATGAAGGAAGTGACGACTGTAGTGGGAAGTTAGTCGAGGCACCGCGTCCTCATGTGGGATGGACTTGTTATTACGCGCTTGGATTTATCGCTTATTGTGTTTGAATTTCGTAAATTATATAATATTACATACTTATTGCAACATTGCTATATGCGTACGACCTTGGATCCAAACAACAAAATAAGGAAACGACAATCTTAATTCTTGAATTATAGGAATGTTGATGTCTGAGCATTATCACCGTTAATTCCTGCTCTAATTTTTCCCAGATGTTCTTTTCTTATAAAGGAGGTGTGGGATAATGTCTTAATAACAGCCCTTAGAGATAAAACTGTTGAAATGTTAAGATATTGAGAAGGTTATGTTTGAAATATGCCGACAAGTGACGTATGCAAGTCAGAATGTTATGTCCATACGGATTTACAGTGCAAGTTTGTTTTGACCACTATGAGCGTCAAGAACGGAACATTTCGTACTCTAATTCCCAGTATATTCAGGTGAATTTATTCATGTTGTTAAATTTAGTCACTAGTTTTTATAGCAAATGTTCCAAGGTACAAAAATAATTCACATGGGTTCCACATTTTCACATCAACTCGAATATAAATGTAAATATGGCAGCAAGCCTAACCCTCGTGACATGAATATGCATTAGTGAGTGCTTCAGTGGACTGCAGGGAATTATCTTGTAGTTGGAAAATATATTTTGAATGTAAACTGAATTTTGTAGCCTCATCGTACATAATTGGGTGCGATTAATTTTATATTTTGTTCTCGTTTGAACCAAATTGCTGTTCTATTGGTCTGGTGTTTTTGTTCAACTTTTTAATTACGGTCTTCTACATGATGCAGCAAAATGAATTGTTGTGTATTCGCATTTGCATAATGTTTAAAGAACAATAGTTATTAAATATTTGTGAGCGATTTATAGAAAAAAGTCCAACAATCAAATCCATTGTTTTTTGTATTGAAAATATAATATGCTAAATTATCAGTGTGTTAATCAAGTTATTGTTCGCTCGCTGATGAAGTCGACGCCAATAAAGTTGACTTTGCCGGCTTTAAATTAAAGTAGACCATTGAAAATCAGTTATATGACGCAACTGGTAGACTCTAAATACGAAAGTATTTTACTAATTTTTTATAATAAAAAAAGTATATTCATGTTAATTAGAATGAATCCCAATTTAATCAAAATAGATTGTACTTGAATGTAAGGTTACGCCTACATATTTGATCGTGAAATATAGTTAGTTGAAAGATAGTTTTTACCCAGATCACAAGAGCATTGGTTTTGTAAATAAAAATAAGTAAATATTTTGATTTTTGAATAACTTAAAATGAAGGCCAGCAGAACGCATAATTTAATCCCAGAACTAATCACCAATCAGATAACTATCAAGAATAAAATATGCGAATCTCCATTATAAAGGTGCCAGCTAGACGATGTAGGGTCACATAAACTTTAAAGTCTGTAAAACGGGTAAGATAAACCCCATTTCTCTCCACCCCGAAATATCTCCTTGCCTTTACTCTGGCATTCCTGGCCCTCACCACGCACACACATGGCTCTCAACGGCAGGCCGAGGTTGACCGCAATGTTATTTGGCACGCACGGTGCATTCGTGATCCTTGCGTCTGCTTGGAAGCGAGGTCAGTCACGTTGTACAGAACTTACAGGTGAGACGTTTATACTTGCAATGCGTAGCTGAGAAAACGTTTTTATGACGTCGTCGTCATTCTGGAATTAATTCGTTTCCACTCTGAATGCAAACAAGAGACATTTATGCGTAACGTCATCAAAATATTTTGATTTTTAGTTGCCATTTGCAACTGCTTCAATTTATTGTTCTTGTATGCAGGGTTATAAAGTCTTAACAAAAACAAAACGAATTTCGTATCTTAGACATCACATATCAACGAAAAGTAAATTATAATGTATATTGATTGTTATTAGTCTAAGAAACACGTAGTTTTAATTTTGATGTATATTGGCATGATATTGAAGATAATTTTATTAGCTAAGTATAAGTGCATTTACGAGTATTTACACATTCGTTGAGCATGTGTAAGTTTATTAGCAAAGAAAAGGAATAAAACTTATCTTATCTTTCAGTACAGGTTATTATGTACGATAAATGAATTTGTTGAAATGTTACGTTAATGAGCTCAAAAATATGTAATTTTTTGCATTTTCCAGGTTCTTGTTTAATGTATTAAATAAATGCATTATTTAAAGTGAGTTTGACTAATTGGAGTCTAATGAGTTTTTAGTGCACTGGAGATAACATATAAAAATTAATTCGTTGAAAAATATGGGGTCATAATAAAGTATATGAAATGTACGTTGAGAACGATCTGCATTTCTGTCAGGATGTGTGTTTGTATTCAACTCTTTTTTGTTGACTGTGTCGGAAATATATAGTAATAATCACGTCCACCGCCGTTATAGTGTTTCTGTGGGAATTGTAGGTAAGTACTTGCACGCGCTGTAATAAAGATTCCCCAGCCAACGAGCACACCCCGGTAAGAAATGTGCGTGAAATATTTGCTCAAGAAACCCTTTCCGTGAGAGAGAAACACGTAGGGTTTTACACGAAGAACCACGTCCAAATCAAGACAGATATACAGATGAGACGTGAAATATTTGCCTGGCTGCGTACATAAATAAACCCTCTTCTTAGAATGAACCTTGAATCGGTTCTTATTTTTATAAATTTTACTCGCTATTGTGTGTTATTGTGTGTAATAAGAATAAGAAGAAAAAGGAAATTATTTTACCTATTTGACACATTTTAAATAAGAGAACTTATCAAAATATAACTTTTTATTCGTCAGATTGAGTAGCGGGGCTTCATGTCTAAATTTTTATTGGATGAGCGTAGCGAGCGAAGCGAAGATTCCATTTCACTACACTGGAGAAAAATATTCGGAATGTTTTCTTTTTCTTTTTCTTTTTTTTTTTTTGTATTTTTGTCTGTTTGTTAACACGATTCCGGCTAAACCGATATTCCAATTGCAATGAAATTTTATGGAGGCCTTTGAAATCTCTGAACTTAGAACTGCCACGTTTTTGAGCGCAATCGGAAAATTATTTCTTTTGAAAATCGCAATTTTACGATTTTTTTTCGATTTTTAAAAAACTTCTTCGACTTATAACACGTACATAGTTTATCTGATTTTTATGATTTTTGCACAGAACCTCAAGTCCATCAATTAAGATATTCGTGTGAAATTTAAACGTAATTGAAAAATTATTTCTCATGAAAATCGAAATTTTAAGTGTTTTTTCTTTTTTAAAACAATTCTTTGACTTATAACAGCTAATGTTTTATCCTATTGTAATGATTTTTTCACAGAACCTTAATTTTATAAATTAATATATTCGTGTGAAATTTGAGCGCAATCAAATAATTATTTCTTATGAAAATCACAATTAACGATTTTTTTCTTTTTTTAAATTACTATTAAAAAAATTAAAATTAACTTTTTATTTAATTTAATTTAATTTTAATAAAATCTTCAAATAAGTAATGATTTTTTTTTTTGCAACTCAATCCACCAATTACGCTCATCCAACAACGCGGCGGGACTTACGCGTTTTCCTAGTTAAATATTACATATCAAATAGTGTAAATGAGAAATAAGGGAATAACTGTTATTACTTTAATAACAATTAATTAATTAAATATTTTTTTGATCAAGAGAAAAGTAGGGAAGATTGATTGAAGGAGACGTTGAAGAGCGAGGTGAGTCGTGGAACCAGGTGATGGAAGTAAACTGTGAGAGGACAAAAAGAATGAAGTAGATTGGTAGAGACGCAGTTGAAAGATATAGAAACCCTGAGCCCGGTTACCTCGGCACAAAACTCTTTCGTACCTTAGATATCGGTGTGAATAACACCACTTAACCTGACAGTGTTGTAAATAAGTATAGATTATTATGATTATTGTATCACAATTTTCTGTTCTATCCATTTGATCTTACTTCTAATATTAAGTTTTCCTTAGGGGTGACATAATCTCTTTAGGGACAGGTCAGACATTTGTATGTATACATTGTCGTTCATCGCTGTGAGCATTGTGAAGTAAACACATTCCAAGGTTTTATCTGTGCTACGCTATATAATATTTACATAGTCCCAGTCCAACAAGAGGCTTGTTAAAAGTGAAAAACCACCGGTGTTAACACGCACAGCAAAGCGTTTAATCCTTCTGCCTTCCAATTAATATTTAATTCTTGTTTCACCGAAGTATTGCGGTGTACGAGATTGTGAAGAGGTAACATTTTGTTTGTGAGGAGAGGGATTTTTCAAAACTGTTCATATTTTTAGGGAAAGACTCGACATTAACTCTAAATATTCCAATACCCTAGGAGTCTTCTTCGCTCAGGTGTGACAACTGTTGAAGCATGTAACTATTCATATGTTGAACATTACCTGTGCAAAGTTTCATTTTTACCTATTCAGTACTTGTTTTACTTTGACGTGCGGGTGTTGTACTAGTATCGACACATGAAGTATTCAAACAGGGACAAAGGCAATTTTGTTCCGCTGCGCTATTCACCAGGGTTATTATTCAGAGTTAACACATTCGCTAACGCGGTGAATCGTAACGCAGGCGTGTTCCAATGCAGAACACAAAATTCAAAGCTATTTGATTGTTTTCGAAACAATACGTTTGCTCATTTAACTAATGTGTGTTGATGTAGAATACGTTTTACAAAAACGTGAACATTGTTTTGCCTAGTCCTCGTGGAAGCCATACAAATATCAGGAACAGGAGTTCTCGTTGTCTCACAATAACTCAGCTTAAACTATTTGTTGTTTATAACAATAAGATTACCAAGCGGCGGCCTTCGAAGCCTCTTCCTATGACGAACATAAAGCTACTGAAAACTTATTGTAACCCGGAACATTGCTAGTCCTCTTTTAGGGTTGGGAAATAAACTTTTTTCCGTACTTACAGGACAAGTATGAACATCCGATGAGAATAAAATACATTCAATAATTTTTGCCGACCGACAATCGCGAGACCCGGGTTCGCTACCCGATGAGTTTAAAATTTAAATTTATAAGTGATAGTTATACAGAACAAAAAGTTTAAACCCCCAAATATGTCAGGAAAGTGGTGTGAGGATGTTACCGATCAACAGATAAATTTAATAGCGTTTTAAATGAATAAAATTTTATCATCATAAACGTTAAACGATATTAACTCTTTTGATGAACATATAAAATTATGTAGGTAAAACCTTTTGAAAAAATGTGATGTTTAAAATTCAAGCAATCGCTCATGATAAACGTCCGCTAAGTATAGTTTGCAGCATTATATCTGCAATGCGAAATGAAGCGTGTTCTTCGTCCATGCATAAACTAAGATGTAAAGTAAAGATATCAATCAATCATTTCAACGCGGGAGGGCTAAACGATTCGCCTCTTCAGCGAATCAATTTCAAATATTTTGAAAGCGGAAATCCTAAGAGTTTGTTGATGAGCTCATTTGTTACCATCGTAATCCTCAGCAGGAATCATTTGTATATTATGCACTGATACACACACGGGTACGGGGGAATTCAAAATAGGGAGCGAAGCTTCAATCTTATTATTTATTCATTAGGAAATCGCTTTAGTCCCGCCGCGTTGATGGATGAGCTTTTTTTAAGATTTTAGTTTGCGTGGGATATCTTTACTTTTGCAAGTGCTTTGTTTTTCTGCCGACGCATTGTAGGTGATTGTTGTCAAGGTTCTATTGTTTCTTGTTAATTTGTTATTATTTACCGTAAAAATCTTAAATTTAAGAGAAATATTTCTATGGATTCTGGCTAACTTTTTCAACATTTTCTTTCAAAAGAAACTACATCACCATTACCTTAATGTCCATGTGAAATATGAACGTTGTAGCCCCACCCGTTTGGTCAGAATTGGCCCAAATGGCACGAAAATATCGCACAAAAAGTCAAAAAACGTATATTAAAAGCTTTATTTCTCTCGATTTTGGCTAACTTTTTCAACTTTTTATTTCAGAAAGCAATACATCACCATTACCTTAATGTTCATGTGAAATATGAACGTTGTAGCCCCACCCGTTTGGTCAGAATTGGCCCAAATGACACGAAAATATCGCACTAAAACTCGAAAAATTTACATTAAAAGCTATATTTCTATGGATTCTGGCTTAGTTTTTCAACATTTTCTTTCAAAAGGTACTACATCACCATTACCTTAATGTTCATGTATAATATGAACGTTGTAGCCCCACCCGTTTGGTCAGAATTGGCCCAAATGGCACGAAAATATCGCACAAAAAGTCAAAAAACGTATATTAAAAGCTTTATTTCTCTCGATTCTGGCTAACTTTTTCAACTTTTTCTTTCAGAAAGCAATACATCACCATTACCTTAATGTCCATGTGAAATATGAACGTTGTAGCCCCACCCGTTTGGTCAGAATTGGCCCAAATGGCACGAAAATATCGCACTAAAAATAGAAAAAAATCGTAAAAGTACGATATTCATGAGAAATATTTCTTCGATTGTACCCAAAAACGTGGCAAGTCTAAGTTCAGAGAAAACGAAGGTCGTGTCAAATTTTCATCAAGATCGCATATGCCGTTTGCCCGGTAGAGAGCGAACAAACAGACGGAAAAACAAACAAAAAAAAACAAAAAAAAACAAAAAAACAACCGAGCTAAATTTTTTTGGGGGTCGGTGAAATTGAAGTCTTCGCTTCGCTCATCCAATTAAACAAAAATCAAAATATTGTTGAAGAAGATACACAAACACAAATACACATTTTTGGTGGAGGAGCCGGGTTCGAAGAGAGCCATGTTTGAGTCAGGCTAGTTTTGTTTTTGAGTGAGGCTAGCCCTGTTTGAGTCCTGTTTGAGAGAGGCTCTCTGTTTGCGAGAGCCTAAAGCTATGTTCTAATGACCCCAATAACTATTAGAAAAATATAGATCACCATCGTTTAAGGACAACGACAACAAAAACACGCATGTCAGTCGGAGGTCACGCTAGGATTGTATCGTGAGACGTGATCACGCACAGAAAGACGGACGAACAAAAAGATGCTGCATAATTATGGGGGAGTTTTGCTCCGTCATAGCACCTCGTTGGTTATAGTCATAGTGGACGACATCTCATCAACGATTTAGTAGACAGCAGATCACTTGTATGATCTCATATTCGAAATGTAACATAATTGTGTAATTGTGCAGATGTTTAATAATTGAGGCTTGTAGATGCAAAAACCGGCAATCTCCAAAAAAGTGTTTTGTCACAAAACTGAGAAAACTGTTTCAAGTATGTTTTATCATATATAAATGAATAAATTCACCTAAATTACCTTTTGTGGAGCTGAATGGGATTAAAAGAGCATGTTTTGAGTTAGGTAGTTTTTTTTGAGGAGTAAGCCCATTTTGATCAAATGGCGGAGAAGCTTCTTTGACAGATGAGCTAAATGCTTTGTAAAGCCGCTTATAAATAGAAAAATAAATCACACATTAAGGTTACGAATAAACGCATGTCAGTCGAGTGATCAGTTGGAGTGTTCGTAAGACGTGATGACTGCAGTTGATGAAAACGTGAGGAAAAAGATGCTGCTTAATTAGAATTTTTTTCTGCTTTTGAAACGGGATAAGCATAGTGGACGAATGCTCATCACGATTTAAGTGTAGATCAGCAGATCACTGTATGTACATTTCAAAAGTAACATATTTTGGAATTGCAGGTTTTTTAATAATTATAAAAATATTGCCCAGGATCAGATCTCACTATTTTCTATGGCAATTAAAATCATAATTGATATTAAATACATAATTTAATCAAGAGCTAATATAAAGTTAACAGGAATAATACAAGAAAACATATCCTTTTGCAATATTCCGAATCAGTGGGTAAGGGCAACAGTTTAGGTACATTACAGGTGGAAGTTCAGTTGGAAAACATGTTTTAAATGTTATTATTGCGTTAAAGTTGAATCGTTACTAAGTTGGGTTTTGAAGCAGAGTAGGGTTCAGCCAAGCAGTAATAAAAATTCACATATATTTGGATGAGCGAAGCGAAGACTTCAATTTCACCGACCCCCCAAAAAATTTAGCTCGGGTGTTTTTTTTTTTTTTTTTTTTTCTGTCTGTTTGTTTGCACCAGACAAACGGCATATGCGATCTTGTTGAAAATTTGAGGGGACCTTCGAAATCTCTGAACTTAGAATTGCTACGTTCTTGGGTACAATCGAAGAAATATTTATCATGAATATCGTACTTTTACGATTTTTTTCGATTTTTAGTGAGATATTTTCGGGACGTAGGGGCCGATTCTGACCAAACGGGTGGGACTTCAACGTTCATATTTCACATGGACATTAAGGTAATGGTGATGTTGTACATTTTGAAAGAAAAAGTTGAAAAGTTAGCCAGAATTTATAAAAATCAAGCTTTTAATATAAGTTTTTGGATTTTTTGTGCGACATTTTCGTGCCATTTGGGCCAATTCTGACCAAACGGGTGGGGCTACAACGATCATATTATACATGGACATTAAGGTTATGGTGATGTAGTACCTTTTGAAAGAAAAAGTTGGAAAAGTTAGCCAGAATCCATAGAAGTAAAGCTTTAAATATAAGTTTTTTACGGTAAATAATACCAATTGACAAGAGTAACAATAGAAACTTGATAACAATCACCTACAATGCGTAGGCAGCAAAACAAAGCAATTGCAAAGTAAAGAGTTCCCACGCAAACTAAAAACTTAAAAAATCTCATCCATCAACGCGGCGGGACTTAAGCGTTTTCCTGGTTGGAAAAAATTTGATTGTGGGATGAAAAACATTATGTTACCATAAAATCCCCTAGGATTTCCGTATTACTGAATTATTATGCTAAAGTTGGACAGGTGTTGGAGAAATGATCTACGGGTCTGGTGTTGTAGATACGCTAAATGGTGGCGTAATCACATATTGGAAAACAATAAACTGAATATATTGAGCTTACTTGTCTGAATTGTCGGTATATACAGTGTGACATTGGAGTATATCGAATGCATTAATTTCCCGTTTGCTTCATGCTAAACCTCGAGCATTATATGCATGCCACCAAACCACCATGGAGTATAATGCATTGGATCATAGATTAGCTTAGGATAAATTTAAAGGGAATTAAAGTCACCTCATTGATTGAGAAATGGTATATTTCAAAACAAATTAACTACTAAGTACCAAGCTTAGATATTACGATTACATATTTTGAGCCATTGTTAGTATATTTTGAGCCATTGTTAGTTCTTGCATGTTAAAAAAATCAGTTGTTTCAATATTATTTCATTTTAAGCATTTGCGATTATCATGGGAAGTTAAATGATCTACGATCCAGAAACGCAGCATCATTTTATATTTTACATGAAATGAACACCGGCATGGGAAAATTATTTACTTCTTGTCCATGTTCATGATGATTATTACGAGAGAAAAACGTGTCGTGTCTTAGCACAAATATATTCTTTCCGTTATTGCCAGTGTGCGTCATATTACCAAATACGACGCATATACACGGTTTATATTGGGTTCGTTGAATTATTCCCATGCATACAATGAAAATGTGCGTGTATTTGCATCCATATGTGAAAAGGGTTTCACATCAGTTCTAGAGTCGCTATCATTACTACGGTAAATATCCAATTAGGCCCACACTCGTGAATCGAAATTATGTCTGAGATTGATTTTTTAATTTGTGGGTTGATTTCCACATAATCAATTACAACTACGGGAGTGCTTCCCGATTAATGAGATTGAGAGATGGCTGGTTTGGTTTTGTTTTTGTTGCAGCTCAAATGTATAAGTGGATTATGAAAGCAATGGAAATCGACACACAGCCTTTATGCCCAATCCATTACATTACGTTAATAACGCCTTTTTCAGTTGACGTAATCATTGAAATGGGTGTTTACAAACATTTTAGAACGCCACTTTTAATCTTTCATATAATAAATAATAAATACTTACAACGTTTTACTTTGATTTGCTACACATAGTTGATATCACATTATTTTTTGTGATAATAAACGAACAGTAGTTTTATGACATACACAGACCTTATCGGTTTTTTTTAAAAGTGTGTTAGTATTCATGTTTAATAGAAGTAAATTACACAAATTGATTGTGTTTTATATGATATGCACACTTTACGCCATGTTCGAATAAAAAAATGAATCCACTTCGAATAAACGATTAAGTACGATGAACATTGATACATTTGGTTGGTGCATTATTCCTACTTAAAAAAACGTCGGGGTAGTAAGCGCAGTTGGAGATTGTTTCTTTCTATTTATGCTTGCTATGAGGGAAAATCTCTTTTTATCAGAGTTTCATACTTAAACGCGCAAATAGAAAATGTGTCTGCTTTGTACATTATTGCACAAAACAAACAAAAGTGGTTGTTCACTCAGACATAAAACAATACCCAAGGCCGTTTAAAAGCGCGTTTGTTAGGATCGCTCCAGGGACGCTCATTTAACTAAACGATACATTCCTAGTAAACGACGCGTCGGGCCGCATGGGAAGGAGGTTAGGTAATCAGCGCAATGAGACGTGGCCAGGGGGAATCTTTACGATTCTCATCGTCCGTCTCCGTCTAGGAAGAAAGCGGAAGTCTGTCAGAGTGCTAACTTCCGGCGGGGGGAGGAAATTAACCATTTCACTCGAACCTTTCTTCCCCCGCCTGGAAACAAGTGATTGTGACCGTATTCTAGAATGAATTTAATTCTGTTTTGTAATTTACTGATTTTCTCAAGCGTTGCGTCTAGAGCGGAGAATAGAAATTCAACGAAAGAGCAGTACAAGCTATATTCTTAAGTGTTAAAGTGTACTACGGAAAAATTATAATATATAAGCCCAGTCTTTAGCAAATGACCAAAAAATGAACGATGATGAATACATCATATCTTACTTAGGCATTATATATATATATAAATATTACAATTTTAACATCACGAAACGCTCACTTCAGTATAAACTCTGAATTATAACTCAATTACTTCGTTGGTTAATACCTTGTGACTGTATCATGTTTGAAGCCACTTAGGCCTAAGTCTTTTTGCTGCTATGGTAAATATACATATGTTACTTCTCATCAATGGCCGTCATAATAAACGTTATCGTCAAATATTATTCAAATGTCAATAAATGAAATAAAATAATCTTTAAATCACACAAAATAAGCACTCAAACTATGATAGAAGTACGTTAGAAAAGCATAAAAATTTTCAATATTTGGTACTTAGTTTTCCAAATTTAACATTATGTTAAGTTGCATCTACTTTTATCTTTCCATCAAAAACTCTTATGTATTATTTTGTATTTCTTATGGGGATGCTTTTTAGAGCTTTCGAATTCAATCTTGCCACTTTAAACATGAGAATACAATGCTAAACTATTTCCCATAGTATGGGAAAACTTTATTTTTTGTAAAATGATCATTTTGTAGTATTTTCAAAACATTTTTTTCCGCCGATAAGCATTAAAAACCTAAACAGCTCGTACATCTAGTGATAATGTATATTCCAGTAAATTATAAAATTCACAAATACTTGACATGCGTGTGTGTAGGAAATATAACAAAATTAATCAATTATCTTGTTTTAAGACAAAATGACAATTTATCTTCTCTCATACAAAACCACATATAGGGCAACTTTAATGAAAACGACACGACACAACCTATAATGTTTCATAAGCACATTATTAATACGCACGGGCGCGTGAAAATGTTGCATGCATTGTGAGGGAGATTAGATATACTTACGGGATTTGTGAAAGATTAGGAAACATGAAAGCCCTCCAGGGGGTAGCCCACTGCTGGAAACTAATTTCATATTTCGTGGGGTGTGGATGTAAATGAAAAGAAATGCCAAATGCAAAGAGGAGCTATTCAAATTATTTGATAATGGAATGAATTCAAAATACATTGACGAACAATATAGACTCCCATTTGAGTGTATTAATCAAAAGCAGAAAAGTAATGTTTCCGTGGAACTAATGTGTGCTAACTGGATCTGAAAGAGCTTTTGTATTTAAAATAAGTGGGTACATACTGTACTTGTAAACTGTTATTGACCAAACAAAATATTTTTAACAGCCGAAATACGACAATAATAAGCAACCGTATTTTATCATTATTTAGTCCAAAATGACCATGACATGGCAATCACATTGCTGGTAGTTAGAATAAGAGCTAAGCCCCGTAACACAAAGTGTCTATCCACCAGGACAATATACACAATAATCGCAATATACAAAACTCATAATTAGCATATGCTCAATAATCTCAATATAAGAAAAACGTAATCACAAAACATTTACACGTAAGATTTGATACATTTATAACAGTTTTATGGCAGAATTAAGTGAAAACACACATGACTTTATTATGACTCGGGTCATCAGTAGGGTGACTTTATGACTAGCATGCACTGCATTCTTTATTCTTCTCCAAAACACTATTCTTTTTTTTTATTGTTGTTTTGTTTGACATTAATGTGCAATAAACTGCATTAACAATGCAAGCGACAAGCCAATAACAAGCCAATACACAATACAAAAATATACAGTAGTTTACGAATATTTTGGGGCAAATCTCACAAATTCATCATTAAGATTTGAACGTAACATTGATTTGATATACTATCAATACTCGACTATCAAAATTTGAACGTTAATTATATCTTGCTCATAAAAGATGTTATATATATTTTACTAATTCCAATATCAAAATATAATAAATAGCTAGTGTGAGTGCGTTAGGAATACGTCATAATTTAACATGAATTAACAGCAGAAATTATAGCTATAGATCTAAGACAAATCAATAACTATTTTACTGGAATACTTAAAAAAAACACTCTTTCTCTTCAATTTTTAATTTTTTCTCTTTTTTCCCCCATCCAATCCCCGTTCCTTCCCGCATCAAAGATAATTTTTCACCCATACTATAAATGTTAATGTGGTAGTTTTATTCCAAATTCTACTTAATTGTGACAGGTACGTCGTGCTCAAAATGTTTACGGCAAATTATATATTATTTATATATATATTTCCAAACTAATTCTGTCGTTAGCACTTAGAAATGATTACTTATTTTAAACTTATGGAAATTTATGCCAAATTTGTCTTCACTCTACACTCAAAGAAAACATTTTTTAAAGCACGTTCTACAGTTTTTTATTCAGTGTAATTTATTGAAACGCATAGAGATATTTTTAAATTCAAATTCAAGTTGTTACTTGTATTTTGTGGGTGATCGCGCTCTTAAAAGTTATCACTTATCGCTTCCTACTCGCTTTTTATGCGTAGAATATGAATGTTGATATTCTTTACTCCAAAGAAAACAGTTAAGAAAATGTTAGGTCCTAAAAAGTAATATATCGGCACCAGGTTAAACAATTGGATTCTAAACACAAATTAAACACGATTTACATATTATAAAAGCGACTCAATTTGGCATTCATTATTGTGGGTATAAAAATTTACAAATTTACAATCTTCAACTTATGAATTTATGACTTAAAACAGCGTTTCTCTGTTATCTTTTTGCTTTAATTAGAACGTTATTAAAAAAAATTGTTGTTTCCATTTAGATAAAATTACTAGTGATTATGATATTGAGTAAACCAAGATTGTGTGGCTGAAGAACACTAGTCATGGTAAAACTATTATCAGCAAGCAAACAAAATTGGATACGCTCATTATTAGATATTATACGTGATCCAGACTGTACCAAGCTGAGTCAAGAGTAAACTTCCAACGCATGAGTTAACCACCCTTCATTAAGGAAAAGTGGAAAACTTCGTTTTGCACTCAAATACGGAATCAGTTGGTTGTTAAAACGTTATTTTAGAGAATCACTCCCTCACGTTCTTGCTTTCTCGGAGATAGTAGAGAATGCATCTAGAGTAACATTTTCGAAGAAACACGTTTCAAAACTTTATTATGTTTTGTTAACAATTTAAATGGATAAATAATTGTTTTGTTGTTATTATTGTTAGCCAATATTGCATGTTTAGGCAAATTTATGTGTTTTAACAGATTCACTGATTCGAAATTTTAATCACGCTTGATGTAAAATGTCTGCAATGCTATGTTCCAGAACATAAAATGAAACACCGCCAATACTTCTAGGTTGAGGCTATTTTTACTTTTTCCTAAACCTCCTTGATGGTTGGGTAGACTTACACAAACGTCAATTTATGTTCTGACAGTGACAGTTAAACAAACATCAAGTCAGGTGAACGCAGGTGTTTGAATGAAACCAGTCAAACCACCAATATACCTAAGAGGATTTTTTTAGTTTCCCTTATGCTTTGGAAATATGTATGAACGGTATAAATCCTCCTTTATAACATGTTGGGGGTGGTTGAATTCTACAATTAATTTATATTTTAGTTAAACAGACAATAAATAAAGAATTCACTCATATACTAATGGAATTCTGTCAATACCCAAGGTCAAGGTGGCTTGTTTTTAATTGGCCTAATACTTTGAAAATAAACGAATGGAACAACCTCCTTGAAAATAATGTTAGCGGTGGTTGTATACGAGTGCCCATTTAACGTCCGTTCATTTCCATGGTTAGATAAAATAACAAAGGCGAGTGTAAAGGTCACCTTACCGAGATTAAATTAGATTGCTATCCTTAAGTCTCACGGCGGAGGTGGAGGATTCCGACAAAGTTCGTTTTATAGCACTGATTCGATTTTCTGAAACAAAGCTCTTGAGATTTAATCATTCCCACCGGCGCTCTCCTGTAAACCAGACTCCTTTGCGGTCGAGACGCAGGCCTCAATAAGATCTGGGTCCGAGTCCCAGAGGTGGGGAGGGGGGGGGGGGGAGATGGTCAGCATCTTTCTCTATCACAACGGCCAGAACGAAGCCGTTACACTAGCTTTCGAACCCTCCAGAGGTAAACGTTTGTTTCAGGGAAGAGCGTTCACCTAATCACGCCCTGACCACGCCCGAGGTTGCTTAACTTCGGTGTTTGAGTGGGAACCGGCTAAGCGATCGTGGCTAAACTTCTTTCTGGTAAATTTGAGTGTAAACAAATTCTCAGAGAGTCCCGAATCAAGGACTTCACATAAATATAGTATTTTCAATACAATATTGATGAGCATCTGTGAAACGTTATTGTCTGGAATTTATGTCTTGTATTTTGTTTATTAATTTGATGTCTTTCCTTTTCTGTTAAAAAATGTGTTTTTCAAAGGAGGACAACTAAATGATACATAATTACATAAATGCAGACACAATAATGAACTATCATACAAACATTACATATGACAAATAATTCATATTTAATCAATATTGAGGTTCAATGAATTATTCATTCCATGGCACGTTTGAAACATTGTACCTTTCTAGTGAAGTGTGTAAACATGCATAATTGACAATTAGCTAAATGGGTAAACAATAGCAGCGTGTATTGAATGTATTCCTAGGACCAGAGTCGATAAAGAAGTTGGGGGAACTTCTTTATCGACTCTGCTAGAACCAAATGTTCGAACCACTTTTTCACCACCGCTAGCTATTGTAGAAGTTCAGAATTAATATGTCCCCCAAAAAGGGATGATAACGATAAAATACGGAATTTCTAAAATGTTTCATGGAAGTCAGTAAAATAAACCATTATTGTTTAGAATAAATGACAAGTTTTGAAGCAGTAAATAGAGGACATTTTTAAACTAAAACTTTCTGATCATTGATGATCAAAATAA
Organism: Sweltsa coloradensis; assembly: GCA_024449915.1. Lineage (NCBI taxonomy): Eukaryota > Metazoa > Arthropoda > Insecta > Plecoptera > Chloroperlidae > Sweltsa > Sweltsa coloradensis. The sequence continues at coordinate 1,356,664 of JAMZAV010000159.1, read as the reverse complement.
TAATTATGTTTTCATTTCACATTTAAGATTTCTATTACGGTGCAAGTAACAATTAATATAATTAATAATAATAATAAAACATAAATTATCAATAACGTGATTTAATATGGAATTAAACTCTGGTTGATCTACATTGTGCTTTTTACAAATGGATATAATATTATAAGTTGAAATGTGATTTGGAAAACTCAGTCTAGCAAGTACGGGCATAGGACTTCTGTGATGTCAATTTGCACTTAACGCCCAAGGAAAGATTATATACATGAATGTTGTATAATACATTACATGTATCCATTTTATTTCATTTTAGATTTATAAAAAGTTTAAGATCAAATCATGCATCATATTTTCATTTACATCTTTTTTTAGAAAAGAGCCTACATGATCAAATATAAGTGTTCATAGTTAAAATGTTTGAAAGTCGTCTAGCTTAGCCGTCACATTGAACACACAAATTAATTGTCACATTGATTGATATTTGACTGTCTTATATGGGTTGAATCAAGGTATTAAATATTAACATTCCTTTTTTTCTTAATTTTACTGGTGATAAAGCTAAATCTTCGTCTTATAAAAATATTATTGCGAGGCGATTTCGAAATGATTACTTAAGAGAAGAAACACCGCAGATCAGAATTAAGGCAATGATAATATAGATACCACTGATACGAAAAACTTTCAGCATACTGTGTACATATAAAAATATACTTTAGTTTCTTTTCCCATTTTTCTAGTTCTTGTAGCCTTATATGATGAATCGAAGTTTTGTCTAATTTTTATATGGTGGTAATCCACAATTATGGAAAAAGAAAATTTGGAAGATTACACTTGAAATGGGCACTGATATCTACTGTTGTGTGCCCTAAAACAACATTAACTAACTAACTAACTATTTATAGCATTGGAACGTGTGGTCATTTAAACTGTATATAAATATATATATATATATATATATAAATATGTTCTGTTGTAGGCTTTCGTGATTCATGGTTTATGTTATGTTACACTTGACGAAAATAATCACGCTATATTGAATGTTTAAAACGAATATTTAATTAAAACTTCAACGTTTCAGAAGACCAGGCTTCCATTTTCAAGAAGAGTTGGTATAAAACAATAAAAACAAAACATGAGCAACACAATAAAAATATAAACAAACTAACACCTGATTTGCTTTTGTACTTGCTTTTTGGTTTGCCTTTGTAAGGCGGTTATGTTTGTTTATATTTTTATTGTGTTGCTGATGTTTTGTATTTATTGTTTTATACCAACTCTTCTAGAAAATGGAAGCCTAGTCTTCTGAAACGTTGAAGTTTTAATTAAATATTCGTTTTAAACATTCAATATAGCGTGATTATTTCCGTAAAGTGTAACATAACATAATAGGCCTATATAAATAAATAAATAAATAAATTTTATTTAGAGTCTACCCACTCAGTTATATAACTGATTTTCAGTGGGGGACTTTAAATCAAAGCGACCAAGCCAACCCTGCAGGCCCCGACGCAATCGACTAGTGAGCGATAACCAACCAAAGATCAATATTTTTAATAGGAAATATAGCAATCAGTGGTATGGACAGTGCGAACACCCGCGAATCAACGCCAGAATCAACAAGGCCGATTCAGAACAACTCTGAAATTTATTATGTGCTTCGTTGCTAGGACGGCTCCAAAAGTCACCGTTTACAAACTCCTAAGACAAGAACTGATGGACTTAAGTCCAAATTAGAAGTTAAAAAACTTCTGTCTTTAGCGGGAATCGAACCCTGGACCTTCTGCATTGGAAGCAGATACGCTAACCACAAGACCAACGAGCCACACAAAATTATCAACCCTTGTATGTGCTTAAGAGCGTTCACCACCCTTTTGATAGTTAGTAAATAGCGGTTTGCTCGGCCAAAAAGCATCCTACGTATATACAATTTTGCAAACTTGTCAATAAAGCATACATGGACGTTCCAACAGTCATAGATTTTCAAAATTTTGACTTGATCAGCCAGAAAAAATTCACGAATATAGTCAATTTTGGACTTTTAACAAAATTGAAATTCATGAAATCTAATTTATTTTTTATAAATTATTTCAAAACAAATTTTAGGAATGTGTTACTATAGAAACCTTTATTTCCACTTTCTTGAGATATGTTCAAAATTTCTAACAACTGTGATGTCATTCAGCCGAGCAAACAGAAAATTGCCTAAAAAAGGGGTGGTGAACGCTCTTAAACAATATAAACTAGAATTACCTGTGAAATTTAAATAAAACTAATTACACAAAAACCGCTGCAGTTTTGCTACTAATGTTTGCATTTTGGAACAAGCTGTAAGTTTAAACTAGTTTAACATTGATCTGCGTTGATTGGTGCATGTGATGCTTTGCGTCAAGTGCAACTAGTGTAATTCCATTTCAAATTCACGAATAATTACATAATTGCATAAACTACTCCCTATTATACTTGAGTAGTGTGCCGTTACTGTGAAATAACATCACGTACATTCATCACATGCACACCAGTCACCGTATAGTATGGCAGCGCTGCCTCTCTTCGCTTCAATTTGTCCACGTCTTACAAAACAGTTTTTATATCGTCAATCTTCAACTTCCTCACCGAATATCGTAAAAAATACAAAGCAGGAATATTTACCGTAAAACTTTCTACAGCCATGTGTTCAATATCGAGGTGTTCTTGTAGTCCACGTTTTTGATTTCAAAACCAAATATGAGTAAATATGCTCACAAAATAACACACGCGGAACGCACTGAAGTATTTACATATGGCATATGTCAATTCAATATAATTATTATATACGTAAGCCAATCGATTTTTAGGAGCGAAAGCTGCCCTTATTTAAAATCTGATAAAAGCGTAAACACCTTCACGATAGTTCTTAATATATACGTAAACATATAACATTGTTTATTCGATACTGTCACTTATTTTTTAATAATCATTAAGATATTAAATTATATTTTCAAATTCAGTTAGCAAAATCCAAAACCCAACAACGTGTTACGTATCAGCAGCAGTGAAGCAAAACCATTAATATATGAATAGCGTCTCTGCTTTTAATTATTGCAGAAGGTCCAGGGTTCGATTCCCAATATAGACAGAAGTTTTTTAACTTCTGAATTTGGACTAAGTCCATCAGTTCTTGGTTTAGGAATTTGTGAACGGTGACTTTGGAGCCGTCCTAGCAACGAGGCTAAGGTTGTTTCGAATGAGCCTTTTTGATTCTGGTGCTCTCCGCGGGTGGAATCGTGTCCAGATTGATTGATCGGTGTTTCATACTTAAATATGTCGGCCTCTTGTTGGTCATTGTTCGCTCGTCGATGGTGTCTGCGCTGCAGGGTTGGCTTGGTCGGCTTTAAATTTAATATCCCCCAATGAAAATCAGTTCTGTGACTGAGTGGGTAGACTCTAAATACGAATTTATTTATTTTTCGACATTATTATTTTGAAATATCAGTTGTACATATTATATTCGCTTGTAAATCAGTTTTTATAACAGAGTAGGATAAGCTTTTAAAATTAAAAAAATAAATTAGGAGAAATAAGTGAACTTTTGTGTCGTTACAATGCGGAATAGCTATTTCCACCTAATGTTTAAAATACTATCAATATTTTAGTGTTCTTGCTTTAGTAACTTTTAATATTTCTGCAACGTTAACTAAAGATTTCAGTTTAAGATTGTTTGTCAATTCAAATAAAGATTCCACACTCTCTTGTGAAAACTCACCTAATCTACATCTTTGGCGAGTATATAACATTGTTTACTACAACCAAACATTATGTTTACGTTTGTCTTATGTCATCAAGGTATTTAAGCAAATTCATGTGTTATATATTATATTGCTTTATGTTTACACCTCCATAACTTATTCAAGTTTAAACTTGAAAGTTTAAAATATGTTATTCCATTATGTTAATATCGTTTAGGAAATGTTTAGGTAATATTTGGATATTGTGATCGTTTCAAATATTATGTATTTAATTATGTAATACACGAAGAAGCAAAATCCATGCATAGCACAATGATGTGCGTCTTTTCGTAAGTAGCTTAGTACTAACTAGGAAACGCTCAGTTGGACGCGTTGATAAGCGAGCACGTGTTTTAGCTAGACCCACATTGCACATTTTTATAAATTTTCAATTTTACGACGTTCGCGTTTCCAGTATTATTTATTATTGCCAAGGTATTTGGGTAAACCCGTATGTAAATCTTTACTTTGTGGATAAAATCCACCGCCATCTAGAGGACCTTGACTCACTGGGAAAAATATTTAAACTCTTTGGTGACAAATAATAGACTGCTTCCTCGAAAGTATTTTGATTACTTCTAGGTGGCAGTGCATTTGAAACTTCGCGCGTCTTTTCGTTGCCATGGCAACGTTACTTTTGTTATAATGTAATTTCCATCTACACTACTTATCGGATCAAACTAAAATTAACATATTCGTGACCGGACGGACATTCTAAATGATTTGGCTATCTCAGATTTTGTCGCCGGTTAGTTTGAAAAAAAACTTTCGATTAACTTTAATGTAACTTTTTAACTTTTTGAACGATTTTGCCACAAAACTAATGGCATTCAATCGAGAACAAAGTTTGCGGATGGTCAAAATTTCAACTCGATCCGAGCCTCCGTTCGAACGTTATGGCGAGACATACAAACAAAAAAAAAAAAAAAACAAACAAACAAACAAACAAACAAAAAAAAAAAAAAACGAGTGACAAATTTTTCCGGCAGAGTCAAATGGAAACGCTCGCTTCGCTCGCTTAACAAACTTAAAATAAAGCTTTTAATATAAGATTTTTGGTTTTTTGTACGATATTTTCGTGCCATTTGGGCCAATTCTGACCAAACGGGTGGGGCTTCAACGTTCATATTATACATGGACATTAAGGTTATGGTGATGTAGTACCTTTTGAAAGAAAAAGTTGAAAAAAGTTAGCCAGAATCCAAGAAATAAAGCTTTTAATATAAGTTTTTTACAGTAAATAATACCAATTGTTAAGAAACAAAAGAAACTTGACAACATTCACCTACAATGCGTAGGCAGCATAACAAAGCACTTGCAAAAGTAAATATATCCCAAGCAAACTTAAAACTTTAAAAAGCTCATCCATCAACGCGGCGGGACTTTAGCGTTTTCCTAGTAAATTGAACTAATATATACTTGGGAGATGACAAATTCATTTTATCTACTTGAATCCGTAATTAAACCAAACCTTTACACCCCACTCTGACATTAAGTTCACTTTCTCATTATCACGTAGGTTTATTTGGTGGTCGAAGCTTAAACCTTGTATTGACATTCATGGATACTGCTTTAAATGATGGAATGTAGCCCGTTAGGCGTGCCGCCCGCCTACTAGAATTACAGAAAGCTTGAGTCTCAATGTTTTTTGTTTTTTTTTAACTAATTGCATTTGCTTTTTAGGGACTAGGAAATCATTAACAGGATAACTTTGTAAGCCTATAAGCTAGAACCTATTATGGATCCACTTAAGAGATTGTCTTATTTTCGTTATCGCAAGGACAAGATCGGGTCTTCTTGTGATCCGTTTGTTGGCCAATTAGCATCAATGACGAAAAACCAAGTCGTTGTCTTCAGTATTTCATTCTCTAATTAAAATAGGGGTTTTAATTATTTGGGAGGGACTGAAGGGAAATAAAGGCGAGCAACGTGGTGATTACAGCTTAACTTAAATACTTCTATTATTATAAAATGCCTTGCATAGTATTTAGTTTTGTTCAGTACAGTTATAGTTATTATTACTTCATATTAACTTATGCTAAATAACGATTATTTTATTTATGAAAATGGTCTTTTACACTTATTACAATGATACACTTTAGCTCTTCGAAGTGAGAAATAAAATACTTAGTTTTACCATGCAGAAACCGCACAAGATCGATAGCTCAGCCCATCTCATGAGCAGCAGCGTCTGAAGTGATGCACTCCACGTCGCTTGCATTCCCTCGAAACTACTCTTATCTACTCAGATGGATACAGGTGGAGTCAAGGGCTAGTATCTTAAATCTCCGTAGTTTGGGAATTTAAGGTCTGCGGAGTTTTAAAAGTTGGATGTTGGAAGTATGACATTGAATAATATAATCATTTGCAGTTTTAATAATGTCTCTAAGAGGATCCCCTTATTATACTTTGATTTACTCAACTACGCACGTGTAATACCTTCCATAATATTTAATACTGAAGTGAGAAGCATCACATGTTACCATAAACTTATTGGAGAAAATAAATATTAATTATGAACTGGTAAGAAGAAGAAGAAGAAGAAGAAGAAGAAGAAGAAGAAGAAGAAGAAGAAGAAGAAGAAGAAGAAGAAGAAGAAGAAGAAGAAGAAGAAGAAGAAGAAGAAGAAGAAGAAGAAAAAGAAGAAGGCCGACTTCGATAATTCCGGCGGCACAAGAGTTTGGGTAGGGTCGGATATAATTATTAAACTATTTAGATCATGTCAACATATAAGAAACGAACATTAGTTTGCATTTCCGTTCTCATTTTGATTGCAGATAATTGTTATGAAATAATAATTTGAAACACATCAATAATAATCCCGCTTGACTTTCCATTAAAAATCGTATTTAATACAGAAATGTAAATCATGTACAATTATTTGAAACCCAAGAAATTAAATTCAGGAACACACACGATGTGTATTTATTAGCTTGCAGAAACCATACCTTCAGCACTGGGTAAAAAAACACAATATTTTTCTCATAGTTTGCAAATCTGATTTATGTGTTATGTTCAAACTAATGCCAAAGATCTTATCTACCAACCGTCGCCACTTTCTCTATTTCTTTTCTCGGTTTTCTTTTGAGGTCAGCGAAATTCAACGTTATCCAAGGATTCGATTTATTTCAAACAAACGGTTAAGTATGGATACATTCTACATTTGGCAAATGTGAAAATTGAAATACACATTTATAGACAGGCGTTGAAATAATTAATGACAGGTTACAAAAAATACAAGCGCATATCTATGCACTGACTTCTTGGACCTTAATAACCACGTGTCACGTATGTGTTTAAAATAACTGAAAGCCTACATATACAATAAGTTACCCATGATATTATACATTTGGAAGTATTTTCTATTTGGGATGCGAAAGTTACACGAATGGGATCTTCCTAAGGTAAAAAGATTCCGGTTACCAAAGATAATATGTAGATTTGTCATTTAAAGGGGCTATGACCCCCCAAAAAAAATTTCACCACATGTAATCTAAAGCATAAAACTACACTCAAACGACCGTTTAAAAAAATTATATCTTGTTACTGTGATTTAAAACGAATTTTTAATTTCTTTGATCATGAAATATGCGAAAATTGGCGTTTGTGGAAATTTATTAAATCGGGTTAAACTTGCTTATTTTTTTTGTTCCTCGTAGATTCTAGAGAATCATGCCAAACTAAAATGGTATTTTATTACATCGTGCCTTTAAAAAATTGTGCACAAAAATACACTCACAACACTAAAAAATGTTTCCAAAATCACACCCATTCTACGCAATCAGCATATTTTGGGCCGAACCACTTGCCCAAATTACAAAACAAAATATAGATGATTTACAGAAAAGTCATGGCCAGTATTTTTTCGGATCAAAATTCTCCAAGGTCACGGGGAATAAAGATCGTCCACATGTTATTTCTTATAGGAGATTTTTGCCGATGGGACCTAGCTAGAAAAATACTAAGTTCTACATTGTTTCGGGTCAAGGTGGATCCAATAATTTGTCTGTTGATTTCTAAATTTAACTTGTTAGCCCGAATGGAATATATTCTTAGAGTTCAGAGGGTGAATACCCTTTAAGTATTATCGATCATCAGCTGAAACTTGGATTAAACTCTATTGACGTTATCCATTGACTGAACTTTTTAGTATTCCTCTACTCTTTATGTTGAATAGAGCAATATTTCCCTAACATAGTAGCCTCCCCCACTTATTATTCACAACGTAAAATGTAGAATCATGATAAACGATGCATTTTGTGTTATAGGTATGATAATCTCCTTTTCCTTCCATGACTTGCTTGCGAAATTCCTTTGATTATCTCCACTTAAAGCATCTCTTGTTTTAGTCATAGCCACAATGCATTATGCATTTGCTCCTGCTTTGCGCTCTACGTGGCTCATTAATTCCAAATACCATAGACGTTCTAGCTTCCCAATCTCGAAGCGATTCCCTATCATTATCATTTGTGTTTTAACTTGGTTTTATCAAGCACACGTTATTGAGCTGGAAAAACGAAGAGTATTCAAGAGTCTTTTGAAGAGTATTAGCAATATATGATGCACAGCTGACGTAGTTATTATAGAGTAGGGATGAAATAGATTGGTTTTGAAACAATGTGTCCGTCACAATGCACGCATCGGCTACCTCTGGGCACTTTGTTAGATACGCTGTCACATCAATTAGGATGCACAACAGTTTTTAAAACGTTTGGAAATATGTTAAACTGACGTCGAGCAACGAGTGTAATCCGTTGGAAAGATTCCATCACATGGCTGAAAATACAGGCATCATTTGAAGTGTGCACGAAGTTCGATGTTGTCCGTGACTTGAATTCAACATTGATTAGCAATGCTATTATTGAGATATTGTAGGCTTTCACGACCCGTCGATGACTTCTGCACTGTTCGACGTTTCGCCACCCATGTTGGTGACTTTTATTTCCAACATGGGTGGCGAAACGTCGAGCAGTGCCTCATCATCGACACGACGCAACAGCCCAGTGATCATATAGAAGTCAATGTTATTATGTATTAAAATTGTTAAAATAAAATCAATCAACTTCATTTATGTATTCTGGCACTCATCCGTGTGCATATAATTTATATTCATAATTTCCACACTCACTCAAATACTCATACACTCGCACATACGTACACACTCAATTAGAAGCAAATCAATGGCTGGGTATAGTAGGTACAACTATAGACCCCTTCATTTAGATAAGTCATTGGTGTATAATTTCAATAATCCACAGTGATGTGGTTAATCATTTCTTTTGGGGGCTGGTTTAAATAAGGATAATATGGCCTTGCGTGTGCCGTGGGGCTATGCCCCAGACCCGAAAACATTTTGGGGCATTTTTTTCCCTCAAGATAGCTTGTAGTGCGATCTGAGATAGGAAGGCACTAAATTACTTATTGCAATAATTGATTGGAAACGTTTTATTCGTGCGTTAATTTCTAAGGATCTAATATTTGCTACATTTTTTGTTTTGTTCAAAAAAAGGTGGGTATACTGTTTATAACCGCGCTCCATTACAAATTTAGCACTGGATCATCTTTCGGAATACAATCCGCACTTCGCTTAGTCCGGGTGTTCAATAAAATATAATGTTGACCTTGTTACCATATGTCGTCAAACTCATAGAAATATTTTATATATATAAATTAATCGTGTAATAAATAATGTATATAGAAAAATAATTATCTTGTGGTATTTAAGCCATCGTGTTGTGTTTCTGTGCTGCCTTACCGACGAGCTTAACCCCCATCACTCAATTAGTACCCTAGGAAAATGTTTCTGACTTTAATTTCCTAGCGTTATCGTTACGGAGTACATATTTCACAACAAGCCTGTTTTATAGTCTAACGGCAACGAAGAACGGAAGCTTGTAAATGCGCAAACAAACCACATCGAGAACATTTCTAATTACTTGCAGTTAGAGGGGAAAGAGGGGGAAATGATTCACTAGCGCTTTGAGCTCGGGAGGGAAAAACGAAGTGAGCGAGTGGAATAATCTAAAAACGTTTATGAGAGAGATGAAGTCGGCACAGATTTATCAACGCAATTCATGGTCCTCTGGGATCGGGGCAGGTTGCCGCGGCCGAGGCGGGAACTGTCTGCAGACGGTGGGAGCCTACGCGTGCCGGCTCGTCGGGGAGATAAGACATGGCGAGACAAGAAACGTATATTTTATTCCAAGAAAAAGTATGATTATATTTTTCATTAAATATAGCTCAAAATTAGACATACACTCTCAGTTCTCTGCTTTGTTTTCTGTTCCGTTCGAATAAGATTCTCATTAGCAAAAGCCAAAGCAGATTACAAATGGTATCAGCATATTATACACGAAAACTGTGATCACCTTTCTGTTACATTAAAGAGCTTAGTACGATATTACATTAAATGTCATCCCCCAGAAGAGTGAAATCTCTCTCTCTCTCTCTTACACATAACGCTTCAAATGCAACCTATTTCCGAGTTTCAGTGGGAAATTGAATGTGACTTTGGCCTGTCACTCAACGAATCACGTGGGCAGTCATTCATATAAATATCTGCAAATAACTGAACACCGTTTTTCTTGGCAGAAAATTTAATTTTTTGAAAGAGATGGAAGGTTTCGACGTGATTCTCTGCGGAGCCGATAAAAAGGAAACCGTGGGGCTAATTTGCATTTTACATATATTATTAATTGCGTAACATACATGATATTGACAATGAAAATAACAAAAGTGTGCAACCCTTTTTCGCTTACATACTATAAATAACATACAACATACCAGTTATGAAATATACCTATATTAAAGTCATTTACACACCGTCGTCTAGAAGTATGTAAAGGTATTTACGTACATAGACGGCGAAGCATAATATTCACAAACAAGTATCGTATACGTACCTTATGCCGTATGAGAATTTATTATGGTGTTCGGACTTCTTACATTGGAATTAAAACCCCAAGTAATAAATATATGACGTTGTGTGAATGGAAAAAAATTGTGCTATTAAAAATGATATGTGACAACTAAAAAATGTGCCAGTAAAATGTTTTGAACGAAAAGACCAAAATAATAATTTTTTACAATAAATTCTTCACGAACTACAAGCAGCTAATTGTTTTGTTTGTATTTTTGTCTGTTTGTTTGCTCTCTACCGGGCAAACAGCTTATGCGATCTTGATGAAAATTTGAGGGGACCTTCGAAATCTCTGAACTTAGACTTGCCACGTTTTTGGGTACAATCGATTAATTATTTCTTATGATAATCGTACTATTCCGATTTTTTCGATTTTTAAATAGATATTTTCGTGATATTTGGCAAACGGCCGAAACTTCCGATGAAACTTTATAGGAACGTTGAAAATTACTGAAATTGTATATGTTATGAGTTTAAAGACAATTGAAGAAATATTTCTCATAGAAATCGTACTTTTTCGATTTTTTTCAAAAGCTCACCCATCAACGCGACTGGAAAAAGCGTTAGCGAAGCGGCCTAGTTGTATTATAAATGATAAAGCGTGATCGTTCTGTTGGATTATTTTGCTTTATTAAGTTGAAACGAGAGAGGTGAAACAAGAGCCGCAACATTAAGAGTCACGATCCAAATCCAAGATATCGGAAACAATATTAAAAATTCAAGGAAAACTCATGTCATTCAAATAAAAACATATCAAAATACGAGTAATTGTTTTACTTTACAAGAAGGAACAAGAAAATCTGAAAGCACCTTATATCAGATTCCGGCATCGGCCAACGCTTATAACAAGAGCCTGGATTGATCGCACCCAAGTTCTACAACTCCATGTCATCCGATAAAGACAGGAAATGCTCTTACCTCCCAACGAACGGATTGACCGATAGGGTACCAAGAGCGAGTCCCACAAGGCTTATCTAAATGATTCCTGCTTTGCGGAGCCCAGCTCATGTTCCGTCTGGGCTGCTTCAGCTTTACGTAGCTAAATCAATTTCATGTAGCTATCTAGAGCTATCAATTGCCTTGAGCCGAGTTTATACGTAGAACGTATTCTACGTCGTATTTCCATGATGCAATCCGGATTATATTAACATTTTGAAAATTGTAAGAGAAACAAATGAAGTTTCGCAATGGATGTTATTTGTTTTTTACCTTCACAACAATTTAAATTTGAATTTTAGTATTGATGTAAAATTAAGTTCATAAATTAATAAATGCAATTCACTGATCGCTACTAAAAACGTGTAAAGTTTAAATAATAGGAAATATTATTCAAAATATTATTTTTAATTAGTATAAAAATAACTTGAAAAGCAAAATTTTTCATTGCAAAATCGTATTCAATGTTTTAATTTCTCTGTTCGGCATATCTATGGAACATGGAAGCATAACATCTCCCCCTCTTTTTTATTTAATAAAGATAACTTTTCTTTCAAGTAGACGTATATACCCAAGAGTAGCCCATAAAGGTTAATTTTCCCCCTCGCCAGCACTTAATCTAGTAAATTAAGTTTTGCAAAAGAATAACAAACTGTAGAAGTTCTGAGGAACGTTGAATTAGTAAACAACCAGAACTCTGTTTTCTTAGACGGGGGATTTAGTAGTACGAACTTAGATGAACTCAGTTTTAGCGTTAAGAAGAACAACATTGCTAACATCATTTTATACTTGGAATGCTAATCGGGGATGCTTTATCTTCCTGCTATGGCTTTCAAAAGCATCATTTATTATTTATCTCATTATTCAACACAACATTTTCAACATATTAATGTATCCTTGACGACGTAACGTATGATTTTCAGATCACACAACATTTCAGAGAGACGTTAAAGCAATTTTAATGTAAACCCTTACAATTCTATTACAAACGCCATGTCTTGAAGTCTATCATTTAATTATATTCGCAAACATTTTGAATACGTCAATACTTTTTAGATGGTAGAAACTAAGAATCTTCACGTGCCTCTCGTTTAATGCACGAAGCATGTTCAGACTTCATACAGCAAGCAAGCGACCGAGATCGAAATAATAATAGATCCCCCCGAGTGCTAGAACAACAGAACATCAAAATATATTTTACAATGTCGCCTTAAGGAATGCTCATTCAAACGAATTAAAAATTCAGACGGGTTTCAAAAGCAGTATAAAAGATTATTTTAACTAGGTTTTAATAATGTTTTCTTTAGAATTTTTGAAACTATTTAGTTTAGATTTGGTAGAGTATTTTATAAAATATTGACGTAGTATTTGATACGATATTTAACTTTGGCATTGATTTTATAATTATTTTGGTAATGCGCTTCTTAGAGTTTGACAGGTACACGCGTACTATGAAAAGATGCTCTTTCAGTCAATCTCACATTCATATTTATAATAAAACATGTACAAATGTTATTGTTATAATGAAATGAAAATATTAATAAATAATAAAATAAATAAACACGTCCTGAAGTACAATTTTATGGAATGAAGGTGTATACACGTAATTTATCATATGTTTGGAGTTCTTGATACATTTCTCTAAAGGGGCCTCAAAGATAATGCTTGCCAGAGACGAGATCAGAAATCCAGTAGACGATTAAATTGAGGGTTTTTTTCGCATTCACGCCTAAGATGGATCCTTGTATGACTTGCCAAGCTAGAGAACAACGCGTTCATTATCTATGTTGGGTAAATTGTGGAGAAAACAAATCTCTTCTTTGTTCGTCGTATCGAGCGTTCAATGCTAATTCCGGGCATGTCAATTACGAGTTAATTGTAGCGTTTTTGTTTAAACAAAAAATATTCATCACACAGAGTGCGGTTCATATCTATGTGTTATAGCCTGGTGCACCAAAAAACTCTGAATTTGTACCCGTATCGTTTACAAAGAACATGAAGTTAATAAAAACTTTAAACTGGCCGCGGTTTCATGAGAGCTAAATGCTGTATGAAAATTACAATTAAACTTATTTCTACATGCTGACTATTAAAATTAATACACGCATGGTCTCATTGTCTTATAATCAATAGATAGTGATGGTTGTTCTCATCCTAAGTCTACAATTAAAAATAAAACAAAGTATTCAAGCAAATATTTCGCTAAATAATAAAAAAAAAATGTTTTTTTGCAAATATAATTGTGAATATATGGATTGTATGTAAATAATATAGGATTTATGTGAATTAAGTATTATGCCTTATTGTTTGAAATATTATTAATGGGAATCATACATAAATGGACAAATTGTCTGGAATAAAAGTAATATTATTATTATTGTTTGTTGGAAGTACATTATAAATACTCACACAAAAACAGAGCTAGCCTGTTGTAATGACATAAATGTAGGGATGCCAAGTACCCCCATATCCAAACATTTTTGTCGCAATTCAAACTTAAATAATTTATTAAAATTACTTTTTTTAATTTCCTAACGAGACCAAATAATAGATGTTTTCAAACAAAACAAAATGTAAGCTTACTTATGAAGTAATGAACTTATATTACTGTTTAAAAAACGCAGAAACAATTTTTCATTAAGAAAATGATATTAGTCCGCGTGTAATTCTACTAAAAATATTTATAGTATTAAACTACACAATTATTTACACATCTCATTCATTCCTAAGAGTTTAGTGCAACGTCATTACTGGAGAGACAGACAGAGACAGAAAGGACAGAGACAAGACAGAGACAAGACAGAGACAGAGACAGAGATAGAGCAGAGACAAGACTGTATGAGACAGAGACAGAACAGATACAAGACAGGCAGAGACAGAACAGGGACAGAGACAGACAAGACAGAGACGAGATAGAGCAGATAGAAAGAGTAAAAGAGAAGAAGAGAGGCAAAAGGTATTGTTGCAAATTGTGTTTAATACTTGCTTCCGTCAATAAGCATTAGGTGTAATAATCTTTGTTATGACGTACATATTATTATTCACTTACTGATGACATTTAAATTGTGGATAATTGAATTAACGACATTTATGCAATAGTAGGGATCTGAGATGAAGGTAGAAATAAACATACTTCTTCTTCAGAGCAATCGCATAATTTAGAATGTATTAACACGATCAAAGTTATAAGCTAGCTTAGTGGCAAAGTTTGTCTTATAAAGATAATATTGAAGCTTAGAGACAATTAAGAGATGATAAAAACAGAATATTATAGGAAGGGGCCGAGTGAGGCAGAAAGTTTAGCCTTGAAATAAGATAATGGAAGTTATTACAAAAAAATCAAGGAGAAATTGTAAAGTAAAAATAACGAGTTGAGACACGAGAACTGGATTTTTCAATGGCCCTTTTAGCAGTCCGTTTTTCTCTTCTACTAGCTTATATTCTCAAACTCCTCAAATGTAGAGAATCTCGTCCAAGAATTTTATGATGACGCTAATAATCCGAAAACATTGAATTCAATCCTAGCAAGGGGCTGGGACGACTCGATATCGACATTTTGACGTCAATTCAAGGAACAAGGCAACTCAATTCAATTCAAGGCACATCTTTGATTAGGTTCAAGTGCTAAAATACGTCATATTATATTATTTATGACGTGAAACTTAATACTCTCCAAGCATCGGTCCATAGAAACGCTTTAATTGAAAATAACAAATACTAATCGTGCACAATAATCGTAAACTACAAACGTAATATAGATCATTCAGGTCCACATACACAAAATAGAGAATGCTTGGTTGTAATTTCTTGGCACTTCCTCAACGAGGATAAGTGGAGTGATGTGTATGTGACACCATTTAATTTGTTTTGCGAGTGAGTTTTGTTGCTCACTGGGTCAATATGATTACCTTAAATAAAAAATTATAACAGTTTTTATGGAATTCAGGTTCACTGCAGATGCGGCATAAAATTCTTCAGTCATCTCTTTATGTACATTACATTCATAAGATAAAGATATATATCTGTATGAAACAATACCCAACAAAAGCATTAGATTTATGTTTCATAGGACTGATAATAATAGTTGTTCATAATTTCCGCGAAGATTCCTCTTTCTTATTAAATGATTATGATGATGATGATGATGATGATGATGATGATGATGATGATGATTATGATTATGATTATTAATAACGTAAATTGATTAACGCCGCTTAAATATTATATAATATATCACTATAGTATTACTCTTAAATCCTCACAACGATATTAATATTTTGAGGCAGGGATCCTTTATAGGCAGTAAACAAGCCAAACATCAATAACTAGAGATTAATCCATCGTCGCCTCTTGGTTGGGGTAACGTTTTGCTTTTCAATAATGACTGGATTACAATTATTATTAAAGTCTGAAATCCCCAGAAGAAACGTTTAATACCACAAGAAGAGACTATTGCAACAGAGTTAGCACATAGGTCACCGCCCAGCAAAACCAGTACGATTATTGGATGGACTACAGCACCGTTCGAAATTGATAACAAAAAGAGGTTACGCGGTTCGGTTTCACTGCTGACCCTAAAAACGATTGGATCCGTGTTATAACATCGATTAGATACGCACATTGTCGCAAGGTTATACGCATTACATCCCACTCCAATCGCAACATTAGAGCAATGAAGATTCGAAGTTCGCGTTTACAGTGAAATAAAATAAGAGGACGATTCTAGACCCGGCACCTCCACCAAATTTCGTTAAAGGTTTTAAAATACGAATCATTGCTCTCACATTATCATTATCACCAGTAACTTATTAATTCCGTTTTAATTGTTCGATACTTGATATGCACAATGAAATGCAATTGTTTACGAAGCTCATAACCAATATTGGTAGCGTATGCACTACACACACACACACACACACACGATACTCTTATTGGGAAAGCCACCAGTTCAATTCGAATACTTAATTAAGCGGTATAAAACAAATTCTCCAAGGAATTGTCTTAAGTAACAGTACACTTTATATATAGTGTTTTCAACGTATATTTAAAAAGTACAAACTGATTGGTGGAAAAAGTGTGTTTCCATCTAGAGTCCTTCAGACAGGATCTGACACAGGATCTTAAACGTGTTAATAATTACGTTTAAGTTAACCAATCAACTTAATAATAACCAAACTCAAACGCTTCGGTTTCAGCTAAACGTCAACATAAAGTTATCTAGATAAACGACAAACTTTGGAGGTTTCATAATGTTACAAGAGTGACGCATCCAACCCTAAACCCAGCGGGATTGACTCGTAAATGATGAGGAATAAAAATACAAGCTGAAGAAATTTACCGGTAGAAAGAAGCAACGCTCTGTGGGCTATATTTTTAAGTCGGTAATAAGCAGCTTCCATTAATGTCAAAGGAATAATTAAATATTAGGGTGAGGTAAAGCCGCTTAGCAACCGCCGCATATTACCAGAGGTGATCTTGTTTAACCACAATATACACTGAGCCCTTTGTGCCCCAGACTTCTCTATATTATCTACTGAGCAATGGTTTTAGTTGTATCATGACATTTTCGTAGTTCATGAAATATCAGCCAATGCAGTTTTATATTACGATTTATATTATTTTAAAGATGGTCGAACAAGAAAGTATAAAATAAGTGATTTTATTTGTGTTTAAAATATTACCATGTATACAACCTTATTTAATTATTTTATCAACTTTGTGACAGACGCTGATTTGGATAATGTGTCCATTATTACCTTTTCGCGTAAAATGTAAGTGGTTGTACAATTTTTGTTATTATCGTCGCAAGACGTTTTTCTGAATACTAGCCCAATTTTTTTTCCTCGTTTAGACTTACTGCTTCATATTTTCATTATTTGTCAAATTGTTTACATTTTCGTAAGTTTTTATACAATGATGATAATAAGCCGTAACGGGATATTACTTTTTATCGTCAATTATAACACTTGCAGAAAAAATATCACTGTGATTTCACAATGCAATTTTGTCACAATGAGTCTGTCTTGTCTGTCTAGCTTATCTTGATGGCTTCGCACGTACGTGTGGGCCCTATCATGATTCAATATTGTCTACCAATCTGTTTCGATTTCACATACAGAAAAAAGTTCCTAAAAAAATCACGTTTCACTGAAAACACAATTTCCCGAAGGAAAATCATGGTCTCTTCGTGACGTCAGTCGGCTGCAAACACAATGATAAGCCAAGCAGGGCATGGAAGATCACTACACGCCTCTGCACCATAAATAAAGAGTGCACTATTTTTGGGATCATTTGAACTAATATTAAATAATACCAAGTACGATATATCAATATAGCAATAGTAATAATATCTTCCTGCAGATCTGAATGTTAATTTGTTGTTTGGAAATGTGATCGAAAAAAATGAGGTTGCAACTTAAAACTTATATTCATATTCGTATTCGTATTCGTATTCGTATTCGTATTCGTATTCGTATTCGTATTCGTATTCGTATTCGTATTCGTATTCGCATTCGTATTCGTATTCGTATTCGTATTCGTATTCGTATTCGTATTCATATTCAGTATGCCTATTGATATTCGATTACATATCTAAACAAAGATCCATTGAAAACGAACGTTGTGAATTAAACATGTCTAATCAGCTCGAGTGCATTTCTAACAGGTAAGTGTGAACACGCGTTTAATTCCATTCAGCGCTAACGAAGAACACGTATGAACGAAGCAAGCGTCTGAATGGAAGAAGGTAATGTGATGTGTTTTCAGGTGTGCGAACGTAACAGCTTGTGTCACGGATCACCGCTACACAGGGACCTCCCTTAACGCTAGGACAACCGCAGGAGAAAATCCGTCGCTAGCCGAAGAAGAAATACCAGGCTAGCAGGTTCTGTGGTCACGACGAGATCGATCATCTTGATGCTAACGCCGATGTAGAGAATTCAATGTAGGAACTTTGTTTATGAAATTCTCGCGAATGGTGTAATAATTTATTCATTGATAACCCCATGCAAAGTAAGTGGATTAAAATCCTAGGCGCGAAGCTTGATGGGAAATATAAACTGATTGCTGTGAGAGGAATAATGGAATAATGAAGTGCCGTTATTTGTGTGTGAATGATATGGAGGATGTTAAAAGGGCTACAATCCTAATCGAAGTTGCTTGTATCATTAAAGGGGTATTTAACCGCTAAACTCAAAAAATATATTTCATTCAGGCTAACTAGTCATGAATTTAGCAATTAACAGAAAAATTATTGGGGCCACCATGACCTCCCAAAAAATTGTCAAACATGACATTTTTCGAGCTAGGTCCCATCGGCAAAAATCTCCCATAAGAAATAACATGGGGACGATCTTTATGCCCCGTGACCTTGGAGGCTTTTGATCCAAAAAAATATTGGCCATTATTGACGTACTCGACAGCCTTTTCTGTAAATTCTCTTTATTTTGTTTTGTAATTTGGGCAAGTAGTTCGGTCAAAATATGCTGATTACCAAGATGGGGTGTGATTTTGGAATGCATATTTTTGAGTGTTTGAGGGTATATTTGGGCACAGTTTCAAGACACGATGTTATAAAGGGGCATTTTAGATTGGTACTATGCTCTAGTATCTATGTGGACCAAAAAATAAGCAGGTTAAAGCCGATTTAGGAAATTTTCCAAAACACCAATTTTCGCCAATTTCTGGATCAAAAAAATTAAAAAAATTCGTGTTAAATCACAGTTACAAGATATAATTTTTTAAACGGTCATTTAAGTGTAGTATTGTGCTATAGATCACGTGGTAAAAAATAATTTTTGGGGTTTTTAGCCCCTTTAAGTTTTGTTCACTCTAATTTGGAGTGATGGTAACCAAGCTAGTCTGATTAATATGGTTATGTAATCAGTAATTTGAGTGTTATTTGTTTATCTCAGTAAATAAAACAATAAATTAAAGTAACGTAGTATTATAGTGAAACGATTAATGTGGTACAATGCCACATTTTTCTGTAGTAAGATGCGGTTCGAGGGGTGGAATTTGGTTAGTTTTCCCACTAAAATGAACAGCTGAACTGTATATTGTTACATTTAAATGCACGTTCAGTTCAAACACGTCAATCTACGAATCAAACAATCATGTAATGCATTTGCTTATATCAACCACATGGTTAAAGTTTAAACCAATGTGTCACATTTTTCATTGTACGCATTGCACGACGAATAATGTTACAAATGTCAGAACACAAGTTGGAGTCGATAAAAATTATATTCTATTCTTTTCGTATTTAACTCTGAATAAACCGGTTTCTGGATATTTGTATGTATTCGAGAATAAGAAGAGACTATTTTATATCGTTCTAGATTATTTTTTGTATTTGCATAGCACCCGCTAAGGTATATATTTTTCTTATGGTGTTTTATGTCCGGCGATTAAAATAAATTGCTCAAAGGTTGATGTTAAATGACTAACACATTAAAATGAAGACAATACTATAACATGCGTTATGATATTATTTTACAGAGAAACTCTCCCCACCCCGGTCCCACAGTTCCCACGCCCTATTTCCCCAAATTCCGAACCACGAACACCCTCTAAAGGGCCCTTCTCAAAAAACACGACAATGCTGTTTGCAGAACATTAAGGCGAAAAGTGAGTTTAATAATACGCACACGCCTTGGTTATTTACTACAGTAAGTAATGTGCGACGTAGTTTCAATAATCAAAATAAACGTGTAATACTAAGCGACTTTACTTTTAATATATTGCTCATATTCCTGCTTTATGTAGTAGGTATATAAAACGAATCACTAATTTTATTAACAACCAAAATAATAACTTTGCTATTTATTCATTACCTTTTATTATTTTTTCTTGAATATTTATCAGCGAAATATAATCAAATTTAATGAGCCTTAGATATTAGGGAATTTTGCTGAAACTTATTTTCCTTATTGAAAATTAGTTGTGAATTTAATGAACAATCAAGTTTTATATTTGAAATACAAGCTTGAATATTCTTTAGGTGCAATATTATATTTTCATTAACACATTCTTGAGTTTTCATGTCGTTTTATATTTGCATCGAAAGTGGTGGGTAAATTCGTCCATAAATCTTACATATTAATTTACGCGTATAACCAGAATTTATTTTAAAAGCTTAAATATAGTTTCTAATTGAGGTTTTAATTGGTTTATTACATTTTAGGATTTTAATTTAAATTTTTAATAATTTTAAACATTATAGGAACAGTTTGTTATACGTGTTCAAAACAATAAGGAGTATGATTCAGATTTCAAAACAAACCTTTCGGTGAAATTCAACACACGTTTCTTTTGTTGCATATTTGAGAAAGAAAACGCAAACACGTCCTCCCTCGCCCCGCTATATGGTAGGCGAGGCGGTGGCGCGTTTAGTTCCGCCAGCCGTGTCCCGCCCCTCCCCGCTCCCGCTAGTCCCTGGAGACGGAGGGACTCGCTCGCGACCAGCGCCCGTGCGGTCCTGCGTGACCTTTGCCTCGCCGCCGGTTAGACAAGTGATACCGCAAGGACATCCACACTCCGTCGAGACGAGGTTCCGGGGTCATCAAAGTCCAAGTCCCTACCTTCGCGTGGATTTACCTGAGAGTAGGGAGCATTTTACTTCACGAAGGTAATGAAACCCCTGGACAGAGGTAGCCAGTTAATGACATTTGTATTTCTGGCTACATGACTATATAACGACAAACCTTGGTTGTCCAGTGTGCAGTACGCAACTTCAAACAAAAGTTGATACATAAAGTGAACGATGATACCTATATGACAACATTTACGGTAGTCCTAATTGATATTAGGTATACATAATACGAGTGTCAATTTATTTCATATAATGTAAGTTATATCCTGTTCATTTGTGTATTAATTTCTTGTCTACATTTTATTTTTATTCAAGAGATTTTAGTTTGACAGATTCGTTTTATTGACTATACTCCCGCTCAGTGGAATTTTCAGTTGAATTGGATGGTGATATCCGAAACCTCATTTCAAAAAGTGAAATATTTCTAAAACACGGGCAAGATCTTAATTCAGTCACTCAAAATGTTAGTGACAATTCATATTACACATGTGTATGGCGTACAAGTGAGTAATGTTGATGATGAAGACAGTGTCATGTAATAATACAATTTATTTCTATATTATTGATAACAAGAACAACAATATAATTATATAAGCTTTTATAGTAAGCAAATGTAGTACGTTTTTTCACAAATCTATTGGTGAGGTCAAAAATACTAATTCATAAAATAAGAGTAAATTAAAGTACCGCAGTGTGTCTATAGTGATTACAGACTCCCCTTTTCTAATTAAGAAAGTAAGGTCTTAAAAATAACGTGATTGTAACGCGATTACGTATTTCTTTTCAACTTCTGTCTTGAACATTTCGTTGTACATTTAATAAGCTATATTTTTTCTTTTTTGACATAAACAAGCTTGAGATTCTGTCTTCTGCAGCATTAAGATCATTAAAAGGAAAGCTTTACGATTTTATTTTTTATTTTTATCGTGTCGTGAGCACTCAGTTTTCAGCAATGGTAAATCTTTTAATTTAACTTCAGACCGTTTCGCCGATGTTTTTCTGTCTGCATGTTTCGTTCAGTGTGTGATTGATTTAATGCGACCATCCTATTCACCTCACTGACCTTCTAGGTTGACACTCACAGAAAACGGATTGTTTGATTACAGACCATGCGAGATCGGACGTATGGTTCGCGGACATGTGGGCGGTGTGACGGGGGGGGGGGGGGTCACACGGAGCCCGCGAGCAGCTCATTGACACGTGACCTAAAGCGCTCCTCGAATGTTCAATCATAGCGGATTCACCATGCACCGTGTGTGTTTGTTTGTCACACTCACCGGTAAATGTTCAGAGAAAAAGTTAGATTCGTAAAACGCTTTTTAACAAAGCCCTATTTCATTAGATAATAAACAGAAACAGCGATCTGTATTTGAATTTCACATTTGGGATAAACACGGTTCTATATATTCCTACTGATACATTTATATCAACATTTGGCTATGTTTCATGCACAATAATTATATTATATTTTTATGGTTTATCAATAAAACGACGCAATCATTTTGAAACTCTTGCGCACCAGATAGCAACTTGTATTTTCATTTGTTCGTTTTTGTAATGTTGTTTAAGTGGTGGAATGCTATTCAAGAAGTATAATATTAATAATCCATCCCTTCACTCGTCGATTGGATTGGATTGGATATTGCTTAACGTCTCATATTAATGCACTTTGGCTATTCGAGACGATGAGTGGTGATAGATGAGGATGAAGTATAAACAGAAGGGAGGAGGGGAAGCCCGGTAATGTAATGTAATGTGTGGTAATGGTAAACCCCATTAAACAGTTACCTATTTTGACCATAAATCAAATTCCTTTCTACTGACGCCTGCGTAATTGAAATCCAATCTCCTAGTTCCTATGTTATGCCATGTATGTATGCATCATTGAAGTAAAATAAATGAAATAAAATAAAGTGTATGTTTTGTTTTGTTTACAAGTATGAACGAAAGAGTTGAAGATACTCCTTGTTGATTAATCGTGGCCTCTAATTTAAAAGTTTTAAATTGATAATAATCTAAATACTTTAAGCCGCTTTTGTCTCACCCAGGTCGTAATATTCAAGTCTTGTTAAACACCACTAATCTTATTATCTTACATCACATTAAAGAAAACATTATTGAAGAAGAGAAAGAGAGAAAATATTATCTTCGAGATTTTAGAAGCCAAGCAAGTATTTATATTGATATCAAACCCTTTTTTACGAAATAACTTGTAACTTATACATTGTTCTCCAAAAGCGGCAAGGAAGGCAGTAGGGTACACAAAGATAATTTCTAAGTGGGATACTGAAATAGCTTAATAAACCATGTTTATAAAGAATAGTACGTTCTGAATTAACATTATGCTTAGTTGCGCTTAACAAATGTTAATATACAAAACGTGAAGCGTATATCTCGAAGAAAAACAAAGAGCTCAGTCTGACAGCTAACGTAGCGAGTCGATTAAAAAAAATAAAACAATTTATTGATACAATTACTGTAAAAATAAATTGAAATTGAAAATTCTAATTAATAAGGGTAATTTTAAGACACAATTATGGGTTAAACAAATAGATGTGTTTTATTTATTCTCAATCTGTATGATTCTTTGCTTCGGTTCAATTCATTAATACTTTATATTATACGTTATTTGTTCGATAAAATAGTAGTAATAGTTATTTGGGTTTCAGGGCACACAACACTAAGGTTATTTATTTATTGGATGAGCGTAGCGAGCGTAGCGAGCGAAGCGAAGATTCCATTTCACTACACTGAAGAAAAAATCCGGAATTTTTTTTTTTTTTTTTTTTTTTTTTTTTTCTTTTGTATTTTTGTGTGTCTAGTACGAGATAAATTTTGGCCTTCGAAATCTCTGAATAGAACGCCACGTTTGAGCGCAATCGGAAAAAAATTTTCTCATAAAAACGCAATTTTACAAATTTTTTTCGAATTTAAAACATTTCTTCGACTTATAACTCCTACATGCTTTATCCGATTGTAATGATTTTTTCACAGAACCTTAATTTTATGAATTAAGATATTCGTGTAAAATTTAAGCGTAATCGAAAAAATATTTCTCAT
Organism: Sweltsa coloradensis; assembly: GCA_024449915.1. Taxonomy (NCBI): domain Eukaryota; kingdom Metazoa; phylum Arthropoda; class Insecta; order Plecoptera; family Chloroperlidae; genus Sweltsa; species Sweltsa coloradensis. Next base: position 1,332,396 of record JAMZAV010000159.1, on the reverse strand, counting down.
GAAAATCGAAATTTTACGAGTTTTTTTCTTTTAAAAACAATTCTTCGACTTATAATACCTACATGCTTTATCCTATTGTAATGATTTTTTCACAGAACCCTTATTGTATGAATTAATATATTCGTGTTAAATTTGAGCGCAATCGAGAAATTATTTCTTATAAAAATCGCAATTTTACGATTTTTTATTTTTTTAACAATTACAATTAACTTAAAAAAATTAATAAATTAAAGTTAATTTTTTATTTAATTTAATTTAATTTTAAAAAAATTCAACTTAGTTATGATTTTTCCACAGAACAACAGAAAATCCGCATAACACATGGCAGCTCAATGCACCAATTACGCTCATCCAACAACGCGGCGGGACTTAAGCGTTTTCCTAGTTTATTTTTATAGCGATTAGTGCCCGATGTTGTTCGATAAAAGTTCGAATTAATAAGTTCGCATTTAAAGCCAACAATCACAAATCACTTGACATACTTTTGATGGCGTTTTGATTTCAATGTGGAATTGATTTTACCATTTTTTTTTCTTCTTGGGTATTTCCTACACATCACTTAATAGACTGTTATCAATAGAAAAGTAATAAGTATAATAAGTAATAAAAATTAAAGCTGCAGCAAAACGCTTTATTTTTTATCTTAATTCTGTATATAGTTGTATCAGTTATATCCTCCGCAAAATCCTTGGATTTTTTTCCACTCATAAAATAATGATGCGTTATTGAAAAGGCGTCACATGTATCGTTAAACATTTTAATCAGACATATTTTCCCAACCTGAGTTTCCAAACAACACTCTTATAAATGTATGAACACCTTATTATCCAGAAACTATTATAACAATTTTAAAAAGAGAATGTCCTACAAATTCAAACAATTTTGACTCGGTGATGTAAAACTAAAACACGTCATCTTAAATACAGAGTTCTGATCAGGGAAGATACATAGTAAGGAAGTCATCTCCAGGCAGACACATCCTGGAAAATATTCTCCCTGTAACGTGCTGAGTCACTTCGCATACTTCTAAAAGAACGACCGTGCAGGATGTTTTATGTGCAGTTTTACTCAATTTTCAATCAAATATTAGATGTAATATGAATTTTAAATACACGCGGGTAAAGCTGTTTACATTTTACACGCTCTTGATACCCATTATGACATTAACAACAGATAAATTGTTATTTTATTCTTGACAAATTAAAATTGTTAATAAAGTAATTATATTATTACTCCCTTTTTACAACACGAATAATATATTACATTATACAGTAGCAATCGTCACTCCCATGAAGAATTAAGCTTATATCTCTTTTCTCATTTTAATTAAATAGGACCTTTATTAAAATGTTATTCATGGTAATCTAAACGCTAAGTTTTCGTAAGTTCTTAAGCATAAGTTTTTTAATTAAGAAGGAGCAATGTTATTTCTAACTTTAACGTCTACCCCTTTCATAAATAACCTTGCTTAATGTTACAGTTTTCTACTTCCAAGATGTGAAACTAACCGAAACCATAGGCGAGTTTTGACTTGGAGCACTTCTTACAAAGTGTATCTTATCTTATCTTATCGACGGTGTAATCAAATTATTTTCAAGTTAAACTGACATTAAGCAATGAAAAGAGTTAGTCTATCTTTCACGTTTGAGTTCGATGGAACGGAAGTTATAATCTAGTAAGAGAATGTTATCATCGACTCAATGGCTTACGCCGCGTGGCGTTTGAAGGAGACAATCTTTCATTGGGAAAGGGTAAGTTTATTAGAAACTCAGCTGGCGTAATGGTTTGGCCGTGGCCCAAATCCCTGCAGACTCGTAGGCGAGTCACCGTAGGACCCCCAATGGATCGCAGCATGCTCGCAGTAGGTTAGGCGGGCGGTCAACAACCCGACAGAAGATATAGTGACTAGAGAAAGAAATTTCTTTTGGACGGAAAATCACAAATGAATAAGTTAACGTTGGCTAAAGCTAAAACGTTCAGTGTTTTTTTACGTATTATTGTGGTCAATGCCCCCCAAATGTGTAAATATACACACTTTGAAACTATTTAGCTTGAAATGATTGTGTGTTTATCAAAAAGTGAGTATATTATCAGTATCAGTATCATCATCAGTATTTGTAAAAAAAGACAGGGAAATGTGGTTATTTTCACTTATTTTTCTCTTCTTTTCTCTTCTCATGGTTATTACGAATTCTAAAAAAGAAATATTTAATAACACAGTGGCGAAATGCATAACTTACTATATTATAGCTTATCGTTTATTCTCTTTGGGCATACGTTTGCAAAACAAAGCAATGTCACAAAAAAGTTCCATTTCCATTTTAAGAAATCACCTTTAACAAACAACTGTTATCCAAAACAATTCCTAGATATATATTCGTTAAACTTTACACAGTTAGATAGAAATCTTTTATTTTTACAAATAAAAAAACCTCTGTTGTACAAATTCAATTGCCAAATGGACACAGAGTAACAAAACAATTCCATTATAAAAAAATATGATTTAAACAAATACAAGAATTTATAATATAAGTGTGCATATTTTGCCCATAATGGTGAATCCTTAAAAAGAAATGGAACTTTATTGTTACAATACTTTGTTTTGCTTTTGTATGTACAGCGAAAATAAACGACAAGATATCGTAGGTTAAGCATTTCGTCACTGCAATAATTTTTTATTCAAAATTCGTATTGACGTTACGTTTCCGTTAATTAATCAGCCTATTTGTCGCACATCAAATTAAGTATAAAATTATGCTAATTACCTGATAAATCAACTCTCGATTTAATTCAATTCGATTTTGACATAAACGTTTCTTGTCAGAAATTGACAGAATACCCCATTACCGAAACGTGTTTCTGTGTTTAGTAAATGAAAATGCAAATGTAATCAATATTTCACAGACCTGTCATCGCCAATTAATATTGGACTGATCGTACACATTCAGAATGACATATTCGCACGTTGTCTGAACACAGAACAATTAAATCAATTGGCAACTGTGTTTAGTTTATAATCGGTATGTTTGTCTGCAAGATTTTTTATATTTTTATGTATATTCCTCTCAGTAATTCTTCTGAATCTCAAAGAATGACGATTATAAAACGGTCGCATACAACTGACTGACAATGAAATGGGGGAAAAGTTTAAAGTTTTGGTGGAGGTGCCGGGTCATGAGTAGTAAACACTCTGAACCAACTACAGTGCCTTCACTCATCTTTCGTTACAAGTACTGCATTATTTAGTTGATGTGTATAACATATTTTAATGACTACGTATGTTAGAGTTATGTTAAATACTACAATAAAATACTCAGCACATGTTTACATATCTTGGTGGTGGTTTTAAGAAATAAAACAGTTTTCATAATTCTTTTTTTTTATCGATAACGTAACAAATTAATACTGTATGAGAGGCTTTATGAATGCTGAAAGAGATTGTTAACCATGCGGGGAGGTGCCGTGATATTTGAGACGCAGTTAACTTATTATAACAATAAAAATCCTAAAAAGAAACCAAGAATATTTGGAACCAAAGAATAAGCAAAATTATAAAACATAAGCTTATCGTGATCCGTTGATGCATTTTTTTATTTTAGCAGAATTCAGAAAGCTTTTTTTATTTATATTACGAGAATAAGAATAATTATCTTTCTTATTTAAAGTCTCTTTAAAGAAAACGATATATTTTTTAGACGAAAGCAAATAAAAAATAGTCACCGCGACAGAACAGCTAGATTAATTAATTGCTCAACATCGTGAGATGACACGTGACTTTCGAAATTTTTACCGTTTTCTGAGCTATAAAGTTTGAATTTCATTTACAGTTCACAATCTGCTAAAGTCTTTCAGTTGGTTTATCTTTTGCACTGTACACGTTTATGACAATATCCTTTATATAACGTCAAAACCAGTATTGTTTAAGCTAAGATAAATATATAATAATTACGAAAAGTGTGCATAAGAATCTATGAATTACAGAGCATGCTGCATAGTAAGTTTTGTACAATAAAACTGGGCATTGAGTCGTTTTACGTTTTGCATATTATACTGCTGGATGTTTCGTAATTGAAAATCATCTTTGATCTAATAGTAATAGTAATAATAATAATAATAATAATAATAATAATAATAATAATAATAATAATAATAATAATAATAATAATAATAATAATAATAATAATAATAATAATAATAATAATAATAATAATAATAATAATAATAATAATAATAATAATAATATATAATAATAAGTACAACAAATTCACTTTCTGAGCTCACATTCACTAAAACCGTTGAAGATGGCTTGTAACTGATAACATTTTAAAGATGTCTGGTCTATATCCATACTCTTATTTTCACATACGACTTTCATTTCATTTCTTCATAGCTACTTTCTCCTATATCCGGGATCATCTGTCTTTCGTATTTCAATCTTGGTTACCCTAAACCCTTCTTACTTCTCGATCTCATATCTCGCCTCAAGACGTAGCCATGGTGGTCGTAATCAACTGTTATCCCATCTCGAGACGCAATACATTCCCTACTTTTACAACCCACAAAAAGGGTGTGTAATCCAAGAAATAAAAAATAACCGTAGCAATAGTAGTATTGGGACTTCGAACTCGAGATGCTAGACAGGTCGTCTGTATTCGGGAAGACGTTCTTTACCGATGGTTTAATATCAATTTTCAATAGATTCTAACTCTATTTTAACATTCGTTCTTTCAAGTATAATGCTTATATGCTGAATAAGCACTGGTACGTGAGGACCCAAAAGAGAATCAACAGATAGTCGAAGAATTCCAAATAAATTAATTCGACGTGTGTAGATCATTTTGGTGGAGGTGCCGGGTAGGAATAGAACTTAAAAAGGATTAATACTTAATACAATTGATAAATTAAAAAATCCATCCCGATCGTTTTTTTTAAAAACCTCTGAATTGTATTAAATATTAAAATTCAACATACGGGAGTGTATCCCGACTATCCAAATCGAGAAATTAAAAAGGTTTATTTATTTGTTTATTTATTTATTTATTTATTTGAAGTCTTATTCAGTTAAAAACTGATTAACAAAGGAGGACTACTTTATAAATCTGATTATAAATGCTGACACAATGATTTACACTACAGTTAAGTAAATATTTGAAAGAGTAATATTACAAGAACAACAGCGTATTAATAACAATTTTGTTCTAATTGTCTGTTCGCGCGGGTAGTAATGAAGTTGCTTGGGTCACGAATTTTCGAAATTCATGAAGTCTAGCCGCTTGCCCCCAGAATTACAATTATTATTGGATGAGCGTAGCGAGCGAAGCGAGCGAAGCGAGCGAAGCGAAGATTCCATTTCACTACACTGGAGAAAAAAATCCGGAATGTTTTTTTTTTTTTTTTTCTTTTTTTTCTGTATTATTGTGTGTTTGTCAGCACGATTCCGGCTAAACCGATACTCCAATTGCAATGAAATTTTCTGGAGACCTTCGAAATCTCTGAACTTAGAACTGCCACGTTTTTGAGCGCAATCGAAAAATTATTTTTCATTAAAATCGCAATTTTACGATTTTTTTCGATTTTTTAAAAATTTCTTCGACATATAACACCTACATGCTTTATCAGATTTTAATGAGTTTTTCACAGAACCATAATTTTATGAATTTAGATATTTGTGTGAAATTTAAAGCGCAATCGAAAAATTATTTCTCATGAAAATCGAAATTTTACCGGTTTTTTCTTTTTTTAAACAATTTTTGACTTATAACACCTACATGCTTTAACCGATTGTAATATTTTTTTCACAAAACCTTAATTTTATGAATTAATATATTCGTGTGAAATTTGAGCGCGATCAAATAATTATTTCTTATGAAAATCCCAACTTTACGTTTTTTTCTTTTTTAAATTAAATAATTAAAAAAATTAAAAATTAAAGTTTATTTTTTATTTAATTTAAATTAATTTTAAAAAAATCTTCAATTTAGTAACGATTTTTTCACAGAACAACAGAAAATCCGCATAACACGGCAGCTCAATGCACCAATTACGCTCATCCAACAACGCGGCGGGACTTAAGCGTTTTCCTAGTATTATGAATATTATTACACAAAATGCATGTCCCTCGGACGTCGTGTTTGATTTTTATCGTGCGACGTGACACATACGGACGGACAAATCGTGATGCTCATAGGGGAGCTTCGCCCCCTAATTTACTGTATGGGAGCTGATCTCATTAAACGAGCAGTTTGAGTTAACAGAAACCTCTTCCTAAAGCCCTGTATAGTAAGTGTTCTTCTCCGATGTACATGTCAAAGTTTGCACATATTAAGCAACAAGTATTAAGGTCTATGGTGGTAAATGTACTGGGAGTCTCGAGTTGAACATGGAGATAAGTGAAACTGCTTGTTTTGTATATATTACAGTGATGAGTGTATTGTAAGTGCTTTACTTGTTAAACATAGCACAATACTGTTTGTAAACATTTTCATTCCTGATTTAATTCATGGCATAAGTTAATGCATATGTATAATACTATCACACTTCACTTCACAAACACAATGGAAATTCTTCAAAACTGATTATGTTAATAAGATCAACATTTAGTTCAGTCTCTGTGTATATGATAATATTTGCCACTCATAATTATAACGTTGTTTATGATAAACCCGTTGATTTAGAATTTAAAACAACTATATGATTTACGTTATCCTGCGGTGCAGAAGAAATTCTCTAAGTTAGCCTTCAGCATCTGTGATTTGTTAATTGATTGCAGAGAAGGCTTCTATGTTTATTGGTTGTTCGTTGGAAACAGACACTCCGGGAATGAACCAATCAATACTTAACTCGTTCCATTGTTCTATTGTTCTAAATATCCAAATCAAACGCCACAAAACAAGAAATTGCCACCAAACAAGACAGCGGAACACAACTGACTAACAACACAGAACGGATAGCTAGAAGAAATAATCTGGTGCTGCATGAAATGATGAGCCTGGTCATACCACTAGTAACAGCGTCATTTGACAGTAGAATCGGCCACTCTATTGAGAGCTATACTCAGTCAAAAAACAGGCACGTAGCAACAAGCAAGCTTGAGGTTGGGAATGAGCTATACTATTTTCTATCATTTCTTATCGATTAACAAATATATTGTGAGACACTACTTACGATTCATTAAAATAGTGGCAATTGTTTTATAATAATTAGTGATCTTCTTACTGTGTAGGACTACTATTATTGTCCTCGCAAATACACGAGTTATACATTTCATATAGGTACTGAATAGAAGGTTATAATACTAGGAAAACGCTCAAGTCCCGCCGCGTTGATGGATGAGCTTTTAAAAATGTTTAGTTTGCATGGGATATCTTTACTTTTGCAAGTTCTTTGTTTTGCTGCCTACGCATTGTAGCTGATTGTTGTCAAGTTTCTTTTGTTACCTGTCAATTGGTATTATTTTCCGTAAAAAACTTATATTAAAAGCTTTATTTCTATAGATTTTGGCTAACTATTTAAACTTTTTCTTTTAAAAGGTACTACATCACCATAACCTTAATGTCCATGTGTAATATGAACGTTGTAGCCCCACCAGTTTGGTCAGAATTGGCCCAAATGGCACGAAAATATCACACACAAAAAACAAAAAAATTATATTAAAAGCTTTATTTCTATAGATTCTGGCTAACTTTTTCAACTTTTTCTTTTAAATGGTACTACATCACCATAACCTTAATGTCCATGTATAATATGAACGTTGTAGCCCCACCCGTTTGGTCAGAATTAACCCAAATGTCACGAAAATATCGCACTAAAAATCGAAAAAAATCGTAAAAGTACGATATTCATGAGAAATATTTCTTCGATTGTACCCAAAAACAATACACCTCTAAGTTCAGAGATTTCGAAGGTCCTGTCAAATTTTCATCAAGATCGGATATGCCGTTTGCCTGGTAGAGAGTTAACAAACAGACAAAAAAACAAACAAAAAAACAAACAAAAAAGAGACCCGAGCTAAATTTTTGGGGGTCAGTGAAATTGAAGTCTTCGCTTCGCTCATCCAACAACTTTTAAATGTCTCGCTACCCATTGATGATATTTTTATTTATCGGGTTGTTTTGAAGCGAAATGAATGAAGAAACGTCAACATAAGAATATCATGTATACCACCGCTACAAAACAACCCGACAAATAAAAATATAGAATGTAATAAATTTAAAATATAATACATATTTCTCGATTTAGTTAGTTGGTAAACAATCGCGTAGGTATTGTTATCATTTATAACAATCCAGAAATTAAAAAAATCCATCTCGACAGGGGTCGTATATTTAAATTTATGGATTGTATTAAGTATTTTGTAATTCAGATATTTCAGAGTCCTTTATACTAACTTTAATTTTATCTCTCGAACACTGAAACAAATCAATGAATCAACCGAAATGTTGTGCAACATATTTGTTGTGCAAACCCTAGGAAGTTGTATTCGTGAAAAACATTCTTTTTATACGCGGGTCTAAAAACAGAATCTCGCCGGCATCCCTACAAAATTCCAATAATTGTCTTTGTGTGCGAAACTCACTCACAGTTTCCACGAAATGTATATGCTGCAAACGAGTCAGTTCATTCAGTTGCTGGGATATATCCCATTGCCTGAGTCTGTTTGAATCGGTTAAGCCTCTCTATTGGTAGAATGTTTCGAATTCACTTTGTGATTGGTGAGCATTCCGCGTGGACTGGTACAAAGGATTTGGCGTGGGTATCATTCCAGTAATACAAAGGGCACTTCAACACAATGCTGGAAAATGGAGAGATACAAGACACACGGATTTAATCTCTCACTGGAATATTTTAAATGTCTCACCGAATCGCTTACTGTATCAGAATATACCTCTTTGGTTTGAAAGCACCCTACCCATAAACTATACGTTACAGTCAGGCGAAGTGGAGGTGAGGTTTGATTTATGGACAGGTCTGCATCTGAGCGCATTATGTCCCAGTATGTAGAGCAACCACTGAGCCACCTGCTGTAGGCTGGATAGTTTATGCTCATGGTATGTTTGACAGTGAATAATGTAGGTTGATGTTTCAGTGAATTCCTCCACCAGACGGGGTGCCATCAATCGAAAGGTGGTTCAATCAATTATTGTTAACATAACATAATGTCTAACCTAACGTTATTAATGAGGTTAGAGTTATATGTTTGATCTACAAATTAATAACTTTCTTACATAGTTTTAGGAACAAATTAATACGTGTTATCCAGTTTCCAGATTCAATTTTCAATTCGGCTTCACCCAAAAAGTAACGTATGTATAAAATACGAATCAAATACCAAATTGATAAGGTAACCAGACGTACCGGTTCGGTACAGTTCCGTTTTCAAAACACTTGTACCGGTGTCCCGAGAGACCCGTGAAAATGACGTATTTTTACCGGTTTGCAATTTTGGAAAGGGAAATGTCCCGGTATTCTGTCAACTGTACTGTGTGGAAGGATAATGTTTTACTTAAAAATACACTCCTCTGAAAAATACTAACAGTTATAACATTGATACTTCCAATCCCAAGAGCTAATTCATTTTCTCTAGGGGTGTGCTAGTATTATTCAATGATTTTGGTGGAGGTGCCGGGTCGCGCACATGCGTGAAAACGTAAATATCGTTATCTATTCTTAGAGTTACCATACCAACCCTGAATATCCATAATACTAACCTCAGTCATTTGATACAAATTTGTGTTCTTTTTCGATGTTCTGAACTTTTTTTGGCACAAATAATAAAAAATATGTCACTATAATGTTTGTATCAATATTTTCTATAATACCACTTACTACAGAATTATATGTCATAGCCTAGCTCTAATAACATTTGCGCTTAATCATTAAAATGATCAAGAGAGAGATTACATTTTAAATCAATTAGATGTTACTCTTTCACTTTTGGAGCCAACATATAGACATATCAATAAATAAAATTAATATTGATCATAATGTTAAAAAATAAATATAGCCAAAGAGTAATAGTGAAATTTAAAAAAGACGAAGTACTCGGACTCGACTCGAATTAAAAAATCAAGACTTGCACACACCTAATTTGCTCAGTCATTATTTGCATTGATTTTGTTTATAGATAAATAAAAAATAAAATGTAATAATCATGCAACTGAACTACGTTTTTGATTAATTACATACCTACACTAATTATTTCGTTGAACAGACAAAATGTATTAAAAGTTAAATCATGATATTATACGAATTCAATGCATTTTCAATTTTATTTCTTATTATTGATTAGAACTTCATTAGTATGATGCCCTCATCAATACATTACACGCATTATTTTCTGCAGAGAGCTTATATTTTATTTTGTACTATCATTTTTAAACCACTAGATTTAGATTTTTTGACTACAAAAATGAAGACATTAATTAAAACCATTTTTAATTCATATTTTTTTGTCAGAAAACTGTTTTCTGGGCATTTGACCAAATTTATCTTGAAACAAAATATGCCTCCAGCGTCTGAGAGCCCCAGTCCCCGAAGTGGTCCATGGAGTACAAAGTACATTTCTTACACTTAAGTTGTCCCGGTTTGTAACTTTCAAAATATGGTCACCTTACAAATTGATGAACGAGTAAATTTTGAGAAAATTAAAATTAAAATTTAATTCTCAAAAATACAATTTTAACAAACAAACCACATTTTGAAATATGAAGAACAGGCAGAAACCTATTTGGCAAACAAAATCTTCAAATAGTATTCAGTATATTTACGCGTTGTTATTTTTTAAAATGGCGTCGCATTTTTCAGTGTGAAAGGTTTTCGATTTTCAGTTGACTAAATGAGTTCAATTGATAAAACGCTTGATTCGAGACTTGACCCCTGACACCGTGAACGAGGACAATAGAAACAAAAGCCAAATACATTGACGTAACCATCCCTCAGATAGCACGTAGGCTACACAATCAGTACCGGTATCGGTTACCGATGATCAATATTAAGTTCGTCACTGAAATACGACCGCGCTGATGGTGTTCCACCCTGGCAATATCGCGTCCGCCCAGAGCATTGTCCCTCACACACACACATTCCACTCACATTCCACGCGCATTCACAACAGAGGGGCATAAAAGTCGTCTGGTATTCGCCTTTTAAGTGGGCTGGGATAAGATTCTATTTGACTTTGTCCTTTATAGGTTAGTTACACAACGTGAACACGAGGTTAAATACGGAGAGCGAAGCGAATTATTCGACTAATTTACAACGAGGATCGCCTTTAAAGCGAGTCCTGCCCTATGTTCCCAAAGTTATTTGATGAATTATATGATCTAAGAAATAACTTGTGTTTAATTTGGCAATCCTTAAAGAAAGCTTTCCTAAGTGCTGTATTTCTTGGTTGCTCACTATTTTGGAATATACGGCTTCTCTGATTTTGACGAAGTTTCACCGGTTATACATGAAATTAACTTAGTCTAGGCTTGCCATTGGTTTGAGAAATATGTTTCACAGAACACGCATAACGAGTCTCCCTACGCATTGCCCTACGCTACGAATCTTAACTATAAACAACTTCTTTCGTAATACTAACAGTGGCCTAATACAAACACCAATGCACGACTAAACACGTGATTTAGCGCGACATTAAAACTCGCATATACCTTTAGTGTTTATTCAGAACATAACAGGGTTGTCTTATTGTATTTATTTTCAATTAGTTGTTGCACTGACAATGTTATTTATTGTTTTCGTTTAAAAACAAAATCAGTAATTATTCAGCTATAAATTACATTTTCTGCTGCTCACTGTGGGTTGTAGTAATTTAGTGGTGTAAGTGCGTGTTACTGAGCAATGGGCAAGAGCAGGGTCGTATGGTCGTATCATCGATTTAGTCACATTGCCCCTTGATCTGTGACAACACAACATACAGAACTTGGCACCGTCTGCTGAGACCTTTTCGATGAGCAAGGATGGAGAGAATGAGAGAGAGAAAGAGAGAGTTTATATTTATTGGCCCACTGCAGTACTACACGGTGCTATTAAGTTGTATTAACTGTAGCCACACTTCTCGTACGACCAATTACAATACACGAACAAAATTACTTTGTTCACTTTTTTAATTGTATAGAAAAATAATTGGATGAGCTTAGCGAGCGTAGCGAGCGAACTGAAGATTCCATTTCACTACACAGGAGAAAAAAATCCGGAATGTTTTTTTGTAATTCTGTCTGTTTTTTTAACACGATTCCGGCTAAATTGATACTCCAATTGCGATGAAATTTTTGGAGACCTTCTAAATCTCTGAACTTAGAACAGCCACGTTTTTGAGCGCAATTGAAATATTATTTCTCATGAAAATCGCAATTTTACGATTTTTTCGATTTTTAAACAATTTTTTCGACTTACGCCTATAACACTTACATGCTTTATCCGATTGTGATAAGTTTTTCACAGAACCTAATTTTATGAATTAATATATTGGTGTAAAATTTGAGCGCAATAGAAAAATTATTTCTCATGAAAATCGCAATTTCACATTTTTTTCATTTTTTAAATTACGATTTTTTTAAAATGTCTTTGACTTAGTAAGGATTTTTTCACAGAACAACAGAAAATCTGCATGACACATGGCAGCTCAGCGCACCAATTACGCTCATCCAACAACGCGCCTGAAAAAGCTTTTGCGTAGCTTCCTAGTTTATAAACACACTTATCTCCGATATGATTTTTATTTACCACCATTAAATATTCTAACACGATGACCCTGTTACTGCAGTATTTTAATTAATACACTTCTTACATTCCGATACCAGGTTAATACACTGACTGGTTGAACGATGTTGACTAGGAAAATGCAGGTTGCTTTTCCATTTAAAATCCTGCCGTTTTTAATTAAATGGATTATACACATACAGGCATGAAACCACAGCTTCGCTGGACGTGACTTTAAGCCGCAGTGGTGAAGGAAATAAATTCATGCATTATCGAAAAACACACATTTATCTCTCTCACCCTCTTCATGGATTTACTTAGACCTAGGTCTAAGTCAAGAGAAATTTGCAACAGCAGTGACGTATTTGCCTGCTGAGCGTATTTGGAATAAATGAAAATTCCTTTGTAAATCAGTTTTTATAACTGAAGAGGATAGATGTGAAATAAATACATGAAAGCAAGTTCCCACGACTAAATGTTACATTAAATTGACCAGGGCTGTATTGTACATAGCATATACCCCAATAAAATGTCATATAATTATCTCGAGTTGATTTTCGAAATGTCCCTAAAGAGGTCTAGATGTCATATGTTCACCAAAGTCCTCGTTGAGTGCTCCAAGATGACTCCTCAAGATGACGCCTCAAGATGATTCCTCATGCATCTTTGCGAGGAACATAATATCGAATCTTCTCGGAAGTGAACACCTGGCGACACTTTATCTTGTACGTGGAATTAAATTTACGCCAATTTCTTCATTAGTAAAGCAGTTATCAAACTACATCCTATATTAAGTTAAATCTACAACGTTTAAAGTGTTTACAGGAAAATTATCAATCTCAAGTCGGCGATGCATTGCAAATCTTCATTAAAGACTTATTTACAGAATAAATGTTGAATTTCTTCGAGCTGTGAGACGTGACACAGTAGCCACTTTTAATAGAACTTGGAAATATCGTAATATATTTTGTTAATGACGTCAATGATACGGTATGAAGTTTCAACGATTCGTAGAAATGCATTTATACTATGTTAACAATATAACTTTAAAAAAAATTGTTTACCCTCTCTCTTAAGCCGTTAGAATGTAATTATGATTGATACTGTTTTCTTGGTTTAAATTTGTAATAATTTATAAACCAGTATTGTATTCATTAATTATTTTTATTTATTCTTGTTTTTGATATTTTATTGTTGTATCTATTGAAACTATTTTATGTATATAACCATATTGTTCAAATAATAAAAAATAAAAAATAAGTTCTGTGACTGAGTATGTAGACTCATATTCTTTTATCAAATCACATTTCAAATTGATATGTAAATGGTAATTACTCTATTATGCAAAAGATACACATAAAACACAAAATACAAAATATCATAAATACATATAAAAAATTATTCAAAAAAATACATACTAACAAACTCTTGATGGAAGGTAATGACAAAATTTAATTTCAATTTGAAAAAAATCGTAAAAGCAATACAATCATTTAAAAACTGAACATTTTTAAGGTTATCCGTACCCAAAAATATCTTATCCCGACAAGCCACTTCATGGTCAAATTGCACGTTCACAGTTCAGTAAACATCTTTCTGCAATATTCAAGTTTCATTTTGTACTTTCAATTTACGGTATTAAATTGACAAAGTGCGTGATTATGTTTTAATTACATTAACACGACTTGCTTATTTTTATATTTTGATTACTTAGGACGACTTAGATGTTGCAAACTTATATTTCCGCCCGTCGGTGCGTGTGTCTCACGATAAAAACCGAACACGACTTCCGGTTTAAAATGTTTCAGTACAGCTGCCCCTATTTTGTTAGCAGACCCCTTCAACATGGATGATACATAATGTTTTAGGTGACCCAGGGGTTAAGGGGAATGTGGCTAGCCTCCATCAAGTTTGAAATTTCATTACCCGGCCCAAACCATTACCACAGCCATTACTGTACGCTAAGCTACCAGGCGCCGCCACCAGAATGATACGCATGTTGAATTATTTTATTATGTATTCTTCTTCGACAATCTGTTGATTACGTAGCTTCGCTCCCTCTTTTGGGAACTCCCGCAACCGTTCTTGTCTTCAACTGATATTTCTGCTTTTCAAAGCTAATAATAAAAGTAAACAGATTGCCGCCAATTATAACACTAACTGGCATATAAAAATATGCAATGTAATGATTATTCAAACGCAAAAAGATATGTATAATATCAATTTTGTCGCTTTATAGATGTCCAGACAATAAACATATTTCCAGAATTGTTCTTGAATTTGTTTTGCTTTGCAAATATTCACCACTTATTTCTCCTCATAGGCGACACACATTCACGTTAGGGTGACGGTTAGAAATGTTCATTGGGTGATTGTTTCAAGTTTCACTCCTCGCTCTGGTTGATATTATAGAAAGCAACAAGTTTAACAATTCTCTTGATATTGATTGAAGTCTGAATTTCTGTGGGATGAAAACCCACGCATTAAGCCCACGCCATGCGGGGTTGTAATTTTAATGAAACTAACTGCGACGTCGCCATTTTGCGTTCGCCTTAGGGGGTCAGCCATTGTATCAGTTAGAAGTTTATATTATAACAATACATAAATTTACATTTAAATTTCTCGTGGGGAAACCTGCCCAAGGTGCAACGCAGCCCCTAAACAGATGTCTAACTAGGTGTATTGGAGTAAAGAGATGTCCAAGGGCTGTTTATGAGTACTTTATACCTTGCATTCACATGAACGATTTGGGGAAAAACCTCGGAAAAACTCTTCAGTCAGGATTACCGGTCTCGACGGGATTCGAACCCGAGACCTCCCGCATCAGAGCCTCGCGCAATGTGCTTGATCCAAACGTCGGTTAAACAATTATATTTGAAGTATTTAGTGTATGAAGTATTTTAGTAATTATTGTTGGTGCAATAAAATGAATGAGTAGGTAAATACGTTACACATAAAATTGCAGCAACTAGCATTTTACCATAAAATAACCAATCTGTATTAAACCATTATGTATGTACCTCCTCCAGTTCCATTACCTGTGGCATTACCATAATTTGTTTAGCAAATCAAATGTGTATAATATTATATCAGGTATCAAAATTTTAATAATACAAATATTGTTATGAGAAACGGGAATAGAATTTACCTTGTACAATAATATAATTTAGTAATAATTTGCACTTCAAGGAAAAATGCGTGTTGTTATCGATATATTTTACTTTCTACGATGTTTTAATATTAAACAAATGTGAGTAGATACGTGATTATTATTAACGAACCGTTTGTTCACGTTCTTGGGAGCTACAGACAAAACAAACGAAACGAAACGACCAGCAGTGAGCCAGTGTATTTTTCACAAGTTAACGACATGGTCATAAAATAGATCACACACGCGAAACAATTTGCAAGGACTTTGTTGGTTGCGCACTGTGGGGAGTCTTCTTACAATGGCAAATTGCTTTTCCTAACTGTACCCTGTATGGCAAGTGCTTCACTGTTACTGGCCTCTGTTTGTGCTACTGAACAAATCAAATTAAACTTTTTTGAGTCTACTGTTTTGTTGGAACAACAAATGGCATGATTTTTTAAATTTGGTTTTTCGTTTAGTATTATTTTATTAAAAACGTAATCATTTAACTTGCCATACTAATAAAAATAGCAATAATTACAACACGTACAGCTTTCAAAAGTAATTTATAGCTACAACAAAACCAAAGAATTCTTAAAAATTCATTTTGTGAGGCCGGTTTTTAATATAAAGATAGTCATTCCCTATGAAAAAAAATATTATCACACAATTAAGTTGGTACCATTTCCGTTGGTACCTTCATATGGCGGTGTTACTGGGAATGAATTAGTAAATATATTTTTCATGTAGAGTTTCGTGGTTCGATGTAGGCACGATGAAATGTCAGTCCGACTACCAAAAAAACTTTTCATTAACGGTTTGAGAGACACTAAACACAAATTTTATGAATATATGTCATAGTACTTTACCATCCATTATTTTTCTTCTTTTATATTTGACTTGCTCACTTATGTGGTGGTGTATTTTTTTATACGGGAACGTCATTGTGATACAATTTTACTTTAAATCTTTATACATTATTCTGGCGAACATCTTGGTGAAATTCTTGTGTCTGAGGAATAATATTTAGGCCTACATCAACGTTGGGCTGTTTCCCAGTTTCCCAGAGAAAATTAGATTAACAACTATATAACAAAGGTTGCCTTTTGATTGCGTTGTCGACAGAACGTTCAACGCAGCAAGTTAAAGCTATTATTTACTTGAGCTCGAGTCTTTGTAAATATAACACAGCTGGTAAATAATTCCTGTATTCGATGCAAGGTGATGTGCTTTACTTGAATTTGCGTCCTGTATTTTGCCAACTATGGCTAATTAACAGGATTTGTAACATGCTTATTTGGATAACAACTGTGTAAATGTTTGCATGTTTAAATAATATTTATGTTTAGATACATAATTAAGGCATATCAATAGATGGCTTCAGCATTAATTCAGATGTGTTTGACGAACTGTTGCGACGACAAAATGCTCATTATAGCTATGGTAATAATCCGTTAGCAGCTGTTGTTTACTTTGCAAAACATATAATGGATAATATGGTTTAATTGGATGTTAGATGTTTTATGTTACTGATGCATACAGTGGCTGTATGTGTTACTGATTGAATTTCAAATAAAGACTGTGATGTCACATTGGCACTAAAGTAGGACATCATCAATTGCAAAGTAGGCCTTACTAACATTGCTATATTGTGCAAATTATGAAATAATTTTGAAAACAAATAACACATGTACAATGATTATGCAATTTAATGATCAGAAAATCTTTATTTGGTCTTTTAGATGGTGCATGACAATTTGATGGGTATTTTCCCTATTATAAAACTCTTAAAACTTTCTTCCATGAAAATACTTTACTTGCAGATTGTAGTTGTTAAGTACTGCGTTGAAAGTTGTTATCTGCCTGAGTATAAGATGGCCAAATGAAATTCCGTTATAATAATTATATTTAATGATGATATATAGCCGCCATAACTTTCCGTCATCTTACTTCTCAACAAAACTCGAATCATTTACTCAAAGCAACGTCTGCGGTCTAAAACTGACTGCGCATTCAACTAAGTTACCACTTATCGATCTTGACGCTGCAGTGAAAAGTTGGCCACTCGAGTCTCGCTAAAAAGACCGTGAAAACCCTCCAGAGAAATGCACATGTGCAGTAAACAACACCAAACAGTTGCTCCGAGAGTGATCTGACGTGTTCAGATCGGCAAATAAGACAAACCCGTTGGAACGAGCGGGAACTCTCTCGCCGCGGGGCATTGATTGCCTGGGTGAGGTGTACGACCTAGGGGGGGGGGGAGGGGGGGGGGATAACGAAGCCAACCCTCAGACACAAGTATTGCAATATAGGTGGTAACGAGAACATGCAGAGGTGCCGAAGAGGGGGCACTTTTATATGAAAAACACGGGAAGAATGTTTGAAGGTATTTCGACGGTTGAGTGAACGTGAGTGATGAATAGTGAGGAAATGAGTGGAGAAAGAAGAGAAATAAGTTTGTGGAGCGTGAGGATCTGAGACGGTTGGGAAGAATTAAGGAGGTATTTGAAGTAGGCGTGGAATACGCGATAGAGTGAGAGTCGCCCGGAGAGTTTCAGGGGAAGGGGGCGATAAAGTAGTCTACAAGAAGAAAGACGGCCTTATGCAGCGGCACCTCTGAAAGCTTCTAGGCGTCGAGTAGATTACAAGGGAAACTCATATCGGAACACTTGGCGGGATCCAGAAAGGAAGCTTTGGACTCTACGGTCAGGGGATCGAACCCCGTGAGATATACTGAGTGCCATCAATCAAAACATAGCTGGTAGTGGTATTTTGAGTTGAAAGGTTTGTACCCCGTGAGACGCACACCACGTGATGATCCGTCAAATACTCGGGCTGAAAGTGGTGTATAAAGTTGAAAAGTTCGATCACTAAGTAAGTATGTATTTTGGATCTCCACTCCTTTCAACTGAATCAAACACTGACTCTAGCTCTGAAACTTGAAACTTGAAACTAAGTGGTTTGCATACAGTTCTGTACATACCACTCGGCCATTCATGTGTCCACTGGATTCTGATGATAGACTGCTATAATCATATATACCTTACACAAGGACAGTGTAATCTACAGTAGAGGTGATCTAGTGATTGAATGTCAGATTAGTAGCTATAGTATATTTTACCAGTCTTGGGCTCAACCCAGCACGTACCAATACCTTCTAGATGAGACTACTATCTGGCATTAGATCCCAGCGGAGTTTCATGAGCTTTGAAGCAGCTCCACTAAGACGTGGACCTTGGCATAGCAAGGTCAGGAATAGTGAATCTTTCGATTTCGAGAGCAACTCATTATCTCAAAAAGGTTTCTATATACCATAGGCAACAATTCCCAAAACTTTCGCCACAACAATTCTGTGGTGGGTGGGGAAAAGGGTATAAGTCAATACTGGCGAATTTTCAGGAGAGCCGTGTAAAGTTGAAAAAATTCTGTGTTATCAGGTATCACATTACTATCCATTGCACCAATGCTAACATAGCCTATTATATGGACGATTTAAGACTTGTGCCCCTTTTTCGAACACAGAAGTAGAAAAATTGAGAAAAAATGTGACATAGGTCAAAATCGAACAAATTTGACTTGTGACCCTTTTCCCGCCGTCCATGTGGAAATTATCATATTGTTATCGCGTTTTAAAATTATATTAATTTCAAAATTATGGTTTCAATTTTTTGAAATTTATAAGGAAGTTGTATAAGTTTATAAGTTTTTTTTAAAAGGTCTATATTGTTCGTCGGGACTAATAACACTTATTTTTAGCATTATTAATGTACATTCTACTAAAAAGAATGGAGAATGGATTGCTCATAAAAATCAGTTATCTTCTTTTCCGTAACTCATACAATTTTCATAATCAATTTGTATTATATTTTAATTCGCAGAGTTAGAAAAAATATATACATTTATCATACAACCAATTTGTACCCAGAAAATTATACTATCTTTAAAAGTTCCAAGTATTTAATCAATTCATAAATAATTATTTTCATTGTCTTAGTTAAGTTTCGGCATTTCACTATTTTGACCCATTTATTACATTACACCTTTTGCAAGACGAAGCGTTGTTTAAGAATGGCTGCTCTTTATACAAGGAAATGTTTTTGTGGGTATAAGGATGAGGCGACGTAAATGTCGTATTTCCTCACGTAGACTTACCTAGAAACTGAGGTTATAGATGGAATGAGAAGCGAAGTAAGCTAAGTGGAGGTTTAGGAAACACTTAAGCTGCTGGTATTTTCAGACTTAGCTTTTTCCGCGAATATTTTCCTAGGGGAAATTTCATTTTATTTTATTTAAACTTACCAACAGATATTCAATTCGTGGAAAATATGCAGCTAAGAGTTTATTGTTAAGGAATTAATGTTATTTTGGAGAAGAATCGATGGGTTACAAGATAGATGCATTTTCTCAATACTAAAGGTATCCTTAATGCCTTGTTAATTTTTTAACTAATACATTTTGTCTTGCGATAGGATAAATGGATTTATCTATACTCCCTAGGCAGAACGTATTAGTTACTCAAGCTCCTTATACTTTGATATAATATATAAACAACTGAGGGATCTACATTAATTTTAGATATTACGTTTCCTGTCTGAAAGAATATAAGACAAGAAACTAGGAAAAATAGTTACGAATCTAAGTTTTTACCATCGTTCACTTAGAAATATACGTGTAGTTATACTGGTTATTTAAATACATTCACGTTTTCTGATTTTAATCAAGTATAAATTAGTTACCGTCGTGCCTAGACTAATCAAGTAGCTATTACAGTAAGTATAGAAGGTACTTAACTGATTCAATAGTTTTTAGATTTGCTCAACTGTCCAAACATATAATTATATGTAATATATATTTCCGCGTCACATAAACATACTTAATTTGATAAAGAAATAACTGTTCACATTTTTAGTGGAAGCAATACACAGTCATAATTAATATTAATATAATACAGTTTACGTGTAAAATTTTGATGTTTTACTTTTAGCTGATGAAAGAAGATGTATATTGTGTTGTCCAAGTAACACATATTTTAAAAGGCGACTTTTCTTCTTATGCTGTTCAATTCAAGAACAGAAGCGCATAACATTGGAAATTATTTTCAGATGCAAAATTCCAAAGTCTAAGCTACGATGGCAAGAATATATTTGATTTAAAGTTTTGGTGTTCCCTTGAGAATCAGAAGTATCAAAGGAAATCAGATTTAATATGTCATTTTATGACAATATTAGGCCATGCGATAGCAGAACGTAAATTATTTATCGCAAATAAAATATTATACAAGCTTTGTTAGTTCATGAACTCCTTCCGGTGGTTTTTGAATAAACAATTGAAAATTAATACGTTTTTAAACATATTATCAACATGACCAATAAGGCTTTAATTAAAAAAGCAAAATCGGTCAGTCACTTTCAGTAACATATTTCTGGGGTCGATATTACAATTTTACAGCGGTTATGGGGAGACTAAATAAACACGTATTGTTTTGTCAGGACCGCGATAACACTGTGGATCGCTATTTTCATCCCAGTGACCGGAGGCGAGGACAGCAGTAGAGAGAGAGAGAGAGAGAGAGAGAGAGAGAGAGAGAGAGAGAGAGAGAGAAACAGAGAGCGTACGCGGGATGATAAAAACACAAGCCATTCCATTAACTGTAGGGGTGTAGTTAATTTGAAATTGTACTGTGTCCGGGAGGGATTTATATATTGGTTTGCAAAACTAACACATAATTTGTGTTTGTTACAAGAGATAAATAAAAATATGAAACTACAAAAATTTATTTTTTTTTATAAAGAAAATATAATCATATTTTATGATCAGCGAAACAGTTATATATAGGGCTGTGGGTTGCAGCAGTGTGTCTTGTAAGAATGTGTGTTTGGCGCAATCGGACCACATTTTCAAAAAGGCAACAAAAGATAATTTTCTGTGGTAATTTCCAAAGCAATTGCGTAGTGGACAATTATTTGAAAGAATGAAATGTTCTCTGGTCGCGTCATGAGCATGTTCCTTGTTAACAAGCACCCAAACCATCAAATTTTTGGATGAAAATTGGAGGTCAAAAAGTGATCCAGAGTGTATGTGTATCAAGCTAATTTAATGGACATTTAACATTATAAAAACAGTCGGTTTTAGCTCATCCAAAAGTCTTAACGGTAAATAAATAAATTCCACACAGAAACAGGTAATTTGTATTTTTCGAGGTTTACAAAATGGGGTGTTCTTAACTCCTACTCACAAGTCACAACATTATAAAACATGTATTTTTATTATTATAAACACACTTTAATCGAGATGTGTTATGCCTTACAATGAAAAAATAATAATCACTAACCAAACTCACTGCGTTCTACGTAACACAATCACAGCCATGCAGTGGCAGTGGTAAGCGAGCTTCAGAAACACTCATAAATATGAGTTTTACCAGGCAAATAACGAAGAAACTTATACAAAACCAGTATAAATTTTAAAATAATTATTAAATTTGTTAGTGTTCATTATATTTGTGGCGCACGCGTTGTTGACCTGATCCTCAACAACATGAACAACCATGGACAGGTACATGTCGCTACGTCCATGACTTTACAACGTCAACGCAACCGTAGCCTAATCTTGTTTCGACCTATGGAAGCGATTTCAAACGCTTGGCTTTTGGACATATATGACTCCACAGGATTATAAGAGATGGCCTTCTGGTGAAAGAGTCGCTGACGACGACATGGACGACAAAGTCGAGGTCTATCCTAGTGCCCCTGGGTCTTTTGGACGTAAACCGGCCAGCTTTGATGGGGTTTAAAAACCCTTTGAGATGTAACTGAATTTACTTTCGCGTCCGATGTTGCTTCACTTATTTCATTTCTTTTCGAATACGGAGATAGATGTGACGTGTAACGTATGAGGTTTTCACGGTGACAGAGACTTTCTACGCCTGGGGAGAGCGACGGGAGGCGTATTGACTGCTGTTTCTATATAGGAAGGAAAAAACATTCCCGGTTTTCTGGATTCGTTTATCGGGATAAATCGTTGAATGTCAACTCGTAACGAATGAACGCAGTTAATTGTGTCGTAATTAATTGTGCGATTTGTTCTTTCAATCACATTGCGGTCAGCACAACTAAGCGCAATCCAATGGCACGGAAACCGAGACAAGTAACAAATTGAAGTAGTTATTTGTAATATTTACTTGTGGACATGTCCATTGCATATCTATCTATATTATTTTGGCGGAAGGGAGTTTCAAAGTTGTGATAAACTTTTTTTAAATTTGTGGACTGGCAGTATATTTTAAAAATTACTCTTGTTTATATCGTCTTTTTTTAAACGTATTTTATTTTTTAGTATGTAAACAATATTATAAAATATATATTAAATAATTATGTTTCGTTGCATGGACACTGCTATAAATATCATCACAGTCTACTCTACACCTACAGTCATATTCCAAACACTGGCTGTCGTCATATAATAGACTCCTTTTAATGTGAAAACATACCAACTTGACACTTGTGTGTATATATAAAACGTGTCAATGATTAGAAGCAAGAAATACAAATATTAGCTTTCTAAGATAAGTTATACATTGACCCCTTAATCGTTTCATATTTAGTTAGCAAAATAAGTAATCACCAATGGCATCTCGTAAATTTTATTCTAGTATAACAATGATGTTACGCGAAAACCTTTCGCTAAGCCCCAAATTATTTTCAGATTGATCATGTTTGCACCTGTACATTATTGATCGTAGAAAGATATTCATGAAACAAACAACTAATTTATTTGAGAAGATTACATTTTCAAGCAAAGTAAACGTGTTCAATAACCCATTATATAGGTGCTGTTAAATTACCAGAAATTCTACCCTTCCTGCTTTCTACCTTGCGATTGAGCTTACTAAATATGCCACACCGTTCAATAAAACGATTTATAAAACCACTGACTGATATTACTAGAATTGCTGAGGCGTGTGGTTTCATGTCTCAAAGGTTTATTACAACCAGCTGAAACTCGGATAGCTTTTCAATTTTTGTTCTCGGTAAACGAACCGTATAAGCTTGGCACCCAGAAGTTATTATTTTAAAGCAAACAATCAAATTCAGTAAATGAACCAAAGAAACGATTGTGAAGGATTTTAATTTTACAGTCGAATATCAATAATGAATTGTCGTCAAACATTTGAAAATAAATGATTGTGCAAAATATTGTATTATCCTCCAGAGTAAATTCACGTGCGTCTATAAATATAGTGGTTCCAACAAAAGAATGCAGGTAGCTCGAAATTGTTTTCCCAATATAACAACTTTGTCAACTCTATTCACGCTAGCTCAGCGTGGATCTAGCAACGGGAATGGATCTAGCACAGATAATTTTGGCCTGTGTTGGTAAAATATATTTATCTTTCATACACAAAGACAACATTCCTTTTACCGCGAACTCATACTACACCTGCCACTACAAAGCACCTGCATTCTTTCGTTGAAGCTAGTATAATACTGCTTTTCTGCTATCTATTAATTATAAATATTACTATTATTAAGTATTAGTTGCGGTTACAAGCCAAACATTATTGAATACTGTCACAGGTAAAAATTGGCAACTGCTCCAAATAACGAAAGTAACTCATGTTGAGCTGTGTTCATAAGTAAAGTTGTAATTAAAACACAATATCACAAACAGGAATACACGAGTAGCTTTTTCAAACGTAGATTGAACGTGAGTACACACTCTGCACACACACTTCACTATACACACTGTTACACTCTGTTCAAAAGTTCCATACAAATTATGATATTAACTAACTGTGTAATGTATCCACATTGAAAAACTATTTTAAAAACACGTTCACTCATTAACACCTACATATAAAATTCAATCTCTTGTTCACTAGCAAGTTCTAATATTGATAGAACTTGATGTGTCCAAGTGAAATGCAAGATTTCTGTTTCTTATACGTACTACTTCCCACGTAAGTGGCACTCGCATGCACTTAGCCTTAGCCCTAGACTCTTTATACCACGTATAATGAATATGAAAGTAAGAATATACATAGACATGTCAATAAAAAACGGGGAGATTTCAAGTGATACCTTAATAATATGATTAATAAAACACGAATACTTTCTTGTAATAATTAAGACGCTAAAACATCACATATTAATTTTATTTCATTTACTTCCGGTAATATTGAGTATTATGAGACTAAAAACATGGCATCTCCAGCAATAAGCGTAGATTTGAAGGTACACAATCTTGCATTCAACCTAGACTTAATACAAATAATGTATTATTAGTACCGCACAATTGACTCGATATGTAAGTGTATAACGGAGGGCGAACGATTGACTTTTTTTATTTGAAAACCGGCGCCTCCACCAACAACCGTGAATTTGTAGAAATACAATTTTGTTTTCAACCTGAGACTTAACACTTATTATATATTTTTAGTGTCGCACAATTTACTTTGTAAGTATATGCATAATGGAGGAGAAACGATTATTTTTAAAAATATCAAAAGACCCGGCGCCTCCACCAACAAGCTTGAATTTGTTATGTTATTAGGGCTACACATGTTTGTTTTCAACCTGAGACGAAAGACAAAATTATAAATTGATATTTAATACAACCCAGAAATTAAAAAATCCATCCCGATCGGGGTTCGAACCCGAGTCTCCCACTTTCCGGGTAGACGCCTTAGCCAACTAGACCACCGAGACGGTAACTATTTAACTTCTGTATTGTCGTTACATTATAGAACTTGAATGGATGGAACAATAAAGCATCGAAAAACTGTTGCTGTTGAATTGAACAAACAAACATCTTCTGCAGGTTTGAGCGAGGGTATATTTCTCGATTTGGATAGTTGGGAAACACTCCCGTAGGTGGAATTGTTGATATTTAATACAATCCAGAAATTTAAAAAAAAATATATTTATTAATATATTATTATTGCAGGACAATTCGCTTTGCACAAAAAACAAGTATTCTATGTATGTATTCTAAAGAGCATATCAATTAATCAATACAACTAAATTATTTTGTGCAAACTCATGTAATGGCTTGAGAGAGGGTCCACTTGAACAGCATTTTACCACAATTTAATATAGAAAATATAACGAAAATAAAACAGATACTATTCGTTTGATCCTGATTGATATCAAACGCGGTGTGATATTTCAATCGTCGGGAGCAAATACATGTATAAATAGAACACATTACCCTATAACCTTTATACCACCCCACAACATAAATACAAAGCATATTTTGTCGAATCGCTAATACAGTTCGAGGTTGAATAGAAACATGGACTCTGAGATTTGTCTGCATTTAGAATATTCTCAGCTAAGATTTTAGAGAGTGATTATTATTTTCAATCAGAAAGACCTCTCTCCCGGCAATATCGAGCAATTTAATGCTCCCAAATGACTAAATTTCATTAGCCAGTTTCCATTTGATGCACCGTATTTTGTTGACTGTAAATTGTAGGCTGTCAAAACAACATGGGGAATACGATATGGAAAGCTTATTGACCCGGAACGAAATAGAATACGAACACACACTAAAAAACAATTAACCAAGGTCACTTACATAAAAACAATTGCGAATTTTCGAGTAACACTTCCTTACTCTTCCTCAAGCAGAGGCTAACTGACGTCCGTGCGCTCTTCTCTCTTCGGGCTGGCGGGCAGGTTTAATGTTGACAGGGAGGGGTGGCTGCGCGCTCTGTTGACGTCTGAACAAACTATTGGCATCCACATGGGGTGGAAATCAAACGACGGCTGGCTGACAGGGGGTTGTGACTGCATGCCATCACAGCAGCCTCCTTTATTTTTCTCTTGAAGACGTCTTCTTCTGATAGAAGGGCCGATGTGTTGTTCCACATGATCATGTGTGAAGTTTCCTCCACGTGGTTTGCGATAAGGGAATTCTGTGCATTGGAGGTTACGTTGCGTTGGTGCTCTGTCAAACGAACGTTGGGGGGCGTTTGGTTTCACCAATGTAAGTCCTGTCACAATCGCACGGGATTTCGTAAACAACGTTACGGGCTTGCTGGTCGGTATTATAGGGTTTGGTCTTACACAGTTGTTTACGAAGAGTGTTGGAGGATTTAAACACTGTCCGAACGTTGAACCTATTAGCAATGCGCCGGAATTTCTCCGAGAATCCGGGAATGTAATTAACAGCTATGGTTTTATAGGGCTTAGTAGTGTCACTTCCGGGTTTGTTTTCTTCGCGAGGGTCTTTAGCTAGAATAGCTTGAACAAGCTCAGGAGGGTAGTCATTGGCTGCAAAGGTAGAGAGGAGAACCGATTTCTCGGTCTGCAACTCGGTGTGGTTAGAACAATGTGTGTAAGCCCTCTTTGCCAGACACGAGACCACACCCCTTTTCACGTGAAGTGGGTGATTGGAGTCAAACCGGATGTAAGAAGACGAATTGGTGGGTTTTCTGTACACCGTGGTCTTGAGTTTGACTGTGTTGTCGGGGGCGGTTACTTTGGATAGTAACGCCTCCGGGAAAGGGCAGGGACCCACAGGCTTCAGTTTCAACTGTGAACTTGATGTGTGGGGACTGAGAGTTGATGTGGGTTAACATAGTATCAACCTGATTTGCATGTAGAATGGCAAATACGTCATCAACGTAACGACGCCAGATGAGTGGAGCGACATGGGAGGTGGAGATGGCTAGTCTCTCTAAGTTCTCCATGAAAACCGAGGCCAGGAACGGACTTAGACAAGACCCCATGGCGAGGCCAGTCTCCTGTAGGTAATAACTATCCCCGAACTGCAGGTAGCAGGTGTTGATGCACACCGAGAGAAGAGTGACAATGTTGTCAACAGGGAGACAAGTACGATCCCGTAGACTCCTATCCGATAGAAGTAGGTTTTTGACAAGTTGCAGGGTATCTTCCCTAGGGATACTAGGGAAGAGATTGACGACGTCAAAGCTTACCAGCATGTCGGAGGGGGAGAGTGACAGGTCTCGGACTTCTTTAATAAACTCTTCCGAGTTGTTTACATGATGTTCAGACTTGCCTGTCAGTGGGGACAGGATTTTGAGTAAGAACCTTGATAGTTTGTCACACGGAGAGTTTCGTGAGCTAACTATAGGTCGCAGCGGAATGCCAGGCTTGTGGACTTTGGGTAGTCCATATATGTGGGGTGACTTGGAGTGATGTGGAGTGAGGTAGGTTCTACAAGATTGAGTGAGGTAACGATCACATGATTTCAGGGCCCTGTACACCTTGGCTTCAGTAGCTTTGGTAGGGTCAGACTTGAGTTTCTTGTAGCCTGGGCTGTCAAGAATCTCGGCCATCTTCGAGTTGTATTTGTCTTTGTCTAGTACGACAGTCGCCTTACCTTTGTCTGCCTGTACTATGAAAATGGACTCGTCCTCCTGTAAGCCTCTCAGGCATGCGCGTTCCGAGGCGGTCAGGTTGGGGTGTGGAATTCTAAAGGGCTTTTCCAAGAATTTCTTCATCTCAACACGGAACTCGTCTCGCGCGTCGCGAGGGATTGAGTGCATGGCAGACTCGACTGTGGCTACGAGGTCCAGCTTGTTAATGTGACTGGAAGTTTTAGCAAAGTTGAGTCCTTTGCTAAGTACTAGAAGTTCAGGGGGGGAGAGGGCCCTAGAAGAAGCGTTGTAAACTGAGATGTTGTTTTTAACAGCGATCGGGGGTTGGTAGATCGATCTATTGTGTTCACTTCTGAGGGCCGCGAATTTTCTTTGTTGACGTGTTTTATAAACGTAGAAAATTTTGTTGTAAATAATTTTCATAGATACCATGAAGTCGGTGTATTGGTCGGGAAAGGTGCACGCAAGCTCCAGACAAAGTTTCTTGTTGCACTGTTCTATGGAGTACTTACACTTTCTGTGGAAGCTTATTTGTTCACGTAGTAAACACCGCGAGGCCCTGTTAGTAGCATTTATTGCTTTGGGCGTGCGTGAAACGGGAGTTTAAGTCGAAAACCATGTGGAATAAAGTTTCTGTCACGGCATTTAAGTAGAAAAATAAGATGGTTCTCGTGTTTAGCTAGAGAAATAAAGTTTTTCTCAAGATATCTGCACTTTTTGACACTCAATAAATCTAGGTCACGGTAGAGCACACGCAGGTCAAGAGGGAGAAGAGCACGAGGGGCGTAGAAAGAGCTTTTTGATTCATGTTTTCACTGAGATAGACGTACGATATGGAAAGCTTATTGACCCGGAACGAAATAGAATACGAACACACACTAAAAAACAATTAACCAAGGTCACTTACATAAAAACAATTGCGAATTTTCGAGTAACACTTCCTTACTCTTCCTCAAGCAGAGGCTAACTGACGTCCGTGCGCTCTTCTCTCTTCGGGCTGGCGGGCAGGTTTAATGTTGACAGGGAGGGGGTGGCTGCGCGCTCTGTTGACGTCTGGTCGAATTATCGGGATCCACATGGGGTGGAAATCAAACGACGGCTGGCTGACAGGGGGGGTGTGGCTGCATGCCATCACAGCAGCCTCCTTTATTTTTCTCTTGAAGACGTCTTCTTCTGATAGAAGGGCCGATGTGTTGTTCCACATGATCATGTGTGAAGTTTCCTCCACGTGGTTTGCGATAAGGGAATTCTGTGCATTGGAGGTTACGTTGCGTTGGTGCTCTGTCAAACGAACGTTGAGGGGGCGTTTGGTTTCACCAATGTAAGTCCTGTCACAATCGCACGGGATTTCGTAAACAACGTTACGGGCTTGCTGGTCGGTATTATAGGGTTTGGTCTTACACAGTTGTTTACGAAGAGTGTTGGAGGATTTAAACACTGTCCGAACGTTGAACCTATTAGCAATGCGCCGGAATTTCTCCGAGAATCCGGGAATGTAATTAACAGCTATGGTTTTATAGGGCTTAGTAGTGTCACTTCCGGGTTTGTTTTCTTCGCGAGGGTCTTTAGCTAGAATAGCTTGACAAGCTCAGGAGGGTAGTCATTGGATTGTTTTTATGTAAGTGACCTTGGTTAATTGTTTTTTAGTGTGTGTTCGTATTCTAACATGGGGAATATTAATTAAAATATAAACTTTTCCTCGCTAAATCAAAGTTGCAATATAATTTATGGAGACAAGTAATAATTTTAAATAATTTCAATTTAATGTAAACCATGAGTTTAATTTCCGTTGTTTCTTATTTCATGCAATCATATTGTTAACGCTCTGAATAAAATATTGATATCAGACTTTGTTTTACAAAATATAACTAAATTCAATCTTAAAAGACAGTTGGACAATTAGCATTGTATGACTACGGGGCTACAGCGTATTGATCAGTTTATAGAAATAAAATTACAAATATAAAAAAAACAACCTTGCTACATATTATACCGTTCTCATGATTTACATGCGGTTACTGATATCCGGTTACTTACTAAATCTAAGTCACACGGGTTGAAAACTATTTTCAACGCATTTTCTTATGGGTAAACTACGCAATATTTTGCTTTATTTTCCGGTTTTGACAAGATTGAACCTGTCATGCCATGGCTCTGATAATGTGTTTCAAATGTTAACACTTTAAAAATTTTCAGAAAATAACAAAAATAAAAACAATATTAATCTAATAAAATGAACAAAATTGGAAGACAAAAAGTTATATATGCGTAGCATTTTACTTATTTAAAGTACAATAAAAGTTAGGTGGGATATTGTCCCTGAACTGTTCAATTGAGGTAGATTGTCAGATATATCAATTGAGGTGCGTATTTGTATTCCTGCAGCAGAGGCAACGTTTATTAGGCCCTTAACAACGTCAACAACACGACAGTCCCGGGTGTATTGTGTTCAGTATTCAGCGCAGTGGATAATTGGGATGTAACAGATAGCATCTTGAAAAGAAGTATAGTACAAAGCATAGGCCTTCTTCAGAGTGCATGGTTAGTCAAAACACGATGAAAGCAAGATGTTTAATATGCCAGCGTGATGATCGAAATTATATCAAGTTTAACAGAACACAATCACCTGGAAATATTTGCTTGGACAATTATTGCATGCTTCTCTTTAGATATTTTACTGGGTATTTTAGAGTAAGGGGTTCAATCCATTGCATTCGCATTAATCACTGAAGAAAACCATTGAAAAACTTTCAGTCAGGATTGCGGGTAGCGGGTAGCGGGGGCGGGGGGGGGGGGCAAGTCAGAGCCTTGTGTGTTTATCTTGATTTTTTAAAATTAATCATCATTATCATAATGTATTTAGGGTCAAATTTAGATTTTGTACTGTAGCCGATATAATTCATACAGATAATAAAAATTTGCAAACGGTTCTTTACGAAATTAAAATTCTTAAATCAAAAACGCCATCGAATTTATCATAAGTATTTATTGGTAAAAGATTATTTTACTAAGATTTAATCATAAGCTGGCTTAAAAAAAAACTCCTGTCTCCAAAAGCAAACGTGTTATTATTATTTTGCTCTATTTCTGCTTTAAACATTTAAATAATATGGTTGTGCGCAACTTGTGTTTATTCCCATAAAATTCTTATTAAAAACGTAAGTTACTATCATTAAACAAATCTTGTTCTTAGTTACAACTGAAACATTATAAGCATCCTGGTTGATAAAAGTGACCATACATCCAGTTTTAACCCAACGACCAACTTTAAATCTTTCAAAGCTACTAGAACTCATGGTGTACGTTTAAGATAAGTTGATAACCAATGACAGTGCTGGACATTTAACCCAGAATTCCAGGTAAAAACACATTCTGACCATTGCATCTAGCCGTGGACCTCTTATAACCGAGATGTGGTTTCTCTTGGCTTTCTAAATGCCTGTGATTCATGTCAATGGCGGACATTTGGTGGTCTCATACTCTAAGCCAGTCACCCAATCCTCTCCTAGAGAAACAGCTTCAAAGTAAGAGGAAGCAATTGCGGGGACCAAGCTTTCACCTCGCACGATACGAGGGGTGATCCACTCGAAGGTAGAGAGAGTGATAGAGTTCTCAAAACAATAACACTAGGAGTTTAGAAGAGAGGTTTTCAAAGACCGTTGGACACTGGCAACCTAACGGTCATATCCACGTGATGATTTGAATCACATCTAAAATTTTAGACTATTTCAAACGATACAAATACGATACTTTTTTATATTAATATTTAAAACAGAATATAATGTTAAATGTTGAATCAACCACGATTTTTACGATGAATAAAATAATCTTGATTAACCAAAACGTAAGTGTTAATTATTACGTAAAATTCGCTTGATTGAATAATCAGAATCAAAGCTAAAAATATAATGAGATTATGAGTTAACATTTTTTTGTGTTATATGGTTAAAACTGTATTGTATACAATAATGGAGTAAAATACCGCTATAAGCATTACTTTTTTGTCTGTCCGTCCGTACGTGCGTGTGACACGTCCCACTATGGCAACTGAACCAGACATACGTTTGAGATGCGTTGTTTTGTTGTAATTACTCTTCAACAAAGATGATACAGAATGTTTTTGGTGACCTTGAGGGTCAGCGGGAGAGGCTTGCGTCAACCAAACTTTACAAATTACTTTACTTATTGTGTTATTTTTGTGAAGATTAATGTATCGTAACTGACTTTTGTTATCTGACATTTACTTAATATCTTCACTATTTCCTTCAATTTGCATAAAATACAATGTCTAGACAGCATGTTTTATCTAGATTTGCATCCACGCTTCTTCACTGTCTGCCCCGCGTCTGCAGTACAGAATGATATCTCCAGTTGTGTGCCTACAACGTGTAATATTACCAAGCCGGGTTTACAAGAGCTGTGGTGAGCGTCTTATTGCATTCTGTCATCAGCATGGGTCTCAGCTTGTTAGTGGTCCCTATACACCGTCAGCAGTTAGCTTGAGGTGTTGGCTGTGCGCAGCATGTATAATGCCAATATATTAAGTCGTGCCCTAAGAAACTGCTTACTTAGTATACACTACGGTGTAAATCAGCCCATGTATACGCCACCGTCACTTATAGTTAAAGTTTGAAACATAATGGCATTATGTTTCTTCCTCCGTATACATAAGAATTTAACCATCATAACACATCTCATATATATATGATAAGTTCATGCGTAAAGATATGTTTGCGGTAAACGTGAAGATATTGCTAATAATAAAAGTAATCCCTACTCATTTCAAACAATGTCGGGTTGAGTGGTTCTTCACAATCGCGATATCTAGGGCACGAAACAATTTTGTATCGAGGTTATCGGGCTCAGCGTTTCTTCATCGTCATTTTCATTTTTATCAAGTAAACGTGAAGATATAAACGAGAAATTATTTAAATCCACATCGTATAAAATATTTAAAAACATATTATACTCCATCTGCAGAGTACAATGTAATAGGAGAATAATAATTGATTTGTAAACCGAATAAGAAGACGACCTTATTAATCTCTAATTTAATTAGAAAAACGCAAGCTTTACGTGATATTTATTTTAAATTGGATTAAACCATGTTGACGGTATTGTCCAAAGATATGTTGTATTGGAACATTCGGGCAGAAGTGAAGTAGTTGGTTATATCCCGCTTACTTTGCTCGCCTATGAAAGCACTTGGAATGCATGACTTTCAATTGCGAGTTTGTCCCGAAACGTTTTCTTAAGGAATAAAATATTTGTTCTTCTGCGGAAGTTTTGTTAATATTATCTATCCAGGTCGATTCCTCTCTATAAATATTGTATACAAAGCGTATTTGTGACGTACCGCGAAGCATAACAACGTGTATTCGCCGTCGATATTTAGATGATGGGTGGGTGTCAGGCTCTGCTCATTGCATAGGATTTCCATGCCGCAAATTGCAAGTATATTGAGCGCTGTGCTGTAACGTACATAGATAAATTTTTATTGATGTTGGTGCTTCCAAACAATTTACCGGGGCTCGTGAAAACAGCAGCGAATGAATTAGACTGATAAGCAAGCTGACACTTCGCACAGAAAATAAAATGTATTATTGAAGTTTGAATTCAATTATATGTTTACCGATACATAATGACAATATATTGATACCAATCAGAATCGATATGTTTACCGAAACATAATAATAATATATTGATACAATATTGTGTAAAACCACTCGTTAGTACTTTGCTCGAAATAACAACTGAGATTTAAGCATAGTTAGTTTGCTATGTATCTAGATTAGTAGAGACTAAGTTTCCACATCAGTTACTATTCAAGTTACGAGGTTACGAGCTTTATACAATCTGAAATTATTTAATTATCTTTGCACTACATATAATCGTCATTGCACTTTTATCCAATGAACCTGTACGTTACCCTATCTTTATCTTTAAACCACTCTTAAATTATAAATTCATTTACAACTTAGGTACCCATCCTTATATCATCGCTTAATATGAAAGCTCAGTCAGATTGACAGTCTCTTTATTCAGAGTCAAGGTTTACATTTTCCCGCTACAACAAAAAAAGTTCATGTTTTCTCTCTTAATTTCACTGTAAGGTGTTTAATAATTCATTAAGTTACGAACTTTTTCGCCTAAACGCAGATTGATAATCTAAGTATTTACAAAGTTTTATATTTGGCCTACCAAATAAAATAAACTATGTGTAAGCCTATTGGAGGGTAGAGAAATAAAGAAAAGCATTTTGCTTGGAGACAAGCGACAAAACATTGTACCCTAAAAGTGTGAGAACTTGGAAAAAAAAGAAAAGAAGAAGAAAATTGTGTTTGAATCTGAGTGGAAGCAAAGAAGAAATTTGCTTTCAAACACATATTTAATTGAGCAGCACTTTGCATGCGTCGAGAATTCTTCCAGAAAAGTTCTGTCACATAATATTTATTTTAGATTCTCACATTGCCTTTCTTCAGTTTCCATTTTGTTTCCAAGAAGAGACAATTCAGTAGTTGTCAATTCCGAAGTAACTTTGAGCGTAGCACACGCTCATGCGTACAGTTTAGCACACGCTCATGCGTACAGTTTAGCACACGCTCATGCGTACAGTTTAGCACACGCTCATGCGTACAGTTTAGCACACGCTCATGCGTACAGTTTAGCACACGCTCATGCGTACAGTTTAGCACACGCTCATGCGTACAGTTTAGCACACGCTCATGCGTACAGTTTAGCACACGCTCATGCGTACAGTTTAGCACACGCTCATGCGTACAGTTTAGCACCGCTCATGCGTACATTTAGCACAGCTCATGTACATAGCACACGCTATGCGTACAGTTAGCACCGCCATCGTACAGTTGTCCGATTAATGTTCAGCTGTCAATTCCCTTCTCCAAAAATACACACGATCGATTTTAGCACACGAGTCGCAAAAAGCTACTTTGAGAGTGTCTCGCAGTTTCATCGGCCAGAAAGATTACACTATACAGTCATTGTGTATAAATGTTGCATCTGCGTTGTGTAACTTAAATACACATATTGACCTTACAAATCGAATCGTTGTTTAATTGATAGTCGCTCTTTATAGTCGAATTTATAACTTAAAGTTATTCCAAATATTCGCAATTCATTAACATATAACTATAATAGCTAAAGGAATCATTATATGATTGATGGTAGACTCTAATCAATTTATTTTACTATTTATTTATTTATTTATTTATTTCTTATTATTTATTTATTTGTTTATTTATTATATTTATTTTATTTATTTATTTTATTTATTTATTTATTTATTTATTTATTTATTTATTTATTTAGGGAGTGTTTCCAGACTAATTAAACGGATATTCACCCGCTAAACTCAAATAATATATTTCATTCAGGCTAACTAGTTACGAATAAAGAAAGTAACAGAAAAATTATTGGGCTCACCATGATGACCCAAAACAACTGTCAAACTTGATAATTTTCGAGCTAGGTCCCATTGGCAAAAATCTCCCGTAAGAAATAACATCGGGACGATCTTTATGCTCCGTAAGTCGTGACCTTGGAGGATTTTGACCCAAAAAATATTGGCCAATATTGACGTATACTAGACAGATTTTTATGTAAATCAGATATATTTTCTTTTGTAATTTGGGCAAGTGGTTCGGTCAAAATATGCTGATTACCAAGAAGGGGAGTGTGATTTTGGAATGCATATTTATGCGTGTTTGAGGGCATAATTATTCACAGATTCAAGACACGATGTTGTAAATGCCCATTTTAGATTTGTATGATTCTCTAGTATCTACGTGGAACAAAAAATTAGCAAGTTTAAGCCGATTGAGGAAATTTCTCAAAAAGCCTACTTTCACAAATTTCAGGATAAAAACTTAAAAAAAAATCTTGTTAAATCACAACGACAAGATAGAATTTTTAAACAGTCATTTTAGTGTAGTATTATGGTATATTTTATGTGGTAAAACTTTTTTGGGGGTGATAGCCCCTTTAAGTTCAAAATATACACCTAGCTTATGTACCTGCAATATTAAAAAAACTAAATCATGACTGTATGGTTAGTCACGTTAAGATAAGCAGATTCGTCGAAGTATTTTTTTTCATTTATTTAATCTAATAACGCATAAACAATAGAGAAAATAAAATAAGTTTAATCTCGGTGGACCAGCGGTTAAGATGTCCACCCGACAAGCGTTAGACACGGGTTCGACCCCCTATCCACATGGCTTTGCAAATTTCTGGATTATATTAAAATAATTACAACGCAGCTAGAAATGTAATCAAATTATTCTCTATACCACGTTCCTACCGTTCTAACCTTACAATCACGACATCAAGATACTGAAAGCACTACAACAAGTCAGCATGCAAATTTGATTCCCTTTTGTGCTTAACTCTACACGTACAATGTAAGTATGTACCAAGTAATATAATTCTAGCTCACGAAATAAATTACCGACAAGTTTGTCAACAGCTTTATTGTGCTCAGCGGTGCAGACTCTCGGCGTCGTTCAATAGCCCCGTCGTGGATCTGTTTGTTGATTGGGTAAAGTATGTTAATTAGCTGGCAAGCGGGGTGCGTTGTTCAAACATACTCTAGCTGGAGCATAAGAGAACAGTCATCTCGGGGCGTCACTAAGGAACGCCGCAGAGTCTGCCAACTGTACAGCCAGCTAGAAGTACTACACTGAACAGTTCACGCGGAGATCACGGCCGTTGTTGGTGGTCGTGGACGGACTGAGGGTGTGAGGTTACAAGCGGGGTGCGTTGTTCAAACATACTCTAGCTGGAGCATAAGAGAACAGTCATCTCTGGGCGTCACTAAGGAACGCCGCAGAGTCTGCCAACTGTACAGCCAGCTAGAAGTACTACACTGAACAGTTCACGCGGAGATCACGGCCGTTGTTGGTGGTCGTGGACGGACTGAGGGGGTGAGGTTACAAGCGGGGTGCGTGAAAATCTAGCTGGAGCATAAGAGAACAGTCATCTCAGGGCGTCACTAAAGAACGCCGCAGAGTCTGCCAACTGTACAGCCAGCTAGAAGTACTACACTGAACAGTTCACGCGGAGAACACGGCCGTTGCTGGTGGTCGTGGACGGACTGAGGGTGTGAGGTTACAAGCGGGGTGCGTTGTTCAAACATACTCTAGCTGGAGCATAAGAGAACAGTCATCTCTGGGCGTCACTAAGGAACGCCGCAGAGTCTGCCAACTGTACAGCCAGCTAGAAGTACTACACTGAACAGTTCGCGCGGAGATCACGGCCGTTGTTGGTGGTCGTGGACGGACTGAAGGGGTGAGGTTACAAGCGCCGGCTTATTGCCTTGTTGTTCATGAAAGGTGTGGAGTACAAGCACCGACTTTGTATGTTGTTCAGTAAGAAGAGTGATGTGCGTTCTTCTTTTGTAATTGTATTATTTTGAGAGTATACAAGCAGTCCTTATTGTTAATTTGAGAACACAAAGCAAAGCAAATTTTAACGAAGATATTTATAACGACAACTCGCT
Organism: Sweltsa coloradensis; assembly: GCA_024449915.1. Lineage (NCBI taxonomy): Eukaryota > Metazoa > Arthropoda > Insecta > Plecoptera > Chloroperlidae > Sweltsa > Sweltsa coloradensis. The sequence continues at coordinate 1,294,701 of JAMZAV010000159.1, read as the reverse complement.
TCTTCGTATGCAAAACACCCCCAGTGTTTGCCTTGTTACTCGTACCCATTACAAGTACAACGACAATAATTGAAAGCAGTGTATTGCTTGTACTCATCGCAAAATGTAAGAAAAAGAGACAACACTTGCATGAGAAATAACGCGCATATGACATTATAACTAGGAAAACGCTTAAGTCCCGTCGCGTTGTTGGATGAGCGTAATTGGTGCATTGAGCTGCCATGTGTTATGCGGATTTTCTGTTGTTCGGCAAAAAAATAATTACTTTGTTGAAGATTTTTTTAAAATTAAATTAAATTAAAAATTTACTTAATTTTTTTTAATTAATCGTAATTTAAACAAAGGAAAAAATCGTTATATTGAAATTTTCATAAGAAATAATTATTCGATTGCGCAAAAATTTAACACGAATATATGAAAATTAAGGTTCTGTGAAAAAATCATTATATCGGATAAAGCATGTAGGTGTTATAAGCCGAAGAAATTAATTCGTAAAATTGCGATTTTCATGAGAAATAATTTTTTGATTGCGCTCAAAAACGTGGCAGTTCTTAGTTCAAAGATTTCGAAGGCCTCCATAAAGTTTCATCGCAATCGGAGTTTTGGTTTAGCCGGAATCGTGTTAACAGACAGACAAAATACAGAAAGAAAAAAAAAACATTCCGGATTTTTTTCTCCAGTGTAGTGAAATGGAATATTCGCTTCGCTCGCTACGCTCATCCAAAAAATGCCCGTAATGTCCAGTCAATTCATTTCTGTCAGTATTGTACAATGAATACAGAACAATACAATATCCACTTCCATGTAGACGTAATTTGTTTACATGATAGGGTAGCCAATAAGTAAACGACTCTTAAGCATTTAATTTGACGTGATGGCGCCCAAGCTTGTAATGTGAGACACGCCAGGGCGCTATGTAAGATGCAAACAAATAGAGGGAATATCCAATAATATCCATTGTCTAAAACTTACTGCAAGTCTGATAGGATTTTATATTTGATACAAGCATACAATAATAAGTAATTATAACTTTTCGCTACAGTTTAACTTAGTAGAGCAAAAAACAAAGTTTATACTCATAGACCGTGTGGAATAAGAGCACTCCTAGCATCGTAGCTTGTAGCATACATAAAACTAATTAAAACGTAGTAATTTCCAGTCATTCGTAGTGTGGCTAATACGGTTGGGACACAGTTTCCAAGTTTTAACCTCCAAGGGAAGTGTGTTTCATACTTATATACTCAAACTGCATGCATTTACTTAATTTTCATTTTTCTTCATATAAAACAACTCATCGTATTTAGTAGCAAAATTGCATTACACAAACTAATCATAAAATGTATTAACTTCAAAGTCCCTGACTCAAAGAGTGACACCCCTTGGCGCACAATGGGACACGCCTGGTGCATAATATACAACTGCAATACGCCATGAAATGTAATCATAGTTTAGCCCCTCTGGGACTGACCCCATAACCTCCACTCCTCGTTACACTGCGAGCACAAAGCTGGATACAGCTGAACACAACTGTGAATTTATCTACAATAACAAGCTATTTTAAACCGGGGTTTAACTCATCAATGTTAACATGAAAGTGTTATCCTGCAACATTCATTAACGAAACACTTTATGAAGCTTAGTAACAAACATAATATCACATTTATGAATGCAGAAGTTTAATGAAAGATGTATTATGATATTTTGAGTGTCTTCATTACAGACTTTTTGAAGTCATAAATCCGGCAAAATGGATACATAAATAAAACAAGTTTCCTACATTGATAGCGTTCCACAACAATTTAAAGGCATTTCTCGATTTCATTAGTCGGGAAACACTCCCGCGTAGATGTTAAATGAAAGTAGATCCAATTATTAATAAAATCCATCTCAGCCGGGTATCGAACCCGGGTCTCCCAATTGCCGGTCGGGTCACACATCAGGATTGATTCTATTCAGATCTGTAATGCAACAATAATCCACGTGATAATAAGTTAAGAATGTTTTTTTATCGTCTGGATTAATTTCCATTTAATTTAAAGGCGATCATTTTGGTTTGTAATGAATTAGTGTACAACTCAAATATGTATTACTTCAGTAATGTAAACCAATCAGTTACTCGTTTGATGTGTGTATAAGCATGTTTTAATTATAACTTAATAAAGCTTCTATAATAAGCCTGTATATTATCAGAAAACTCAACAAGAACCCTGAAATCTCTGTGTACAAGTTACCTCGTATATTCTGTGTCATAACCCCATCTTACGACATAGGATATCCTTGATTACTCTAGAGTGGAACCAAGCACAATATCAAGCGGAGTGCGCACTCTGGTTGGGTCGTACAGGATGCTGTAAATCTTACAGTTGTGACGTAGATTACGAGTCCACGGACCCCGCTCAGAGCTCAGAATGAAGTGTTTTCGAAGGTTTGCCAACTGGACCATGCACTCGATAGTACAAGATAAAGTAGCCACAGCCGTATTGCCTCATTTATTTCACTATCTGCAGTTATTATTTACTTCTGACATTTGATATGAAATAAGAAATAAATCAATTTTCCGCTTTTAGAAAAGAACCGTATCGGTCAATGGTATTTCACGTCATAGTCAGTTAAGGTTAGTATGGATTCGTCCTTGTGTAACTAGTTCATGGTTTCGTCAAATAATTGTTACCACGACCCGAAATACAAATCGAACAACCTGTAAAATTTACCATAATATGTATTGTTACCGCATACCATGCATGACTGAATTAGTCAAATTATTGTGTAGGCCCTATATAAATATAATTTCGTCATTGGTTAAGACTTACATTAATTAATATGAGTCATAATTTTTGTGGCTACAAATGGTACAGTGGAAATACTTTTAGTAAATCCACAGACGTCTGATTGTGTCTTTGATTAACTACGGAGGTGGTTCACTGCGAAGCTCCTGGGTGTATTTAAGTTAACGGCGAACTAATCTAGCTGTTGTGATGTGTGGAGGCGGCGAAGGTGGTGGGGGATTCCCGGGGAAACGCGTCACCGAGGACGCAGCTAAGAGGTTGTAAATAAAGTAAAGTGACTCCGGGCTAAGCCCGTCTTCTCCTCACTTCGTCTTATCCGAGGAAAGTTTACTAGTTTTCATTATAAGATTACCGTGGCAGCTTCAGTAAGGCATTTTCTCCATCTCGAATTAATTGTTGAGTGGAGGTATTTATTACACACGTGCTCTCTGCGTTAAGTTTCTTGGTTAGTAGAAACACGATTCTAAACGAGCAACAAATTGAAAAGCTTTGTCTAAAACTTTGTGTTCTGTCTTGACAAGCGTAGAATGAAGATGATGAAAAGTGCTTCGTGGGTGTTCATTAACGTCTAATACAATCTAACGGGGTAATTCATCATTACAAATTTGCACAAAATTGACAAGTTTAGAATTATGTAGATGCAAATCTGGTATAAGTTCAATTTTAAGATGGTATAGTTGTCTTTCACCCAAAGAACTAAAAGTATAGCTCGCCCTCAAAAGTTATGAATACGTATTTTATATTCATTACGGATGAACGAAATGTATAGTGCGCGATTTCATAATAATTATCTGCATAAAAGAGATTATAGATACATTATAGGAATCGTCATCAATGTTAATGAAATTTAAAAAATGTTGTTGACGAAATAACAAGTAAAAAATTAATTCTTTTCACATTGCCCGTCACATTTCCCACTTGTGTGATTCTTATTAATTGCACATGTTAAACATCATTTCAAATATTAATAATCAAGCATAAATATTTCCGAATCAGATAATTTATATCTTATGGACACCATACAATAGGATACACCAACATACGTAAACACTGATTGAAAGTTACGCAATATTCATATTAAAATTATTGTTACTACACATTTCTTCTTTACATCATAATGTTGTTAACTAAATCTGTGATTTCAAGAATTGTTTTCAAAAGAGTTTTTTCAACAACCTTTTTAACTTGAATTGCTATTTAATCATCAATTGTATGAACTTTCCTGTTGTTTATATATGTAAACAAAATATAATTATAATCGGCTTGTTTGCTTACACGTTGGTTGTTGAGGTGGATGGTTGAATAGAGTCGTCTGCATCTATGTGCGCTGCAATTAGTAAAGAATGCTTTGTATTCAAACAACGCGAATTACTTATAAAGCGCAACGTTTTCGCGCATGTATCCAATTTACTCTTCGTGCTCTGTGGCGCGTTGTAACAAACATTAATCCTTACACTGAACACTAATCGGTTTTCAGTCGGCTTTCTATACCGTTTTCGTCGCATTTCACTGAAAACGTGCTAGCCAATAGTTACAAAAGCCATCAGATGACGAATTTCAACAAGTGTGTATTTATCATACCGAATGACTGGAAACATTCGTTCAAATATTGCACCATATTTTGAAATCCCGGATCAGTTATCAATCGATTACACCCATAGGATTTATTCGATAGACAAAAACGTGTTCAATAATGTGTATTCACTGCAAGTGGTATACCTCAATTACTGTGTTAATGAAGCTTTTTTAAAGGTTGAATCACTATGTTTTTAAATTTACTTAGTCTTTTAGAATGTTCTACAAATCTGTGATTTAAATTTATATTCAATGCATTTAAACAAAGCTACTACCTTAAAAAAATAACCGTATTTCTGATCTCTAGAGAGCTACCGGTACTAAAAATGCAGTTTTTACAAGGTTGTTAATCCTTTTCCAATAAAGAGCACTCTGAAGCGTCCAACTGGAGAAAATTATTTTCTCTTTCAGACCTATTCATTCGGAATTAAAATTAATTACTACATTGAATGAATACCAAGTTTGATTCACGTACTATGTCATTTCTCAGTCAGTTATTTTAAGTATTTTAAGGTTTTTTAATGTTGACTAATGAGATCAGAAACACGTTAATCCTCTTTCTGCGTTAGTGGAGGAGGACAAATATGGAGATGAAAATAATCATAATTACGTCAAGGCTAAATTGTCGTAAACATCATAACTGACAGCTATTATGTTACTTTAACACCTTTTTTGATTTATTTACTAAGTTGCTATGTAGCTTGAAATGTTTCTTTTTTCGATTTGGTTATTCGGGAAACACTCCCGTAGGTAAAATTGTTAATATTTAATACAATACAGAATTTACGAAATCCAACCCGGCTAGGGTTAGATCCCGGATCGCCCACATTCCAGGTAGGCGCCTTACCCCCACCTCCAAAGTGCCGTGGAATGACGGAAGCGGTGCGTGTGAAAGTTGCACATGGAATTTGAACTTGGTGCATTATTGTCCTAAAGTCAAGTCAATAGTTGTATAGTCCATCGCTGTATGTTATTTTGCAACGTTATTTACTTACAGAGTAATAAAAGTTCTCTAAAAATGATTTGAAATTGGCAGGCGTTGGTCTGCAGTTTAAATCTGAATACGGTACACAAATGCCGTATTTTATAAAGAAATACTCTTTCAGGATATCACTTATAATATTAAAATTATTTTAAAATTTATCAAAATATTCAGAAAAGCTTTTTGATTGAAGATGCCAGCAACAGAAGAAGAATGCGCATTGGCCAAAAGGAACCCTATAGTATAAACTCGTAAGTTATATAATTTTATTGAGATACATTATGTTTTGTGCCTACTGATGCATATGCAAAAATAAATTGTAATTTGGGTTTTACGCTCCAAAAGCTCTTTATTTCTTGTTTTAACAAATACAGGCACAGTCTCAAGATTTCTTCTGGCTGCGAGCCTTGATATCAAACTCTTCTCAAATCCCTTGTTGCTGTGTTCGCTAGATTCATGTTTTCTTACTACGTACCTTGAGGAATACAATAGAAAGTCTATACAAAAGGTTTACAATAAACCAACTTCTCGGCAAGATCAGAGAGTTATTTGTTACCAGGGTATTTTCTAATACAAATTCCTACTTGGCTTTGATGCGCTAGATTTTTGGTTGAAGATTGTGGCTCTTTTAGTATAAGTATTTGCCATCTTTTAATTATGGCTTGCAAATCATGTGTTACTGTTGAGATATTGTAGGCTTTCACGACCCGTAGATGACTTATGTATGATCACTGGGCTGTTTCGTCGTCAAAAATCTTGAAGAAGTTCTTGAAGAAGCCACCAACATGGGTGGCGAAACGTCGAGCAGTGCCTCATAATCGACACGACGAAACAGCCCACCAGTGATCATACATAAGTCATGTGTTACTGTTGTTGGCATCAATGTATCTCTTTCATTTGAAACAAAAATAATTATATTAATGTATGTAAACTAATTTTAGAGTTTAATCTAGATTAAAACGATTATCACTATGAGTCAAGATATTATATCCCTCACACCTCCAGACAGAATTAAATCATGATTAGGACACAAATCTTTCATCACGAGTCACGACATTCAATATTGTGCAGTTATCTTTTTCTTTGTGACACAATATTATATATTTCTTTGTTCGGCTGTCAAGTTGGATTTCAAGACAAGTTATGAAGAACATAATTAACATCATCATCCTTGATTAGGTTTGTTGTTTCCGGGTAACGTGGCTCATGTAGATACACTAGTAATTATTATCTAACTTAATTAATAGTACATTTTGCTTCGCAAGCATTTAAAAAACAATTCAGTACATATTTAATAACTTGGAAGTTTAACTATACCTTACAATACTTTTTAAAAATTGATAGTTTCCAAAATTCCTTCTTCTTAAAGTTTTAACGTGTAAAGAAAATAATACAGTATCAAATACTACGCAACGGCAAAACTGTTCACTGCATCGTGAAACCTGTAGATAGCGTTAAGTTATACTAACAGCAGCCATATTTCCCAAGAGAAGCGAAGCACGCTCGTTCCTCTCGTTCAACTAAAGAAAACGAAAACCGCAACAACTTCAGCGCCGTAAATTTAGCACATAAGAGTTCATTTCTTCCGTACTATCATTTATGATAAACTATCGTCTGAAGAACGCTCACTTTACACATACACATCATTGTACGTAGCTTCCAACCTCATTGCTAATTATAAAGCTTATCTTTACTTAGCACTCTTGAACTTAACGTTTTAACTGTGAGTTACGTTGGAAGTTAGAACTAAGCCATTAAAAGTACACTAGACCAAACCTCATGGGATGAAGAAAGAAAACGAAGAAATAAGATAGTAATGAGGGAGATATACGTACACATATTTATAATTTAAACTTGAAGGCTGTTAATAATTCAGTAGTACACCGTATCAAAATTAATTATTCCTATTGTGAGGTGTTAGGTCATTTTTTAAATTAATTTTTTTAAACATCCAATAAGCTTACATGTTGTGTTTTTTTTTTTAGCAAAATACCTGGTATATCATAAATTTAGATACAGGGTAAATTAATAAAACACGAGTTTAAGCGAATGTACATTTAAAAACAGCCACAGCTTGATTTATATCAGAATTTTAATCTTGTGTACACAGGTTACATTACGGAGTACTCGCCAATTCTGCAAGTTTTTATAAAATTGTAATTTCTAAACGGAGAAAGGAAATATAGGGACACCTAATGTCAAATTGTGTTACAACTACCCAAGTTAAAACGTTGTGGTGTAAGTTTTGAGCAAAACAATTCTGAATGTAATTATGGTTAAGCCTTAGGAGGCTCTATGCACGCACTATGACCTGGCTTAATGACGGGTCCGTTTAACTTTCCCCCCCCCCCCCGACCCCCGGTGGGCAAAGAGAGGCGGGGCGAGGTCTTGAGAATGTCATGAGAACTACTGAAGCTCGAGCATCCTTGAATGTTATCACCCTTCAAGGCTTTAACTTTTATACGAGACAAAATATGTTTGCTTTTCATTTTCTACCAAACTTTATATTTTCCGTTGTCACAAGTAAAACACATTGTGATTAACGTAAAAGAAAGAAAGAAACTAGTATAAATTATGCAAGCAACTTTTGCCAAATGCTGCGAGTTATTCTATTATTAAAATTTTAAATTAGCATAATGTTGGAAAATCTTTGTCGAGTGTAAGTTGAACAGTTGATGTGTTGCTCTAGCATTTGCACAATAGTTGATACAAGCCATGTTCGTGTTGCTAAATATTTAAATACCTATGCTTAGAACAATGCATCTGACTATTAGCATTAATTTCTCGATTTGGTTAGTCGGGAAACACTCCCGTAGGTGTAATTGTTTTTATTTACCACAATTCAGAAATTAAAAAAGTCCGCCCCAACCATCCCAACCATCCATTCAGATGTATAATGCAACTACAATTCAGAGCTTAAAATGTACCCGTCCTGATGGTCTAGTGGTTAAGACGCCTGTCTGGAATGCGGGAGATTCGTGGTTCGATTCCCGGTTGGGGCGGACTTTTTTAATTTCTGAATTGTAATAAATAAAAACTATTAGCATTTAATTAATAATAAACTTGTCCTTTGGTCAAAGCAATCAAATATGTATACGTGCATTTGCCGGAAAATGTTAAAGCCATGTTTGTCTCTGTTCATAAATATAACGATCAACTGAAGTTATTCCTAAATAAAATAAAAAGCCCCCTTAATTGGGAATCGATTCCGGGATCTCGGCATTTGAGCAGGGAAAAGATTCTGAGACCAAACGGAGCAGACAAGGCGTTCCGAAGTTAACATTTTTAAACTATTGAATCAAGTAATCTTTGAATACTTTTTGTAATTTATACAGTGAATATTCATTAAGTGAGATGTAATAATTGATTTCGACGAGACAACTGGTGACTTTTGTAATATTCAGAATGTAAGGTTTTTGGCTTATTCGGGTGTTTTCTCGAGTAACACGTGGCTGTGATTTCACGCAGGGTGAAAAAACTAAAGTTAAATTAACAAAATGAAACCATATAGGTTCAACCGTTAAAAGGGCAAATCACGACTTATATTAATTTTAATTAAGTGTTATAAGAGAAGTGGAATGGATATAGTAAATAAAGTACTTTTTATATCACGACCCGCACTTATATACTTTGATATAATAAGTATTAAAATCAACTCACTTAAAATTGAACTATTTAAGCAATCGAACTTTAATGAAAATATATATTTCAACACTCGGTTGATCAAAAATAAAAGGTGTCATTTTTCTTTTATGAGCAATTGTAAAACATAATTATATTTTTTTAATACAAATAATGTGGTGATTAACTCCTATGACTCGGAAGTATTTATTTGTAAGTTACATAATATCAATTTATCAAAACAGTGATAACGGTGACATTATTTTCGTAGTTCGAATAGTCGTGACAATCACACGCTATGTGTATTGCAAAGCGACGTGTTGTACCCGTTCTCACGCCAAACTAAACAAAACCCCGACAAGTGGTGATCCCTCCACGTCTGCCCCATCAATATTGAATGGATAACGATTGACGTTGTAAGTTTGCTCAAAGTATCAGCTATGCAACATACATACGCGTTCTGCCTTGAGCCTGAACACACACGCCGTTGCCGTGCTGATCAAACGGTAGGGCTTCGGGTCTGCGCCGGGTGGAACGAATAGGCGGCTACCTGTGTCAACCTTCTGAATAAGGATATTCGAGAGAACTACGCAAAGACTTTATCAGCGAGACAGAGAAGGTGTGTTAACTATGGTATTTCAGATGGTGAATTACTGTTGCGGAGAGCAAGGTCATTAACTGTACAGTTAAATAACACAAATAAATCTGAGTATATAGGATTAGTAGGCACGTTCTCATCGTAGAATCATTGATATTTTGGTTTTATTTTTATCCATGCTGCCAGTAGAGGATCCCAGAATAAAATCTCGGTTTTTAAGTACAGAAATAAAATTTAATTCATTAATATTATAATAGAATAAAGGTGTGGGACACGTTGGACACACACATTGTATCCACCTCTGGCCGATACTTTGAAACTCGACGAAACATGGCTGAAACGTTTTCTGAATGAAAGAGGATCTTTCATATAACAGAAAATTGACATTTTTTTGAGCGCGACATAACCTCACTATTGGACATTATATGTATTTTTTGACAATAGTGTAGCTAGCACGTATCTAGTGCAAAATTAAATTTTGAAAATCGGTTTTCTGGATATAGTTTCTAAAATCTTTGCTTCAGCTTCAGCTATAAGGACAAATAGATTTCTCAAATAACAGTTGGTGTACAATTTTAAGTCAAAAGGTACAAATACGAGTTTTTTCCGAGTTTTGTACTGTTTGACAAAAAAACTCGTACACAAACTGTTATTTCAGAAATCTATTTGTCCTCATAGATGAAGCTGAAGCTAAAGGTATTTAGAAACTATATCCAGAAAACCGATTCACCAAATTTAATTTTTTACTACGTGCTGGCTACAATATTGTCAAATAACGACATAAATGGCCGACAGTGAGGTTATGTCCCGCCCCCTAATTTTTTTTTGCGGTTTTATTAAAAGTGCTCTTTCATTCAGCCAACTTTCAAGGCCCTAGGGTGATTACAGTGGCCTTAAATACTTTCGTTTACAAGGCCCTTCCACCTTAATTGTTCTAAAATATTGTATTTTATTATTACTTCAGAACAATTGCAGTCCATATACCCTAACATATATTTTCGAATATCGTATAGCTTAGAAAATAATATAAAAAATAAATATTTTTCAAAAAGTGAATTTATGTATGTATATGAACAGGCTTGAACGTTGAAAGTGAAAAGCATTTAAAAAAACACATCTGAAAATATACCTCACATTTTACCTACCCCACCTTCAGTTTTAAATTTTTATGACGAAGATAACTGATTTAAAGAGTTTCAAGAAGTTATATCGAAAGCGAAGTTTTAATGGAATCCCATTAAGAAAAATGTCTGCGATAAAATGGAATGAAGATCAAAACGTTTATAGATGTTTCGGATTTTAAATATTTACCTCCATCGAACCATAAAGATTACCAGACTAACTACGTCTCACGCTCAGTCTAAACCTTGTCAATAATAAATGTCACTACAAAATAATTGACATGAAAATACGCCCTTTTGAAATTACTTACAGTAAATTTATCAGATTAATTAAAATTTAATTTTCGATTTAAACATAAACCATATTCAATTTCAAACATATTATTCATGATCATGAATCATTCAGCATGAAACAAATGCCTACGAACGAGATTTAGGTTGTTTTGATGTACTTCGGATTTCCCTCGCGACTCATTTGCGTGTGTTAAACTAATCCAATAACAGATACACATCAGATAAATCACAAACACAGTGGAACATGCAGTTAAACATATCAGGATCGAACACTATGCCTTTCAAAAGGTTTTAGACGTTTATTTGGCTACAGCTAGACACTTTCGTTGATAGCGAAAATTTAAATTGCGTCAAAAATTGATAAATTTTTCCACAATAGTGCAGAGACTTGACTCTTGCCATTATTTTATTACTTTATGGTGATTGCTTTTCAAATATATTCCCAACACTATTCTATTTCCAGATCAATTGAATAAAAAGCACAAGGTTAAACGTACATTTATAAAAATAAGATGAATGCTTCATAAATTGAACCGAGTGTTATCATCATGCGGAATGCTGAATTTTTAGGATAATCTAACTAAAAGATAATGTTTGTTCAAGTTTTTCCCCTTTTAATGTTTTACCTGAAAATCTGCTTCTCAAAATAGTCAAACGCTGTTATGTCTAGTTTCTACGTAGCGTGATAACGATGCCCAAATGGCCGTACGGGGAAGTTTTGGTCCACGGATAAAACACATTTTCTCATTTCCTTACTTGAGAAAGTAATAAGGTTCACAAGGAATATTTAATCTGCCACATCAAGTGTTGATTCTTCGGTCACAACAAATCTTGCAGGTACGTTTATATTTAAAATTGAAAGATAATGATTGCCTCTAGCACGGATTTTTTCTGTGGCATTTATTTAACTTATAATAACGGTACAGCAGTGTATACAGTGTGTACAAAATTACCTGATTCATGTGGCTCTCTGTGGCTTGTAACTACATTATTAAACCATAATTTTTAGTTGTTATGTTGTCATAACATTGGTTGTTTGTTAAGTGCTTTTAAATACAAAAGTATTGTTAGACCAAATATATTAATTTTGATTTTTAATTTGTAATAGCTAAAGTATAATTATTATAATAAAATAATTGTTATGTTACAGAAGCTTATAAAAAAAGTTATAAATGACACATTATACACTTTATACTTGAGGATCTCAGTTTCTTGCTCGAGTGCATAATATGGTTAGGGGCGGGGCCATCATTTTATAAACAGTAAATAATTCTTTCCGTGTCACATTCTTTAGTGAAGTTTGGTTGACACTTCCATCTTTATAACAGCGAGAAACATCTAAACTTGTTATATCCATTAAATTTATTTAATAATAATGCCTTATAAATCAACAGTTACTACTGTTAGTAAAACTATATTGAAAGGGAAGCTCGTGTGCGTATATCGCTCTTTAACGCGAACGGGTGAACAGGGCGTGAACAGTCTATAAATACTAAATCACATACTAGCGAGCAGATACAGAAACAAGTGAATTGACAAGCTAAAATAACGAACTTCGGCTTTTTGTATCTCTGGTGCAAATATTTCACCTAGAATTTTCATCTTGCCACATAATATGGTAATACCGTAGGGAACGGCCGTCACCCCATTCATTCTGTGCGTGCCTTCTCACCTGGCAACACCACTGCTTTTAACGCATCTATATTTGAAGTTAACACTAGGAAAACGCTTAAGTCCCGCCGCGTTGTTGGATGAGCGTAATTGGTGCATTGAGCTGCATTGAGTTACGCGGATTTTCTGTTGTTCTGTGAAAAAATCATTACTTATTCGAAGATTTTTTTTAATTAAATTAAATAAAAATAAAAATAAACTTAATTTTTTTAATAAATCATAATTTTTAAGTAATTTTAAAAAGAAAAAAATCGTAAAATTGCAATTTTCATAACAAATAATTATTCAATTGCGCTCAAATTTTACACAAGTATATTAATTCATGAAATAAAGGTTCTATAAAAAAATCATTACAATAGGATAAAGCATGTAGGTTATATGTCAAAGATTGTTTTAAAAAAGAAAACCGTAAAATTCGATTTTCATTGAGAAATAAGTTGATTAAGCTCAAATTTCACCATAATATTTAATTCATAAAATAAGGTTCTAATAAAAAATCATTACAATCGGATAAGCATGTAAGGTTATAAATCGAGAGATTTTTTAAAGTCGAAAAATAATCGTAAAGGAATTGTCGTTTTTTATAGAAAAATTCCTGATTGCGCTAAAACGTGAACGTTCTAAGTTCAGAGATTTACGAAGGACTCCAAAAATTTCGACGCAATCAGAAGTATCGGTTTAGCCGGAATCTGTTAACAAACACCAAAAATACATAAAAAAAAAAGCAAAAAAAACATTCCGGTTGTTTTACTCCTTACCATTGAATCGTCCTTCGCTCGCTACGCTCGCTACGCTCATCAACAACGCCATAAATATTTTACAGAACTGACATTTAAATATGGCACGTAGAGTTTATTTTCATTTCGATCAGAGTGTCCTTTTAAATTGAAGAAAGGATTTTTTTTTCATTTCCGGTAACATGTCATAGGTTGATGTCAATATCAGTCGCAGATTTCAGGATTTTTTTATTTATTTTATTGCCTTTGTATTTCATTCAAACATGAGTAAGCCATTATAACAGCTTTTTAAAGCAGCCTAGACAATAAAAAAGCTGTTACCGTTCCTGTGATGTTTTCAATCTAACCACTTTTAGCAAAAGCGCGCATATTTTTATGTCAGCCTTTGAAAAGGAATTTAGTTTTGCACAGCGGATAATAAATAATATCATGCATATTCGCAATTGATACAAACATTTTGTTGAGACGAATAATGTCTAAAAAAAACACAATAGCAACTTTTCTTGTGATGTTTTCCAATCTAGCAAAAGCGCGCATAATTTTATGTCAGCCTTTGAAGAACATTTTAGTGTGGCACAGAGGACAATATGAACATGCTTATTCGTAATCGATATAAAACATTTTGTTAAAGAGAAATGTTTGCTAAAAGAAGATCACAACCATTCAAACAGAATATAATTCAGCAAATGTGTTAAGACTAACCAAACCCGGCACCTCCACCAAAATAATACATATTTAATTTCTTGTTTTTTGAATACAATATATAAGATAGTATTTCAAGCACTTCAAAATCTAAAATGAAATATATAAGCTAGTATTTTAAATGATACATAAATAAGCTAGATACTTTTATATTCACATTGAAGTTAAATTAGATCCTTCGTTGCAATGTAACAACGAAATAAAAAAGCTGCAAGCAGTAATATGATAAAAAGTTTCTACAAGTGTAAAACAAAGAGAAAAGTTTCCCGAAGAGAAAAAAACATGAGGCGTTCATTCGGAAATCAATAAATACAATTTTAGAACTCGATACATCATCGTTGAAGCGAACGCGATGGGCAATAACAACATCCGCCAGTCAATAATACAGCCGCTGACATTCAATCATGGGTTTGAAGAACCTTCCACAATATTGCTGATTGTTGCGCGTCTATGCACATAATAGATTCACGTTTTATGCACACTTTTTGTATCTGGGATGGCAGCTGTAGCGTATACGACCCTATTCAGGTGACTAAACTAGGTTATTAGGGTTAAGGGAAGTTGGGGAAGGGATGTCCGAGGACTGTTTAAGAGGACTCAATCCATTTCATTCGCATAAACTTCAGAAAAAAACTCGGAAAACCCTTCAGTCAGGATTGCCGGTCTCGACGAGATTCGAAACCGTGATTTCGCGAATCAGTCTCGCACTCTCTAGAGCCAATACTGACGGCACATTTTATGGTAGGTTATTTAAATTCTAATTGTAATGTAATCGTCGAGTATTGAACAAGTATTTGAAAATAAAAGGATATTTTACACCAACCTGTGGATTGAATTTGAATCACCATTTATGTGAATCTGTTTTTATTAAAACAAGTCTTAATATTTAAGCTTCACTTACAATTTATTTATGTTTGACGTTCAGCTAAAGAATAAATTCCTAATAAATACACAATGATAATTTACACAAATATTGATTACAAAAAAAACTATTTCAAGTCAATATTATGAACTACTATAATGAGATGATGATCATTGTTTCTCACAGAGGGGCGTAGGAATTAAAATAAAGACTACATACATATTAAAAACGATTAAGGATTACGTCGAGTACTGAAATATCGCTGAAAACAAGGAACTACTAAGAAACGTGAATATTAAGATATACCCTGTTATTTTAAAAAATGCAAACTAAAGCACTTATGACGTGGGTCTTTAAAGCTGTAGCAGTGTAACACCCACAAAGCCTTTATATTTCACATGCACTACACATCGCCTCCTCTCTCCATGAGCTCTCTGTCAATAATTGGATTCACGTGGATGTCGTTGAACCCAGTAAACTAACTACATAGTTGTATTTCCCCAGTGATGTGTGGCAAATGTGCCGGCCACCTGTTAATGACAAGTGGCTGTGTTCACGGAAATAGTCTCGGCAACTTTGCCCCAAATAAACCTCATTGTCTTAGGACTGCATTGCAGGGGAGGCGCCGCTAGTTCGCAACACACACACGACGTTGCAAGCGGCCATAATAAACTCTTCAAACTGAAGGGCATTGTTTTTCTTAGGTTATAAAGACGCTCTCACAAAAATAGTTTGCAAATTGATAAATTACCAAATTTTCGTTTCTTGCTGTTTTTAGATTTAAATGACTCTCATACTAAGATGTTTTTTTTATCATCTCGGCTTGTATGTATATTGTGTACGCATGTGACGACATAGAAGTATAAATGAAAGGCATTATAACGACATAGACTATATTTGAGATTTCTTAAAGTCTCGCGAAGTAAATATCCATTCTTATTTTGAAAATGTTACATTGCACTAGGAAGCTTCGCAAACGCTTTTTCAGGCGCGTTGTTGGATGAGCGTAATTTTTTTAAACGAAAAAAAAGTAAAATTGCGATTTTCATGAGCAATAGTTTTTCGATTATGCTCAAATTTCAGACAAATATATTAATTCATAAAATTAAGGTTCTATGAAAAAATCATTAGAATCGAATGAAGCATGTAGGTGTTATAAGTCAAAGAAATTGAAAAAATCGGGAAAAAACGAAAAATTGCGATTATCACAAGAAAATATTTTTTGATTGCAATCAAATTTCACACGAATATATAAATTCATAAAATCAAGGTTCTGTGAAAAAATCAATACAGTCGGATAAAGAATATAGCTGTTATAAGCAGAAAAAAGTTTAAAAATTGAAAAAATATCGTAAAATTGCGATTTTTATGAGAAATAATTGTTCGATTACGCTCAAATTTCACACGAATATCTTAAATCATAAAATAAAGAATCTGTGCAAAAATCATCGCAATCGGATAAAGCATGTAGGTGTTATAAGTCAAATAAATTTTGTAAAAATCGAAAAAAATCGTAAAATTGCAATTTTAATGAGAAATAATTTTTCGATTGCGTTCAAAAACGTGGCAGTACCAAGTTCAAAAATTTCGAAGGCCCCCAGAAAATTTCATTGCAATTAGAGTATCGGTTCAGCCGGAATCGTGTTAACAGACACAAAAATACAAACAGAAAAAAAAGAAAAAAACATTCTGGATTTTTTTCTCCAGTGTAGTAAAATAGAATCTTCGCTTCGCTCGCTACGCTCATCCAAAAATAGAATATTTGTAAAATTAAAGTGACAAACTGGTTGAGCATGGTATACGTTAGTAAAGTTGTGCAAATTACTAATATGCTGCTTTAAAATTCGAAACTGAAGAAATTATTAACAGTGGAGATTAAAGACAATTGACGTGAATAAGAAGTTTTTTTTAACGAGTTTAGCTAAATTTTATTTACAACAGTGTCGTTCGCAATTTTCAATATTCATTAAACCTATATCGTGACACACATAAGATATAACATAACTAAGCTATCTAATAAAATTAAACGATTTAAAAATATATATTAAATAATATATACCTAGGCCTAATTGAAAGGACGTAAAATTTCAAAACATCTGTACACGCTGCAGACAATTTAGTTCTATTAATCTATATTTAATATTATATATACATTACATATTACGCATGTACACTCATCTCGAATTTGTACATTATAAATAGAAGTGATTTAAGTTAAGCAATGTCGTTTGAAAACATAGTTCACATCATGATGAGTTTCAAAATTGTATTAGTAATATTTCGAAAAGAAAAATTCTCCCTCGAGAATGTTGGAGTGATTAGAATGCGCAGATTAGAATTGTGCTATTAGCAGAAATAGTTAAAAGTATGCGTCCCAAAAAACACGGATTAGCATAAAAGTTTTTGAAAATGTGTATTTGCAGATGCGTACATGCGTATTGCGTATCCGAAAGAGAAATCATAGCTGTTAGTTTTAACATTCTGAAAGATGTACTTCATGTTTGAAAAATATTTCCATCATGACGATATTATATTATAAATTTGTATAATTTGTATTTGTTTGTACTCTTAATGAGAGGCGTAATTCAACAGACAAATGTTTCAGTTTGTGAGAGGATAACTATCTAATTTTTGTTTCAAACAACCAAATAAGTCTCTGAACCAAACATCGGAACATTCGTTGAAGTTCATTCATTGTAAGTTACTTTTAAGTTTGTAAGAATGCCAAGTGTTTACAGAATTTCACCCACACCCAGTTGTACAATCTTACTCACGAACTGACGTTCTCTAACCCGCTGAAAACTGACTTTCTTGTGACAAATAAGATCGTGTTATAAAAGAAAAAAACTCGATATCGTAAAAACATTAAAAGAATAACGACGCGCGTCGCTCAAAAGCTGTTCCGATTGGCGATACAAACGTTCAGTTTTTGTTCATTGATGATGTATTTTATCCGAAAGAAAACAGAACATGCCAACAACAAAAACAAGTTTAGATCGGATACGGTTGAAAGGGATACGTTCAGGATGAAAATAACGAGATTGGTAAAAATATTCTTGGGTATTGTAACATTCAACGGTTGAAATGTGAAACATGCAGTGCCACAATGACAAAGTCACTGTCAGTGGTTTACTAGTTTTAGATACATACATTGCGTGACTCTGATAGTGTATGTAATTTACGGATTTAATACTACATGTTGATAGATAACTAGACTGGAATTCGAGTAGGTAACCTGTAGATGGCTAATAATAAGGGCTAAAACTTGTCAAGGAGAAGAAGGCAAATGAAACGATATGATCCATGTGATGGCAGAGGAGTTTTGTACATTTGCGTCTATATTGATGTTATGGTGATATTTGATAAGATGTCGTGAAATATCAATTTGAAGTTCAATAACGCAATAACAAGATAAGTTTATTAAGAAATGGAATAAATATATGTAAATGGGAATGCTGTCTTAGCATTGCTATACATAAATTTAAACATATGCATGATCATCAATCAAACCTTGTTTATCAGGTTATTTCGAAAGTTCACCGATACAAAATCATGTAAGTATACAAATCGAAGGTTATATTGCGTTGTTTTGTTGTTTGGTTGTTTATTAATGAAGACGTGCTTATCGTTCCATGTTATTTTTTTGTTCAATTTCAGATTTCTATATCTTACACATAACAAAAACTTGTAAAAATACAGCCAAACCTTACACACTCAAAGGAAATAAGATCTAAAAAAAAGGGCCAAGCTCATCTACCCTTCCACATTTGCGCATTCTTAATTCATAAACGAACAGTGTCCCGTAACAACACCCTTGAGAAGCTTGGCAAAATAGAATTTGCAACTATTAATTTAAACGTAATAGTTCATCCAAATTCTGTTTTTCTAATTAATTTTAACGTAATAGTCATGCAAATTCTATTTTGCCAAGCTTTTCTAGGTGTTGTTACGGGACACTGTACGTTTATGAATTAAGAATGCGCAAATGTGGAAGGGTAGATGAGCTTGGCCCTTTTTTTAGATCTCATTTCTTTTGAGTGTGTAAGGTTTGGCTGTATTTTTTACAAGTTTTTGTTATGTGTGGGATCTCATTACTTTTTCAAGTTCCATTGCAAAATTATTTGTTAAAATATAATACATTTATCAAAGTCGATTTAATTGCTATGGTATTACCAATTAACAATAGAATGAAAAAATATAGTGGTCAAAGACTTGCTTTTTGTAAACAATGTAGGCGATTATTGTCACGTAACTATAGTTACTTGTTGATTGTATGCCTGTACAAGGCTTATTTTAAAACCTTTATTTGGAAGCCTTCCAGCAATTTTTTAAAACTTTTTCTTTCAAAGGGAATTACATCACTATTACCTTAATGTCAATGTAAAATATGAACGTTGTAGCCCCACCCGTTTGGTCAGAATCGCTGGGCAATTGAAACTGACGAATTAGATAGTTGTAGCCAGTAGTAGCCAGTATGTAACTAACGTCCTTAAAGTGATTTTGAGATGTTTCAAGTCATTTTTCACCAAGAAGGAATGCTCGTACCCCAACCAAATTTGGCATGTGTTGTCGGGTACCTAAATCCCCTCGATTTTGATAGTTTTCAAGTTCACATCACGTTTCATGATGGCTGGGTGACACCTCGAAATCACCACAACTCTGCTTGCTGTCATAAGGTGCTGAGTGTGTAGCGCACCGCGGCTTGGCTGCGGCTCCCTAACGGGCACCTAGATTCCAATTTTGAATTATATTTATTAAGTATAAATAATTAATGAAATATTCAACTTTTACTTGTATATTGTTACATGATTTAGGAATAAGCCTATGCATACTGTCGAAACTTTAAGTAGAACACGGTTGAATTATATCAAGTTCCAAGATTGTAACAATAGCTGCTTTGAAACTCGAGTGCCGCCGGCATCCAGGTATTCTCTCCAGTTCAAAGCAGTAGGTGTCTAAAAGTTAAAGACAAACACACGATCTTAGCGGCATTGAATTAAGTGTGCGGAATTATTAAACAATTTTATAACGCTTAATTATATTTAAGCAACTTATTTAAATCTGTCTAGTTAACTGAAAAATAAATAACGTAAGAACGTAAGTGATTAAATGGGGTAAACCTACATTAACTAATGCCAGCACCGTCTAACTAAGATCTGGAGGGTATGTTCTTGTTATGTAAT
This sequence comes from Sweltsa coloradensis, assembly GCA_024449915.1. NCBI lineage: Eukaryota > Metazoa > Arthropoda > Insecta > Plecoptera > Chloroperlidae > Sweltsa > Sweltsa coloradensis. The sequence continues at coordinate 1,274,569 of JAMZAV010000159.1, read as the reverse complement.
TTAATATAATATAAAGTCAGCAAGGCCAGTGCTCGAGGCTGAAGGTAGTGACTGCGCGTTGGGTCTCCGAGAGTGACAATCATATAGAATGGGATGAAGTTGTTTATTTATTTATTTTATTGCCACCTCCACAAGTGCGATATAGGCATTACATAAAACTAACTATTACTAAAGCACAAAAAATAAAAATGATATCAAAAAATGATATCAGGGTGTGTTTGTTTGTTTGATAACAGCTGTTTATAATATTACTTATTAACCAATAAAACCATCTGTAAATTGCACGTACGTTAACTTCCTGCTACTAACGCCTTATATTAACATCAGAAACAGAAAATAAATCATCACCGAGTTTATTTGAAACTTTGGAAAACATGTTGGTCTCGTTAAAAATAAATTATATGTAAGATGATTTATTTGTATATGCTGTGGATTTCTAACACATTGACTTGTAAAAATTGCCAATGCTTGATACCTTATGAATAATTGTTTTCAGAATTAATATTTTATACCCAATACAAACCAACCAACCGGGTTCTGAAAACACTATTTACATTTAAAATAACATCTTTCGTAACCTGTCCGTTCGTAAGAGTGTCGTCGTGTTTGATTGGGTTCGTTTAGTCTTGTTTGCTGTGTGTGACAGTGGGGGGCGTGACCTGTAGCCATGAGTTATGAGGCAACGGCCGATGACAGGCAGATTGATCACGGGCGCGACGCACAGCTGATCCAGGGAACATTACACCAGGAAGCGGATAGAGAGCGCAATTTCCTCCTGTCTGGCTACAGAGCAGCTCGATCAGAAGCTCAACAAGGCCGCGTGAATTAATATTTACCAAACTAAACGTTCATGTTGAAAGTTATATTGAATTTAAATACCTATACGTAGCAATGATTTTGCAATTAGGCGATTCAATTTACCTTGAGATAAATATCAGGTACGTGTCCACCATAAATAATGAGACCACTTGGACACACAGCCAATTCGCTAAACTATACTAATATATCGTGAAAGTTAACCAATGAATATCGATTCCTATGTTACAAGGTTGTTGTGACTCGCAACCTTTTAAATTTTAGAAATGTATTATTATTGTTTTCAGTCATACCCCGAATGTGATGTACTGGGTAGCGTAGCTCCCATATAGGCTTAAGCAACATTTTCAGTAAACTCATCCGTCTGTGCGTGTGCTACGTCTCACCATAAAACCCAAACAAGACCTCTAATTGACAATCATTTGTCAGGAGACGAGCCTAGCGTCCTCCGAACTAAAAATACTCAGACCCGGCGCCTCCACCAAAAACGTAATTTTAATGCATAAACCGTATACACATTTTTAGTTTTATATCCTTCACAATCGACACATCCTCCCAAAACGAGATTTGAACAAGGGAAAATAACATGTTATTTCTTTTTTGTATCGTAAGAAGCTTCGATCCCGCTTGGGTACTTTCGTACCCGTGCTTTTTTCAATATTATTCGATTATTTAAGGTGCTCGGCTGAAAAATTAAAGGCGGCAATTAAAAGACTTGAATTAAGTTAACACACACATCAACGATTAATATTAATTTTGTATGACGTGTTTGTAAGTAAAATTGGAACAATGTGCTACTGAGCATACATGATCTCAAAACACCTTCCTTGTAATACCGATAATTTGTGTAACGTATTAAGGTTATTATCACTTGCCATTGAAGACGAGGGGTTATATTAAGGGTGAAACGTACAGAATTTAACAAACACGATTTATTTTTCTGTCGGCTTAGAAGTTCCCAGCAACAGGTGCTGGTAAAGAAAGAGTCAAGAGAGTACCATGGTGGCTAAATTAATGGAGAAGATTAATTATTTGGTATTAATGTTAGAAAGACTGTTCTTGACAATTTATTAATATACTCTCTGATTTAAGAAATGGATGTTGAAATCGAAAGAGAGTTAATTGTTTGTAGTTTAAAAATAAGTTTGATAATCTTGAAGATAATTACTGCCACTAAGCTCTTCGCGTATCCATTGTGTACGATATTACATTTTTATTAATTTTAGACATCGTTTACTTATTTAAACGTATATAATTTACAGTTATAAAAATTAATACACAAAAAGGCAATACACGACAATGCATGGTAGTCATTATTAATTTATATTAAATTTGTAATTAAACGAGAGTTACGGTTTTACATTTAAATTAAAGGGAGAGAAAAATGCAAAATTTAAGAAAAGAGCAATGGATTTTCCACATATTTTATTTATATTATAAGCAATTAGATGTGGTGTAGGCCTACATTAAAATGTTTATCTCTATATCCTCATTTTCATTCAAGCTACTGGAATTGCGCTACAGGAGTGTTCAGAGAAACCAAGGTCACTCTTCTTCATTATGCTGGGATATATAGCTACTTATCAGTCCAGTTTCCTCTATAGAATTGCAAATATGGAACTTGTTGCAGTTAACCATGCGAGGTGCACTAGTAAACAAATTCAAATTGCCTGGGAAAGAACATTTGAAATATCTTTTGGAGGTGGAAAAGAGAGGTAAAAGTTTATGGAGCGCTAAAATTTCGTTCTTGAACTATATGTTGCCGTGTATACATTGTTACTCATATTGCACCTTTAAAAAAACCTAAAACAAAACCAAGTTAATGTTGACGTTGTTAGTCAAACGTTTTTGGGGGTTTTAGGTTTTTGATGCCAAATCGGTAAATTCATACTTTGTAAAACTAAAAACTGCAAATTGTGTTATGTGGCTATCTTGAATTTCCTTTAATTTATCATTTTCCTTCAGAAGTTAAAAACCCCTACACATTTAGAGTTATGGTCTGAAATATATATATATGTTATTGCCTACATAATGTAATTTGGAAACATAAATGCTAAATATTCAAACTTCAAATGATATTTTTACGTATCTCTATAGTGGCGTGTCTTTATTTTTCTTGTATAGGCCTGCATCAAGCATATCAGAGATAGCCTATAATAGTAAAAATCAACACAAAGAGCTAGGTAAATCATCACTAAACGATTTTTCACTAAACCAGTGAAACGATAAATTATATAATCTAATAACTATAAAACAAAAGCATGATTATTTCATATGATTCACATCACAAACGAGTGTATTATAGTGTCCTTGATTCACACATAAGTATTACCTATTTTATTTGTTGTGCGTGTTCTAAGCAATAGCATCTAACGTTTGGTATATATGTACTGAAGTCGGTTGAATACTATCTAATTAATAGGTAACTCTAAAATTACGTGTTATAAGAGAATGGCAACGTTAAAACATTATTGAGTGATATGCTTTTCTATAATAAGTATTTATTTAAGTAGTTTAATTTCTTCGTAAGTAGACGATTTTGAGATCTGTTTAGAAATAACCTTATTCAGCATATTGCCAACAAACAAACTTTTGGGGACAATAATTTTTTCTATGTCGTCATCAATACCTTACCGAATCGAAGTTAACTTAATTTTCAAACACCGTTTTTGATTGTACTAATACTAATGTTATCGCCTAATAGTAAGTTTAATATACGCTTGCTGAGTGCAGATGTGTTCTGGTAACTATAGAAAGTAGGGCCTACTTTAACTAATGAAAGTCCCTGACTCGCGTAGCTTGACATCTAATCGCTAACACATCTATTAATAGCTTTATAATATCCGGCCGCGAAGTAAACTCATGGCTTGGGGTTCGAATAGATTCCGTCTCATATTTGAATTGACAAATCGAATTGCTAATTAATTTTACGTTTTAGAACCGCAATTTACTGGGGTGAAAATTTCCAATTTTAGATTAAGGGAGGAGATTAAAGTCACCACTGGCAGTAAAGAGTATAGTTAAGCTATCACTTGGAAATGAAGCCTGCTTTTCAACAGCGATTAAAGACGTCGTTAGCAAAGTAAACATAACTTCACCGAATTTGGATGAATTGAATAAGATGCGTTTTATTTTGTTTTATAATCCAGCATATATTGCTCATGTAATTCAGGATACAAGTAAAAAGAACAATAGGAAACGAAGCTCTTCTGTATGAGACAGGTTCATGTCTGTCTGTCCGACCATCATTAGTCTGTGCGTGTGTCACATCTCACGAGAGAAAACAAACATAACCTAGGATTGTTGAAATGTGTTTATGGTTTCATTTATGACTGCAAACCAGGACAATACGAGAACAATAAAGTTTCCAAGATGTTACCTTCACCACGAGTAGAATAATTTGTCAGTGTTCAGAACGGTTTTTTGTAGACCGCGATTTAATATGCAAGCACCAATATGCAAGATGTACTACTATAGTGTTCTTAAAGAAAAGTAGAAACTTAACACTATTCAAAAAAAGTATGGCATTTTTCTGTTTAATTAATTGTGCACATTTGAAAATGAGTTGAAATATAAAGCATTATAAAACTGATTTAAGAGCTTTGTTCGTGCAAGAAGTTAGTATTATTCGCGTTTCCACGCTGATGGAAAGACGTAACTGGGATAATATCAACGAAGCGGATGCACTACTCATTACGAAAACATATCATTTGATTATAAAATTGGAGCAATCAAATTTGAAACATGCGCGTATTTGTAATTTGAAAAATAACGTGTTCGTATTGCAGTATGCGTGTTACTACTGAATTAGTAATTATCATTGATCATCTTGAACATTACTTAATACTTACATCTTCCTTCAATTTCAATGTTTACAAACACACAGATCAATGCGTTATGCCCGCTAAAATGACTTATGTGATAAACGTATTTTTTTCTCAATTATCGCAATTTTGTAGCATGTGATAATTGGATTATATATTAATCGGTGAGAAAATGTTATACATATTTCCAGAAATGGCTGGTATCTTTTATCTAATAGAACAACAAGGCCAACGGAAATATATCTACTTTATACAATCTAATGGCGAGTGTTCGACAAGACAATCTGAAACATTATGTACAATCCGCCAATCATTGCTCGCTATCACGTTACGTGTGCACTATTCTATACGTACGCTAGGACATCAAAGTGAAGATCATCAATTCAAAAGAAAGAGAGAGAAAAAGCTATAAAGATTATTTTGTAATTATATAAACGAATTTCATTAATTTTCTTCTGCCCAATAACAAATCTCGTTATATCAAATTAGGAAACACGAAAACATTTCTATTAAAAGGCTGTGCAATAACACATTTATTTAAATAGTTTAATTTACGAATCTAGTCAAATATTCATGATATCCTGATGAAACTCTTCACATTATATTCTTCGTGAAAACCAACTATCGTACGTTCTTTGCATCGTAATAACTTGCACAAAAACATTATGTAGGTAATTGGATCTGGTGAACTGCAAACGCTGTTATGTAATATTTGCTGTAAGCTATACAATTAATTATGAATCACAAGCAACCACTAACCATGCGATAACAATGCGCATGCCCGAAGGTTAAACCATTTCCCGTTTCCATTTACAAATCCCCCCCTTTGAGAAATCTCCCGAACTAAGCCATGTGAGCGGAATATTCAATATTCACACAGGCGGTTCAAATGCTTATAAACGATCATATATAAACCCTATATACGTGCCGTTACTTCAGTATTCGTCGATCTCCGTTGAATATTATTACAAGCTCAGAACGTAATTTATGTTAGAACAATATGAGTTCCGTGTGATGTTTTAGGCCATTAGACTAATTGGTTTTATAACCGCCATTATTCTAATTACAAGACGAGTCGGCCGTCAGTAGCCGTCGACCGAGGTATACCGCTGTTGGAGGTTGAGTGGGTAGGCGGTTATTACCATCACGCCTACACCGCGAATTAACAAGGGCTGTCGTGAGAGCAAAGTTGTGTAGGACCAAGGTGTATTGTTGTGTGATGGTTATTGCTTTTCGTGTATGAGGTTTTATTGATCTATTATTTACAACATAATTTAAAAATGTATGCCATTTTAATACTGCCATATGGAGAATAGAGTTTATTTCAGGTATGCATCTATAAACATGTAAACATGTTGGGAAGATAATAGCATCTTTTAGAATCATTTGGAAGCAAGTGAGTATAATGTGTATCGTAGTAGCGTTCTGCGCCTGAACCTCTCACGATCAGTCATAATTATTGCACACTTTGTCATCGAATAACTCACCTTAGATGCAACTACCAATTATTTATTCCACATATAACATATCTTATTTTACAGGTTGTAGCTTTAAATCGTGCCACCAGATGCCAAGAATTGTCTGCCATAGAATTGCAATTCTATATGTGAATATGTCTCAATAAATGTTATCGGTAGGAATATTTCTTTTTTCCTGAGTAGGAACACCGAATTACCCTGATAGCTTTATCAAAAAATCAATTTTAATGATTTTTTACGTTTTAAGTTTTCAAAAGCGGAAATATAATAGAAATAATATACTTTAAGAGTCACTTTTCCGTGTTTGATTACTTTATAAAACCCAGACGTTTCAATACGACTGTACGAATGGTTCAGGGAAAATGCCTCGCAAAATATATATTAATTTATCTAATTTTAATGATAACAAATTATAATCGTTAGACTTTAAATCGATTAAATGTTAAATAATCTGGCAATGCAATTAGTGGATTTTATGTAACAATCACCCCCTTGCCTGAAAATGAACTGAAAAGGCTACAGTAATAATTACTGAATTCAGCTTAACTGCGTTGTGCAAATTACGAAAACAATCATCATTTAATTTTAAATGTACATTGTCGTATTAACAGAACGAGGAAAGTTCAAATCACACATTTGCAAAAACTAGCCTTATTATGTTAAAATGATTTTGCATTGATTGTTTGTCCTAGACGATACAATATAAGATATTACGTGAAAACTAGTTCTAAAACGACTTTTGATTTCTACAAAACCGTATTTCTATTCGAAAAACACATTTTATTACGGACGGCCAGAAAAGTGATGTATGTAAGGGAGCTATATTCTGAGACTTCAGGGTAACAATTCCGGCATCGATAACGGATAACAATCAGTGGTACTGGAGTAGGCCTACCCAATAGGAAGCGAAGCAACTTAATGAACAGATTGTCGAAGAAGATTTCAAAAATAAAATAAAACGCATCTTTACACCTTCATATCTCATTGTTGGTGGAGGTGCCAAGTATACAGAGATATACAAAACCCGAGTACTTTCCACTCGATCATTTATATATCGTTGTTGGTGATAATGCCGAGTATTTATTTTTCAAGTTTGGATGCCGCTTTCCATGCCCTCCTGCCCCCGGGGTCACCAAACACATTTTGTATCGTCCTTGTTAAAGGGAGATCTGAACAAATAAAACGCGTGTTAATCGTAGGTAGTGTTAGGTTTGTATCTTGTCGCGTGACAGACGCACAGACGGACGGACAGAAAAGTATTGCTCGCTCTCATACTCCATGACACTTCGCTTACTAGGTCGGCCGTGTGAACTTTGCTACTTCGTATGTGGCTTTCGTAATTGGGATGAAAAGTCTATCTTGCGGTTTTAATTAGTAGCATTAATAAAATACAGTAGCTTCTCTCTACTGCTTCGGCAATTTCAGTGGAATTAATCGACTACAAATTGTATCTCGGGCTTGTTTAAAGCGGCTTGGCTTAGCCCGGGGGGGTTGGAAGCTATACTGATCGACGGAACCAATTAGAGCCGCTCTGCAAATATTTCTAGAATAATATCTAAACTCGGGTCTCACTCTTGTCAAAGATAATTTCCGTAGATAAATATTTTATAGCTGAAACTGACTTAATACAAACTTAACAAAAACGATGTTTCGTTTCAAAGAATTTAATTAGTAGAATCTTTGAAGGGTTTATTCCTTTTATCGATCGATCATTTTTAGCAAGAATAAGGAAATATTTTATTTACACATTCACTTGCCATAAAATTCAATTATGAAGGAGTTGCAGCCATAAAATATTTGTATGAGTAATAACTAACCGTACATAAAATGCGAAGACGAAGTCATATCGAAATGTCGAGTACTCGTAAATCGAAGTGGTATAACTTCAAGTTTGAAAACAAACCTACACAACAATGCGCAGGCCTATTTTTTCACTATTTTCTTCTTTTCTCTTCTTTTTCTTTTCACTATTTTATTTCACTCGAGGTTTGAACTTAGGAGCTAAATATTGTGTTTAGCCAAACAAAGCTTTTATGTACGACGTCAAAGCATTTACTATAGCTTTTGAAGGCACCCTCAAAACGCATAAAAGGCAGCGTAGACGTAGTAGCTTACTTATACTTCCTAAATCTTAGCAAGTCCTCACTTGGCTGTATTTTGTAAGCGTGTGACTTTTTATTCGGATATGGTGTATGAGAGCATATTAAAATCTATAAGAAAGGAAAATGAAAAAAGTTTGTTGCTTATTGACGCACTTGTCAATGACACCATATGGCGCCGTTTTGTTTCGACACGTTCGACGGGAAGAGCTACTGTGCACAGGGTCATAAGCGCTGTAGAACACTATAATCGCGGCCCTAAATCTACGAACGTAAGTAACGAAACTTTATCCTTATAGGGCTACATAAATATTACATTACATTTTTCAGATACATAAATTAGATGTAATTTCAAAAGTGCCAATTCAACCTTAACACAAGTTTCTAGTACATGAATATTATTATTATTCTTTATTCACCAATCAGCAACAGAGAGACCTCCACAAGCACTGAATTATAAGCTTCAGCATAATGACACATAGCATGTATGCATCCGGTTGCACCCCGTCTTTCGAGGTTTTAAATGCCCCCATCACAACGTTTAAATGATTTTATTTGCAAGTATTATGCTTTTAATCTCGTTCTATATGTTTTATTTTGTTTATCAATCAGAAAATGTAAAACAAAATAATATAGAACACCACTCAATCCGACAACGTTGGATTCAAATCAGTTTGAGATTAATAATATTTATAATTCCGGCTATCAAATAAAATATTCACAAGAGATGAAAAATGATTGAACAGGGTGGATTGAAATATTTTACCCGAAAATGGTCAAGCCAAGTTTGAGTCAAATTATTCGCTATCCAGTTGTATGTTTCTTGCTCAAAAGCGGTACATTTTATTACAGTTACTAGGAAAACGCTCAGTTGGACGCGTTGTTGAGCGAGCACCGGTACGTGCAACACGACCCGAGTACGACATTCCCATAATGTTATATACGGTCTTGACCGATTTAGCTGAAAAATTGTAAAATAGGAGAGAATGGATAAAATCCACCGCCATCTAGAAGATCTTGACATCATTTCTTTGGGAAAACGTTACAAATAATACACTGCTTCCTCGATAGTATTTTGATTACTTCTAGGTGGCAGTGCATAGTGCGAACCTCGTGCGAGTATTCGTTGTCATGGCAACGTTACTTTTCTTATAATGTAATTTCCATCTACATACTTATCGGATCAAAATAAAATTAACATATTCGTGACCGACGGACATTCTAAATGATTTGGCTACCTCAGATTTTGTCGCCGTTTAGTTTAAAAAAAAACTTTAGATTAACTTTAATGTAACTTTATAACTTTTTGAACGATTTTGCCACAAAAACTAATGGCATTCAATAGGGAACGAAGCTTGCGGATGGTCAAAATTCAACTCGATCCGAGCCTCGGTTCGAGCGCTATCATGAGCCAAAAAAGCTGCGCGACTTTCCGTTGCCATGGTAACTGTACTATGTTATAATGTAATTTCCATCTACACTACTTATCGGATCAAAATAAAATTAACATATTCGTGACCGGACGGACATTCTAAATGATTTGGCCACCTGAGATATTGTCGCCGTTTAGTTTAAAAAAAACTTTCGATTAACTTTATGTAACTTTTAACTTTTTGAACTATTTTGCCACAAAACTATACAGCAACCCGCATAGGTGGTATGTACATGTGTGCAAAATTTCAGGTCGATCAGAGAAACGGTGCGACCTGTACCGAAGCAGTACAGAAAAAAAAAAAACAGACATTCGAGCCATAAGAGTCAAGTGGAGACGCTCGCTTCGCTCGCTCAACTAATTGCTAAGACTTTATGTAATGATCACTATAATGGATAGTGCCACAAAACACTAGTTCCTATAGTACATGAATATTATTATACGTATATATTCAACAATCGGCAACAGCTATCAAGTTCCACAAGCATGGGAGGATTCAAGGAATTCGTTTGGATAAAAAATAAAAACATCTAATTGGTTTACTTAAAGGGTGCACATAAGCACATTTCTACAGATACTAAATAATAGAAAACAATGTGGAAATAATTCTTATAAAATACCAATAGCCTTTCGTATATAATTAAACGAGGGAGCGGGGCGACTGAGTGTCTCCATTCAACTCCTCATTCTGTGATTCTGTCTGTCTGTCTGTCTGTCGAAAATCAGCCGAACCGCTGCATGAACAGATTGTGCTGAAATTTTAAACAGACATCCGGTTCAAGTTAACTGAGAACTGTTAACAAAATCAGCTATATCCATTGCGATTTAAGCCTACAATAAATAAATATGTGATTTTTTAATATCGATAATATCGATTTTTAAAATATCGATAGCATTTGTTTAGTAGCAGCTAGCGGGACGAGATCTACCTGGCTGGCATGGCCTACTGGTAAGCATTTAGCCTACCGCACGGAGGATTGGGGTTCGAAGCCCGTTAGTTAGAACTTCTTTTATATTTTTACATCCACATATTATTTTTGAGGGGTGTTAAATGGGAAATAAAAATTAGGTCTTTTGATTTATCTTGAAAATTTGTTAATGTTTCACGCTTATACGTTTCGAACACGATTCGCATTTTAAATGTTCAATTTAAATAACTAGGGAAACGCCAAAGTCGTTGTTAAACGAGTGAGTGAGCCAAGTGTTGAGTACCCGGGAAAATCCTATTTCCTCCCATATACCTAAGGCTGGATCTAGTCCAGTATGGAAATGATACCGGGTACTATACACATGGCTCACTCACTCGTTTAACAACGACTTTGGCGTTTCCCTAGTTTTTATAAGATCGAAAATAAAAATGATGGGTAATGGAGAGATCTGGATATATGATATATAGTTAGTACATAAATTGGTTCCAACCAATTGGCGAGAATGTTTAAAAATGGTCAGTTTTACCTTTGGAAGATGATAAAGTGTGTTGATTTCGTGTTGTTTTGGTGGAACGGTAACATATAATAGTTCAAGAAGTTAAAGTCAAAACATTAATTGTGTTTCTCTATCTGGCATATATTCTGAACGCGGATCAAAGCTCGAACTTCATGCACAAATTGCAGACAAGATCGAAGAAGTATATTTATGTGTGACGTGTATGAAATATTAGGTTACGTTTTCTCGCAAGTGTTCTTGCGCGAAACTAACCGATATTATAAAAAGCGGTGTTGATTAAACCAATGTTACTTTATCACTGAAATCCGTTTACCAAGCCAAATTTCCCATTGAATTGCTTTAACATCCGTGAGCAATATTCTTCGCTTTCCTCCAGAACACTTTCTTTTCATAGCCAAGGAAAATGTTACACAGAGAGCAGCCCTTGCTTTCGCCGGGGAAAATTAGATTTTCTAAGGGGTAGAACTCTTTTCGCTAGATGATGAATTCTTTCTTCTCCTAAACCCATTTCTTCCAATGACTGGGTACATGGCATTTAATCTTCAATTTAGGAGCTAAGAGTTTTAAGTCTTGAGGAATGGGTCGCCCTCAGTCGCTTACTAAAGTCACCCGAAGAGATTTATTTCGAAATATACGAGAGTGTAAATTAAATGCTGTTTCTAAGTGAACGCTAATGTTTTTCTTAAATTGGACTTCAATCTTATTACAACAATTCATCGAGTCTTGTTTCCCAAAAGGTATTTCATTAGCTTTATTTATATACGTTAATTTAGGACTGAAAGGAATCGCTCTTCCGAATACGCACGCTACACTGTAAATATTCTATGTTTACAAAGCTTCATGAAAAATAATGTATATGTTTTAAAAGAGTATTCAAGTATGAAATACTTCTATCTCAAACCGGTGATGCACCCTACCATCCGCTGTTTAAAATGTTCCGATTATTTAACGTTTTAATGATGTTATTCGCGAACAATAAACTTTTAAACTCATTTTATATATGTACTTATTGTTAGGAAACTACAATACAATTAATATAAATAATTAAGTTCAACACTCAACCTGACATCAATGAAAATGTGTTCCAGATTATTATTATAATACCGGCTATGAAATAAACACTTTACAAGAGTAGAAAATGATTGAACTGAGTGGTTTTAAATATTTAACCAGGCAAGCCAAGTATGAATTATAGACGAGTAGAAGTATTCCGTTGTTGATTTATTTTGCTCAAAAGCTATCTAGCGCATTTTATTGCCGCTAATATTACCAATAACTAAAGAGAAGCCATATAAAGAGCTTAAGTTAGTATATAATTGGAAGTGAAAAGGTTAACCCATTAAAATATGAACGCTGGGATTTTGTATTTAATGCCCAATAGTAACAAAATAGTGCGCCTTAGCGTAAAGGCACCCGTGAAAACACGAATAAACAAAATGTATATATACGCCTACCTGAAAATGATATTTAAATGCATTTTCCTCTTTACAGCCACTTCATTCTGTCTGATGTTTTGGTTTTGCTGTATTTTTCAAGAGATAATCCAACTTTAGAAAGGTTTTGCCACGATGTTCTACAGAATTCTCTACTCAGTACTTCGCTCTATTCTACCTTAAAGTTGAGCCAAGAGTGAGCGCGATATTATTAATGCAAAGTGCCGCACAAGGGAAAGATTTTAAAATGTACGAGAGATAAACGCTCTTACAAAACAATATGATTAAAAATTCTCTCTTTTAAACTAATATTATCTTTAAAATATGTATACCGGCTTGGCATTGGTGAATGGGGAAATTACGTTCTTTATAATGCTGGCATTGTGAGTTCACTACTGTGGGGACGCACGCGTGAAGATTACTAAATATTGTATCGTAGGTGGTGGCAGCTTTCTTTTGAAGCTTAGATCATGTTGGCTATGCAGGATTTGAACCCTCGTCTCCACACGGCTCCGTTAGGTTTCTCAGCCGTATGAGCTACCGTGGACGCGCAGCTCTCTGGTCCTAAGCAAATGTTGTGCCCGCAAACTGAATGCCGAGTAGTCGGGCACCGTTGGGCATTAAACAAAATAACGATTGTTGTGTAGACTTACCCTTCTGTGCAGTTGTAGCCCCGAGGGGTAATTTGGGAGATGGCTGTTAGTCAACCGCTAACGACCACGCTTCGAGGAAGACCCCTGCAAGAAGAGCCAGTAATCAATATACGAGCAACAACATTTCATACTACAATCAAGTGTTCATATGATTGTAACGATGTTTGGAACGGTACAATCCTAAATAGTACGTACTTGAGACATAGAAGACATTGTACGTCTACACTTCAAGTCTTCAATTAATTACGAATTTACTCATTATTCTCGCTGTTTGCATAATGTATTATTTCCAATTTAGAAACAAATACTGTAAAATTATAATCGTTAGTATTATGTCCCCAAGACTTTCTCACCACTTCCAAGGCAAAACACATTTACACAACACACATAGCTGCATTTTGAGATAATGCGTTTTGCTTCCGCAGGAGAGGGAGATTTTACATTTTATAGACAATAGTTCATCTTCGTTAATATTTCAAGTGATTGTTTGTTTGTTGTGTTACACTTGCGAAGAGATTGGCCTCCATATAAGTAGTGTCACAAAAATACACAGTTTCTCACTTTCTAATTCCTTATTAATACAATCATTTCAAAGTAAAAGCTTTAAGTTTCCTCATTTTATTAACTAAAACATGATGTATATAGTTAAATTTCGTAGTGTGAGGACTTTGACGATAGGCCAACAGAATTCTGCACTCCAACACAAGAGGATGGTTACATTAATTTCATGGAAGAACGCGTATTACATAAACATACTTCAACGTAAAGAAGAAGAAGTATACCTTTATACAGCAGAGAACCCCTAGGAAACCACCAAGGGACCGTAAATATGCTCCCTTAACATCCTTGTCTGAAATCCTTTAAAACGCATTTTTTCCTTGTATTTTTCCGTGAAGAAATGTGCTTGTTTTAGTCAACGTGTTGGACGAGACCCAAAACACGTTCCGTATAAAGCCTTTGAGGCGTTGACAGAGAAGAAGGGTGGGTAATTCCACTCCATTGTCTATATTGATTCAACCATACATTTCAATGTTATTACTAGAAAAGTGTTGAACAAGTGTATATCGATTGACATTCACCATCACTGAACAAGTATCTCTTAAAACTTATTGCGAGTATTGTAAGGATTACGTACGGATCTTATAATATGAACACTTTTCTAAATTAATGACTATAGAGTTTTGTTATTAAATCTCCACAAACTCCACAAACTGTTACAAGAACGCCAATGAAAAATTATGTGCGAAGTGAATTTTCTATGAAAAACATTGACAAACCATTATAGAGTAATGTTTATTGTTATTGATATGATGATATTTTAATAAATTATATCATAAAAATGAAATGAATTTCACGCTTTTGTTTAGTGAGTTGGAATTATATTTTATCACATAAAGGAAAGAAAAGATGACACCTCTTGATAAGAATTGATAAAATTTAACATGCACACGACGCATTTGTAATTCATATTTTACATGGTGACATTTTAACCTCAATACTTAATAATATAAATAATTTAATTTTCAATTGCGTATTTATTTAATTTTATCGTATTGGGTGACTGATGGTAAAATAGATGCTGGCTAATAAGAAGAGCGAGGTTAACACACACCTCACAGTTCAAGTGAAATGAACTGCGCAGTCATGGATGTGATGGGTGTAATGTAATTTCAAATGGCACGGTGAATAGCTTCGCTCAACGTCTAATTTATCATGCAACTCTAGAGAGCTGGTAGCTAAGAAAGAGATAATATGATGTGACGCACTATTTTCTTGATCTATGATGTAGAGTTGGACCAAGCTCCCAGGCATAGGGTTAACACAATGTTCTTTTGTCTACACTACTTGCAAACTTGAAGGCCTACCAAATGGTAGAGGAAAGTAATTAATGAAAGAAGGGTTTGGCAACGAGCCTACCGTTTCTCGGGAACTTGTTCTTTGTTGTAAGGCTGAAAGACTTTCGAGTAAGGGTAAATAAAATGTAACGAAAACATGGTTACAGTGTTTGAAGGCAGGCTCAGGGTGTGAAGCCGAATAATCTAGCTTCTATTTGCTGGTCAAGTAAATATGTACATATTTTTAAACCCGATTTAGAGTCTATACCCACTCAGTCCACACACAAACTGATGTCATTTACTTGCATTATTGTTGGAATAATTTTGTTTTATAATTATAATAACAATTGTGTCATAATAACCTATATACTAATAATTAGAGGCAGGGGACTTTTTTTTTACTCATTTTACATATTAACTATTTACATATTGTAGCAATGAGTTATTATCGGTAATTACTCGAGAAACATTGTGAATTGTGATTAAAAGTTATAACTATTCGAAAGTTCAAATATTACCAGTGTTGTATTTTTTGTAAGTTATTTTCATGAATATAATTTAAATAAAATGTTTGCACAATATTCAAGAGATTTTTTTCGAGCCTTTGTATGATGAGTTGTGTTACTTTAGGAAATATACATCTTGAGTGATGCTGAGTGCTGGATTTACCCTAAAACCATACCAGACCAACCTAAAAATTATCAAATTGAAGATATTGGTTGTTTAACTGAATCTGAATCCAAGATAATAACACCACCCCCCTCCCGTTAAAAATGTAAAGGTAATTTAAATATGCATAACAAACAAATTTATTTAGTAAAAATTACAGATACAAATCGCACGGAAACAAACATTTCTAAAAATGCTACGTAAATTAGGTTATGTACTGATATGTAAATCAGGCCTTTGAGTCAAGTGTCTGCAGACTAGAAGTTCGTCCTTTGGAGGAGGATTTAATGTTTGCCCCATGATCGGTCGACATTAGAGTTTGTAGGCTTAAAGTTTTGAGGTAGTTTGTGGGTGGTCCGATGTATAATAGACCTATTCCTTCTCGGACACAGACGCGTTGCTAGAGCCCTTCATTAGCTTCGCGGAGGAGACTTATCCTTATCACAGTTCAACAGCCAAGTGACGGTACTTAGTCGGACTTCAATAGCCAGATGTTCTGAAAGCACAGATGTCTCTAGTTGATGTGTTAACAATAATCGTCGTGAATTGTAATATCAAAATTTAACTAGTTTAATGAATTATTTTGTAATTATGTACTATAGTTAAATTGCATCGTTTACGTATTTAAAAAAGTGATAACAGAAATGTAGTAGCGCAGGCTATACAGTACTTGCACGTGCAATTTAAGATTTGTGTGTAAACGTAAAACGATGTAATGAATCACGTAATTCTTTAGAAAAGCTTAAAAAAACTTAACTTTAAACAGAACAAGTATTGTTCTTTAATTTAACGTCTGTCATTTCTTGTCCGTCACGTTAAACTGACACAGTACTAATGGTATGAGAGCATCCAGTGTAGCATTATCAAAAAAACATTTGTGTAGAAAATGCGGCAAAAGATAAAATGTTTCATGAAACGAGCGTTGCCAACAGAAACATATTTGCATACAAACCTATTGTGATAAATGATTGCGAGTGCAGTGCCAACAACTCACACAGTTTTAACAAGCATTTAACCGTGTTCGTTGTAAATGAACTAAACACAGTGTTATTTTTATTCTGTATGTTTTCCCAGATAGGCCCTACTTACGGAAAACAAACAAACAAACACAACAAAACACGTTTTCAAAAGTAATCAATTACGTGCTGTCACAGGGAAAATGAGATATCGACAACTTTCTCCCATACATGTAGATTGGTTGATTTTCTACAGACCTAGTGGATTTGTGTTCGAAACTCTGTTTAGTCTGCCTTTAGAAAGAGGCTACGCGATCCTTGGAGTAAGTAAATGTGAAACCAAGTTGTCACCCATGGCAACGAGCCTGCCAACTGAGATGATTTTATTTGGCGGCCTCGGGTTTTCCCCTACAAAGACATTTCCATGCCTTGTTGGAAGTGGAAGCAATCTAGCTTGGCAAGACTAATATACGGGAGTGCATCCAATCCAACTATCTCTTTCAAAGCATCACACGACACACCTTACATCAATTTTACGTTAAACTTCTACACAAATCTTATATAATATACAAAAAATTAAACAAATCAATTTCTCTTTATACTTTCGACCCAACCAGTTACCGAATCTTACATCGAGTTGGACCCATTATTTAATTTATTATAATATGCATTGTTTAAAAAAGACTTAGGAACCACACAATTTTTTTGAACCTTAGTCTCAAACAATATTTTAAATAATTAATGAATGTTATTCCATTAATATGCATATACGAACACTAATAGCATGTTTGCGACTTTCTATTTGATTTAATTCATTCTGGTACTACGCCTACTCTTGCAAGGGTGGGCTACAAACCTACACTCCCACATATGTGTCTCGTCAGGGAACTAAGGTGGTGTAATAGGGCGCTTGATACGTGGAAGGAATGCCCATTGCCCATAGGCTGCTATATAACGACTCAATTTCAGAATTTCGCTTAATGGCTGGAGAAAGGCCGTAGATAAAATCTTCCAATAAGGGTTGCCGGAGGTGGGGAAAGAACATCAAACTGCTGTATAAGGTTCATAAGGTAGCATTGGATCGTCTGTCGGCAGTTGGCTGTAAGAGGGCCATAATGGTAGGTAGGCCTACACAAAGAAACTGTGTTTTATGTTTTGAGCCAAATTGCCTACGTGAAATGAAATATGTTTCGAATGTATTGATACTCAATTCAGACCATACACATCATTTTTTTAAATAAGAATTTGGAACATAACATTAATTAAAAATATTCCATAGTTAATGCTAATACAAATGAAGAACGGGGTAAAATTTATATTTCAAAATATATTTTATTTACATAAAATTGGAATACGAAGAATATATTAAATGAACGTTACAATGATTTTACTAGTTTAACTATTTAAAGTAAGTTTTATGTAAAACATTAATAAATAATTAATGCATTCTTAGCAAGACTTCTTTTAACCAGCAAAAAGCGTCAGCATTGTTAAAATACGTAATATTTCTTTGGAGTAGCACTTAATTTGACTCATATATCGCAAGTGTCCTTGAGATACATTGGGTACCATCAAACCAAGTCTAGACATCACACTGTAATTGTCTACGTAAAGAGGTCAGAGTATCATAATGAATGTTCATGTAGGCTATTTAGATTGTGGGATAATTGCAATTGCTTGATATAATAGAGGTTATAAATTAATACCGACACCGAAAAACGTTCAAGCTCAATTTGCTTCGATCGTTATACAAACGTCTTTTATAGACACATTTTTGCTAGGAAAACTAAAGTTTTTAAATATATTTTAAAACATGCATACTGTCAACACTTCATTTATATCTCGTAAAAAATATGTATGGTCGTTTTCCTTAAGAATACAGATGTGTATTTAATGGCGTTGCCATATATTTCTCAAATTTAATTTTAATCGAAATTGTCAATGTTAATTTGAGAACTAATTATTAACAGTAGCTTTTTATACAAATATTAACAAAAAATATTTTTTCAGACACCATGTACAAATTGTTGTCTGACTGAACAATATGCCAATAGTTAAGAACGAAGGCCTACATCATTTCGGAAACGGTATTGGCCGGCTTTCCAAATAAGTTATGGTCAAGTTTGGCTGTAAATGTATTACTAAAATAAATACAATATTGTGTCTGCCTATAGCGCATGGAGACACATTTAAAAATTGAAGGTGAATTATTTAAATCAGCCGATTGTGATACGGCAACATGCATGGTTTATCATGTTTACTTACTGTTTCGTTGAAAAATCAGCGTGGTTAAAAATGAGCTCGATACATTTTTTTTTATAACACAGTTGCTTTTATCACACGAAGTTCAGGCCTTTGTAAACGCTAATGAAGTAATGTAATAATATTTACAACAATCTAAAACTCGATAACATTCAAATCAAGCAAAAGCTTAACTCGCAATACCACTTTAATATTTTATTTATTTACCCGTATTTTTATTAAGCACACGTATCACACCACAATGTGATATTTATATAACACACCACTAATTAATTTAGGCCTATATATATACACGTAATAATTCAAATTGATAATCATTTTAATCGAAACACATATTTTAATTACATATTTACACACACGCGAACATATTAAAATACAGTTGAATTCACTTTTAATATAGACACGCGCGAAAAGAAAACGCACGAACGCCAACGCACCAACGGTGTTTAGACCTACGTATTTAGCGTGGGATGGTCGGAGTGCGCGAGTCGCAGGGTTCGCGGCCGCAGCGGTCCCGTCTGCCGCTAACTGAGCTTCTTCCCGGACAGACTGACACACCTCCACCAGCGGCCGATGGGGGCTAGGCGACGGCGCGAACTGCAGGCGCCCAGCGGCGCGACGCCAGTAGGCGGCAGGTGGAATAGGGACATCATTCCACGAACGAGCATCACATTAAGGATGGCCATATCCTGTTATTTATGCGGGAAGGATTAATTGAAACTGAAAACTTCGCGCTTGAGTGTAGTAAAAGAAATTACAAACACGAGTTTATAAATGGGATGGAGATGTACTCGAGCTGGAGCACTTTAGTCTCCCATGTCTACCCTGGCGGTGATTTATGTAAACGACGTAAGGAGGATAGAATGCCAGTGGCTATACAATGAACCATTGATTGAAGAAGGAATCCTTCTCTAATCAAAGAATGAACAAGAAGACATTTGATTGTTTATAATTTCATAGTGATTTGACATCCATGATGGAACGAAGACTCATAAAACTGGTTCATTTTAACAATTATTCCAATATTTCTCAAATTAAACTTGTTTCCCATCACAATCTATAGAAAGTATTGGTTTTCTAAAACTTTTGAACACAGTAAAACAAAACTTTAGAGCAGCATTATTTTTTATTTCTATTTTTTTAATAAATTTGAATGAAAACTAGTACTTCCTTTAGAATCCACTTGCATGGACTTTGTATGTATGTACTTGTATGTACCTTATGTGCATATGCATTAAATATACGATCAGTACAACCACGCACAAAAAAGTGGCAAAGACGTTATTGATATTCTTTTTCAATATTTTAATAAAACCAATTTTACGTTAAGGAACGGGAAGTAAGTATGATGCTTCAATACTACGAAACCCCAAACAAAACAACAGTCATTAAAAGAACAACTTATGTTTTAAAGTTGCATCGACAGTACACAATCTAGTGTTATCTCTAAAAGATTCCTGTACCCCTCGTCTCACAAATATAGTATATTTTATTTTATAACGTTGTCCCTTTGGAATAAATCACTTCAATGCAATTTCCTTGTTTCGTATTTTCAACCGCGTAGTTATTAAGGTGCGAGACCACCACCAATATTAAAACCACTCAAAATTACAGTTTGTCAGTGCTATCTCAAGAATGGTGCAAAATATCGGAAAACTGATAGCAGACAGCTGTTTGTTTCTAGGACACAATTCAAGAAAAAATATTCAAACATAATAATCTGTGGGTTTGTGTTTCAAATATAAATTTAATAAAATATCAAATAAAAAACTTTATTACCATCACATTACAATCCTTTTTCATGCAGACTATATAGTCCTCACAAAACCACATATATCTGTCGGTAATCAGTTTTCCGATATTTTGCAGCGTTGTCAAGAGATCACTAAAAAAACTGTAATTTCGCGTGGTTTCAATATTAGTGGTGATCCATCACCTTTATAGAGGGAGCATGCAGGCATTACGGCCGGGACTAATTTAAGAAGACTCGCCACTGGCAATACGAACTGAAAGCTTTTTTTCCTAGGTTCTTGTCAAAAGACGAAGTTGAGTCCTGCTATTGGTGTTTGGACATTGTAAGTACCCTCATATCTGGCTAGTGTGCAGCCATGTGAGAATGGTCAAGTTGGATAAATACTCAGTACCCCGTACATCTGGCACAAAATATCGTAAGTTATAGCTAAAAGAAACTGAATTGTAGCCTGGTCGTGAATCCAGTTTCTGGAATCTAGATCATGGAACACACCACATACAAATTAACTAATTGGATTGCAAACATATTTCCAATACAGAACATCTTCTCTAAATAAATAGAGAAATACCCTACTCAGAAGCACTTAAATAAACGAGGTCACAGAAATGCTGAGTGCAAATTATTACGATACGTAATTAAAAACTTGTATTGCAAAGAAACTCTATCAACTTCATTGCTCTAAATGAACAGAACGAAGTTAAGTCTAGCTTGCAACAATTTATTTGTAACGTAATTTCGGTTAAAAGCATTTCACATTTATGTATTCTACATTTTCAGAAAACTGTGGCTATATAATCACAAAACATACAGTCACGTGACATCTAGTCAAAGTGACTATAAAATGAGCGATTTCTTTCGTTAAACTGAACATTTGAAGTTAAGATATCATATGTTGTATACGGTTACACTATTTGGTTGCAGGATCAGTTGGATTTTGCAGTTGAAACTTCAATAAAAAATTGTGTTATTTGTATTAAACACGGCTACAAAAAGTTAATTTTTATAGGGATAATATCAATAATATTTTAGAAGAGTTTATGAATTCTGAAAATTGAACAAATCATATTCATATTCAATATTTTATAACGAATCAGATTTAATTTATATATTAAGTCGCAATCAACGGGAAATACGAACACTGGATTCGAATCCTGAATTCCAGAAGTCTACTTAATGCTCAATAGACCATTATACAAGAAATTAAGTCTGCAATATAGTTGCTTTTACTCTATCTGAGCATATTAACATAATTTGAAACTGGAATAACATTGGAATTTACTGAAAACGGTTGATAATATACCCGCCAGTCTAATGGTAGCCATCGCAAATCGAGATGCGGAAATTTAAAAATGGTTAGTTCCAAGTTAACGGTGGATACTTTGTATATATTTCCTGATTTACTCCGTGATGTCTTAGATACGACTATCAATACACCTGAAGGGTTTATTAGTTTGCAACAAAAGGAATCGAGAAATTAAATTTAATCACTATGAAATGATTATTTCAAATTAAAACGTTTTATTTTATATTATACAAGCAATTCATAAAATGCTAGGTTCTAAGTTGATAAGTATACTATTTTTCTTTTTTACGAATGGAAACATAATGATTGTCGTACCAAAATGGTATATTTTAAATAGTGAAACTAAAATGTCATGTTCATACCCACACTTAATATGTGTACATTATATTTAAGTCTGATCAATCATGCATCTTATGGCTGCTAATTGTTACAAAATATAATTTCTTATTTTCGAGTTGTAGTTAAGAATTCGTGAGCAAAATTACGTCGACACTATAATACATTTCTAAATCACAATTTACAATTTAATAATATATTGGCCCGTAGGAGTTTTAATAATCTCGTAAGACTAAATAATTGTCAATATCTAAGCCATTGGCCCGAAAAATACAAATTATTGCTAAGCGATGTAAATAGAGATATGTTATGTTACTAGAATGTATTCGTATTAAATCTGTCAGTTTCAACAACAAAATATTGCATTGTTGCCATGCTAACGGTCCAAATAGTAGGTGAAACACGATTTTGTTCGCCACATTCCCGAAATACCTAACTTGATACACTTCAAAGGTTAAGAGGAGAAGATATTCACACATGTTTTTAAGTATTTGAACTATTCTGCCTGTTACGTGTGAGCACTCCTTCACACGCTGAACTCTTGCAAGATAAATAATAATGTTAAATGTGATTTGAACGGTGCATTCCGTTACTGCCTACGACCTTTTAATTCTTATTATGTCTACGAATTCGTGGCCTGGCCACTTCCCCTACTCCCCACTCTTGGCACAGCGGCGCGGGAGGAAGGCATTCTGATACTGCCTACAGCTAATTAATATCTGTTGCGCTGGGGAGAAGAGGGGGAGAATTAGAAGAAAAAGTTGAAACGTAAACATTTATTTGAAACAATTATTACTTACAACTTAGTCAATAATAAGAATTTATAACAATTCAACATTTATTATGTAAACAATTAAAGGGGCTAAAAACCCCAAAAATTATTTTTTACCGAGTGATCTATAGCACAATACTACACTAAAATGACCGTTTAAAAAATTATATCTTGTAACTGTGAATTAACACGAATTTTTTAATTTTTTTGATCCAGAAATTAGCGTAATTGGTGTTTTGGGAAATTTCTTGAATCGTCTTTAACCGACTTCCTTTTTGTTGCACATAGATACTAGAGCATAGTACCAATCTAAAATGCCCCTTTATAACATCGTGTCTTGAAACTGTGCCCAAATATACCCTCAAACACGCAAAAATATGCATTCCAAAATCACACCCCAACTTGGTAATCAGCATATTTTGACCAAACTACTTGCCCAAATTACAAAACAAAATATAGAGAATTTACAGAAAAGGCTGTAGAGTACGTCAATAATAACCAATATTTTTTTGGATCAAAATCCTCCAAGGTCACGGGGCATAAAGATCGTCCCCATGTTATTTCTTATGGGAGATTTTTGCCGATGGGACCTAGCTCGGAAAATGTCATGTTTGACTATTTTTTGGGAGGTCAAGGTGGCCCCAATAATTTTTCTGTTAATTGCTAAATTCATTACTAGTTAGCCTGAATGAAATATATTTCTTGAGTTTTGCGGTTAAATACCCCTTTAAGAAAAAATCTAGTTTAAGTATGCACTATGCACTTACAATTAAATGTTTTACTTTAAATGCGGCTTTAATTTAAAATCCATAATTTATAATTTAAAAATTATGATTAAAAATAAATATAAATCATGAAAAATCTTAGAATAAATGCAATCGTGTTTATAACAGTTGATGAAGAAAGTGAATGACAGTTAATGAAGACAGTGGCAGATGGTTAAAAGTGTTTAAGCACGTGTTTTGCAGCGTCGTGGTAGGCATACATTGTTGGATCATTTGAATGCAATTTTTCTTTCAAACTTTTAAAATTTGTTCTCATTATTTTATATTTTCGTGAAATAGGTGCTGCGGGTTCTCCATTACGCAGGGCTCTTTCTTGATCATCGGCATCTCCTTATAATCGTTTCAGAACATTTATTATTGTTTGGTTCCTCCCGTTCCTCCAGGCTCACAAGCGCAACAGATATTATTGGCTGTAGGCAGTATCAGAATGCCTTCCTCCCGCGCCGCTGTGCCAAGAGTGGGGAGTAGGGGAAGTGACCAAGAAACGAGTTTGTAGGCAGTATAATAATAAAAAGGTCGTAAGCTGTAACGCAATAGGCGTAACAAACTGAATCGATTTGATCTGCTCTAGAACATCACCATAACTAAACTCAGCATAAAACTGGGACTGACTGACTTGGGACCGAAGTCTGATGGGCGTGAATTACTATTTTACTAGGAAAACGCTTAAGTCCGCCGCGTTGATGGATGAGCTTTTTAAAGTTTTTAGTTTGCGTGGGATATCTTTACTTTTGCAAGTGCTTTGTTTTGCTACCTACGCATTGTAAGTGATTGTTGTCAAATTCTTTTGTTACCTGTCAATTGTATTATTTACCGTAAAACTTATATTAAAAGCTTTATTTCTATGGATTCTGACTAACTTTTTCAACTTTTTCTTTTAAAAGGTACTACATCACCATAACCTAATGTCCATGTATAATATGAACGTTGAAGGCCACCCGTTTGGTCAGAATTGCCAAATTGCACGAAAATATCGCACTAAAGTCAAAAAACTTATATTAAAAGCTTTATTTCTATAGATTCTGACTAACTTTTCCAACTTTTTCTTTCAGAAAGCAATACATCACCATTACCTTAATGTCCATGTGAATTATGAACGTTGTAGCCTCACCCGTTTGGTCAGAATTGACCCAAATGGCACGAAAATATCGCACAAAAAGTCAAAAAACTTATATTAAAAGCTTTATTTCTATAGATTCTGGCTAACTTTTTCAACTTTTTCTTTCAGAAAGCAATATATCACCATAACCTTAATGTCCATATGAAATATGAACGTTGTAGCCCTACCCGTTTGGTCAGAATTGCCCAAATGTCTCGAAAATATCGCACTAAAAATCGAAAAAAAAACGTAAAAGTGCGATATTCATGAGAAATATTTCTTCGATTGTACCCAAAACGTGGCACGTCTAAGTTTAGAGATTTCGAAGGTCCCTTCAATTTTCATCAAGATCGCATATGCCGTTTGCCCGGAATCGTGCGAACAAACAGAAAAAAAAAAAACAAAACAAAACAAACAAACAAACAAAAAAACAACCGAGCTAAATTTTTTGGGGGTCAGTGAAATTGAAGTCTTCGCTTCGCTCATCCAATTAATCTTATTATGGCTTTATGTATCATTCTTCGTAAATATAATATGTCACGCCTTATACATATTTAAGAAAATAAGGCATACAATTTTAAATATCCACCGATGAATTTTTTGGATGAGCGTAGCGAGCGTAGCGAGCGAAGCGAAGATTCCATTTCACTACACTGGAGAAAAAATCCGGAATGTTTTTTTTTTTTTTTTTTTTTTGTATTTTTGTCTGTTTGTTAGCACGATTCCGGCTAAACCGATACTCCGATTGCGATGAAATTTTATGCAGGTCTTCGAAATCTCTGAACTTAGAACTGCCACGTTTTTGAGCATAAACGAAAAAAAATTTCTCATGAAAATCGCAATTTTACGATTTTTTTCGATTTTTTAAAAATTTCTTCGACTTACAACACCTACATGCTTTGTCCGATTGTAATGATTTTTTCACAGAACCTTAATTTTATGAATTGATATATTCGTGTAAAATTTGAGCGTTATCAAAAAATTGTTTTTTACGAAAATCGCAATTTTACGCTTTTTTCAATTTTTAAAATTTCTCCAGCTTATAACACCTACATGCTTTATCCGATTGCAATGATTTTTTTACAGAACCTTAATTTTATGAACTAGGAAAACGCTTAAGTCCCGCCGCGTTGTTGGATGAGCGTAATTGGTGCATTGAGCTGCCATGTGTTATGCGGATTTCTGTTCTGTGAAAAAATCATTACTAAGTTGAAGATTTTTTAAAAAATTATTTAAAATAAATAAAAAATTAACTTTAATTCTTAATTTTTTTAATTAATCGTAATTTTAAAAAAGAAAAAAATTGTAAAATTTTGATTTTCATAAGAAATAATTATTTGATTGAGCTCAAATTTCACACAAATACATAAAATTAAGGTTCTGTGAAAAAATCATTACAATCGGATAAAGCATGTAGGTGTTATAAGTCGAAGAATTGTTTTAAAATAGAAAACCCCCGTAAAATTGCGATTTCCATGAGAAATAATCTTTCGATTGCGCTTAAATTTTCCACGAATATATAAATTCATAAAATAAAGGTTCTGTGAAAAAATCATTACAATCGGACAAAGCGTGTAGGTATTATAAATCGAAGAAATTTTTTAAAAATCGAAAAAAATCGTAAAATTGCAATTTTTATGAGAATTTTTTTTTCGATTGCGCTCAAAAACGTGGCAGTTCTAAGTTCAGAGATTTCGAAGGTCACAATAAAATTTCATCGCAATCGGAGTATCGGTTTAGCCGGAATCGTGCTAACAAACAGACAAAAATACAAAAAAAAAAAAAAAAAAAAAAAAACATTCCGGATTTTTTTCTCCAGTGTAGTGAAATGGAATCTTCGCTTCGCTCGCTACGCTCGCTACGCTCATCCAATTAATATATTCGTGTAAAATTTGTGCGCAATCGAATAATTATTTCTTATGAAAATTTCAATATTACGATTTTTTCCTTTTTTAAAATTACGATTAATTAAAAAAAAAAAAATTTAAGTTAATTTTTTATTAAATTAAATTAATTTTTTTATTAAATTTAATTTAATTTTAAAAATATCTTCAACTTAGTAATGATTTTTTCACAGAACAACAGTAAATCCGCATAACACATGGCAGCTCAATGCACCAATTACGCTCATCCAACAACGCGGCGGGACTTAAGCGTTTTCCTAGTATAGTTATTGTTTGCAATTATTAGGCAGGTAAGTTCCGCTATATGCATCAATTACCTGCGTACATTCGTCTGTGCGTATGTCGTGCGTACTCATCATAAAAACCCAAATGACCCGATATTTTGAAGGGACATAATTGTATAGATTTCAAGAATGTCCAAGATGGTCCTAGAATGGGAGGGTTCTTTCTTTATACTTAAGCTCATAATCTGAAATGTTAAAAGTGACTAGTTGGAACAAAGATGGAGATGTGAAGGTCAATAAAGAGTATCTTTATTTATTGGATGAGCGAAGCGAAGACTTCAATTTCACTGACCCCCCAAAAATTTAGCTCGGTTGTTTTTTTGTTTGTTTGTTTGTTGTTTTTTTTTGTCTGTTTGTTCGCACGATTCCGGGCAAACGGCATATGCGATCTTGATGAAAATTAAAGGGGACCTTCGAAATCTCTGAACTTAGACGTGCCACGTTTTTGGGTACAATCGAAGAAATATTTCTCATGAATATCGCACTTTTACGATTTTTTTCGATTTTTAGTGCGATATTTTCGTGACATTTGGGCCGATTCTGACCAAACGGGTGGGGCTACAACGTTCATATTTCACATGGACATTAAGGTTATGGTGATGTAGTACCTTTCGAAAGAAAAAGTTGAAAAAGTTAGCCAGAATCCATAGAAATAAAGCTTTTAATATAAGTTTTTTACGGTAAATAATACCAATTGACAAGAAACAATAGAAACTTGACAACAATCACCTACAATGCGTAGGCAACAAAACAAAGCACTTGCAAAAGTAAAGATATCCCACGCAAACTAAAAACTTTAAAAAGCTCATCCATCAACGCGGCGGGACTTTAGCGTTTTCCTAGTTAGAAAGCATTAGTTGACACTGTGTTTCAAGCAGGATGCTCCACATTGCTTTGGTGACCCTGTGGTTCAGAGGGTGGGGCTGAATCCCCAGAAATAAGTAAAAATATGTACTCGGAACTTCCATCAAGGGGAGTTGAAAGCTGGAACAAACTCGTTAAATAACGGTAAGCTTCGCTCCTTGTTTTTGGTACTCTCGTACCAGTTATTGTTTAATAATTATCTGCACGAAGCGGAACAAATTTAAAAAAGAACGATGGCAAGCAAAAAGTATAAATTGAATAACATAGTTGCATGCGATTTATTAACGGCTTTTCGAATATTCTGACGTGAGTGTTATGAAATTCAAATTTTTCTAAGCGGGCAGTTCTTCTTCGTAAAACATGTTGATAAATGATGTAGCATTATACGAGAACATAATAACATCACAAAATGTTATACATTTTCAATTTTCCGTTCGTAACCAATATTACACCCATAAATCTCTCGCTAGCATAACCATACGTTAGCTGGTTCTTATACGTCTTCATTTTCTCTGCGAGACCGACAAGTAAGAACGATGCACTGTTTGTTTCTTTCGTTGTGATGTGAATGATGCGGTGAATGTCATGAAATCCTCATGACATACTCTGTGCAGCAAACGTATATTCACCGTACACTGCCAATATTATGAGCGTCGTTAATTAGCTGTTGAAAAAATACCAATCAAACTTTTACGTGGCATAAGTTTATAAGCAAATAGTATCTCACAATAAATATCTTGACGTTATTACACTAAGAAATTACAGTTGAATTTTATTGGTTCATAAACATAAAATAAGCGGTTTTCTGAAAGTGACATTTCCCATTTTGTCCGTTTGAAATATTTATAACGAAGCTCTATTACTATTAATTTATTACCAAAAACTATAAAACAAATAGCGCATTACAAAATATGCTTGCAGAAATTCAAGACTAATTTGACGAACTATGATTGAAACTTCGGTGAAAAGAAAGTGCGAAGAAAACGAGGTAAATAAAACGTGTTATAAAGTAATTTTATGAAGTATACATTAGGGAGAAGCTCGAGTACGTACTAATATAAGGCAAACAGTCCAACATAACGTATTCAAAGCATAAACTCTAAAATATGGTCTGTAAAAGCTGTTAATGAAGGAATAGAAAGCTGGCGCCTGGCTGAAACCACTCAACGGATTGAAAACAAAATCGTGACGAGTAAGTACAGCTATAAGGTAATGATGGGATTTCAAACTTTTTATAGTCCTGAATAAGCTTAGGTATTTACACATTCTGCGAGATAAGCCACGCCCCCTTCCCAGGGTGCCATATTCCTAATATAAAATTATAAATATAAGCCAATGTTATACATTTAGATTAATTGTATATAGATCCTTATTCAGAAATATTTTTTAACTGAAGGTTGAACATTAAATGAATAATTAAATACATATTGATGTAAACACATGTAACAGGAAAAAAATCTGTAGTACTTGTTTCAATCTGTTGCACTGTAAGGATAACACGTTCAAGATAATATTCCCTGCGGAGAATATCAGTTTTTTGCAGTGAGGACAATTAAGCACAATTTATTTATACAATTTAAGACATGCACAGGTCGCATACATCCACGCAATGAGGTTTATTAGAAAAACGTTCCAAAATTGTGGGTTAACCCAAACCTGGCAACTATATTTGACTATATCTGTAACTTAGCTGTTAATGTTGATGTGAGTAGATGTATTTCCTAAACAACAACATTATTATTTTTATTTTTATTGTTAGAGAAGTCATATTATTTACGAGTAAATTAATATATACTAGTAAACGCTCATTTGGACGCGTTGATAAGCGAGCACGTGCTATAGCTAGACCCTCATTGCACATTTTTTTAAATTAAAAATTTGCGACGTTCGCTGTCCACGGTGCCATGTTTCCAATATTATTTATTATTGACAAGTTATTTGGGTAAACCCGTGGGTAAACGATTACTTTGTGGTGGATAAAATCCACCGCCATCTAGAGGACCTTGACATCATTTCTTTAGGAAAACAATTTTAACTCTTTGGTAACAAATAATACACTGCTTCCTCAATAGTATTTTGATTACTTCTAGGTGGCAGTGCATAGTGGCCAGAAACCTCGTGCGACTTTTCGTTGCCATGGTAACGTTACTTTTGTTAAAATGTAATTTCCATCTACACTACTTATCGGATCAAAATAAAATTAACATATTCGTGACCAGACGGACATTCTTAATGATTTAGTTACCTGAGATTTTGTCGCCGTTTAGTTTTAAAAAAAACTTTCGATTAACTTTAATCTAACTTTGTAACTCTTTGAACGATTTTGCCACAAAACTAATGGCGTTCAATCCAGATCGAAGCTTGCGGATGGGCCAAATTTCAACTCGATCCGAACCTCCGTTCGAACGTTATAGCGAGACATACAAACAAACAAACAAACATTCACAAAAAAGAAAAAAGAAAAAAGAAAAAAAAAACAAAACAAAACCAGTGACTATATTTTTTCCGGCAGAGTCAAATGGAAACGCTCGCTTCGCTCGCTTAAAAACAATATTCCAAACTGTGAAGCTTCAAGGTTAAAAAAAAAAAATTACTATAATTATTGTTATTGATTGGTACATGATGATGTTAATTTTAGCAAAATAGATTTTTAAATCCCAGTTTTGATCAAACAGACGGAGACTAGAAATAGATTTGGCGAAGGTTTGTCTGTCGTACGAGAACGAGACTAATAAAAGAGAACATAGACATCCCTTTGCCTTCAAGCAGAAAACAAACATATAATGTCACACAAGGGTCATCCTGCTCGGGAGGTGAGGTGAGCTGTTAGTGTGTGAGTAGGCGGGAGTGAGGGGTGAGTTGGTGTGGGCGAGATCTGACGCCCCCCACCCCCTTGAACCATTCCTAGAAGACCTACGTGGGTGGGTGTTTCAAAGCCGGGGTGTTTGCAATCGCGAGTCACCTGTAGCTCTATGATATACCTCCCAGTATGACTTTTTTTTATTTATTTTCTATTTATTTTCTATTTCTTTTCAGTCCACTGACATGTACATAGCATGGGACAAATACAAATACAAATTACAGTTACTAACAAAAGTACAATTAATACAGACTATGGTAATTACAATACTACTAGGAAAACTCTAAAGTCCCGCCGCGTTGATGGATTAGCTTTTTAAAGTTTTTAGTTTGCGTGGGATATCTTTACTTTTCCAAGTGCTTTGTTTTGCTACCTACGCATTGTAAGTGATTGTTGTCAAATTTCTTTTGTTACCTGTCAATTGGTATTATTTACCGTAAAAACTTATATTAAAAGCTTTATTTCTATGGATTCCGGCTAACTTTATCAACTTTTTCTTTTAAAAGGTACTACATCACCATAACCTTAATGTCCATGTATAATATGAACGTTGAAGGCCCACCCGTTTGGTCAGAATTGGCCCAAATGGCACGAAAATATCACACTAAAAATAAAAAAACTTATATTAAAAGCCTTATTTCTATAGATTCTGACTAACTTTTCCAACTTTTTCTTTCAGAAAGCAATACATCACCATTACCTTAATGTCCATGTGAAATATGAACGTTGTAGCCTCACCCGTTTGGTCAGAATTGACCCAAATGGCACGAAAATATCGCACAAAAAGTCAAAAAACTTATATTAAAAGCTTTATTTCTATAGATTCTGGCTAACTTTTTCAACTTTTTCTTTCAGAAAGCAATACATCATCATTATCTTAATGTCCATGTGAAATATGAACGTTGTAGCCCTACCCGTTTGGTCAGAATCGGCCCAAATGTCTCGAAAATATCGCACTAAAAATCGAAAAAAATCGTAAAAGTGCGATATTCATGAGAAATATTTCTTCGATTGTACCCAAAAACGTGGCACGTCTAAGTTCAGAGATTTCGAAGGTCCCCTTCAATTTTCATCAAGATCGCATATGCCGTTTGCCCGGAATCGTGCGAACAAACAGACAAAAAAAAAACAAAAAAAAACAAACAAACAAACAAACAAACAAAAAAACAACCGAGCTAAATTTTTTGGGGGGTCAGTGAAATTGAAGTCTTCGCTTCGCTCATCCAATAAAATATGAATAACAATGCTAATGCATTTGTAATTAAACATAATAAATACGATAATATTAAAACCAAGTTCAAGTAGCCCTATTACATGAATACATTTTTTAATATCAAACTCTAATGATTTATAATTTAACTGATACTTCGTGCGAGATAGAAATTGTAGGGTGTAACATTCGTCTTTTACATTTTTAAAATCATAACCAAAGTGAAGATAGAAAAAGTGGTGCGATAGAAGTTAGCCCTCTTAACCTTAGTTAGGTTCATAGTCTTTAACTTATTCTATTCATTATTTATAATATCTATATAAGCGACACCGCATAAATGTGACATAAATCATTAGGGCAATGGTAATTCCTTTGATAAATTAAACAATATCTCAAGGACCTTACTAAGCGAGGTAACACAAGCGTAACGCGTAAAACTCTATTTCGGGAGGTTGCCAAGTCAACACCCGCCACCGACAATCCTGATTGAAAGTATTTGAAAGGTTTTCTGTATTCGTTATTGCGAATTCTATGGATTATGTTCTCTTTACAGCTTTCCTTCACGAGTAGGCCTACCCTACAACTCTTACCATGTTAGTCACCTCAAGAGGGGCAGGTTTTCTACGTTTTAATTCACTGTACCCTAGCATAGATTTATTTTCATTTCGATTATTTTCGAGGAAAAGAATGTAAACGAATCGCTAAAACATTCACAATTGCGATGCCAGCATATTATAATGACATCTACGTCACAAGCCACTTTATTGTACTTGATCTATCGGCGCCAAGTATTTTGCTTGCCAACCTCATTGACTATACAACAACATGATAATACATCCGGTAGGCAGTGATCTTCAAACACCGTCGCCGGTTTACAACCCTCGTGAGCCCTGACGCCCACCATTGCGTTTGAATTTGATGACACTGCTTTACAATGGTAAGAGCGGGACGGAGAGCACGCAAACTCGCTTCCTAGCGCCCAAACTGAACTAGGCTTAGACTTATTTGGCGTACGATGCTTCAAAGAACCGAAAGATACGAATTCATTCTCAAACAAAAATAAAACTTTGTCAAAAGAAAACACACTTTTTCCATATGTTGCATATTGTCACTGTATAACTGCAATAAATATATTTCGACCGATTAAGTGGTGATATAGGGGATTTTAAATTCCCATGCCTTCCTTATCAGGCAAATAAGAAATAAAAATCCCAATTAAAATGATACATTAAATTAATAAATATCACGGAAATAAAGACCACTCATGACCTCCTCCCTCCACCAAGACATTACTCAGAACATACGCAGCATCGTGGTGATGTGAACACTCTTTTATGTTTAGGTGAAAATTTGAAAATTTGAAAACAGGTTAAAAAAAACGTTACCAAATTTCGTATGTTAAGTGTATAGAGTCTACATAGAACAATGAGGAAAGTTTCGTCTGGAAAGTTTGGTAATACGCTCGCTTACAACATTCCAGAAGTCAGTTGCACGAAGTGTGCACCGTACCACAACGTAATAAATGACATGAAGGTACGATGAGGGCAGGCGTAAATTCCTCATCTTTTCCTTGAAGCTGCGAGCAATGAAATTGATTTTACGCAGAAAGAGGAGACAAACAACTCCTTTGTGCAACACCTATAACCCAGGGGTCGGGATAGGATTTCACGCCAGACAGGGTCTCATCATCCACCATTCAAAGCAGCTATTTGCCCCGAAGAAAGTTCTGCTTCTAGAAAAGTTTTAGCTCATTTCTCAAAGATACTACAAAATTTACATTGAACTTAACGGAACTTTTAAAACTCTTTTTCGAGTTTGCAACTCTCTTCCTTAAAACTTTGTTTTTTGTTTTCAACACATGCAGGTTTCAATCTGGTAAAATGGTGTTGTTTACAGTGAAATTATTTAGCCTTATAAAATCATTAGGCCATTATAGTAAATAAATAAAACATTCATTTTTAATGAGATATTTTGTAATATACCGTGTGTAATCTTAAAGTAAATTTCTAGAGATTCGAATGAATGAAAGTCTCAAAACTCATATCAACGAAGATAACGCCAAGTTACAAGTCACTTTTAAGATTTGCATATTCACTTATTATAAACGAAGTTCAAGTATAAACTCTCAAGCCCATTCACACACTTACACTCTAAACGAGTTGATTATTAAGTAACCGTATGCAATGATCTTATTACTTTAATCTTTGTCTGCTATACAATTCAGCAATGGCTTGAGAAACATTGCTGTTATGCAAAATAACTAAAATGGTTTTGTGGAGTTGAGCTTTTCCTTTTGTTTCCTTTGGCGCATAATTGGGCACTGAAAACAGTACAAAACGCAAGGAAATTTCGTCGCATTTTAAACGAACAGAAAAAAATAATATATTCTCCCCTGTCGTACTCGACGTTTCTTTGTGATTGGAGCTCAAGGTAATTAGGTTGAAACTCACTGTATGAACAAGGTTTTCCCCTTCTTTGCCTCGTGCTGCTGGAGTGATCAAACACGTTAAAACTAAGCAATTATAATATAATGTCTCGTTTACTTTGAGTTATACGTGAAGAAGTAAAACTAACATTAATTAAAACTATGTGTGGGGTAGAAATAATTTACGTTTAACAAGCATGAGTTTCATTTTGACGGTGTTGTGATAACAGAGTACACTTTAATTACTTTTACATCTAATCGTTGCGAAGTACTATAACATATTTTGTGTCTCGAAGAGCATTGACATAAAATAATAGTTCTCGAAATTGTTGGAAAACTTATGTTGAATTGGAATGATGCATCGCTTATCACTTTTCTGTTCATCGGTCCTTCTTCTGTATCTCATTTAAACCCGAACATGACCTCCGATTGACACGCGGATGGTTTTGTTAACAGTGCTATTCAGCAATAATGATGCAAAACGATCTTGGGGGTGGGTCAAGGGACGTAGCTTGCCCCAAACCCAATCCAAACTATTTATACCATTCCATGACCTTGACCCCAAGATTTACCCCTTTCATGCAATTCTAAGATTGTTCTTTGAAAATATATATTAACACAGATCTTTCCGCCCTCCTCCTTTATTTAAAAATTTGTAATGCAACGCATGACATAAAAATTATAAACCTCGCCCTTTCCAAAATCAACCAATGATGTTATGGAGGCAGGACAAGTTGTCCTGTCCAACCCTCGTGTGAAATGATGCATGGGACTAGATTGTATTTTTACGTGGCATTAGGGACACATTGTGTTTCCTTATACTAGGCATACAAAATTATCAGCCATTTTAAAATGTGTTTTTCAACATACTGCAGATAAAAGTATTATGAAGCTGAACCAGTTGGGAAATGGGGAAATGTTAAACCGATTAAACAATAATATAGCCCCGCTTCTATGAAACTCCATGTGCTGTATAGGATTAAACTCATTTTGCTTTATTCAATTGATAGAAATTTTAGGATGATAATAAAATAAAATGTCAACATATTTTGTAAAGGGAATGAAACTAAAATGATATAATTTCCTATTTTTAGGTATGTGCATAGACACCTCTGCGTTTTGCGTTCACTATGAACCATAATGAAATAAGGTGTGAAATAAAGACGGCTAGACTTAAATACCAGAAAGTACAGGTACGGTGCTTTTGCCAACTTTACCCATTGCAAGTGTTATGCAAACTAACAAATACCAGTTAAGTCAATACATTAGCTCATTATTACACCTTCGACAACCAATGTGTGCTGTATTACTGGAAACGCATAGCAAGATCTAACTGCATTGTATTACTTGAAAGTATTGCTTTTGATTTATATAGTTGTGATGTGTTATGAAAAGGGGACCGTAAACTAAAAAAAATCTGAAAAGAATTGAAATTCAGTATTAAGTTGCTGCATGTACCTAAAATAGTTATTGATCATTTTTTCTGAACATATTTAAATATTTGAAGAATTCATGCCATTGTGTCCTTTTCTATGTACGCAGTATCTTGTGGTCAACTAAATCTCATTAGCTAGTCATTTACCTGATTTTGTGATCATTAAAATGCACCGACAGACGTAGCCCATGCGTACCGTGCAAGATTCTGATTCTTAGGTCACGGGCTCGAATCCCACCACCGGCAATCCTGACTGGGCGTTTAGCCTAAGTAAATTGAGCATTGGGTCCTCTTACACACCCTTCTAACATTCCCAACAAAATTGCTTTAATACCCAACTATAACCTAGAGTGGGTCATTTTAAGAGGGTCACAAAGGGTAAAACTATTGTGTACCCTGACGTGGGCATCTCTACGAAACTTGTTTTCTAAACTACTATATAGGTTATTCTCAAGATTGATCAAATAACACTCATATGGCGTACATTGCAATAAAAACACATTTACATTCATTTCCACGAATGAATCGATGGTCCAGTAAATGATATTCATCTGTGTAGTAACATGGGAATATCAAACGAGCAGTGACGGACATTAAACATTTCAATTTAGACTTTACATTTTGACAGGTATGTAAAACCCATTTAAATCTTGATGTTTTGAAACGTCCATGATGTATGAATGTCAATGTCAGTCAAATATGATGTGCTACATATCGTATCTTGTAAACAACATATTTGTCCAAAATATGACATGCATGTTTTCATTTTAGTTATATATTTTTATTCACAATCAATTTTACAGGAAATAATGAAATTATATAATATCTTAATATTTTTGATGAAAGAAGAATGTGAGGATGAAGAGAATGCTGGAGATGTGTCAGGTCTGGCTGCTAAGAAAGGCAAAATAGCCCTAGCCACGCAATGGAGATAACGCTGCCCCAGCCTGAGAATTAATCTGTTTGAAATGGCGAAAGATTTCAAAAAGTGTGTCATCAATTCATAGGAATAAAGTTTATTTTAATTTGCGACCAATGTGTTGACTTATATTGTTTTGTAAATATTAACTCACCCTTTTTGTTACACTTACGGTCAACGGATAATGAATTTAAAAATGACAAATGAAACACACATTCAAAATAATATGCCTAATGTACTATTATGAAATTGAAAATGTACAGTTTAAAGAGACACAATATAATATTGGCTTGACCTAGTACAAGAAAAAAAATGTTGAAAAAAGTAACCTTGTATTTTGAGAAATGTCACAAATTAATATTTTTACATGATTGTTTTGAATTTAACCTTACACACCTTTAATGTACGCGTATGTAGGCCTATGTACGCAGCACGAAGATATGTATATAAGCTACATTTTAATGTGGCCATTTACTAAATTTAAAATTTTTGTAGAATTTTTCTTCCATCCCACAAATGCTCTTAAGATTAAGTTGCATTAAGTCACCTGGACCGGCATTTATATTTAAAAATCCCTCTCTGAGCACACACACTTCTGGGTCTTTCTTCCGAGAGCTAAGACCCCTTGAAAACGCCAGCTACCCGCTGAGCCCCTCAAGATTATAACTGTTTGAATAAGGAATTCCGGGGGCGAAATGTTGTCTTACTAAAGCTGAGCGAATTATTCACTTTCCCCTGCATTTGCATCGAGTTCGTGAGTTTTCAAAGTTTTCCCAAGTTTCGATGAAACCTTGTGGTTTTACTAGTTTCGAACAGCACGAGACATGCAAAGCCAGCCACACGATCGGACAACAAATTTACAAGAATAAGCGATAACCTCTTCCTCTTCTGTAGAACGAGAATATTATTTTATACTTTACCAGATAAAAGAGAATATGAATTCCTCGTGGCCTTAGCCCTTGGGATGTTATTCATTTTCTAACTGGGAATTGATAATCGATTTTAAGTCTTTTGCGTGCATAATAGAAGAACGTCTGAGAGATCTCGACGCTTTGACATTTTTATAGGCCAACTTAAAATCTATCTTACATGTTAGAAGGGGATTTTGAGGTACAAATTTATTGAAGCATTATCACAAATTTCCAACAGAAATCAAATAAAAGAAAAAGTTTGTCTTCCTGTAAATCATGCAGAGGTTTTTCAAAACTTAATCAATCTACCACTAAAAAGTAGGCTATCCTCTTGCTGTCGCATTCTACTCTAGCAATTACACGCAAAAATTCACTTATTACTTTTCCCAGGCGTCTTCGAGTTTTATTTATTATTTTTCCTCAAACTTTTCCAGCATCTATGGGGAAACTTTGCATCGCTTGCTTTAATATATCCTAATGGATCCTGTGCTTCAGACTGTTAGGTATCTTTCAAACTTCTTCTTCCAGTAGAATTAGTTTTCATGTTTTCATTAAAACACGATCAATGATAATATGATCTTTATAGCATAATTATATTCCCTATTCTAATATTGTTTATTGTACGTAATTTATTTTAAATAAGCAGAGAAAATGCGGGAGGTCCAGGCCAGGCCCGGGTGATAAGAGGTAATAGCAATGGATGTAAAAAGAAGAAAAACAGATTAGGAAAAGGTAAATCAGGTAAAGTGGTGAGAGAAAGAAAAATTACAAAAACTGATGGACTTCACGGAGAAAGAACAAAGTGAAGAAGAGAATATAAATAAGAAATTGAGGAAAGAATACGGAGGATGAAAGATACAATGTGTGGGAAGCGTCAGGCAGAGCATGGCTATTGCCGACTTCAATAAACCCGCTGGCCAGGAATGTGATAAGGAGCCTTCCATCATCTACCCGACATCATGGTTGGAAACAGGGTCAGACTCAGATATGGGTTGATATGATCAACAAACAAACTCATACTCAAATAAAAATGGCAAAATTCAATTTCTAAACTTTTCCGACTCGCATAGGATTTGGCTTCCAATTTAGTTTTCATCCCGTTGTAAATTTTTAATATACAATATAAAGTTATAGCATTCGTATTATTGTCTGACTAAAGAAAAATTACTATACCAAAGGATACTTGTTTGGGGAGGACTGTAAATTTTTTTTTTTTACGAATTTAAAAGTCTAGACTAAAAAAGGTTTGAAATACTTAAGAAATATCGTATCTCTTTTATCGACTCTGAAATCAATTGCTATACATTTAATTTTTTTAAAATTACTACTACCCAATTTAATATTTCATTGGCCTTACATTTAATTTCTAATTCACCTTGCCTATATATGCGCTAACTAAAAACCGCTCACACTCAAATCCCTTCGGATAGTAAGAGCTTCTTATCGACACTAAAATTTAAATGTAAATAAGCTTTACTAATAAGTACTATTTGAGAGTAGAAGGTTCTATACAAAATGATACTATTCAAATGTATTATTAGTATGTGGGAACTGAGAATGAATTACATATGTTGAGAATTTAAAATTGTTTAAACGATCAATATGTTATGATGAACCCGGAATTACATATAATTGCACACGTTTATGTGAAACTTTTAACATAACTGCAACCTTTCAAACTCGCTTTCTAACGAGTAAATATGTGACGAAATATAAGCAGGCTATGTAGCTTCAGCCACCATTCCTCCATGAAAGCCATAAAATTGCCAAACTTAATTCCCAGCTGTTTCTCTCCGATTGATATAATTGCTGTGTAAAGATTTTTCTTTCAATGCCATTTGCCAACCGTACAAGTTTGGCAATAAAAAAGTTGTAGACAGCAATAAATGACACCGTGTCGAACGTGTGCCTTATTGTTCTTGATTAATTGCTTTAGGAGTATTAGGCCCACATCACATGTCATACACTCAAACAGTAAGTTTTATCGAGAAGTTGGACTATACAAAGTTGGAAGCTTTATTCTTGAGCTATAATGCTACTTTCAATCGCTCGGTTGTCATGACTACCGTGCTGGTCCTGAGATTATGTCGAACCTGGCTTTACCCTGGCAGTTGTACCATACTTTAGTTGTTTTAGTATCAAATAAGCCCCACCATTAGTATTAGACAAGAGTCATAAAATCAGGCTGAGACTACGGTGCAGATTCCAAGCAGGACTGTGGGTGTTCACTATAAATGAAGATAGATTGAAATCCCCGCCATGTACGAGGAGAAACTGTCGTGTAATGAACGAAAATGAAAGAATTGCTCCATTTCTCGCAGAGGCAAACGTCTCCTCTCATACATTCACTTTAACCGGCAATATATGTCGCCATATAACAATTACAGAGCCGTCCAAGGTGGCTTCTATTATATATGGCTGTGGCTTATTGTTGAAGGGATGTGGGTTTGAATGTCTTCCGCGTACCTTGCATAGAGTTGGGTACATGCATTACAATTCTAAACCATACTCGTTTATATCCCGTATAATACAGGTATTTGTACGTTATATGTCGATCATCGTGTCGTGCATCATTGTTAAATTACCTTTATTATTGAAGGGCGTAAGTTCCAAAATATGGGGTTGATTAGCAGTATCATGTACGGAGAAATAGACGCATCGTTTTGCATTGAAAGGCAAATGTTTTCTAATGTTTTACCATTGAATATATACGGATCGTGTTGGAAAGGTAAGTCCACGACATTTAAAATCATTCCGCGACACGTGTGATTTTAATTTATGTTTCAACGTAAATAAGCTAAAAATCATAACCTTATGTAAAAAAGTAAATTTGAGCCTAAAATAAAAAGGTGCATTACAAAAAACATTTACTTGATTATCTCAGAACTATGTTTTTGGACTTACGCCCTTTCAATAATAATTAAATATATAATAAAAAAGTGATTCAATTAACTTTTTTACGAAAGAAGCTAGCGTGCACAACTTAATTACTGACAAAACGTTCAATGTCACACTATCCCAAGATACGTCTAAATTAACAAAATTGTACAGCATTTTAATTAGCATTTGAATAATTAATACGTTTACAAAACCTATATGACGGAAACGAATGTATGAATTGAATAATAGATTCCATAATGCTATGGTCATGACTGAGATTTAAAGGTGACAAATATATTGCAACACAGAAATAATTAGTAATGGTTTAGTATACATATATGTAATATACATTACTTTCAAATGTCTTCAATGTCAATGTTCTCACTATCAATAAATAATAACGATTTAGTTTTTCGAATATTTCGACCAACGCTATACAAATGAAGTGTGTGAAATAGTATTCATTTACTTTCCGGCGTGTTGTATTATATGCCCTATATTATATATTGCCCTTCCTGATTTTATAACAAACTTTTTTATGGAACTAAACATGTATTATAAGTTACTGCACCTTAGGTCCTTGTACACTTTTAAACTTAGCTTTGTGATAGTATGAGTGTAATTTCTATGTATTTACTATTAAATTCAATGTTCTCTGGATTATACTACAAAGTATATCTATTTTCTTGAATTCATACATAATAAAACTTTAAAAAACTACGGGTATCCGTCATTGAAAGGTAGCCGGGCGAAACAAGTTAACATTTTCAGCTGGTGTATATGTAATAAGATTTATATATTTTTTATTTATATACGATTGTTTTTCTCTTGCAGCATAATAAAATTACGCGCTGGTTTCGATTTGTTTAATTTTCTCAACCGGGTTCTAAGTCTTGTCAACCCCTATCTAAGCTTACAGATTAAATCATTAACTTCACTCCAAGTCGACGTCAAACTAACAAGTTTGTTCAATGTTCTTTGGAGCGTGCTCATTGTCAACTAAACATATTATCTGCAGGCAACACGACACGACTCGAAGACGGGGTGACCTCTTTGTCCTCGTCGCTTCGCCTGTGTTTGATTTAATATGAAACCCCCGGCTTTGGTTCGGTTGTCCGACCCATCTACTGAGCAAACAGCCGCCATTGTGAGCCATGTCTAGATCGCACACACGATTGTCAGCGTGGACGAATTAATGAAATGTTGGCGAAGGTGGACCGAGTGTCCCCAAGGTGTCATGGGTCGCACAAACCTACAGTGTGAGTGTGACGTGGTAGCTAATAGTCTACTACCTTTGTTTTAATACAATGGAGTAATGTAGAATGATGTTCTTATACAGAGGTTAGTAGGTATTTAAAAGATAGCGACTTTTGTTTGATAACAAAATAACATTGGTAACGGAAATTATTTTTTATATTCCTTTGAGTTAAAAATAGTCTCCAAATATCAAACCTTGGGCCCTGTCAAAGATTAGTTGGCCCTAAATAAATTTGCGTTTTTTGTTGTTGTTTTGCTTTTAATGTGTTTTTAATGTGCTCCGAAATAAAAACATGCATTAATGCGGAATGCGAGAGTTTATTTTGGAACGCTTTAGGAGCACCAATTTTCACTTTTAAAATTTTAAATTCTAGAAGGGTATTTAAGAAGGATAATGTGGTAGTCTCTTTCAAAGAACATTTACATTACTTTTTTTGATAACTAGCAGCAAATGTGTTTTAATAGAGCCAATTGGCAGTACATTTGCCAAGCTTATGTAGTAGACATGAATTTTAAATGTGGAAATATTGTCTGATATAGACATAGATAGGCCTACACATCTTTCCTCAACTAAGTCCTGATAAATAGTGGCAATGCCCCACCGGGGGTAAAGATATTCCACTATACACCCGGCACGAGGGTATGGTACTGGTTGGTACACACACGATAAGTGGTAATCAGAATACTGTCCGCACTCAGAAAGACACGTTGTATGTTGCACCGGTCTGTCAGTTGCCAGGATTGCGGTCAGAGAGGGGTGGGGTAAACGCGTACATATCGAGGCCCCCAGCTCGTTGCTGGATGAATATTTACCATTCTCAAACCCTTTTTAAGTGTGAAGAGTGAGCTGACAGGCTTGTTGACGGTCACTCTTGCTCCGACGTCAGCTCCGTGTTGACGCGCTGGGCGTGACGCTGACAGCACGCACCGCGATGACTCACTGCCTAACTCGCACTACAACTACAAGCGGAGAAGTGGGAATGATAAACGCAAAAGACGCATCCTGACTAGGAAAGGGCCTGGCTTGAACATAAGGGAAGGATGAGCATTATTTCATAAATTCATCTGCAAGATTGAAGTGGAAACTTCGTGAGCCACATGATAAGACTGTTCTTAGAGCCCAGTCCAATTTTTTTTTACAATGTAAAATGTCCATTTAAAAATTCGCTTGATCGGAAAATCTAGCTAATCACCTACATTCTGGATCACTTTTTAGACCTCCAATTTTCACTTCAAAAATTAATATTTATAAAGGATGAGCGCAAGTCGCTATCAAAGCACATTTTAAGATTTTAAATTTCGTCCACAATCTTGGAAAATTACTACAAACTACCCTTA
The DNA here is from genome assembly GCA_024449915.1 of Sweltsa coloradensis. Taxonomy (NCBI): domain Eukaryota; kingdom Metazoa; phylum Arthropoda; class Insecta; order Plecoptera; family Chloroperlidae; genus Sweltsa; species Sweltsa coloradensis. The sequence continues at coordinate 1,231,331 of JAMZAV010000159.1, read as the reverse complement.
TGGTGGCAGATTTACTGCCCGTTACTGAAAAAAGGAAGAACTATTTGTAAAATGTATTCTGATATAGCGACAATCTAACATTATTACTTTACATTTTGGTGCAAACCACAACCCGATAGGACAAACGATAGATGCTTCTAAGTGATCCAGACTATACCTCTGCATTCTGCGTAAAAGCCTGGTTTGATCCAGCTCATCCAACAGTTATACGTAGACATAAAATAGTTCGCACAAACACAGCAACTTGTCAGTATAGACGTATGTGTGACAATATGACATTTAACTTTGCAAGTACATATCCCTGTCTTCCATCAGGATAAAATGTTAGATGTATGAGGAATCTCCACGATCGGAACTGGAACGCTGGATTTTTCCAGTTAGAAATAATTACACACGATACTTGTTACATTATGTAGTTATTTAAGAAAGTTTACAATATAAAAAATAACAATGTGTGAAACGTTTTGACTTTGATCTTTGAAAGTAAATATATTAACTATCGATATAATGTAATCGGGCGTGTGTCTCCACTTAAGACGCAAGAAGTATACTCTTTTTAAGTGTTGGCACTATATCATTTTCACGCAAATCAACACATATTACGAAAATCCTTGAAAACACGTTAACCTATTAATTGATTGATCTACATTCCCTAAAAGATGTTATGTGTGTATTTTACTTTAAAGCCGTCCTCTTATTCGCATCTTTCACCAATCGTAGGCGAGAAGAACGAAATAAAGGAATTTACAAAAGTAATAGAAAAAGTTAAATATAAACCTATAAGGCCGCATTCGCGCCCTAAAAACAACAGGAGGCATGCAAAACTTGAAAACCAATTTAAATTGTTTTATTTACCCAGTAGAATAATTAAAAAAAGTGAAATTGAATTTAGACATTGTGCAATAACCAATGTGGCAAAGAAAGTAAAGCTAAAGGTTTATTCACAATTCACTTAAAATATTTCGCACGAAAATTTTCATGTCGTTCACATTTCGTACATCTTGACGCAAGTTAAATTTAAAAAAGTCAAGTCGACAGTGAAACTAGCGATGATGAAACTTACCCTCGTAGTTAGGTGACCATATTTTGAAAGTTACAAACCGGGACAATTACTAGAGTGTATGCATTGTACCCCACGGACCATTTCGGGGTCTGGGGCAGAGCCCCTAGCCGCCAGAGGCGATTTTTTAAAGATATATTTTATATTTGCGTCAAATGCACAGAAAATAGCTTTCTGACATGAAAATATGAATTAAATATAGTTGTGATGCGTATATTTTTTAGTCGTAAAATCCTTATCTAGTGGTTTAAAAATGATAGTACAAAACAAAATACAAACATTCTGCAGATAATAATGTATTGATGAGGGCATCATACTAATGAAGGCCTAATCAATAAGAATAAATATAATTTGAGAATGTATTTAATATGTATAATATGGATGGTTAAACTTTTAATATACTTTGTCTTTACAACGAAATAATAAGTGCAGGTGTGTTATTAATCAAAAACCTAGTTCAGTTGTGTGACTGGTAAATTTTGATTTTCCATTATCTATAAACAAAATCAATGCAAATAATGATTGAGAAAATTAGTGGTGTTCGAGTCCTGAATTTTTTAGTCCAATTTGAGTCCGAGTAGTCTTACTTTTTTAAATTTCACTATTATACTCTTTGACTATATTTATTATTTACAATATGAACAATATTAATTTTATTTATTGATGTTAGTCTAAATGTAGGCTCCAAACGAGAAGACAGAGTAACATCTAATTGATTTAAAAATGTAACCTCTGTCTAGATCATTTTAATGATCAAGCACAAATGTTATGAGGGCTAGGCTATGACATTCAGTATGTGATATTACATGAAAATTTTGAAACAAACATTAGAGTGACATATTTTTATTACTTGTGCCCAAAAAAACGTTCAAAACTTCCAAAATGAAAATAAATTTGTATCAAAAGACTCAGATTACTATTAACGGTCAGTTTTCAGCATTGGTATAAGGTAGCGCAAAAAATATATAGGCCTAACGATTTTTACGTTTTCACACACGTGCGCGACCCGGCACCTCCACCAAAATCATTAATAATACGCGCACACCCCCAGAGAAAATGAATTATCTTCGTGGAAGAACTATTTCATTGTTTATACTATAAGTATTTATCAGAGGAGTATATTTTTTAAAGTAAAACATTATCCTTCCATGCACGGTATAGTTAAGAAAATACCAGGACACTTTCTCCCCAAAATTGCAAACCAGTACAAATACGTCATTTTAATGAGTCTCTCGGGACACCGGTAAAAGTGTTCTGAAAACGCCTGTACGTCTGGTCAGCTTACCTTGTAGCAACTTGCCACATAAGAATCCTGTTTCAGGCAGTCAGCATAAGTTGCAGCTGCAGCCAGCACCGTCGTCAACGACCTCGCCTCGCGATGCTGGGCTTGCTCTCGCTTCTCGCACACCCGTCCACAAGCCACGTCAGACACACACTAACTATACTCGTGGTGAACTCCATACCCTAGCCACTGTTATAATGGTCAGGTAACCCACCAAGAGCACCTTACAAAGTGCGAGCGGTTTTCTTACCGTATCTCGAAACTCGCCGCACTGTCCAAATTAGCTGTCGCACCTATTTACGATTATAATTTTTTTCTTTTCGGTTAACTTTTTGATTACAAGAATATTATAGTTTGTATTTCTGTGTAAAATGTCACCAATAATCTTTTTTTTAAATATAGGTATTACGTTGAAAATTTTGCCCTTTACGAATACGCGATAAAAAGTCCGTTTGATAATGAATTAAATAATCTAATTTATTCATTGATTTATTTTAACCCCTTCAGTCCCGAATTAAATTGGTGAAATTTAAGTAATTTTAAGCAATTAAATCCAATTCCAGATTTTTAATAAGATTTTTAATGTTTTCAAAATATTTTTTTACGATTTTTAATGGATTTTGGAAAATTTTGGATTCTGAATAAAAGTTTCGATTTAATTTTAAATATAAACTTGAAGACTATTACTAAAACTACATTTGTTTCTGAATTTTTTGCGCTTGATGCATTTTTGAAACTCAAATAATTACAATATTAGGAATATATATTACCTCTCTGGGACAACCTCCATTTTTAGCATTTCTACCCTTTTTTGCAGTTGTGTGATTTCAAACTTTGAAAAGGGCACTTTTTTCCCATTGACATGGGGAAAAAGATTAATAATTTTTTATTTTCCAGAAAAAATTGGGGTCAAATTGGAAAACTTATCATTTGCCCGGATTAAAATTTAAAATTTGATGTCCATTTTAAATGGACGCAGGGACTGAAGGTGTTATGGAATTTATTTAGTAAAAATATAATACTATGTTATAATAAAAATCATTTTTATGAAAATGGAACAAAGGTGAGCGTGTGTTCGAATTTTGCAAGACGGGTGGATTGTCTGATTTGTTGCTTAATGCTAGGGCAATCATCTTAAACAGCCATTGGACATTGCCTTCTCAACGACCCTACAATATGTCTATAATAGATAGACACGTGAAGAATACATGAATTTACTCCTCGCTGGTTTCCCACCAAAAATGTTATGAATATATTCCCCTCACACAGCTTAACACAATTACAGATTGTCTAGACTGCGATTTTGAATTGTTGAAATCAATATTGTTTTTAAAATTGCCAATAAGTTACATAAGAATTGAATTTCAGTGCGCGACATAAATTAAATGTCAGGCCTATATAAATTAAACGTTTAATAATATCCGATTTAAATTTAAAAATGTAGATTAGCAAGTATTTTAATCAGTAGTTTCTGTATAATATGGTAGGACGTTAATAAACTTGTAAAAATTACAATATACTCATGCAGTAACGAATTGCTCGATTTTGCCAAAATACTTGCAACGAAATGCAGAACCGAAGTAAACATATAACTAAGTACTACCAACATAACATATATTCTTGTTTATTATCTATTATGTTAATTATGTTTTCACAGAGCGTTGCGCATAAATTGAACCTATAGACATTCCGTAATATAATACAATCAAAGGGAATTGATACCCAACAACTGCCCTTAATGATAAAATACAATAAACCTTCCCCAAGATACACAGACAAATATTGATATGTTATTGAATATTATTATATGTTACGTATTTTGATAATTCTGAAAGAGCACCAACCTGCTAGGGTAACATATTCCATTCCGTGAGACTATGTTGGGTGCATACGCCCACCTCAGTTGTAAACAATTACTGAAACACGAAGGGAAAAAACGAGTTTGAATTCTACATGTTTTATTAAACAAAAGTAAAACAAAAACGTCGGCACAAGTGGTGTAAAGTATATCAAACACCATGCCATTTATGTTGTATGATGTCAATCAATGAGTGTAAAACCAGTGCATTGATGAGCTAACAATGGAAATAGGTCAGGACTGTCGTCAACATCCCATGCACACGCTGATTGGTCGGGAGCCTTTTGTCAACGACAGCTCGAGCAGTCGCACTCATTGAATTCCACGCTCTAAATAGACTCCTCACTAGAAAAAAAGTCGGCGATCGATCGGTTTGCAACTTGCAATGTGATTTAAAATGAATGCACATCATTTTCTGACATGTAGTAATTACTTAGTTTGTATGGGCACAAGCAAATAATATTTCTTTGTTTAAAGTCAGCAAAATGTTCATATTAATTTTGTGAGTCAAGTCTTCAATATATTAGTACTCCTTTTAAGTCCATAAATAATATTTTGTTAGGTAGAAATATCTTTATGCGAAGAAATAGGTCGAGGAAAACTCAAGTTAAAATTTGAACATCGCGGTCACCATTTCCTTGCGTTTCAATTATTAACTCGTTTGCATCAGGAAGTCTGATCCAAGTTCTACCCTCAATATAAAGCGAAACCGTTGGTTAATAGCTTTTAGCGTGTGAAACAACCCTCTTCATATTTCTAATCCCCTCTAACGCCGTTATCTTTTACAGAATCACCTCCCATATATACCGCATCATGTTCGCTACACGTACGCGGTATACGTTATGCGATGGCACACATCCATGCCACCCACATTGACGCTACAAAGTTCCTAGTTGAGCCACAATTCATTTTAAAAGGTAAATAAATAAAACGTTGGGAAACTTAGCGGTTTGTCAAATCTAGATAATGGTGAATTTTGAAAAGGTTTGCAATACATTATTTGTTCATAGTTTATGATTTTATTGTAAATAGATCGCATTTTCTTACAATAGTATGTTGAAGTGAAATGTTTAATGGTCAATTTAATAAAACAGTACACTATACTTTATAGTTTGGCAAGTATAATAAATTCCAGAAATAAAAATGAAAACTTTACATATTGATCTTGATCTCGATTAAATTTAAATTTAAAACATCTTGTCAATCATATATACATTTAACAAACTGTATGGAAGACGAAATTTTTGCTGTCAAGTGTATTACATGTTTTCATATACAACATACATTTACATATATTATTTAATTATTCCAATTGGTTTATTATTTTTATTAATAATATTATGCAACAAATAAAAGTGATTCACAAACATTTACAATAAATACTACTTCCACAATTATTTTAGTAAAAGGACAAAAAGTGTGAAATAGATTTTAATTTCTATTCGAATTATTAAGTTTACTTAATCCAACTTTATGCATTGTAAGGAAGAGAATGATGCGGTTTTCCTAGGGTATAGCAACGGTACGAATCTCGGCAGATGCCAGACAAGCGCAATAAAGCCGTCACGGTCCTGGGTGATAAATTAATGTGACGTAATTAATTCGTGACGCGACCATAGTACAGACTGCACAGTCAAAGGGTAGACCAGAGTGTGTGGGTATTTCATTTAAGCCTCCACGAAAATAACGTCCATGACCTCATCGTTAATATCACATCAATAACAATCTTCACAACATTTACCAGAATTTTGCACCTCATTGTTGCGTTTTTTTCACTGCATGTTTAGCTATACGTATGTTATGAATTCCTTGTTTCACCCGTGCGCAGTCTTAGCGCGCAGAATCATATTGTCTGCTCGTGGGAATACAGCTTTTCACAACACCGCAGTGTTCCCCATATTCTTTGCTAGCTGATTGCATACAATATGCAGCACATCAGGCATGATTGTGCGACGCATTGCATATTGATGTAGTACTACATGTAGCGTATAACCCAGATTATTCAATGATGCTTCTTACCACACAAGCTTGCGGTCATGACTGAGTACCGACAGTGTTGGCTCAAGCGTAAAGCGCGATATTCGGGAGGTCCCGGGTTCAAATCCCGTCGTGACCCGCAATCCTGACTGATGGTTTTCTTCCGAGGTTTTCCTCGGTCGTTAATGCGAATTCATGGGATTGATTCCTCTTAAACAGCCATCGGACATCCCTTTGCAATTGTCCTATCGGCATCATATCTAGTTAGACACCTGAAGAAGGGCATTGCACCCTGGGCAGGCTTCCCACAAAACTTATTTTATAATGATTGAGTCCAGAATAATTTTCCTATGCGTGTACGCTCGATGTTCATTACAGTGCAAAGTACCATCGTAATCAGCAACAACAATGTACAGTTAAACACCTTATATTTAATTCGTGAGTTCTAAATTAAACAACCGGTTTATAGCTGGGATGAGTCACATAATTAATTCCTGGCGCAAGTCGTAATGGTGTTTACTGCTACTAAAGAGAAAATTGACTCCCGACTTAACTGCTATTTTGTAGGTAAACATGTGATTTCATAATTTTAATATAATACACCTTAAAGATATAAAATTGTCAGTACAACGGGACATACCATGTTATACTGCAGCGGTGAAATGTATATTACAGAACAGTGCGGACGAAACGTCGGGTAATTAAAAGTTACGAAACGTAATCGTATGTAAATTAAAATAAATTATATACAATTGTATTTAGAATTAACTCTGCACTCAGTCACAGAAATAGCTTACAGTGGCGAACAAGTGGAGGTAAGCTATTCCCTTGAATAAGATGAAATCGATAAAACTGACGGCTGTTCTCATCGATCTGTGGGGTGCAGAATTCTACAAAATTAGCTTAGACTAGACTTTATTAGATCAGTGTTGAAAAAATCAAGTTAGTTTTATCTCAAGTTTTCCGTCAAAGTTTCTCGCTGAACGTGTTAAAAGCTTGGCCTTTTATCAGTCGAGGGCAATTTATAGCGTCGAAGTGTTAAGATAAACGATCGATCCCCATTTTAGGTGCATGCCAATAATTTGATAATATGAAATGCTCTATTGGCACTAAACACATTAACTCTATAAAATGTTTCCCATAAGCTGACCCAATCTTGGGCCTGAGTAACAATAGAACAAATGTGTCTAATTCAGTCACACGAACGAAAGAACAGTCGGCAAAATGTGATAATGATATAGCAACCATTCAAATTATTTCGAGAATGAAGACGTATACCCAAACCGTCGTTGGCTGTTGGCTCTCGACTCGATGCCCTCGCAGGTGCTTACGTGCAACGTCTTCACGCAGGCGGAAGGAATGAGCTTCACGACCTCGTTTCGCGTCCACGAGCCTTCAGGCCTCGCCCTCGTTTCAAGTACCCCTACCCGCCTTTTGCCTTTCTCGTCGACTCTATAAATGTCATGTTCTCTTGACGTCTTTTGTTGTATGTTTATTTGAACTTTTAACTCTGTAATCTCTGTGTCAGGCTGCAGAGGGCCACACGTGCCCTTGCATTAGCCATCCTGCCCTATGGGCAGATACAATTCAGTACATAATATTAGGGATGACTACTGAGTGTTCGTTCACTGGAGAATATGTTGAATTCTATCCCCGTATTTGATGTAATAACTGAGGATAACTTAGGAAGTCAAGATTGCAAGTATTCGAAATAAAACCAGAAACATCCCTAATCAGAGTCTAGTGCGCAAGCATTGTCTAGCTTGATTGCTATGAAAGTTATAAGCGTATCATCGAGTATTATCGGACAACAATAAGCATTTTTAATGTATCAACAGGATAAAAATATTATACAAATTAGAATTTAAAAATAGATGTATCCACAAATCAATCAAATGTAATTTTGAGTCCTATGAGACTTCTACCCGTAATTGGTAAGTAAGGTACTCATAACGATACACAATTCAAAAACTAGAGCATACATAGACAGACAAGAGTAGACATACTGAAAATCAGTTATGTGACTTTAAATGAGACTTTAAATACGAATTTATTTTTATTTTATTTATTGATACACGCATCGTTTGGTATTGATATAGGACAAAAATCCGATTGTTACTTGATTTTTATTTTAATATATCCTTTAGTACAGAAAGGAAAGGGCCGAAGTCCATGACTTCAGCCGTTTCGAATATGTTTATTTAAAAGGCCGGCCAGAGATAGATGCGGGACCAATAACGCGAAACGTCGAAGAAAGAGGGAAAAATGGGATAGGGTGAATGAAGAAAACTTGGTGAGACAGAAGAAGAGGAGAGAATTATTAGAAATTGCCGTTGGAAGAAAACGAGGAAGAAGATGAGGGGTGCTGACTGCTAGCAAGCACTAGAAGATAGCCGAGAAACGGATCTATCGCCAAGTTGATGAAATGTGTCAAGTAAAGATGATAGAGGTATTCAAGATACACTTGCAGTTCCCGAAGATGTGAGTTTATCATCGAGAATCGATCGGATGAATGTTTGCATATTATGGTGGTCACGCCGTGTGTCGTGGGGGATAGGTGGGAGGTGAAACCTATAAAGAATTACGTCGAGTCTGAACCATCAGTAACAGCTGGTCCCAGTGGTGATGGGAGTTTGAGGGAAAAAATAAAATCCTAATCGAAAGAGTGTGTCACCGCGTGGGACTCGACGAGACCGCCATCTAATGCGTGGGGTGTGACTTGAAATCTAATGTTTACCTCGAACATTAGTTTGTTTTCTCTGCCATAAATATTGTTTATATAACAAATAACCAAATCAATATTATATTTACCTTGGGATAACGTATACCTAGAACATTAGTTTGTTTTCTCTGCCATAAATATTGTTTATTACAAATAATCAAATAAATATTAAATTTACCTTGGAAATTACCAAGCAAATGCAACAACATTAAGCTAGTGTATGTGCTAAAGAAAGGCATGCATACATGTGTTCAATGAAAAATCTCAAGTTTTAATAACGCCCAGTTTCTTCTAAACATTTTACAATATTATGATTTTAAAAGTAAATATTTCAATCTTTGTAACAAGTATTATTTTAGTGAGATATAGGTTAACGGCAGTCCAACAATATACCTAAACGATTGTTTACAAGAGACTATTTTTTTAACTACAACAAATGGGGTTTTCTCAAGGAAATTAAAAGAAATCTTATTATATACCTTCAGTCGTGGGTTGCGTAACTATGTTATCTTAATTGAATGGGCATATTTATTAATGCGTGTGTCTAGCAATTAATCTGTTTACGATTAGAAATTTAGGAATACCCGAATACATACATAATGCATTGTTCCAGCAAAGCTCAAACTCACTTATTAAAATTCAAAATATGTCAGATAAACCTTTTAAAAACATTTTACAATGGAGTTTCACATACAATCGAGGAACACACTGCTGCAGCGAAATACGCGAGCGGAATTGGGGGGGGGGGGGGGAGGCTAGGTAGGCAAGGGTCCCTCGGGGCGGCCCATCATACGCACGTCAATCGGATCATTGCGTCCAGTTTATGCTAGCAATTTACAATCCAATGTCCCAAAGCGAAAAGTCGGTGTATATTTGGAGCAGGTCAACGAGAGAGTGTGCTACGCCAATTTATAAACCAGATGTTGCGACCAGCGCTCGTATTGTGTTGTTCCATGAAGAAGGAATCGTGCTCTTAAAAGCAATAAGTTATTATACAGAAGCGGTCGAGTAGTTTGTGTTTCTTGTATCATTATTACTAATTGCATAACGCATTTAACACATACACATGATTGTTCTTTGTATTTTTGTTTTGTTTTACTAATTCACCGTGTTTCCACTTGGGTGTTATAAAGCATATCGTATTGTAAATTTGATTTGTTTTATAACAGGACAATCCTGAAAAACTCTGTTCAGTTGTTAATACCAAGAATAACAGTTATGGTAAAAACGTAAATGAAAATAAAAAAAGATATAATAAAAGAATGTCAAAAACAATAATCTACTAAACATAAAAGCTATAGTCGTAACAGACTGCAACATATTAAACGTCACGCTATTGGTTTTGTGGCTTGTTTATTTTGTATTAATTATATAAGTTATCAAGGAACAATTTGCTACATTAAGAATGTGTTATAACTTACTAGGAAAACGCTAAAGTCCCGCCGCGTTGATGGATGAGCTTTTTAAAGGTTTTAGTTTGCTTGGGATATCTTTACTTTTGCAAGTGCTTTGTTTTGCTGCCTACGCATTGTAGGTGAATGTTGTCAAGTTTCTTTTGTTTCTTGTCAATTGGTATTATTTACCGTAAAAAACTTATATTAAAAGCTTTATTTCTATGGATTCTGGCTAACTTTTTCAACTTTTTCTTTCAAAAGGTACTACATCACCATAACCTTAATGTCCATGTATAATATGAACGTTGTAGCCCCACCCGTTTGGTCAGAATTGGCCCAAATGTCACGAAAATATCGCACTAAAAATCGAAAAAAATCGTAAAAGTACGATATTCATGAGAAATATTTCTTCGATTGTACCCAAAAACAATACACCTCTAAGTTCAGAGATTTCGAAGGTCCTGTCAAATTTTCATCAAGATCGGATAAGCCGTTTGTCTGGTAGAGAGTTAACAAACAGACAAAAAAAACAAACAAAAAAAAAAAAACAAAAAAAAAACAAAAAAAAAAAACACCCGAGCTAAATTTTTTGGGGGGTCGGTGAAATTGAAGTCTTCGCTTCGCTCATCCAATGAAAGTTGTAGCTCCACCCGTTTGTGTCAGAATTGGCCCAAATGGCCACGAAAATATCGCACTAAAAATCGAAAAAAATCGTAAAAAGTTACGATATTCATGAGAAATATTTCTTCGATTGTACCCAAAAACAATACACCTCTAAGTTCAGAGATTTCGAAGGTCCTGTCAAATTTTCATCAAGATCGGATATGCCGTTTGCCTGGTAGAGAGTTAACAAACAGACAAAAAAACAAACAAAAAAAAAACAAAAAAAAAAACACCCGAGCTAAATTTTTTGGGGGTCAGTGAAATTGAAGTCTTCGCTTCACTCGCTTCGCTCGCTACGCTCATCCAAAAATATACTTACCGCTGTGTGAAAAAAATACAACCTTCAAAAACAACAGTTAGTATACACTACACAGTAACACCAAAGTAATATACTATGCAGCATTAATTAATTTGTACTATCTACTTAGAAGTTACATTGGAATGGAAATCAAAGCGTATTGATTTTTGGTTTCAAATTTGATTCGCAATGAGGAGGAGGAGCAAGTGTAATGAGAACTCGGACAATATTTACTTTCCACATATTGGCGAAAATAAGATATATGAAACTTAAAGGTGACGAAACTAAAAACAACAGCTTAAATAAAATTGCACGTTTATAGAAAAACGTTCAAAAGATAACAAATGTAAACAAGTCAAGATCAAATTTCTAAATTCGGGAACAAGTTGCCGGGATCGGTCAAGCTCTCTTTCTGGTATTCGAAAAATGTCCTTTATAACGTATACAAATTGTTTGTTTGTTTTGTGTTAGTACATACGACGTATGACAATAGCGATTTACAGTGACAAACGATAGTACGAACGTACATTATTGCAATATAGATTATTTTAGTTGCTCCAATGGATATTTTCGTGTTTATACCCTTCATACAAAGATTGCGTTTGACCAAGGGATGATATGCCATGAACGGTGTAACACTTGGTAAACATGTAGAAGTACAATTCTTATCTCAAATATCCTTTCAAGAAATTGAATTGCTGACTTTCGCTCCTACTTCTTTCTATCTGACTTGCAAAGTCCTGTAAAAATCGAAGAGTTGACCCTTATACTACACTAGGTGGGGACTTGTACGTATACGTTTGGATTCCAAACTGCAACCTGGTAGTCGAGAAGATGGACCTATGATTCGGTCGGCCACGTTAGCCATATCGCTTATCCTGACGATACTAACAGGGGTATTACATGGACTCTGCAGTTTTATTTAAGCAACTCAACTCAACTGCAATCAAAACAATTGTGCGCATGCGCATTACCATAAAAACAGTTCTTTAATATTGACCGAATATTGACTGCAATCGCAGTAATGGGCTATTGGATATTTGTGGTACATTCGTTCTGATTTAAACTTCAATCTCCATGTAATATGCCCATTTTAGTATACACTGAGTTGCTTACTCTTGTTAGGACGTATCTTAATGCTATTTGAGACGGTAACATAACTATGGTGATATTAAAGTATGAAGGATGATTAATGATTGATCGATCCCACGGTCCTTGGAGTCGTACGCTCCTCTACCGACAGTGTTGGCTCGAGCGCTAAGCGCTCGACTCTGATTCGGAAGGCCCCGGTTTCAAATCCCGTCGAGACCGGCAATCCTGACTGAAGATTTTTTCCGAGGTTTTTCTCAGTCGTTCAGGCAAATGCAAGGGATTGAAACCTCTTAAACAGCCCTCGGACATCCCTTCACAAATTGTCCTATCCGCAACATACCTAGTTCACCCGAAGAGGGACATATTGTACCCTATAACTGGTTTAATTCTTACGATAAAATTTAATTTTAGGCTTCTCTGTCACTCCACTATACCGTAAGAACCACCGCTCTAACGTCCAGATCGCAGTAGATCTAGAAAACCTGAATGACCCTCTCTCATGCACTCGGGTTTGCTAAGCGAAATTATATATACCTTCATCAACCTAGTTCTTCACGTTTATGAACAATGATGCTCACGTTTTGTTCAGGAACGAAGATTGTAATTCTTTAATAATATGCCGATATATTTTGCATCACTGTGTGACCTTTAAACATTACTGCATTTGGTTCCGGGATCGAATCCCTCTATACTCAGAAAGTTTTTAACTTCTGACATAGACTTAATTCAGTTAATTATTAGCTTGGGAATGTTTTAACGGTGTCATTGAAGCCGTCCTAGATACGATCCACATAATAAATTCAACAGTTATTTCGAATTATCCTTGCTTATTCTGGCGTCTCTCGCGGGTAGAATCGTCTCCAACTGTTTTGGTCGGTGTGTTTCCCATTTAAAACATAGACCTCTAGTTGGTCATTGTTCACTCGTCGATGGCATCGGAGCCGACATGGTTGGATTGGTCTGAAAAGAAGTTACGTTATTGAGTCGGTATACTCTAAATACGAACACATTTTTATTTATTTTATTTCATGACGGGAAAAGCTTTTAATTACAGGAAGCGATGTGTTCCAATGTATAAATACCTAGCATATAGTGTTGAGATGTTCTCAACTCGGTGCTTTGTGTAATATTATGCTAAGTTTGTTGGCGGTAAGTAATATGTGAATGTTTCTCTTTGAATTGGTTTAAATTGGAGTGTGTGTGGTTGGAAGGACATTTGAGTGTATGTATATTTGCTTTGTGCTTTGACCTGAATTATCTTGCCTTCACTCATAACCCTTAGTATGGGATTCTCTTTGAAAAGAAAATCTGCATTAAAAGGGATTCAAGTTTCCTGCGCTTATAACTTAATAGCATTACGCATCTAGTTACCCGAAAATAAAGCACTTATACATAAGCACGAACAAAGTTTTACAACATACAAACTTCTGTGTTCTTCAATAAGGGGAGTTGAATTTTAATTTCCGTCTTGTAATAACATAGAATACCATATTATGATTAAAGAATTATGAATATAGTGACAATGTTTTAATATATTAGTATTAGTATTAATAGTTTTAGGGCTTCTAACAGCTAAGATTATTTGCGCCTCCAAGATAAAACCATTTCTATCAGTGTGAGTTACTACCATGTATACCTCTTTTCTAGGGGGAGGAACGTAAGTGTTTTTTCAAAGTTTTGGTGAGGGTGCCGGGTTGGTAGTCGAAATTAAATTAATCCTGGCTTATATATATATGGTGGAGGTGCCGGGTCATAAAACGCGATTTTGAGATCGTAATAATCGTTTGTACGCGAATAAGCTCAAACTACTTCATATCAAAATATTGACATTACACAAAAAATGCAATATTTCGTAATTTTAGTGGAGGTGCCGGGTAGCCGAAATTAATGAGTTAGTAAAAACTGTCGGAAACTTTGAAAACTGAAGGCTGAAATTGAGCTTAAAATTAAAACTGTTTCTCACTCTCATGTGCTTGTTTTCCTTTTTTTCCTTTTTGTGATACTGATAATTTAAAACTAGTCTTGTTTAAAAAAAGTTTGCATTTTCAAATTGTTTTTTGTTAACGAAAAATTCGGAATTTTTATTTTTAATACGTAAATTTTCAAACTTTAAAAAAACATTTTTGCCTATCTCTAGCTATGGCGTAGGATGAAGAGTATAATAAATTAAAATATTTATTAGAAAAAACAATTGTAAAACGAGTATATAATAAAAGATGGTAAGAAACGTTGAAATAAGAAACTGTAATACGAATGTGAAGGTAAAAATAGGGACGTATAGATCCAACTTTCCCTGCGACAACAGGTGTATGATAAGCACATTTTTCGAATCCGTTTTATCTTAAAATTAAAAACCTTTTAATACAAATAAAATATTAAACAATTTTTATTTATTTTACAATCATAGCAAAACATCATAACTAGATAAACCTACAATTTAAATCTAAATCAAATTGTGTAAATAATTAACCGGATTATATGTATTTTGTTTCCTATCAGTATATTATGTGTTCCAAGTTATTGGTATACTTAGTAATATCCGCTTGGCATTATTGCCCATTTTGTGTGTTATGAGATGGCGTTAGACCAGCTTGATGCGTCAAAGGGTAAGATTACAAGTAAAGGGGCAGTGCGTAAGTCCGCAGAGATGGTCTCGTCGGCATTAGCAAGCTCGGCCTCCCAGCTGTGCCAGCTGCCTCGAGGGTAACCATGGTGACAGTAATGGTCGATAGTAGTGAAGCAACCTGTGGCCCGCGCAGTGGGACCTTAAATAAATCCTAGCGTCTTTATTGGAATTCTTCATTTGACAGCTCCGAGCTGATGGCCAGTAAGTAGGCTTAGCTTTGGATCTACCTCGGTGGTGAATTGACTGCGCGGTTTCTTTTAGATAAAGAATAATGAACGATTGATGATCTTGATTGATCTGAGATTGAAAACCCACGAGAAAGTTTCTGATATGGTTAATATGTTATTGGAAAATGTGTTATTAAATCCGAAAGAGTTCCCCAATAAAAATATGTCAAACAACATAAATGGCTATTTACTGAACTGTTTCCGTTTTACTACAACATTCTGAAACGGCTTTCAATAGGGAAGACTCACAATTTGTTTATTCTTCTGATTACATAAATATAAAATTTTCGTTATTTCAAAAATATTTTCAGTCATTAAATTGAGCTTAAAGTTGTAGCGTAATTATGTCGGGAAAAAGAGGGCAATACGTCATAACCCTCGAACCAATCACCGTGTGCTCATTAAAAAAACAGCATTTTTTATGATTATCTTACTTCTAAAAGCACTTTTTGAATAAAATGTGTTTGTAGATGATTAAGAAATACTAATAAACAATAATTTGTATAACAAGATATAACATTAGCACATTTGTGTATACATTTTAACGGTTAATGGTTTTACGATAACATTTATAAAGAAAATGTCAACAATGGACTCTTGTTTTAACACGAGCTGGTGAACGGCCGAGCGGCGAATTTCGCTTCGTGATCTAGAAGACCGTGGTCAATTTCATTCATAACCAACAATGTCTTTAGGGTTATGACGTCACACGTCTTTTCACGATAAAAGTGCGGGAAAGAGTAAACGTAAAACTTTGTACCTCTTTGGAATATAAAGTATTTACTTCATATTGTTATAAACTACGGCGATGGTGTTTTTAAGTGAATATCTACTGATTCTGTACACCAGCGCTTATATCTAAAACTGGTGAGCCTTCCCTATTGCGTTTATAATTATTTGTAAACACATTAATAACCCAACTTATGTAACATGTTATCCATTTTTCATTTCACCCTGGTTGCTCTTTCTCCAGGCTCGCTACAGTTGTATCAGTGTATAAAATGTTTCATTGCGTAGTAAAACTCAGCAATTTTCAGTTGTTATATATATTATTCTATGACATTTACGAACTTACTCAAATTGCAAGACGTCTTATTCAGCTATTCCCTGTATTTTACGTAAAGGTAGCTATAAAAAATTATATACAACGCATTTCGTTAAATTAACATAATATTTTTGAAGTAGTACATATAAGAATTTCTTCTTTTTGTTTCAACATAAATGTATCCTATTCAAGGTACAAATTAACAACCGAATAAAACAATGTATATTTTTACATTTTATATTTATCTTTTACGGGAGATGTATAATCTAGTATATTCATGAAGTTTGTAAAATTTAATTCTCAGTCACATTTTAAGGTACATTATTTTAATAGAAAATTGTAAACTTACCTTTCTCAACTTTTGGCAAGCCATGATGCATCTAATTGGAGGGGTCTTATTAAGGAAAGTTTGATATCTCAGAATCTACGATTAACAAACAAAAAAACAGAAGTAAATATTGAGTCAATGTTAATGATATCCAATTATTATTTTTTAAACAAAACAAAACAAAACAAAACGTATATGATTTTTATTATACAAAATTCAAACGGTTTTTTTAGCGTGGTTTCTATACGTTCAACATTACTTTAATTATGTGAATGGAAAATATAATTCTCCGTTCTCATAAATAGAATTACGGAAAAATGCACATGGGGGTCAGTTAAATTAATTTTACAGTTTTTACCATGTGGACATTATCGATAGATCCGCGATGCTATTTTGTTCTCACGCTACATTGGTTGCACTAATATGTAGTAATAAATTTAACTTAACACAATTTAAAGTAAAAACTTTGTTTCAGAAGAAATAATGACAAGCAATTTTATTATGCAGATTTTAAACAACTTGAGATTAAATTTAGGAAAAATGAAGATGAATGAGTTGTTTGTTGTTTTTTGGTTTGTCTAAAATAACATTTTCCTCAAATGTGCTTGAAATACCAATAAAACACAAAACTTTCAAGAAAATGTAAAATATGCTCACATACCCGGCACCTCCACCAAAACGGAAAACTTTTAGACTGGATAGACACCGATATTTGACATTCCCCGCAACAACAACCACCTGTGAGACGTAGAGCTATACTTGCAAAGGTTAGTGGTCCGGGTTTGTGTCTGCTGGGATTCAATAATAAATCAGACTCTGCTCTTGTTCACTCGGCGCGATCTCCATCAGACAGACCCAACAGTAAACAAGTGTTTACTACTCAGCCATTCGGTCGAGCGGCCGAGGCGTTCACACTTGAAGTATGTTGGATTATCTGGGTCTCAAGCCTAGTAACGATGAACTTTGTAGGTTCTTGTCAGTATTTGTTAGCAAAGTTATACGATAAAAACAATTTATAAATCTAGGTGCCCGTTAGGGTGCCGCAGCCAAGCCGCGGTGCGCTACACACTCGTGCACCTTATACAGCAAGCAGAGTTAGGGTGATTTCGAGGTGTCACCCAGCCGTCATGAAACGTGATGTGATTTTGAAAACTATTAAAATCGAGGGGATTTAGGTACCTAAAACCACATGCCAAATTTGACTGGAGTACGAGCATTCCTTCTTGGTGAAAAAATGGCTTGAATCATGCTCAAAATCACTTTAAGGATGTTAGCTACTAATGCTACTACTGTCTAATTCGTCAGTTTCAATCGGCCCGCGATTCTGACCAAACGGGTGGAGCTACAACGTATATATTTTACATGGACATTAAAGGGGTATTTAACCGCTAAACTCAAAATATATATTTCATTCAGGCTAACTAGTAATGAATTTAGCAACTAACAGAAAAATTATTGGGGCCACCATGACCTCCCAAAAAATTGTCAAACATGACATTTTTCGAGCTAGGTCCCATCGGCAAAAATCTCCCATAAGAAATAACATGGGGACGATCTTTATGCCCCGTGACCTTGGAGTATTTTGATCCAAAAAAATATTGGCCATTATTGACGTACTCTACAGACTTTCCTGTAAATTTTCTATATTTTGGTTTGTAATTTGGGCAAGTAGTTCGGTCAAAATATGCAGATTACCAAGATGGGGTGTGATTTTGGAATGCATATTTTTGCGTGTTTGAGGGTATATTTGGGCACAGTTTCAAGACACGATGTTATAAAGGGGCGTTTTAGATTGGTACTATGGTCTATGTGGACCAAAAAAGCAGGTTAAAGCCGATTTAAGAAATTTCCCAAAACACCAATTTTCGCAAACTTCTGGATCAAAATAATTAAAAAATTCGTGTTAAATCACAGTTACAAGATATAATTTTTTAAACGGTCATTTTAGTGTAGTATTGTGCTATAGATCACGTGGTAAAAAATAATTTTTGGGGTTTTTAGCCCCTTTAAGGTAATAGTAAAATAGGGTCTTTGGAAAGAAAAAGTTGAAAAAGTTTGCTGGAAGGCTTCCAAATAAAGGTTTCAATATAAGCCTTATACAAGAATATAATCTTTAATCTTTATAATCTTTATAATCTATAAATATTTATACAAGAATATAATCAACAAGTAACTATAGTTACTTGACAATAATCGACTACATTGTTTACAAAAAGCAAGTCTTTGGACCACTACATATTTTACATCCTATTGTTAATTGGTAATACCATATCAATTAAATAAACTTTGATAACATTATTATATTTTAACAAATAATTTTGCAATGGAACTTGAAAAAGTAATGAGATCACACACATAACAAAAATTTGTAGAAATACAGCCAAACCTTACACACTCAAAAGAAATGAGATCTAAAAAGGGCCAAGCTCATCTACCCTTCCACATTTGCGCATTCTTAATTCATAAACGTACACTGTCCCATAACAGCATCCTTGAAAAGCTTGGCAAAATAGAATTTGCATGATATTACGTTTAAATTAATTAGAAAAAAAGAAGGATGAACTTTTATTATAAAACCCCGATCGGGATGGATTTGTTAATTTCTGGGTTGTTTTAAATATGTATTTTAATTAGTTTGCGATTTCGAAAAGTAGGCGAGTAAATAGCGGCCACAGGCAATTCTGAATGAAAACTGAAAAGTTATTTCCAAGGTGTCATCCGTGGAATGGCGCATTCTACATACCCCTAGGACAAATTCTTCAAATATCATCACTCTCAAAATTTTGTTTAGTTTAACAGTCTGAAAGGAGTCATTGTGCATGATTAATTTTAAATAAATAATTCATTTTAACGACATTCCGAGATAAGCATTGTTGTTAGAGGAAATAAGGTTTTGTTAAAAATAATATATATAGTCAGGACCCTCTTGGATGTGCAAAACGAGCATCATGGTTGGTTTATCCACCCGAGTGTCTAGCCATGTGCGGCGTGTTATCTTAACAGACCCGGATATCCCCTTTACGAACAACTGCTGCAGAAACTGGGCCGCGAGAACAATGACAGCGTCTTATGATCGAGTACGAACTATCTGGAGATGTGGGTCAGTCCATGACCTCGTCCTCATCGCTGCATAGAAACGAGATATTGTTCAGCACGTCTTCATAGATTCTCTTGTGACGAACTTCAGCCAATCAGAGAGTTGCAGATCTTCATTCCCATTCGAGACGCCCACGCCCTACTTCCAGCATTTAACTGAAAAGTTTAAACGAATTTCTATACTTTTGCTCGTGTGAACATTTCTCACGTTTTAATCTAGAATGTCAGTCAATCTTCTATTGAATTTCTGGAAGTTATTAGAGTTTTTAATATCTTACTCTTTTGAAAATATCGTTGAACGCCTTTCAAATGAAAAACGAACGAAGTTCCAACAAATTCAACCATTCAATGATTTATAAAGCATTACAGTTTGAAATTCTGTTTGCGCTGTAATAATTGCAAAATCCGAGACGGCATTTCAGTTCTTTTATAAGCATGCTATTTTTATTTGATGACATTGAAATTTATGAAATTATAGATTTTTTATTAGTGATAAGTTTATAATTGCTTTCCATCGTAATTTTAAAACTAGTCTTCTTGTCGTACATCCCAATAATTGTAGAGCAAAATTCCCCTTTATGCACCACTTTTTAGTCCGTCAGTCCGTTTGTGAGTGAGCTACATCTTACGATGAAAACCGAACGTGACCTCCGATTGGCATGTGTTTCATTGTTGACATTAGATACATAGCCCACAATGTGTTTGTTTTGGTGACTGCGGTGAGGTAACCCGAGAACCGGGATAGCCTCAACCAAAGAGGGGACATGTATAAACCCGGTACCTTCACTGTTTGGAAGATGTTAAACAAAACTGCAAGTAATTTTTACATTTTTAAAGTTATTGTTCGACCTTACCACCACCAGGGGGCCCCCTGAACGCAACATCGAAGTTCTACAATAAGTCAAGCTTCCTTCCCTATTTTGGGTACCCACTTTCCGTGCTTGTTTTTAAAATACATTATGTAATCGCGTTCTCATATATTCGTTTCAAATCTATATTTTAGCCCTTTCTATTGTCATATTATTAAAGTAGTACACATTAAAAAGATAGCTACAATATTACAGACTCATGTTGAAATATTTAAAGCCTAATAGACTGAGAGCCCAAATATCACAATGAAATGCATCAAAACAAAGTCTGTGATTATTTTCATAATTGAGTATCACAGTAAGTACCTTTGTAAAAGGGTAATTATTTGGGTACTACGCCACTAGTCCAATATCTCAATACATAGCTATTTTCAAAAATCTTTTCAAAAATCTTTTTTCAAACATTCAGGTTTATCAATTATTGACATGGCGTCGTGGGAACATACCAACTTTATGTACAAACACTTAAAACTGCGCACTTTCTTCATTTTACGAAATTGAATTATTTATCCAACTCGTGATGAATATTTTCCTTTACACAAGCAACTAGCTCCTGAGCTAACATTGGCTTTTTCTTCTCCGAGAGGTTTTGTAAGTTGATTAAACCTACAACAAAGTCGTAAAATAAAATAATAAAGCTGCATTTTGTTCAAAAATGTACTTTATTTGACGTTCATAGATTGTATAGCACTATCACAGATTGCTATTGAACACAAAATATAGCGGGACACATAAAGAGTAGTCTCAAAACAACACTCTTGAAGTAATGAAACGATTTAAAATAAATTAAAGTGATGGATTTTTAAATAAAAGTAATTGATAAGTAGACAATGTGAATTTGTTAAGTGTGATAAACAACCGTTTAATACAAAGTACATGGTTGTTACTCATGCGCTGTAGCCTAGCTTGTTAGCTCTGTCCGTTTTCTACACTAAATCTTTATAATTTGTTTGTAATAATCATTATTTCTTAGAACTTAGCATTATCAAGAAGTACTTTCAATTTGTAAGTGTAGTATTTTTTTGTATCAATAACCTCTTTACAAATTTATGTCATTATCACATATTATTAACAAATCAAACAAATTATGCTCGTATTATTATGTGATTTTTATTATTTATAAACATTTTCTAATATATTGTTCACAATTATTTACGGGACGAACATCAATGCTATTTAAATAATACTAGTGATATTTTTCAGAGGTTATGACCATACGTCACCGTTTCTAGGTTCGACTTTACGAAAAATAATGTATTTCTATAGTCACGTGCACATCAGTTTAAACTCTGTTTTTAAATAGTGTACCAAAGCACACTAAAAGGTCATGTGCTCATGTGCTTATTTAACAAAAACGTATACGCCAATATGATGGAAAGTAGTGTTTGGTTACGAATCCACCTTCAATGTTGACCATCATAACAGTTGCAGAGGCAGTTGAAAAACAATGATTTTTTTAAAAAGAAAGAATGCAAAGAGAATATCTTCTTTAGAATCATTTTGGTTTTAAATTGACAAAAAGTATTTTCTTTCCTTTGTATACGTCCTGTGCTTTTGTTGGGACTAAAAGCCCGCGGGAATAAAGAGTCGACGACACAGCCCATTTTCTTGTGACATATCGATTCCATTTATGACATTTTCCTCTAGACAACATAGCAGCAGAGTCAAATAAGTGTGCACATTATACTAATTGAAGACTCACTAACAGAAAGGCGTCTTTTCACGAAGCTAAACCCAGTCTGGCGTAATTCTATAAATCATTGACGAGCTTCTTGAGAAGCGAATTCCAACATCTCACCCTTGTATTTTTACTTCATCTGCGACTAGAATAAAGAATTGGGAGTTTTATACACTTTCTCACCAGGAAAAAAAGATTTTTTAGTCAAGAAGCGATGAGTCTATTTACAATATCACAGGGAAATTGCGCTTCTCCATTTAGAATTACAAATTTCTCTCCGTTGCTTTCAACGTTGAAACCTGGGACACTTAAAGTGTCAACGACGCTGAGTTCCGGCTGAAAGAAATTGCTTCTATGCATGAGACAAATAAAGAGAGGCACATCCACGGATTTAACTGATTGCAAGGGAGAATCATCCAGTCTTTAGAAAAGTGCTGACAGATCATCCCCTTAAAATTAACATTATTACGTAGTTCATGAAAATGTTTAAGACTACGTATAAGAAATACCTACACAAACAGTACAGAAATGTACTTAGATTTAGCTCCCATGGGTTTGTACCTACACGAACAGCACAGTTATGTACTTAGATTATGCTCCCATGGTTTGTACCTACACGAACAGACAGTCATGTACTTATTTGCCCCATGGGTTTGTATACACGAACAGTACTAATGTACTTATTTAGCTCACAGGTTTCTACCTACCGAACAGCACAGTAATGTACTTGAATTAGCTCCCATGGTTTGTACCTACACAACACAAAATTACTTAGATTTAGCTCCCATGGGTTTGTACCTACACGAAAGTACAGTATGTACTTAATTTATCTCCTATGGGGTTTTGTCTACACGAACAGTACAGTAATGTTCTTAGATTTACTCCATGGGTTTGTATCTAACCCAACAGTACTTATTACTTAGATTTTAGCTCCCAGGTTTTCCTAACAACGGTACCGTAATGTACTTAGATTTGTCCCATGGGTTTTGTACCTACACGAACACATAATACTTTAGATTTAGCTCCAAGTTTCTACTACACGTCAGTACATGAATGTTTACTTGATTAGCTCACATGATTTTCTACCTACCGAACAGTACAGTAATGACTTAATTTTAGCTCCCTGGGTTTGTATCTACACGACAGACAGTTATTACTAAGATTTAGCTCCCATGGGTTTGTCACACAAGAAAGTAATGTTACTTAGATTTAGCTCCCATGGGTTTGTATCTACACGAACAGTACAGTTATGTTCTTAGATTTATCTCCATGGGTTTTGTACTAACGAAAGTACAGTATGTTTGTTTACTCCCAGGGTTTGCATCTCCCACCAGTTTCAGTATGAACTTAATTTAGTTCCCATGGTTGTTACACGAACAGTACAGTT
The DNA here is from genome assembly GCA_024449915.1 of Sweltsa coloradensis. NCBI lineage: Eukaryota > Metazoa > Arthropoda > Insecta > Plecoptera > Chloroperlidae > Sweltsa > Sweltsa coloradensis. The sequence continues at coordinate 1,207,729 of JAMZAV010000159.1, read as the reverse complement.
TATTACTTAGTTAAGCTCCCATGGGTTGCTACACGAAGCACAGTAATGATTTTTTTAGTCCTGGGTTTGTACCTTACACGACAGCACAGTAATGTATTGATTTAGCTCCCATGGGTTTGTATCTACACGAACAGTAAGTATACAGTTTGCTCAATTTGCTCCCATGGGTTTTGTACCTACCAACAGCACAGTAATTACTTAGATCTAATTGGGTTTCTACCAACAGACAGTAATGTACGTTGATTTCTCCCTGTTTACCTACACGAAATAATGTACTTAGATTTAGCTCCCATGGGTTTGTACCCAGAACAGTACAGTAATGGACTTGATTTAGCTCCCATGGTTTGTACCTACATGAACAGTACAGTAATGTACTTAGAGTTTAGCTCCCATGGTTTGTACCTACACGAACAGCACAGTTAGTACTTTTGGGTTTGTACCTACAGAAGTAGCAAATGATCTTGATTTAGCCCATGGGTTTTGTACCTAGCAGTCCCAGTAAATGTACTTGATTTAGCTCCCATGGGTTTGTACCTACACGAACAGTACAGTAATGTACTTAGATTTAGCTCCCATGGGTTTGTACCTACACGAACAGTAAACAGAAATGTACTTGGTTTAGCTCCCATGGGTTTGTACCTACACAAACAGTACAGTAATGTACATAGATTTACCCCCTGGGTTTGTACCTACACGAACAGTACAGTAATGTACTTGATCTAGATCACATGGGTTTCTACCTACACGAACAGTACAGTAATGTACTTGATTTAGCTCCCATGGGTTTGTTACCTACACGAACAGCACAGTAATTACTTGATTTAGCTCTCTGGGTTTGTAACTACGAACAGTACAGTTATGTACTTAGATTTAGCACCCATGGGTTTGTACCTACATGAACAGTTAATAATTTAGATTTAGCTCCCATGGGTTTGTACCTACACGAAACAGTACAGTAATGTACTTAGATTTAGCTCCCATGGGTTTGTACCTACACGAACAGCACAGTAATGTACTTAGATTTAGCTCCCATGGGTTTGTTGTTCGCAGGAAAGAGATTTTGAAAAAAATCAATTTAATTATCCAAATAGATGATTAAGGTTTCCTTTTATGCGGGAATTATTATTTAAAATACATGTTTCGTATTGTAAAATACAACCATAAGGATAAAACGAGCTGTATTCAATTGTTTAAAGTCTGGAATAATTCCACAAACAAGTAACACACGCATTAAATAATTATGTATCCCTCACAAAAATTATTAGTTTAGTTACATGTAGACAGACAGCACGTGTAGGCGAATTACATTATTTGTTCAACATTCAATATTTGGTTATTCATAACATAGTTTTTACGTTTTAACGAAAATATAATCAGAAGAAGGGCCTATTTCAATTGAACGGGTCTCACTTAATGACACATTTATGATCTTTTAATAAAAAAAAAGCAAACCTTACCAATTTATTGCAAGTTAATAGTGTAACAATGTAACGAAAAATACGTATATATATAACGGGCTCACATGCCCCTACATGTACAGTAATGTATTGTGATATAACAGCTCAGAAAAGTTAAAAGAAAACGATTATGAATAATAAGTTCGACGTACAGTAAGGAGCCAGAATACAATCTGCGGAAACACTGATTATATAGGCGACGTCTAGGAATATCGTTATAACATTTTCAAAGGGAAAAATAATGATTGCAAATATTCTTTTCATAATAAAGAACTCAGAATTGCAAAGAAGCTTGCCTCTAGGCAATATTCATGGCTTTGATGGTAGCAGTTTTTCATAATTGATATTTCTTCTGGCGGAATATTGTAAGGAATAAATGCATCTTAATGAATTGCTTTTCTCGAAAGCATGAACTGATACAAAGCATTTATTAGAATTCCGGTATAGAATGAATATTATCATTTTACTCTGTGTGTTCCTATTCAGGTAACAAACTACGTACTTAAGTTATTCAGTTCAGTTTGTTCCGAAAGAATTTTCAAGCGCTGTTACTGGTAGTATGACTAGAAACTCTTTTCGTCATAACATCCGGTAACTGGTATCGAACCGGTGACCTCCCGCTTCAGACTCCCGCTTATAAGCGTCTTGCAACCAGTAACGAACAGATAAGTAGGAACACCAAGTTAAGACACATCTTATGATATCCATTTTACAACATACTGAACAGAAAAGTAAAATGTGTCGCTGGTGAGAGTCATCTAAAACACATAACAAAAAACTTGTAGAAATACAGCCAAACCTTACACACTCAAAAGGAATGAGATCTAAAAAAGGGCCAAGCTCATCTACCCTTCCACATAAACGTACAGTGTCCCCTAACAGCATCCTCGAAAAGCTTGGCAAAATAGAATTTGCGATTATTAATTTAACGTAATAGTTTATCCAAGTTCTTTTTTTCTAATTTAAATTTAAACGTAATAACATGCAAATTCTATTTTGCCAAGCTTTTCGAGGATGCTGTTATGGGACACTGTACGTTTATGTGGAAGGGTAGATGAGCTTGGCCCTTTTTTTAGATCTCATTCCTTTTGAGTGTGTAAGGTTTGGCTGTATTTCTACAAGTTTTTGTTATGTGTGTGATCTCATTACTTTTTCAAGTTCCATTACAAAATTATTTGCTAAAATATAATATTTTTATCAACGTGATTTAAATTCTATGGTATTAGCAGTAACAATATAGGATGTAAAATATCTAGACCCGGATTCATGTACATCCTGGGTATAGGTGGTATAACCATGGTATAACGACGGTATAAGGACTGGACCCCAATTCTTGAGTTCGTGGGAGATGAGTTGAAAATTGAAAACGAAGTCGTTTTCGTTTTCGAAGGAATTGGTATTCTTGAACGGTATCGTGGAAAACGTCATGGGTTGTGAGTTGAAAGCATTGATATTAAACCCCTATAGTAGGCTAGATTAGCAGTCTCCTATACCTCCGCACAGGCGCGAGCGTAGCAAATTGAAGACTCAACCGGCCCATTTCAAGATGGCGATTTGGTGTTTTAATTTATGCTTTTTTAATGCAATAAAGTATTTTACTGGATTGTTTGATATGGTTTTAGCTTGTGCAGCATGGTATTAAACAAAAGAAACAATACGAAGTGATTGCATAAGGGAATTTAGTAATCATTGGTGTTCAAGGCTAGTATGCTTACCTGTCAACCTGGCGGCAATCTTGAGAACTATTTGGCCACAAATCGCTCCCATTTGATTAACATGTAAACTGTCATTTTAAGATGGCTTCTAATTGTACCGGAAGTGGACCACCGACTGCTGGTCTAGCCATTATATAGGATGTCTATGGTTGAAAGAGTATCACGAAATCCAAACACTTTATAAAAAGATTTGCGTATAGCAAAGAGCTCGAAAAAGTTCTATATTTATTCTAGATGGCAGTGCCTTCATAAACGCGGGCCAATCGAAAGACAAGTTGTATGAAATGATTTGATTGTTGCAATTATGTAAACAAACAGATGAGCAAGTTCATATCAGAACGATGTTGTGCTGGCATAGGGTTGGCTAGGCTTGTCAACCATGTAATGTAAGTATGAATTTTACTAGTCCTATAGCCAAATGGAACTTTAGACCTACACTTTTGCATTATAAATAATTTTCCACATCTGGGCCTAGGCCAGGGACGGTTTCTGATTGTTTTATGAGAGTATAATGACACCTTTTCTCGTTCCACACAAAGAAGAAAAATTTTAAATGTCCGCTATTTGTTTACGTATCGCACTTTCCCGCCTAACTCTGCTTATACCGTCAACAAGTGTCAAGTAACTATGGTTACTTGTTGATTGTATGCCAAGTGTTTAAGGCTTATTTTAAAACCTTTATTTGGAAGCCTTCCAACAAACTTTTTCAACTTTTTTTTTTCAAAAGAGACTATATTTCTATAACCTTAATGTCCATGTAAAATATGAACATTGTAGTCCCACCCGTCTGGTCAGAATCGCGGGCCGACGTATTAGATGTTAGCAGTAGCAGTAGTAGCAGTAGCAGTAGCTAACATCCTTAAAGTGATTTTGAGCATGTTTCAAGCCATTTTTTTCACCAAGAAGGAATAATCGTACCCCAATAAAATTTGGCATGTGTTGTCAGGTACCTAAATCCCCTCGATTGTGATAGTTTTCAAGTTCACATCACGTTACATGACGGCTGGGTAACACCTCGAAATCACCCCAACTCTGCTTGGTGTATAAGGTGCTTGAGTGTGTAGCGCACCGCGGCTTGGCTGCGGCGCCCTAACGGGCATCTAAATCAATTCTTAGTAAGACACTCTCCATCGTTTGCGCTTACATAATTTTAAATGAGCAGAATATTTATTTTATTGTCTATCATATTCAGTTAAAAAACTGATTTACAAAGGAGGACAAAAATACGTTTGTTTTATTTGTTTTTGATGGAAAAATTGCTGGCTATAAATATATGTGGTATACGCAAATAAACGTACCAGATAGTCAAAAACTGTAAATGGGCAAAATACAACACGATAAGTTAAGAGCATTTGACATGATAACAGTAAAGTGTGGAATAAATTGAACAAATGATATTAGAAATCCTGTCTAAGGACATGTCCCTGTAGAGATAAGTAATAATTACGGTGGTCAAAAGAATAAATGTAACCATCTTTGGACTGTGGGAAACCTGAAGAAATTTTCAGTCAGGATTGACAATGACAAGAATTAATCAACGCTGCAGTAGGCTTATACTAAAGTAGTCATGCATCTCTGTAAGGTATCTTCGTAAAACAATTATGATTTGAAGCGTGTTACAATAAATTTGCATGCCCGGTAACTTTGCGAAGAGAATGTAAACCAAAATTCAGATCAGTAAACAAACAAATTTGATACGACCAAAAGTTAAAAAGTTATTCTGGCAAATCAACAGTAAGGAATGATAAAATAGAAGAAGAAGAAGAAGAAGAAGAAGAAGAAGAAGAAGAAGAAGAAGAAGAAGAAGAAGAAGAAGAAGAAGAAGAAGAAGAAGAAGAAGAAGAAGAAGAAGAAGAAGAAGAAGAAGAAGAAGAAGAAGAAGAAGAAATAATCTATTCGGGTGAGTATTTTATACACTTGATTGACAACCGTGCTAAGTTCATTTCAATCAATTATTTGCTGGCTGCGTGTTAAGTTACTACCAACTAAATGTCGCATGTACGTTTGTTTTGGTATTTACCCGTGGTTATTTGTAGAAGGTTTAAAAGATACACTGAAATAAATAAGTCATATTTGTTACAGCGGGACATAGTAAACACTTGGGATAATAAAATATTTACTGAAATATTTAACACATCACGCATAGAAATGTTGTTCGTGTTTATCATTGAATGTGGTATTTACATAATAAATTGCAACCAACTATCCCGAAGTAGCCAATAAACCTATATAAATAATTTATTACTGTAGCTGCATGGCGCCCAATGTGCCAAAGGTAATTTAAAGCACAGTTATAAAGTCACAGAGTATGTTTGTCTTAATTTATCTGTATAGAGGGCAATGAAGGAAAACACGCAATGAAACATATTTCCGTGGCTCTTGATATTTTCAAACTTACGTTGCACATTTATAAATAATACATTTTTTACATGGCTATAACTATGTCTTAGTATTTCCTTTCAGTTATTTTGGATAAGGTTTAAAATAGTTTGTTTTGTAAGTTTATAATGTTTATGGCTAAGTCTTTGGTTTACAGGCAATCGAAAACAAATTTGAAACAAAATTTGAATTTGTTGAAACGCGGATAAAAACAAGTATGCCAATGTATTGTTTCAAATTTCGTCCATGTTTGCTACACGATATTATTTATTTTAAATGGTTTTTAAAGAATGATCGAACCGTTTACTATTAGGAACGCATTTTGCGCTTTATATTTTGTTCAAGGTGTTCCATTTCTCTTTGCTATCTGCAGATATTTCTCTCGGATTGCTTTGCACTTTTGCAAAGCACGACAAAAGGGAATGCCTGTAGACATGGAAGCAATCGGATAACGTTGCATTGGGGATGTGAGCGAGGCGGCAGGTACGGCGTATCCACTAAATCGCGAGGCCGTTCCCTTAAGGGCCAACTCTGCGTAGATAAAAATGCAAAAATTGTCTCCTCCAAGTAAAACCACCACACGTTAGGAATAAATCGCGGGAAAAGACGCTGAAAAGTATTGATAAGGACTTTTACCACGCGACTCAAGATTCAAAAAAATGATTCTCAAAGACAAAAAAGAAGGGATATGCTTATGTTTACAAAAACAAGACACATCATAGTGTGTGAAAGCAAGTGGCTAAGAAATTGCTGTTACACTTTCATTTTTAGAACGAAATATGGAGAATGCGACTTTTTTTATGAAACCAATATTAAATTAATAACGAACACGAGTATATACATTTGAAACTTCTTTAAATAAAGTGATGCCTACATTAAACGTATAACATAATGAAATGCACTTTTTCAGAATACAGTGAACATGAATTTAATTCAATATAATCCATTTACACGGATGTGTAATCCATAGAAAATCATGACGATTATGTTGTGTGGATTTGATTTCTAAAAATGTATAGATTTATGGATGTAGGCTACAACAAAACATGAGCACCAAAGTTATGCATTTATTTCTCGATTTGGTTAGTCGGGAAACACTCCATTCATATGTATAATGCAACTACAATTCAGAGATTAAAATGTACCCGTCCTGATGGTCTAGTGGTTAAGACGCTCGTCTGGAATGCGGGAGACCCGGGTTAAGTCGGGGAGGACTTTTTTAATTTCTAAATTAAAATAATTAATAAATATAATGCATTAACATTACAAACTGTAATAGTCTACACTTAAAAATAACCTCAAATAGAGTGCACCAAATGTGCAAATGTATTACCATTACAAACATTGCGTGAATATGTGTACTATAATATGCAATGTAAATATATTTACTTTAAATAGAATACTTTAATCGAGATTGAATAAGCCCATTCCAGTAGGGTTTCCGGTTTATGAGACTATGCGTCATGAAGTTCGTATTTTTGTGATAAAGTAAGAAGAGTTAATTATTGTATTTATTAAACACTTTATAGATACAAATAACTATTTATTTTTTAGAATACGACAACGTTTCAGAAATCAAAAGCTATTTACGTCATTAGGTTAATACAAACAAAAATTATAACATCGAAAACATATTAAACAAACAAAGACAACTGCAGCCAAGGTTGACAAAATATCAACAATATAAAAAGGCAGCATAATTATATAACATTAACTGACACGTGCATAAGTCAACCTAGCACCAATTTCCCTCCAATGTGGATTTTTTATTTAATAAGAGATAGTAGTTTTAGTAAATAAGAATTATTTTTATCAACTTGATTCAACCAGTTTTTTATTGTTGATATTTTTCTACCATGGCTATTGTCTTTGCTTGTTTAATACGTTTTTGATATTGTGATTTTTGTTTGTATTAACCCTGAGGAAGGAAATAGTTTTTTTAGTTTCTGAAACGTTGTTATTTTGTAACAATTATGAGTTGTATCCACTAAAGTGTTGAATTAATAGTTCTGTATATTAAAGTGCGAAGACGAATAACAAAAAGTTTGATTTTCTTTCAAAATTTACCGCATACCATGCAACGCAAGAACGTATGCGGATAAGATATATCCATATAATCAAATGTAACACTATATTATCAATATTTGTCTTGATTTTTCTTTATTAAATAAAGTTTAA